>JBBMKD010000102.1:59764202-59844372 GCA_037834095.1 Argya squamiceps
ACATCCTTGATAACCCAAGAGAGAGGGCACGCTTCATTCTTCCAAACCTTGAATCCACACTCCAGTGAGCTACCTGGGAAACTCACAAACTGCTATAAATCGGCTCGGAGATCAGCTAGCCGGAGGTCCCACCAAACGAGCCACTTTACAGTCCCACATTGAACAGTAAACCCTGGACTGTTTTAGAACTGATTTAGAACTGCTTGTTAGATTTAGTGTAGTAGTCAATTCTGATTGCAGTCTTCATTCCTGTGGAAGAAACTCACAAAATGTGACAAAGTCATGAGGATGTGGTTCTTGCAGGTGTATTTGAAGAGATGACATGAATTGTTGTGTTCCATTTACATTCCCTACATCTCCTACATCTTCCTCTTTGAAGAACTTACTACTGCTTTTACTGGGGCTTTTAACACGGTGCTGTTAGAAGTATGACATTCCCATGGCTTTGTCTCCTCTGTGGGAAAGCAGAGTGTAAGGACAACCAAAACATAGTTGTGGCAAGTGAGCTAGCTATGGCCAGAAACCTTTGAATTCCATATCCTTCACACAAATATCATATGGAGCTTAGAGCCATTGATGATCTGGCTCACCCTTCAACTCATCAGCTGGCTTAGAAAAATATCTCAGCTCCCACATCACTGTAGCCTCTGTCATTTCCTCATCTGCTCCCAGTTGTTTCCCTGCCTCCTCTCCCTCTGTCCCATCCTCACAACACCAATAAAGAGAAGAGGGCTGGTAAGGCTTTTCCTCACAAAAGGCCACGTGTATGGGCAGGGCACACCGTTTGCTGGACTGCAGCCAGCAAAACAAGGACAATTTGCACCAAGGAGCCAGAACACTGCTTAGGTGAGACTTGTTCTGCACCTTGCTATATGGTAAAGTGCCATATCTTGCCTGCTTAGGATCTAAGTATGTGAAGGAAGCCACCTGTAACACGCAAGGGTAACAAGTGCACTAGTCCTACAGCAGCAATGCTAACATATCTAGTCTCTCCTGGCCCACATGGTCTTTAACTCTCTACAGACCACTGATATATAAAAAGCAGATCATACTAATTTTATTCTTGCTGGAGAGGTGCAAGCCACTGTACTCATGTTTCTGTGAATCCCTCTGATTCACAGGGAAGGATGAAATGGTGCTGTTCAAAGATCAGTGAAAAATGAGGGCAAAGAGAGATAAGGAAAATGCAACCATACCACTGAGGTATGCTGGATCACACAAATATGCTGAGAGGATCTGAGTACCTGAGAGAGGGCTGAAATGGATGAGAAATCCATATTGCAATCCAGTGTGACCATCTAGGGTAGATGTACCTAGCCAGTCAAACTGACATGGAATAAAAGAGCAGAAATTGTTTTCATAAAGTAGGTTTTCAGACCTGCCACCCTTCCCCTTGCTGGTGTTTCCAGTGGGTAAGTCCTTATTAAGTGACAGTGGGGCTCCTCATTCCAATTTTAAATGAACACTGTAAAGAGGGCTTTTGACAACTTATTAAAAATTTAAGTATAATAGCAAACCCTTGGGTTAGTTGATTTTATAGTTAACAGTTCTCTGTTGGAATACCAGCACATGATGTCTGTCAGCAAGCCAGCCACAATAGCCTGAGGCTTATATTCCAAAAATAAAATAGCAGTCTATATCTGTCAGGGCTGTGCCAGTGCCATGTTCTACATGAGCACTTCTTTAACCTGATAATTCACACAGCTGAAACACGTCTAAGAATCAGCTGGAGTGTTCCTGCAGTCTGAAAGAAACTCTGTTCTTGTCCCCGGTGTGGCATACCTGGAGCCACTAAGAGCAAGAAGCTTTCAAAACAGTCCACAGGTTGTGTCAGAAGAGCACTGAGAAGTCACAACAAAGTTAAACAGGTACATTAGAAAAAAAAACATAGAAGAGGGAGGCTAGTCCATTTTAAAATGAAAGAACAGTTTTAGTGAATTTTTTTTCAGGGAAGTAAGATCAAGAAAAAAATGTGCTGCAAAAGATCACTAACCCTGATTGCAACAGAGACCTGAATTTAACCAAATTAATGAATGATCTGGTAGTTGACAGCTGGCATAAATGTAGTCTGACTGAGTTTGTTTCCTCCATTTATAAAAAGAGTAGTGATGTCCCAAATATGGGTTTTGTTTACAATTGCAGTTGTGTGTGTACCAGCACCCATATAAAATTTGCATAAAATACAAATATGTTTACTGAAAATTAGAGAGGTTAATTTTTTGCTTTAATATGGACCAGTGTCAATTGTGCCAAAATATTTTAGTGGAAAAGACACACTACTCCACGGAACCTGACAGATTTGGAGGCTAACAAGGGTCCCACATGCAAGCCCCTGTGTTGATCAACTTGGAGTAACAACTTTTGCCTCTCTCTTCCTAAACTGACGTCTTAACCTAATGGATATGGAGTCAAGCTCTCTTTGGAAAGCTAGTTTTTACAAGAGGGGATAACTCTATCTGATAATGTTGGGAACTGGAGGAAGAAAAGGAGTAAGAGTTCAAATGCAGACAAATGTGGGCTTAGTGTGGGACCCAGGTGCACTCCAAAGTACTTGACTGTTGTGTAGTAATGGATTGTGCAATACCTCCCTCAGCTATAACTTTGCAAATTCCAACATTTGATCCATATAATTTTGTTTCTTGGGTAAGTTTTTTGTCCCTTCCACCCAGTTAAAATTTGCCCAACTTACATATGAGAGTGCCGTATTTGAATATTTAGTAATGTGCATATATCTCTGTACATATTTCAGCACACACACACACCCCACTTCCAATTACAGTAGGAGTGATATTTTTCAGGGAAGAGAAAAGGAAGAAATAATTAGCATTTAGTCTGTGAGGGCTTCTAGTTTTGACAATTTGGAGGCCTTTTTAATCACTCATATTGCATGCTTATAGTGCTTATACTTGTGAGTAATACAAGGGCATCACAGGAAAGGATTAATTTAAAATTTCTTTTTTGTATTTAAAGCAGCAGTTATTTGTGACAAAGTTTCAATGTGGGAAACTATATGGAATATTCCTATTTTTGCTGCAGAAGTGATTGTATAATACTCTGATTTTCCTCACAAAATGGAAATCCATAAGGACACCACTGTCTCTATTTTAACTAAGAAAACATATGAAAAATCAAAACATGAGGCCATGGAATACAGACCCTTTTTAGAGATGATGAATTGACAGTTCAGTTTGTCATTACACTGAATGCAGCTGACCACTGAGGAAAGTGGATCCTCTGTCTACACTGGTCACATTCTGAAATGAATCCTTTCACTGTATCACACTGTTAGGAGGATGTATACATTCTGCAAAAAAAAAAAGACATTCCCATCAAAATTGATTAAATGTAATATAATACAAGTTACAACTTTTGTCCCTGTTTGTGGTAGTAAGATTCCACTCCAGAGCTTAATTAATTTATTGGATGGGACTTTTGTTTTCAATTTCAACCCCAAATTCATTCTGCAGTCTGTATTCACTTATTTTTTGCCACCATTACATGTCTTCTCTTAGGTCTCATTGTGCTAGGACAAAACAAGCCAAGTGGGTTAGACTTTCTAACCATTGCCCTATTCATTCTGTCAGCTCTTCTTCTGCATCTATTACTCTTTTATTTCAGTACTTCTTCCCTTCTCATTGAGCATCATAATTACACACATTGTCTCACATGGAGGCTTACCATATTGTCTTGGAGGCTATTGACACTACTCAAGGAAATACTCTCAATTCAACAACGCTTGATTTTTTTTGTCTTTAACAACCTCTTATATTACCAAGCCTAAGGTGCTGGATCTCTGTTGCGTCTCCATTGAGTCAGGAAGACTATTATTACTGTACAACAATAGAGGTTACTACAATTGCAAATGGATTTATTGGATGAAGAAAAAGAGGTATAAAACTATCTTCAAGATAGAACAGAAGTAAAAAAAACCCAAAAACATGAAAACCAACATCAAAGGTTTCTTACCCTTTTTCAGGGAAATACTGAGTATTTCACTTCCAGAACATAGAGATATATATGTCATTGTCCAGTTTATGAACTACCATATCTACCATGGCCTTTATCTGTCTTGCATTCTGTCAGAAGGGGTCTTTTAAGTTCAGTAACATGATCTCCTGCTATGACAAGGTGACCTGTTTGGTGGATGGGGAAAAGGCTGTGAATATTGTCTACCTGGACTTTAGCAAAGCCTTTGTCACCATTTTCCACAACATTTTCATGGAAAAACTGCCTTGGACAGCAATTCCCACTGAGTAAAAAGCTGTCTGCCTGGCCAGGCCCAGAGAATGGTGGTGAAGGAAGTCACATGCAGTTGGCAGCTGGTCACAAGTACTGGTCCCCAGGGCTCAGCACTGAGGCCAGCCCTGTTTAAAATCTTTATCAGTGATCTGGACAAGGGGACTGAGATCACCCTCAGTCAGTTTGGAGGCAACACCAAACTGACTGGGTGGAAGTCTCCACTTGCGGGAGGGTAGGAAATCTCTGCAGAAGGATCTGGATAGGCTGAATCAATGGCAGAGGCAAATGGCAGGAGGGTCAAGAAGGCCAAGGTCCTGCCCTTGGGTCACAACAACTCCAGGCAGTGCTACAAGCTGGGGACGGAGTGACTGGAAAGAGTTCCAGCAGAAAAGGATCTGGAGGGGCTGTTTGGACAAGAGTGGGTGAACATGAGCCAAAAAGACCAGTGGCATCCTAGCCTTTATCAGCACTATGGCAGTGATCTTGCCCCTGTACTCAGCACTGCTGGATCCTTGAAAACGTCTTTTTAATTAGAAAATGTGGAAAACATCTGAAGCACTTAGGTTAAACTCCAAGTACGAACAGGAGATACACAGATACAGACAATTTGTTTATGAGTTATACAAAGTAACAAAGCTGGCACGCACAATTAGTACCTTCAGTCTTTCAAGTGTTGCAGAAGGATATGTACGTGCTCTCTCATTTCCCTTTGAAATTGAGTTGAGTTGATTCCTTCACCACTCTGCTGTAATTCTCAAAGCGAGAGGAAGCATTAGTGTGACAGCACAGGACATATCCACAATAATGCTCAAAGATTTCAGAGACTTTTGCCTTTTTTCTGAAGACAGCAGATGTACCAATTTACCTCAGGACAGACCAACATTCAGAGCCAGCACTTGAAAATGCACTGGGACTGGTATGATAACTCACACAGCTGAGTTTGGGGATGTAGATATTCAAAGATGCTGACATCAAGAAATGAAATCTTGGCCTCACTGGATTTAGCGCAGACTCAGGCTTTGATCTCAGCGTGACTGTGATTTTAAGAGTGATTTTAGAAATGTCAGCCATGGCTCATAAGCCTTACTGATGGAAACAATTTCATGAATGTCAAGTTTAAAAATGCCATTTTTACCTCAAGAATGTGACTTGCTTCTTTACTGATCCTAGGCGCAGTTTTTTACAACACAATATAAGACACACCACACCTTCATTTTCACACACGCAGCTTGCATAGTGAGATCATTGATTGCTGTAGTTATTTTCTAGGACATGGAACAACACTGAGGAACTCCAGCTTTCTGCCTGAGTAGCTACTGACAATTCTGAGCTGTGCAATTGTAATTTCAAATAGTTAACTGGGAAAATAAAAAAACCCTTTTATGTCATTAAGACTTCTACTCAAGAACCCAGCAATTCTGCCGTGTATATGCAGCGTCTTGTGGAAACTAAACTAAAATGAGGTCTTCTGCTGCATCTACATTTCCTTATTGAGGTCCTAAAAAAACAGCCACAAGTCAATTACTCAGATTGGAGAGCAATGTAAATAATTCTTCTTCCTCCTGTCTCCATCAAGTGCTTTACTATCAAACAGTGCCAAAGCCAGAATATAAATGAGGCTAGAAAATATACATATACATGTAAACACATGCCATATGCATTATTTCAGGTGCATATAGCACTCTGAACTGCTAAACAGCTTTCTGCATGGGCTTCATAGGAATAGAGACCCTGTTATGGACTGCTTCCTCCGTATTTTTTTTCCATACACTCCAGCTATTGTGACATCTTCTCTCCCAGCAGTGCTTCCTTTGTCTTGAGCTTTTTCCCTCTCTGCTTCAGCCCTTCTGTGAATGGCAATGAAACAAAAGAGAAGAAAAATCAAGAGCAATTAACAAGAAGGTGACTGCTCCAGCTCCTCAGAATTATCTTTTACAGAGTAAGTCTCTGAGCTGTTCTGTGCAACTGAAGATACCAGTGTCAGGGATAAACTGGAATGGCAGAACTGGGAAAAACAAAACAGATAAGCCAGAGACTGCCTCAGTTGTTTTTTAGTCTCATTTTATTGGCAGAATATAACATCAGTGAAATTGAGGCAGTATGCAATTTAGGCTGGCATTATGTTTTTATGCTATAGTTCAGGTGGACTGTATGTTTAAAACCATACTTCAGCTCCTCAAAAATCTTATATCATCAGTGTTTGGACAGTATCAAAAACAATACTGTGAGAAAGGTCTGTTAATGGTCAGTTATTCAGTGCAGTATTACCAAATTACCTGGAGAGATGATGTAAGTAGATAGACTGTTCAATATTAAGCAGCTACCGAGCCTAATCTCTTCCACCTAGTTGTACCTTGAGTAATACAAGAGCCAAAACAGATCGGAGAATTTCAAATGCATGCCCCAAGCATGCACATATACATTACAGCAGTAAAATCCAATAGTAAACCTGCTCCTTAGGCATTGTTAATAGGATTTGGATAATCACAGAAAAAGCCCTTGGTGCTGAAATTATATTTCTTTTGTTGACAACGTGCTACCTAATGGGACTGTGTGAAGCTGAAAAGAAAACAACTGATTGACATGAATATTTCAGTAGGAAAACACTGGTAACTTCAGCGAGGCCTCCCTGCAAGTTAATAATTTGTTTTACTTTATTCCCCTATTGCTCATCCCAAAGCATATTTTCAAATTAAAATCACATTCTTGTACCTTCTAGCTGGAGTTAAGTGCTAAGGCAGCAGGTTTAAAAATTGTTCATTGTGGGGATTGTAAACCCCCCTACCAGGAGTGCCTGGTGCACACCTCACGTGGGGCCACCCTGAGAATTCTTCTTCTCAGTTATTTTCTTCACCACAAAATCCATCAGTGACATTTCATGTGTCCTTTTCTGCTGGAAGTTGTCCTATGTTGGCCCTTGGCCAATGATATAAAATTATAAATTCCATAAAATAACTGAATATTGCATTTCTGGTTCCAGCCTCCATTAATACCATTGTTACTTCCTGCTGAGGAAAGACAGACCAAGCCAGTAAAGATATGCTGCAGACAAACTGGAACAGTGAATTATTAACAGGGAAGTTAGAAAGAGAGATCCCTCACAGTGGTAGTGTCCCCCTTGGCTGTCCAATGTGCTTTTCTCCCTGTCACCCCTGGACTTCTCCTTACAGGCAGTCAGGTTCATTTTCACATGCAATAAGATGGAAGGCAAGGCCTTTTCCCCTTTTTCCAGTTTCTTTTTCCAGTCAGCACACAGTCCAATGAAAGAATGGGAAAAAAGCATGCACAAGGAAAATTCACTTTCAAGGGGGATTTTACCAGTGCCAGACTTCTGTGCCATGTTATTGGTTACACACAACAAACTTTTATTTCCCTGCTTGCTATGGTACCAAAACTCCCTGCTAGCCACAGAAGGCAGATGCCTGCTGCTGGTACATGGGCAAAGGAAAAAGGAGGTTGTGAGTCTCCTTGGGCTATGATGTGGCCATTTTCCTAACCAATTTTTGGCTGATGAAGTTCTGTTCCCTCTCATAAAGACTGTCACATGTGGGGGTAGAGGCAGGGGGTTGATTCCTTATTTCTATGATTTGTGAAAAGGTAAATGTTTACCTCAGTTTTGGCACTGAGAAGAAGAGCAAAGAGGGTTTTAAAGGCACTTTGCATGAAAGTACTCATGAAACAACGCTGTTATTCTCCCACAGCAGGCGGTAAGCAGCAGAAGCAGAGACATAACAACTTAGCAATGCAAAATAAACTCCTGGTGTCTGGTAATTGTACCTTTTTTTTTGCTTTTAAACCCCTCACAACACTGAATTGCATGGGGTCAATCCAACCTGTTCTTGACAGTGTTTGCTGTGGCAGGAAGTCTTTGTGACTTCCAATCAGAAGAACATTTTAGATTGTTCATGTGTGGAGAGAAAGGAACACAACAACAAACCGTTTATTTGTACCTATTTTGTGACCTAAATGTCTCAATTTTTCATGATTTATACTGAAGTCAGGATGTTTTAAAAGTATTTATCTAAAAGATGTGATTTCATCATACAGCTTCCAAAACAAATTTATTTATTTCCATTAGGTGGCCTATCCTTCTGCCTTTCTTTTAAAATATAAAATATTATGGATAGGTGTAAGGATGTGGTTCAGAGAAGCAATGAAACATGCCAAATGTTTGAAATTCAAAGGTACTGGCAGTTCCCTGGAGGTATCTCAGTGTCATGACAACCAGAACCCTCTGTAATGAACGCAGTGGTTCTGGATGGTTCAGACTCAGATTCTGAGGGACAATGGAGCTGATGAAGGGTCTGGAGCACTGAGGGAGCACTAAATATCCCCAGCTCCTCTGAGGGAGCCGGGGGTATTTAGCCTGGAGAAAAGGAGGCTCAGGGGAGATTTTATTGTTCTCTTGAACTACCTGAAAGGAGGTCATAACAAGGCGGTGGGTGTTCTCTTCTGCCCAGAAATAAGTGATAGGACAAGAGGACAAATGGTTCCAGGGGAGGTTTAAATTGGACATTAAGAAAAGTTTCTTCACCAGTAGGGTTGCCAAAACTGGAACAGGCTGCCCAGGGATGTGGTTGAGTTGCCATCCCTGGAGATATTTAAAAGATGTGTAGATGTGGAATTTAGGGTCATGTTTTAGTGGTGGATTTGGCAGTGCTGGGTTAATAGTTGGAGTTGATGGTCTTAGAGGTCTTTTCTAGCCTCAATGATTCTTTGTGGTTTTGTCAGCTGGTTCCTCATGCATCATCTACAAGTCTGTATTCCATAAGTGGTGCTTCTGTAGAGAGGATGGAGAGAGATGAACACTTATTCAATAACCAAGCATGCAGTCAACAGAAATGAGTGTCCTTCCTGGCACTACAAGAAGTGACTGCAGCCAAGCACGTGCAGAAACAAGACACACATCCTCCACTGAGAATGTAAGCAGTTGCACTGTCCTTCAGGCTGTTCCTCTGCTCTACTGACACCGGGTCCCAGGTCAGAGTCAGAGGCTGATCATCATCTCTTATCACGAATCTCTGCATAATGTTGTGCTCAAACATCTGGGAGAACCAGCAAAGCAACCCTAGCTAGTCCCTAGCAAGTGTGCCCTCTCCACCTTTGAAAATTTGGTGTATGGAGTGATTTGGTCAAAATCAGGGATGTTCCTCAAGTTGAGTAATATGTATTCTTTTTTACATTATTTAAGTGTAAAAGTTCCATGCAGTAAGTCCTAGGATTTAACCAAAAAAGTTTTTCTGACAAATGCATGTAGAATAACTGTAGGTGCCTGTAGAAAATTTTTGTCTGTCCATAAACTACCTTGTAGTTAAAATACAAACGATATTAAAAAACGGGGAAAAATTGTTAAGCTCTCTAATTGCAATTAATTATAACCCATAAATACCAAGGGATTACCCATTCCAACTGGGTTATGTGTTCCAATTGTTAAAGAAAAAGTATTACTTTTCTGGCATGCATTAAATTTAATGTGAGCTACCATGTTGGAAAGAATAATGGGAAAAACCTTTCCTTGGGTTATCTGAAGGTGAGAGCTAATACTGGCCAGTTAATCCCATTATGATTATTATATATGAGTCTAGGTTGGATTTATTCATAGATTGCACAGATATTACTAAATAGGGCTTCAGGCAACTATACATGAATTTCTGTAAATTGTGATCAGGCCTCAGTGCAGTGGCCATCAGGTGATGGATTAATGAGCTGTCAGTATTAAATTCATTTATTTCTCCTTATCATTTAAAGAACAGGTGGTCTCTATCTCCGCCAGTCTGAACACACAGCTCTGAAAAGACTTGTGGCTTTTTTGCAGAGAGATGGAAGGAGCAGAAGCAGATTTCATTTATCAGGAATAACATTCTGTTCCTGACCTTTCATCTCCAGCACCTAGGTAGACTCACTCTGCTGGTGCTATTGACCCTGCACATTTTGTGCAGACTGGGTGGTATAATGATAAATATAATGAAATAGGAGAGACTTGCTGTAACTTCAAATTAAGCAAGGCCTTGAGAGAAAAATCTTCAAAGGACTAAAAATGTGTACATGCATGCATGTATTTGTTCAAAGAAAGCACACAGTGATTGACTGGACTGGGTTCTGTCGATATGCACATATATTAGTTTCAGTGGAAATGTAAGGTGTGTTAAGTCAGTGCAAAATTTGTCTTACCCTTCTCCAAAGTCAAGTCGGTCCTGGCTACCTCTGTCACGTGAACAGTGTACAGGAATTCAGGTACAATTAAAATATATCAATTAACTGGATTGATTTATTAAAAAGTAAAACTAAAAGTGATGGAAATGTTTCATAGTTATTTAAAAGGAGGGATAACACTTAGTTTAGCCAGGTTATATTGTCACTTTTTTACCCTCTTCTTCCACTGTAATAGACCAAATAAAATATTTGGCTTGAAAAAATGAAAAAGGGTGAAAAAGAGTTCCATTTTGACCTTTTACTAAGCAGCTCATCTGATCGAATCTCTGTATGATGAAAAAAATGAAGACAAGCAAGCAGGAGAATTTTCTTTCAGTAAGCAGGATCTCAGTGGGGCTGCATTTCCTATCATCTCACTTGTTTACACAGTGTGTTTATAAAAATTGCTGCGGCTCCCCAAGTATTACTGCAGTATTCCAGTCAGAAGCTAAAAGGGTACTGAGGACTCGTTTGGAGAGGATTAGTGATCGTGAAACAAAGTGAAATATCCACCTGCTTTGTACCAGCAGGCAGATTTTCTGCAGGTGAAGATAAAGAGGAGTAGCACAAGATTTGTTGAAAGAGTTTTTTAATGCTTCTTATCTTGTCTTACTATGGTGCTAAGTGTTGTCAAAGACTGCTTTCATCAAGTAGTCGAATTACAGTCATTACAAAGAACGAGGTCGTGCTATTGTCAGCAAGACTACCTATGGCATAATACAATGCTATGTGCAATGAAAATTTGAAAGACCGGATAGATCTGCCATTAAAAGTAGATTTTTCTTCTCTGGGCAAGGGTTTTCCCCTCTCTTTTCAAAAGATGACATTTTCATTAAAGGCAAACAAACAAACAAACAATGTGCAAGGGGTAAAGGAATTCTTTAAGCAGCCCATAAGAAAAGTTTTCCTGATCACATCTATCATTATCTGGGGGGGAAACTTAAAGGTATGAATTAGGGGTGGGTATCTCAAAAGAAAAAAAATACAAAAGAAAATTAATAAAAGCAGACAAATCCTTTCTCAAGGAATTTGTAACTTACATTTGTGAACCCTAAACATGTGCTAAACCACCTCTCTTTTCATTCCTAAAGCACTACTTCTTTGAATGGTACTTGGCAAGCATTCAGAAATGCTATACTTGAGCAGTGCAGCATTGAGAAGGAAGGTATAATGTAAAACCATTTCATTAAAAGCAGGTCACACGAGGACCCATAAGAAAGACAGTTTATCCTGAAGTGACTAAGAATTGATATGTATAATCTGTTTTGCCATCATCTTCTCCCAAACCTTACTAAACTCAACCCAACCAAACCTTAAAATTGTGCCCCAAAAAGTTACTGGGACAATGATCTTGCCAAGGTTGGTGTGAAATCAGCTGATATCTATTCCTAATTCTCAGGCAGTGATGCCACAGAGAATTCCATCTTTAAAATTGTGTTAATGGAAATAGTATCTTCTTTTATACTTCCATCTGAATGAACACATTCACACTTGACAGGAGCACCCTTCGCTGGGTTAAATACTGGGCTGGATGGCCAGGCCCAGAGAGTGGTGGGGAGTGGTGCCACCTCCAGTCAGTGAACAGTCACTAGTGGGGTTCCCCAGGGCTCAGTTTTGGGGCCAGTCCTGTTTCATACCTTTACTGATGATACAACTCTACAACTATCACAAAGCAGAGTGCAGTTATGGGTGTAGGTCTCTTCTCCCACACAACCAACAACAGGACAAGAGGACATAGTCTCAAGATGCACCAGGGAAGGTTCAGGTTGAACACCAGGAAGAGTTTCTTCAGTGAAAGGATTATTGAGCATTGGCATGGGTTGTCCAGGGTTTTGGTGAAGTGACCATCCCTGGAGGTGTTTAAGAAATGACAGGACATGGCACTTAGTGCCATGATCTCTCTCACCAGGCGGTGATTGGTCAAAGACTGGCCTCAATGATCTTGGAGTTTTTTTCCAACCTTAATGATTCTCTGATTCTGTATCCCCACCTCACTCCACTTCTATATATAATTAAAATTGTATATGAGTTGAAATTATATTTTTTTAAAAAAGGACAGCTACAGATTTTAGAAAGTTATTTACTGTAGACAATAATCTGTTTCCAGCTTTTTGGATTGCAGATGTTCTTTCTTCCTGAAAATATGAAAATTATGCTTTTATAGGACAAATCACCTAATTGTTTCCTCAATGAATCATAAAATACATGTTTTTCTTTGGAAAAAGTCCAAAATTGGTATGTTAAATTACACTCAGACATAATTATTTATTTTTGCTTTATTTCTCTCTGTTCTTCCTCATTATTCCATCAGGTTAATGCTCTCCATGTGAAATTTTGAAGAAGCTGATAAAAGAAATCAGTGAGATTATCCTGTCTCTATCTTACTTTTTATTGAGATCTGTTGTGTATACTACTATATGCATAAATAACTATATGTATATATATTTGTGGTATATTTTTTAAAAAGTTTTCCCATCTTTTTTTCCTTTTTTTTAACTTCCATGGGCAGGACTGACCTCTTTCCCCTACTTCTAAAAGAAATACTTGCTCCAAAAAATGATAACCATCTAGTGTTTTGTTTGCACTCTGTTAAGGGTCTTACATAAATAATTAAGATATTCAAGAGAAAGAAAGGAGCAAAATGCCTGATATTCTACTTTACGTTACTGGAATTCCACATGAGACTGAAACAAACCCTTAGCCCTGCTTGTTTCACACATTTTTCCAGACAACTCTTGGCAAGCCATGTGAATCCTGGAGGCTGGAACTTTTCTCTTTTCATCTGCGCTCTTCCAGTATACTTTTTTTTCCTTATTGTATGTCACCTACCTACGCAGAACTCTGCCCTTCAGCACAGCTTGCACTGCTGACAGCATGCCAGCCTGCTCTCATTCCAGCTCCATCTTCACATCACTTCCCCAGACCATCCCCAGCCTGCCTGCAGCATCCCCCTTCTCCCTTTGCCTCACAGGCTCTTCATATCTCTTTTCTGTTACTGGTGTGCTCATTGCAATTCCCTGACCAGCTACTTTTTTCCAATGTTTCTACATGAAAGGATAATGTGTGTAAAATGCTCTCAGTTTGCCATCTCAGTAGTGTTATGCAACTGAGAACAGTTATTTGTTGATTATCAGATTAATGAATATTTAGATAAATAAGACTTTCTCCAGGCAGCCAGCTTCAATGTGTGCAGAAATGCAAATTACAAGGTGGGGAAGGTGAAGACTTGGTAGTTTGAGCAACCAAGCAGGTACTCAGGAGGGAAGTCAACCTCTTTGATGATGACCTTTACATCCCTCTGCTGACAGAGACCCACAAGTTGCATAACAGAACAAAACACCTGTATTTTAGAACTGTTCACATTAGACAGTATGCTGAAGTTTTCTCTTGGTTTTCTAGGAAATCAAATCCTACACAGCCACGCTCTCTCTGTTTCTACCCACAAGCACCTACCAGCTACTTTGTCATTATGTCTTGATAGCATATTTTCCCTTTTACATGCTACCAGCTATCAGTGAGGACTTAGACCAAGGATACTACAAAAAAGAGGTTGCACAGAAGTTTAGAAGTTATTGTAACCCATTTAAAAAATGTAACCAATTGCCAGGCACTGTGAGTGAGAAACAAGATTCACTCTCTACCTGTCAGGGAAGTAACCTAGTGAAGTTTTCGGGAACCTCTGTCACCTTTAAAAGCCCTTTGCCCTGTGAGTTCTTCAAACACAAGCTGCTCTCTGTTTCTCCCATTTGCAATGTGTTCTAGTCCAAAAGAGTACCAAAGCTGAAATATCAAAAGAATACAGAGATCTAGGAGCATAACATCCCTGAAGGTTAATGGCATTTTCCTAACCTACTCAAGCTACTTCTAAAAAAGCCTGTTCAACAGCTCTGTGAGGGATTTTTTAATTACCCTTGCTTTTGGTTCCCTTTTGGATTGTAAACCAAAAGGAACCAATTATCTATTCATATAGCAGTTTGCAGAAAACTTATTCAGCCTAAACCATATGCAAAATTTAGCCACAATTCATCGTGGAATTTAAACACCATTATGAAAATAACAGGGAGCAATAGTCTATCACTAAAATTTAAAAGCATTAACTTTACCACAATTTGAATATAGACAATCTTCCAGAATTACTTAATACTAGTACATTTTTGTTACACTCATTCAGAAGTACCTGATCTCCTCTCTAGACACTTTTTCTCAGAAAGCAATTGACAATTTGTAATACTTACTGAATTTAAAAAGTTAATTGCTGTCTAACTGAAGTATCTTATTATACAAGTACTGGGATTATGTCTGCCTGCTAATGAAATACACTAAAGCATTCCATTTAAGCAATTTAAATTAAAATATCATTTTATAAAGTTGTTTTGATTTTGATATTGAGATTTTAAATAATTTTGCTTTAATTTCAAGGGAGATGGATTACTTTTGTATATTATCAAATTGTAATAATTTCTGAGTGATTAACATTTAATTTATGTCTACACTCTTAGCGCATTCTTTCCCTATAGCCACAGTAGTATTATACTTTCTAAAGAAGCTATGTTCTGTGCAGTGCACTGTGGCAATGAAGCAGCAGAAAAAGAATGGTGAAAAAAATCTCTATCTGGAGCTCTACAAGCAATTCCCTCACAAAATGTCACTATCACATTTCACCATACAGCCCAAAAGACAGTTCTTTAACAGCAAGAAAACTTTGGAATAGAGACAATTAAAATTATCACTGTGCATTGCGTAGTGTACTTTAGTAACTTGCTAGCCAAAATAAGATGATTAGAAGCTCTAGACTGGCCTTTAGCCCAAATTTCTTACAGTAGCACTGTACTCTGCAGCACAGATGGGTGATCTCTTTCCTTCTCTGATGCTTGCTTCAGGATTCTCATGCCCATTTTGAGAAATTATGAGATAATAGATGCTCTACTCAAATTTATTTATTCATGAGTGGAAGTGACATTTCTTTTCCATTTTTGTGGCTGCTATAACTTTTTTTGGAAGTGAGTGTATGAAAAATAGCCAAGTTATAAGAAAAGTGAATACTCTACATTGACTTTGGTGAATGGCTCTAGCCACATGCAATGAGGTACGAAAAATAAATGTCAGGAGAAGAAAGACAAAGCATTCTGACATTTTTAAAATCAATCTTTCTAATTTTTCAACTAAATTCACCAGGGAACATTCTCTAGTCTTTAAGCAGCAGGTGAATTGCCTGGAATAGTCCAGTTCAAATAACTTGGATTCCTCAAGGAATGATGTGAAAAAATATATGTCTTTGAATACACTTTCAGAGTGAAATGACTGCTCTAAATTCCCTTAGCTGTTAGCAAACTGGTGAAGAAACAGTATGGACTAAGAATTCATCTTTTGATTTACACTGAATTTCACCCAGACAAATATTTCACAATTTACACAGCAAGAGTTATGGTCAGTACCACTTTAAACTGGAGTATGCTAGGTAATTACACAGCTCCCCCATATCTTTTCTGAAGGAAGTGCTGTTAGCAGCAATCTGATTGAGCTCATCGGAAACAAGTGCCAAGCAGGAATTTGTCTCAGGCCCTCATCTTGAGTTTACAGATTTGTTTTCCTGCTAAGGTTTATAAAGGAATCCATGGATGGTTAGTCAATACACACTGTGTATAATTTCTTCCTACTGTCAGCTCTGTGCTTTGGAAAGCTGATATGAAAGACTCCTACTACTAGCTTTTCTGAGTGTCTCTGTAAACCAAAATGCACACACAAAATAGAAAAAGAAAAAAATTCTGTAAGGTTAAACCACCAGTACAGCAGCTGAATGCTGTCATTTAGAAAATGACAGTCTTTGTAAGATACAGTAAAAGCATAAGAACAAAATCCCAAGGACAATTTAAAAAAAAAACTGCTTATGCAAGTTACAGCAGTGTATTGGGTTTGCAGATAATTAAAAAAAAAAAAGCTGTAGAAAACTACAATGGGACAGCTTTTATTTTTAATGACAGAAATCATGTCATCTATAAGCAAGGTATAGAAGAGCTAGCTTTAAGGACATTATTTGAGAATAAAGTTTTAAATATCTAAGTCAGGAATACAAAGGAATATCCTGGTAAACTTACCAGGAATAAAAGGAGATTGGCTTGCTGTGAAATTAGTTCTAACAGAGCATCTAAGATGTTCTCAAGCACACAAGGTGTAGATAACTGTCACTTACATAATTTTAAACAGATTTTTCTCTCCTAGAGAAAGGACAGAGACTGCAGGCGGTCATGCGTCCTCTCCCAGTCAAGACAAGAAACACTCCAGGAACAGGGTGCAACAGCCAAAGCTGGATCATCTATTGAAGGTGGCCCTTCAGTCATCTCAATACCAACTTCTTTGTTCAGTTGTGCCACCAGGTGATGGACCTCTGTAACTCTGATCCCAGTGATGGTACTTCTGCTCAGGGCACCAACAAGGCTAAAGAGGAGCTGAAGACTCATCCTGTCCCTTAACTATACATAACATTGTGTATTGGGTGTTGGTCTGAGGGGTCAGTTATTTATTACAGAGATTTTTGCTCACTATTTCCATATTAAAAGTATAGCAGAGTGCTGTAATGTAGGGAGTTGGAAATTCCAAAATTTTTATTTCTTCTAGTGTACAGGACATGCCAGATAACTTCACCTGGTTTTTATTATAAAGTTTTAAATTGAGAAGGACTGTAACTGGAAAACTGTATCTGAATTTTTTTGAAACTTGTAGAAAATGAAGTCTTGATTTTCATCCTTGGGTAAATCCTTGGGTTTTTTGCCAATCTACATCTGTCAAACATTCTAGTTCTTCATCAGAGATACAGTTACACCCTACTCCCCTCTCTGTTATAAGCTCAGCTTCTTCAGGAGTTCCTTTATCAGAATTTAAGAAAAAAATTCTTCAGAAAATTGTACAATTTCTGTCAATGAAGAAGGAAAGAACAACTGCTTAACTCCACTGCAAAAACAGTCAGCCTACTTCCCTTGAGATGAAAAAATAGTAGGGAAGTATCTTTAAACACAAATTCTCTTTCACTAGCCTAAAACTTCAATTTGTACCTAAAAAGGCAAGTCTACAGGATTAGATTTTTCAGTCTTCTCTACCTTCAAAGTATTTCATTTTAAAAAGCCTGTCTAGTGATCCTAACAAGCTATCAATGTTCAGCAAATCTTTTATTTGCTTTGCAAGACTTTCTAATAAAGTTCCAATTGCTGAAATGCCTGTGCATGAAAAACAAAAGGTTAGTTTAACTAATTTCAGTGAGCAAGCCTCACCTTTTCAAGTTTGTCCAAATGTAGACATTTCAATCAGTGTGGGCTGAGAGGAGAAGAATGAAGGTAATGACTCCACCAAATAGAAAAAAAAACCCAAAAAGGTAAAAGAATCCTGAGGGACTTTAAGCATACATAGAGCTGCTAAATTTGCTGAAGATGCTGGCATTTGGCAGCTCTGAGAAGTTATTCTCATGTTGCATTTAACCACGACATACTGTCACATTCTGTGCTTCTGTGTTTCACAGCTTTGCTGTCCCTTTTACAGTGAGGATTTTATTCCCATTCTGGTCTTCTGGGTGACTCCATATTCAAAATTACAGAAAAACCTACAGGGCATTTGATCTGTTGTATAACATCTAGCTTTTGCTGTATCTATGGAAATTGCATGCCTCAAATATCTAAGTAAATAACAATAAAAACATTTTAACTGAATCCAATACTTTCATTCCTTCTCTTCTTTGTACATTGACAGATGAATTACTGCAGACCTCCTTACAAGGCTGTAAAATTTTATCTTTGCAACCTGCAAGACTATTATGCACAACAGGGTTTAGTGTTTCACATGACAGCTTCTGCCTTGATTTCCAAGTGCTTTATAAAGCTGTCTGAATTACTCAACAGATAAGACACCTGAAGGAGGTCACTCTTATTACTCACTTCAGAGACTACATAAAGGCATCTGAAGAGCTTGCAGTTAGGTGGACTCTCATAAAAGAGCTGAGAGTTCAGGCTGAATCACAGAATCACAGACAATTTAGTCACTGCAAGATATTAAACAGAAAAAGTTCCACATATTATTCCGGTAAAGACAACAGAAAATCCTACAGCAGCACTCCGTGCAGGTTTTTTTGAGAAGTTACTATTACCTTACCAGCCATTCTCAAACAATGACATTCATGTCAGAGTTTTGAATTAATCTTACAACTTACCACTTTCATCTTGGCCATTTATTTTCTTATTAATAAAGACAGTGTGCTATCCCCTACTCTTTTATAAACACAGAGATTAAAGCCTTATGGGTTTGGGTCAAAATTAATGCTTTCCTATCTTTGCCTTTTCTTGACACATTGTGAGGAGCATTGCTTGGAGAACTTACACTCCAAATAATATTTTTTACAATCCCGACCCCAAAAAATTTGAATTTAATATATCCCTTTTTTTCCTCGAGTTATACATGCTAGTTACAAAGAAGATTTAACAGCAAATCATTTAAATAAGAGCTAAAAATCCATAAAAGACTGAAAAGCCATCTTGCTCTTGTGTCCTTTTTTCCTCCTTAAAGCATTGCTATTCCACAGGAGCATGAAAGAAGAGCTTTGGGAAACGAAGCTGTTCCTACAATCACAGAAGAGGATCAGAATGGCTTATCAATGTCACCAACATGTATCTCAGTCCTGCCGTCTCATCCTTGTGTGTCTCTGACTTCCTTAACCCACTGCCACCTAGGTTAGCCAAAGTAGCAAGAATTAACGAGAATTAACAAGTATCAAGAACACACCCATCTGTCCCTTAGAAATGAGGATGAGATGTAAACACACCTGTTTCAGATAGACCAAAAAATAGCTATTAAATTATCATCACCTTCAGCCCTACAGACTGAGATAGAGAGCAGTGGGAGGTCTCTTGTTGTTGTATAACAGTGCTACGAAAAGCAGCAAAGATGAGGTCTAATAAGCTGAGTGTAATTAACTGCATTTTGTGAAAGGACTGAGGAAAGAAGAGGGAGAAAGATAAGAAATGAAGTAAGAAATCTGTCTCTCAGTTGAAGGTACCCATTGGCAGCATGCTGGGATCTACTTGGTGGTAGATGGACACACACAGCCTCTGGTATGAAGGCAGATCAGAGAGCCTATCCTGTGTCTGGCTTACTGCCCAAGGAGCCTGTGAGACTTACTGTCTGAACATCTGCCTAATGTCACCTCCAGGGTATGCCCTAGAGGTGAAGCTGTAATTGGAGTAAGGGCTAATGACTGTGGGGGTGACCGCAAGCTGGCACACAAGTGTGACCAGGCTGTGCAGAGGGCCTGTTCCTATAACAGGGATCAAGGTCAACCTGCAAGGCAGTGAGGAGAAACACAGGTGCAAGAAAAAACTTTGGGTCTCTAGGTGAGCTGGTCATTCAGGCTTGCCCGGCCCTCCCTTCCTCCAGCTGTGCCACCTGCTTCGGCACTGCCCAGCTTTACCCTGTTTCCCTAAGGTGGGGACAGGGGGGCAGTTGAAATTATATCAAGTTTTCCAGTTTTCAAAACAATGTTGTAACAATGAGCTGTTGCTGCACCTGCTTCCTCAGCGCTGAGTGAGCGGTCGCAGCTCACCTCCCACCACAAAGGGGGGCCTGGTCTGTGATGATTAACTCCAGGAGAACACAATAGTCAACATCTGAGCTGCCTGTGTGCCAAGGAGCATGTTTTCCTTGTTTATCTTGCACAGTAAGTTTTTAGCATCGCTTTTTTTACAAAGGCCGTGCCTACTCCAGATTCCCAGACGGTGAGTCAGCCGTGGTCTCAGATGAACCTGTGGACCCACGTGGAAACTTCACCCCGTGAGGGGTCAGGCAGGCTTGCCACCGGAGCACGTCCAGATTTAAAAAAACAAACCTGTTTCCTACCACCACGCTTTAGCGTTGGCCAGCATGTAAACAACTTGTGGAGGGCTGACTGTCTGCACTGACTGTGCTTCTCTTGCTCCCTGCCTATCTTTTCAGCCTCAAGGCTGCAGCAGCAACAGGGTGCCTGTTTTCCACCAGTGCTTGGCATTTTACCCTTGTGATATAGAAGCATTTTTACCCCATTTTATTTTTTTAATCAAGGTTGAGTAATCTGTGTTCATTACAGGGCTGTCATTTTAATTCCTAAGCCTTCAGAGCTCTCAGTCTGACATAGAAGGTGCTGTCTCCAGCAAAACCCAACAACATGAACAAGTCTCTGAGGTCATGAGCAGACAGTTGGAAATTAAGCAGCCCTGAGGCTAAGGAAATTCAGAGGCAGTAGAAGTTTTAGCTAAGCAAGAAAAAAGTCAAACATGTAAAGGGTGTACTACAAGGACGTTTGCATCCCACAGCATTTGCCATCCTAATAGTTGTTAGAAGTGAAGAATATCTAGGTGTTATTTTCCACCACCTTCCCACTTCTCTAGCATACTGCAGTGGAGTATGCAATTCTCTCTTGCTAAAACAATGTGGAAAATGTTCTTTAAGGGTATCACATTGTGCTATGAAATGAGGAAGTGTTGTCATGAAACTGGAACTTATTATCACTGCTAAAATGGCCCCAAAATGCAATTTACATCTCACAAGTAGCCTTTTTAAGATGCCAGGCAGATCAGAAAGTGAGATTGTTTGTTCTCCTGCCTCTGGTGTAGTGGGCTTTTGCTCTATCTTTCAGCCTGGGTACATGATATCTTCATTGCACTACTGTGCTATGAGTCTAACTGTGTACAACACTGAGTAAACCAAAACTGGGAATCAGTGTTATCCATGCGTCTGTGATGCTGCTGCAGTGCCACCCCAAGAAATCCAGCCCAAGTCTGTTCAGTGCTACTGGGCTTGCGTCCTTCTCCCTTTGTTCTCTGACCCCTTGTTTATATTTCAGACCTTTCCGTGTGCTATGAGTTGGGTTGAGGAAAGTGGTGATGTGGTGGGAATAGGTCTATGGGGACATGAAGGGCTAGAGTTCCTGGGAGAAGGGTGATGAAGAGGAATCAACTTTCTTGGGACATCCATATATTTCACAGTCCCACCATTCACATTTTCTGACCTACCTTCTCTCACCACTTCCTCCCCAAAGCTAGCCAAATGCTGTGCTGGTCCCCACACCAGAATGTCTTGCTTTTCAGATCTGGCCCTTGTTTGAATTTCATGGAAGTCAAATTGGGAGGAGAAATGTTCCTACCATAACTCCTATGGACCCTGAACCACACATGGTTTAGAAGGAAGCTGTGGAGACCAAGATTGTGTAGCATTTAAATTACTGATTGTTGATTTACCCTCCTTCTAATTCCTCATCAGTTTTATAACTCTTATTTATTAAAGAACTAAATATAATGAAAGTTTTGTCTGAGCTCAGTGAAATTTCTTTGGTTTCTTTCCACCATCTCCTCTCATCACAAGTGAGGTTAGTCTGGACATTGGTGAAAGGTGTGAGCTGCAGGCTGGGAATGCCAGAGATTTTCCACACAATGCCCACAAATTTTCTGAGACTGATTATATCGTAGCTTGTTTTTAAATAATGTCCAAATGGAAAAAATCAAGCCCCCAGTCCATGTACTGAGTCTTTCTTTGCAAACAGAGAACCTTTATGAGGAAGCCAGCATTAATGGCACAGTATATCACAAGTGTCCAGCAGCTAGTGTGATGAGCATACAGATCACCTGAGGCTTCCCCTGTAGAAAATCATAATTTCCATCTCCAAGGCTCATTCACCCCAGAAGTTTTTCATTTTATAAATGAACATATGGTTTAATTTGAAGTCATGGTTTGGAGCCTAGCTTGTTGAATTGCTGTTTTTAGAAAGCATTGGTAACATATGTGGGATAGTAGAGTTTTGTTTTGGTTAGAGGTTTTATGGAGGATTTTTTTTTTCTTGACAAGTACAGCAACACAAGCTGGATGGATTAGAGCACCTCAGACATGTCATCGTTTATATTGTCATGGACTGTCACAATGATTGGTGTTGAGAAAGGATGTGATGAAATGTTTATGTGGAAAGCTAATCATTGTTTTGTATTTTTAATTGACACTTTGCATGGTATATGCTCTGCTGTTTTTGTGGGGGTGGTAGAATGGGTTATTTTGCTTTTAACTGTCTAGCTCTTACAGTTGGTCTGATTCTGCTCTTGCTGCAAACCTCGAGCATTTTACCATGCTGGTGAGCAGGCCTGGAGCCAATATGTCTATGAATGCAATAACAGAAGCCCCAAGTCTACAATGAGCTCTGAGCAGGAGGAATTCCATCTCCATATATGAGATCTTACTCTGCTGCAAAACATGTCAGCATTAAGACAGATTTTGTGCAGAGCAACTATGTAAGAGCAAAGCTTCTTTAATTTTGAGGTACTGCTTGAATACTACTATGTCAGCTGCAGCTTTCTACCCTGGGAAGCACATTTGGGCTCTTGGTAGAGTTTGCCTCACTAAACAGTGGCATTAAGCTCTAGTTCCTCCTCTTTTCCTTGGAGAAAACAATTTTCTACATTCTCCACTGCAAATTCAAGGGCTTAGGATCAGCAGACAACCGGGCCTATACTAAACGCAAAGAAACTATAAAGGACATATGTTTTATTTATAGAAAAAGTGTAATTGCATTTTTTTTCCCCATGTCAATCTCTTCCCAAATTGGATGTACTCTGCATTAAAGAAAGGTGAGGGAGTGTTTTAGAAACAACTAAAATATTGACACTCACCCCAGACAGAGATCTGTCATCCCAGATACGGTACCACAGAAAAAACCCAAACTGTTTTCCCTGTGCTGGTCCTTCACCCATCTCACCTGGTTAACCATCCCAGAAAATCCACTAATCAGAGGACGTGGTAGCAGACTCTTAGGCTTGGGAGGGTGAATTTCCTTTACAGCATTTGGCTGGAGGGATGATGCTTGCTCTGAAGACTTTTTTTCACAGAAGGCTGTTAAGGCAGTCCCAGGGGTGTGAGAAAACAGGAGGTGAAGCCCAGCACAAAGGAACAATAACAACTGCACACAGCTTCTGCCTCCTTTCACGGGGAAGAAGCGGGGGGAGCGGAAAGGAAAAAGTGCTTGACTTTCACATAACTTCCACCTCCTGGCTTTCCCTCAGCAGCTCCCCAGACAGTGGAGAAGGCTGAATTTTAAATGGAGGTTAAGAGATGCCCTGGAGCATATTTAAGCCTTGTTACTTGTTCTTGTGAAGATCTGTACTTTGTAACATGTAAGAAGCAGTGGACATATTATTGACCTCTCTCTTCCCCCATCTCATCCTACATTAAGGTGATACAGCTTCAGATACATGTCATTATATACCTAGAAAAGAAATTGGGGTTGAAATTTTGTCTTCATCAAGCACAGAGAGGTCAGACAAGCCTGTGAGTTAATGTCCAGGATTAGTGGAAACATTACCTAAAATAATGGTTTTGTAAAACCCACTTATTAAGGGATAGATGCCTTCAACTGAGACATTGTCGAAGATTAGACTCCAACACTGATGCATCCTGCTGTGAGGAAGCAGCGGGACAACAATCAGGAGAGTGAGCTGGCAGTGAGGACAAGCCATGTCACAACCATATTCCTGTAAGTTAGCTTGTCCAGCTCGCCTGAAGCTTTAGACAAAGCAGCCTTCTTTGATTAAATGAAAAATCAACTTGATGCATATTTCAAATTATGCAGCATTTCTTCATTACATCTTCCTAATTAGTTAGCATTTTTTCATAGGTATGGTTTCTCACTAGATGTTTTGGCATAGAGTAGTTTTCTATCCTTCTATCCCACTTTGTTTTCATATGCCTACATGGGTATAATTTTTCACACCTGGGCTTTGAATTTTTGAATGTATGCGTATAGAAATTATGTTTAGATCCCAGACTGAAATTCAGCATTGAAGCAGGAAAAAAATTGTTCCAACTGCATTTTGTCCTCTGCCCCACCTCTTTGATTGCACTACTCAGACAGTGAGAACTTTTGTTCAGTGTGAGTTATTCACTCCTTGCTGTACCTTTGCTTCCAGGGAGATAAACCTGGTGCAGACCTCAGGTGGACCAATCCCCAAAATAATATTAATTTATTTACAAATAAATTATACACCATTTATAAGTTCTGTCATGTTTAGTCTTAGTTAGCTGATAAAAGGGATTTACAAGCATAACACAGTGAAGGAAACACAGCTGTGCACCCAGATTTTCCTTTGTGCATCACTCTGAGGATGAGTAACACTTGCAGGCATAGTGGCAGATACAAAAGACTACCTGAAGAGTGTGCAATTATGTTAGCAACAAGGGATATGTTATAGATGAGGCAGAGTTTTGTAATTAACTTTTTATGGCATAATGTAAAACAAATAAAGAATTTTTAAGATACAACATTTTATTTAGTTACCATGTTACCCACCAGAACCTCCTAATCAAATAGCAGCATGCTGAAGTTCCCAAAGGAGGAGCAATGCTATGTGTCTCCAAGCATATGTCTCTGTGCTCACTGGATTAAATTTGGCAATTACAAAGAAATAGTTTGGCTTCAGAGATGGCTCTGATACTGGAGAGATTTGCACAGCATTTAGGAAAATCATGAGGAGTTGTAAATCATTCTCTAACATGTGTTCATGTGTTCATGGGTAAGAGTGTTCTTTGGTTTGAGAATCTAAGACTCGAAAGCCAGAAACAATTGCCATGTTTCTTGATGAGGCTGGAGTCACAAAACATAGATTAAATTTCCAGCATGCTCTTCTGCCAAAGCACTTTACTAAGTATGAAGCAAGGATAAACTCCTCAGTATACTGTGATATGGCTCTGAGTTGTCCAGAACAGAAAGTGTTTATGTGGCCATGGGAACACCTGGAGCTCAGAACCTTTAGTAAAAGTGTGCATTTATGAGGGAATTGCTTTTCCTTTTTAAAGAATGCAACAATCAGCAAAGACAAGAACTGAATATCCAGCTCATTCAGAGTAACACCTCATTTGTCTATTATCTTACAGATATCTCTAACATTTATGATTCAATTTAGGAGATAATTTCAATGAAATTAAACGTTGTGATTGGGTAATAGCTGCTAAAAGGTAAATGCTGAAGAGCTATATTTTCAGAGGAAATTTTTTTTAAATTATGTAAATTTGGATCCCTTACAGGTATACCATCTGAGATAATATTATTTGTTCAAGTTGATAAATTATTTTCTTCTATCCATAATAAGTGAATAGAAGATACTTGCTTTTATAATTTATAATCATGTTTGATTAAAAACCCTGCATTCTGTTAGCCAAAAATGGAGCAAGTCACTGAAGACTTAGTTGGCATTTCAGTTCTCCAGATATTATAATTGACCTGCTCCCTCTTCCTTTATAATTAATTATACAACAGTCATACAGACCAATATCTTGAACTGTCTGAACCTGGGAATCAGAAATATTCAGTTCAGGATCTGGACAAGACTTTTGATGGCTAACACTGTGTTTATATAGTATATTTGCTGCAAATATTGTATTAAAGGAAAAGTAAGTTTAAACACCAAGAAGTGGGGTTCAAATTTTTGATACTCAATTAAAAAAAATTAAAGAGATCAAGAAAATTTAATTTAGACCCTTTCTGTGTCTGTTCCATAAGTCTGTGTTTTGTTTTGTATTATAACAACTTGACCTCACATTGTCATTTGCCATCTTTTCTCCTTTCCCTTTCTCCCCCTCTCTTGTTTGTCTTCCCTTTGTTTTCTTCCCCTGGACTAATTTATCATTCTGTCTCTGCTTCCTTTCTTTCTTCCTCATCCTTTAGTTTGCTGCAGCAGGTGCAAGGAGTCTCCAGGGTCTCAGTTCTCATGTCTAAGCCCTATGACAGCCAAACAGCAAAATGGCAGATCCACTTCTGCCTCCCTCTCTTGTAGGTGCCCAGTCAGTTTGTTGCTATTAAAAAAAAAAAAAAAAAGGAATATATGGACATCAGTTAAGATTTTTAAAAGAAGGTAAGATGCTTCGTGGTTTATGTGGGTGAATCTGACAGTGAGATTTTATCAAACCTTGGAGAACCAATGATTTATTATTTATTATATGAGGCAGGGCAAAGGAAAATGAAACCACAGCCACAATGTATGAATAGAAGAATCTGTATTTACAGACACATATGTACATGTAACCATATTAGCTAATAGCACACGCAGTTTCAGAGCTGATTTGCAGGACAGACTTCCAGAGTGACTGATTTCCTAGATGCACTCACAGGATGTTTTATCATTGTCCTCACAGACACTGCTTGTTTTCAGTGGACATTATCTATTGTGAAAGCAATCTTAGAAGCATTGGAAACAAATCCTGAGCTGTCTAAACCCACCAGGAGTTGATCATACATTGGAAGAATATTTTGGATTAATGTTTGTCAGGTCACATGCAAATAGGAGACACTGACAGCAGGGGAGGTGATTATTCTCACGCTACTGAAGTTTAGTTTGTGGAACTGATAGAGAGCATGTATCACAGAATCACATAGTTTCTGAATGATTTGGGTTAGAAGGAGCTCCTGGAGATCATCTTATCAAAACCCCTGTTACAGAAGCTTCACCTAGAGCAGGTTGTACAGGTCATGTACCAGGAGCCCACGACCATTAGTTGCAGACAAAGAAGGAATGATATCCTCCATGCCCACACTAAAGGCAAGGTTCCCTGGTAGACCCCAGGCTACTTGTCTCAAGGATAGACCCAATGCAGATGGTCATCCTGGTTCCTGGACAGCTGCACTGGGCACAGGGCTATCACAAACAGCCTACTGCCATTAAAGCAGCTAATGGGCTCTGCTGTGCCTCAGAGGAATGAACTTTCCAATGAAGACATTGCTATTTCCAGGAGCTGTACAATGCAACAAAAGTGTTGTCTCTCATTGAAGTTATAGTTGCTTCTTAAGAAATGGCACAAGACCACACCAGTAAATTAGCAGGTCTCAGTGGCCTACAGCCATACTTCAGTGGCTTTATCATTGGGCAAAGTCATGATTACCATGAACTAGGAAAAGTGGACTTGGCAGTCTTTTGTCAGATTTCCAGCCCACTTTCAAGTGTCACTCAGAGAATCACAGAATCACAGAATGTGTAGGTTGGAAGAGACTTTCAAGATCATCGAGTCCAACCCAGCCCTAACACCTCAACTAAAGCATGGCACCGAGTACCACATCCAGTCTTTTTTTAAACACATCCAGGGATGGTGACTCCACCACCTCCCCTGGCAGACTATTCAAGACTATCACTCTTTCTGTGAAAAACTTCTTCCTTATATCCAACCTATATTTCCCTTGACACAGCCTGAGACTTTGTCCTCTCGTTCTGTCAGTTGCTGCCTGGATAAAGAGACCAACCCCCAAGACCAGGAAATTGTAGAGAGTGATAAGGTCACCTCTGAGTCTCCTTTTCTCCAGGTTAAACAACCCCAGCTCCCTCAGTCGTTCTTCATATGGCTTGTGTTCCAAACCCCTCACCAGCCTTGTTGCCTCCTCTGGACACGTTCAAGCATCTCAACGTCCTTCCTAAACTTAGGAGCCCAGAACTCTACAGTGCCAAGTACAGGGGAAAAATTACCTCCCTGCTCCTGCTGGCCACACTATTCCTGACACTGGCCAGGATGCCATTGGCCCTCTTGGCCACCTGGGCACACTGCTGGCTCATGTTCAGCTGCTGTCACCAGCACCCCCAGGTCCCTTTCCTCCTGGGCACCGTCCAGCCACACCATCCCCAGCCTATAATGCTGCAGGGGGTTATTGTGGCCAAAATGCAGGACTTGGCACTTGGACTTATTAAAATTCATCTTGTTGGACTCTGCCCATCCATCCAACCATTCCAGATCTCTCTGCAGAGACATCCTATCTTCCAACAGATCGAAACACGCTCCCAGCTTAGTGTCATCAGCAAATTTACTAATGAAAGATTCAATAGTCTCATCCATGTCATCAATAAAAATATTGAACAGAACAGATCCTAGCACAGATCCCTGAGGGACACCACTGGTGACTGGCCACCAGCTGGATACAGCACCATTTACCACCACTCTCTGGGCCCCGCCATCCAGCCAGTTCCTAACCCAGCAAAGATTGCTCCTGTCCAAGCTGTGGGCTGCCAGCTTTTCCAGGAGTGTGCAGTGGGAGACAGTGTCAAAGGCCTTGCTGAAGTCCAAATATACAACATCCACAGCCTTTCCTGCATCCACCAGGTGGGTCACCTGGTCATAAAAGGAGAACAGGTTGGTCAAACATGACCTGCCCCTCCTAAACCCATGCTGGCTGGGCCTGATACCCTAGCCATCCTGTAGGTGCTGTGCGGTGACACTCAATATACACTCTTCCATTACCTTACCGGGTACTGAGGTCAGGCTGACTGGTCTATAATTACTGGGATCCTGCTTCCCACCCTTTTTGTGAATGGGTGTCACTTTGGCTATCTTCCAGGCTTCCAGAACCTCACCAGTGAGCCAGGACTGTCGGTAAATGATGGAGAGTGGCTTTGCAAGCTCATCTGCCAGCTCCCTCATCACCCTGGGATGGATCCCATCTGGACCCATAGATTTATGATTTTCCAAGCATCTCAGCAGTTCTCTGACTGCCTCTTCTTGGATAATGAGGGGACCATTCTGTTCCCTGACACTATCAACCAACCCAAGAGAACAGTTGTCCTGAAGGCAAATTGTCTTCCCTCTGAACACGGAGGCAAAGAAGGCATTAAGCACTTCTGCTTTCTCCTCATCTGCAGTTACTAAGTTCCCTCCCTCAACCAATAGAGAACAAAGGCTGACCTTACCTTTCCTTTTACCATTAGTATATTTATAGAAACATTTTTTATGATCCTTTACAGAAGTTGCCATTTTAAGTTCAAACTGAGCTTTGGCCTTCCCAATTTTTTTCCTACATGCCTAGCAGCCCCCTTAAATATTTCCTGAGAAACCAGACCTTCCTCCCAAAAATGATGCATCATCTTTTTATTCCTAAGTTCCTCCAAAACCTCCTTGCCCATCCAGGCTGGACATTTACCTCATCAACTCATCTTTTGGCACACAGGAACAGTCTGTTCCCGTGCCCTCAAAATCTCTGTTTTGAAGCACGTCCAGCTTGCCTGAACTCCTTTAAGATCTGTTTCCCAAGGAACTCTCTGAATAAGTCTCCTAAACAGAACAAAATCTGCCCTCTGGAAGTCCAATGTAAGAGTATTATTGGTGTTCTTCCTGATTTCACCAAATATTGAGAACTCAAGGTGGTATGGTCTGAAAGATGATGTGGTTCTCCTTGCCTATCAGTTTTCATCCTGATTTTTTTAACACTCTTCCACAATCTCTCTGGTAACGTCTTGGTTTAGAAGAGTCTGCTATATTGTAGGTGTTGATGTCAGCACTTTACAGATATTGAAGGAACACTGTGACTTCTAAACAACCCTTACTGGGATGGCCACTGAAGGATTAAAAGGTAGGTAACATCCCAAAGCCAGCCAGTCTTGCATGACACATAGCTGCATCCAGATGTCCTGGAGATGTCCTAAGAATCTGAAGAACCAACAAGAGGAATCACTCCAAGTTTGGGACTCTACAACTGGGACAGAACTGGAAAGGGTTCTAAGAGCAATGGGAAGCTTGGGACTCAAAAATGTAAAAGCAGAGCTGAGCACAACTAGTAATTTTGTTTCCACTTTCAAAGTATAAAACCACATTTTTTGAGTATGTTTGGGTCAGCTATGGAATATCTGTGCATGGAGTTACATTGACAGGAACAAGTGGAATATTGCCTACATTAGATGCTTCACAGAATCAGGCAACGCTGAGTTTGCAGGGTGCCACAAGGATCATCAAAATCCATCTCCTGGCCCCACACAGGACAGCCCCAAGAATCACACCCTGTGCCTGAGAGTGTTGCCAAGCGCTTCTTACAAAGTTCACTTCAAGGCAGCTACTAAAATATTTACAGGCGTGCCACAGTAATGTTTTTTACCATGATTAGTAAGAGTATCCTGTAACAGTATGAGTAAGCTGTAACAGCACCTTTCAAGGTGTTGCTTTCAAGTTCTCCACCTAATATGAGATTTTTCTTGGTACGGACTTGCCTTCACGTTAAATACCATCATACCTCGAAGACCATGTAGATATTTGGTTGCCTTCTCAGCCAACCAGTTAAACAGAAGCACTCTGTGCCTGATGGCAGTCATATATTCAATTGAATGAAAAAAGAAAGACTGCAGATGTTTACTTCCTTTCATTTATGTTAGGTTTGCCTGGCTTGCTTGGGATGGTTAGTATTTATTCTTTGGGAATATTTCAATTAAAAACCAACAGAACAAATTGGTTGCTTCCAAAATATGAAGCAGATTTTTCTGAGCATTATTATTATTAAAAATAATAATAAATAATAATATACAGTATTATGAACTTTGTATGACAGCTCAGAAAAGCACACTTGGGTGTTTCTCAGTATCATCAGAGAGACTTATGGAGAGACTTATGATAAGCCTTCAGTAAAAAAGTCTTAAAATACATAAACAAGTAAATCAGTGGAAAGAGATATACAGCTTGTGGTTTTCATCATTTTTGTCTAAGGAATCAGCTCTAATACAAATATTTCATTTGTGGCTGCATCCAGTGGGTCCCACATGCTGTGCACACAGCACAAAAGGTAAATCCAGAATTAAAAAATCTACCATATTTCCCCCATGATTTGGGTTTATACGGGATTTATTTTCTCAACTTGTTTACATTCTTTGACAATTTTTAATGGCCATATAATTTCACATGGATATAAGATGCCTAAGCATCTGTGAAAATATTCTGATTCTTATGAAAAGAAAAATAATATGTAATTTACTAAAGAGAACCAAAGGGAAGTGGCAGTCTGAGTCAGAGTTTGAAAATTATTAGTTAAAAAAAGCGTCTTTGGAGATTGCAAGCTCCTTTGTCAGTAAAGGAGCTTAATGTCTTTATTTCTTCTTCTGTGCAGTGAAAGCAAATGTTTTCTTATGGGGAATATTCTTAATTCAGTATTGCATATTCTATTACCTACACTAACAGTGGTTTTTTAATGCAATGAACTCAAGATATTCATAGCAATTAAATTTTTTCATAAAGTTTTCTGCAAAGAAACAAAATTATGAGAAATTAATAATTCATATGTTTCACAGGGAAAGGGACACATTTCATTTACTTGTAAAAGTATAAAAGAATATATATTGTAAAGTAGCCTGTGTAATAGTGGATTAAATTCAGAGTTAATAAAAAATGGTGTGAATTAGAGGCCTAAGGTTCAGAAAAGAAACCACTGAAACTGGCAGAAAAAACAACTTCGGGGTCTGCTTTAGAAAAAGGAGGAGACTAGAGGATGTGGTTTAGAAAGTTTTGTTGAAATATTTTCTATCAATGAGAACAGTGAGCTCTCTTTTAGAAATATGTAAACCGATATTATTCTTTATCCACTTCAATCCATCAAAATGGTTTGTTCTATAATTACAAAATTTTTAAGCAGATATCGTATTTCACTACCTACAGAATTGGATGTTTTTAGTTTTTTTATAGTGTAGATTTAGATACTGAGATTACAATTGTTCCTTAATATTGTATTGGGTTAAGTGCTCAGTGAATAATAGGATAAATGAAGATGGAAGGGAGCTCTCAATATCAGCCAGTCCACCCACCTGCTCTGTGCAGGGCAGTCTTCAAAGTTAGACTAGGTTGCTCAGGGCTTTTGTCCGCTGAACTTTGAAATTATCCAAGGATGGAGAATCCATAGCCACTATGGAAAAACCATGATGATATCATAGTAGTATTCCAGGACTTTTTTTTTAATATTGGGATTTGTAGATGAATTCTAACTTTAAATCCCATTTGCATGCCACCTAGAGCTGTACGAGTCCTGAATTTCTCGCTCTTACATCTGTATGCCAAACATATTCCAGGTATTTTCCATATTTTATTGATGTGCATGTGAAACAGACAAAAAGTATAACCCCCCCTAGGAAGCCTTTGTGTGCAGCAATATAATGCTGAATTCATTGCTGTAATGCTGAGTAAGTTTGTTGTTGCTTGAAAGCGTTTATAATTATTAATATAGAACTATGCCAAGTATTACTATTATAGAATAAGTATATTAGTTTAAGTCCTTCTTATCTTCCTAAAGTAGTAAAGTTTAATTTCAATAGGTGTTTTACCAGAAAATGTTAATTTTTTCTTTTTTTTTCTTCCTAAAAGAAAGTGAAAAATCCTGTTTCTCCCAGAAGAATCCGTGAGTGCTACAAATCTGGGGGATTATGAGTCCCTTAGTTGTCTAAACTCACTTAAATTAACAAAGCTTGTCTCACCAATTTGTAAGTGGTGAAGAGGATTATTTCTAGGTTATTTCTTGAAAAAACATATTTTTAATATTATTTTAAAAAATATATCTTCATCTCTGAAAATGGAGTCCATTATTGTAGAAAAAGTTTGGAAAGTCTATTTTGGAGGTGAGGAGGGAAGACAAACCGAGTCACAGTATGTTCTGTGGGTACTGATGAGAAGCTAAAGCCTAAGGAGTGGTGCTGTGGATTTTTATTTTATTCCGGGTGGAGGAGATATTGCACCAGCTAGTCTTCCTACTGCTGAAAATATCAAGTGCAGAGAAGGTGACAAGTTTGGTTTTTAGTATGCACCCTAAATTCAATTAGCAAGATTAAAATGCTCTTTGATGTGCATGCAAACCTGTATCTCCTACAAACAAGCCATACAGTCTGAGTACTCCTCTGTTGCCAGAGTAAGCCAGGGTTACACTGCTTTCCACCCAAGAAAGAATTTCACTTGACAGTGGTGGATTTGGTTTTTCTGGTTTGATTGTGTGATAGTTTTGTTTGTTTAGTTGGTTTGTTTGTTGATTGGGAAGCTTTTTTGCTTGTGTTGTTTTTTTAAAAAATTTTAAAGCTGCTCTGTTACTGTGCAACCCTAATGAATTTCTAATCACTCGAATAGCCAGAGTATGTGATGTTATCCATTGTGACAATGCTATTAATTCATTGTAACAATAAACCATGACTATCTGTAGTGCATGCTGCATGCTGAAATTTACATTATTATATTAGTTAATAATGTGGGATTTTTATCTGCCATCCTTTGTTGTTTTTTCAAGCAGCTTTTCATGAAAATTCCAAGTGTCTCCTACCCAGTAATAAATCAAAATTCCTTGTTTTCTTTTAATATATGTCTGCCCTTCTTATCATATATAATGGTCTACCCTTCTTCCTTCTTTCTTTTTAATGACTATAGTTGCTACTTAAAAACTCTATTCACCTTCTTTTGAGAAAACACATAAAAGTACAAAATCCCTTAAAAATTAAGAAGTCCATGGTAATGAAACAGACCAAGATAGTGTTTATCTATTGATACTAGCATGATCCATTCTGCTAAATGCAAAATTTGGTGATATATATTTCTGCCTGTATTTAGGAAGACATTGACCCAACCCCAACTCTTTCCTCAGTTTCCCAAAGGATGGATTTTCTTTATCCCCATTTCAGTGACAACACAAACTATCCAGCCTGGTCTGTAACAAGGGAAGAAGTTCCTTTTTTACTGGTTCTATGAAAATGAATTTGAAAGAAGTGGTTCTACAATTGCTATGAATTGTCCTCCATTAATATGAGATTGAGCTTCCAGATTTCTGTCTGAGATTTCCTTGGGGAAAATAGGTCCAGGAGCTCCTGGGGAAAAAAAAAATCTGATTTATCTACAACATATGCAACCCACAATGGCTTATGCTATGGAAACAATATGCTCATTCCCATTAAGAAGAGTGCATGTCAAACACACTGGTCTACAGTGCAGATGAACCATTTGGCAAGATGATTTGAACGCAGGGTTTAGCATAATAAAACCATGTAAATATTTGTTATCTGGAAACCATAGTACAGTCATCCACTTTCACTCAAAGGATGGCAAATGAGGTCTCTAATGTCAGACAGGATAGAAGGTATTTTTTTACTACAGAATATGGTCCTGATTCATGTCTTTGTGAAGATACTTGCAAAAATCAAACTGTTGTCAATTACAGACACAATTACAAGTGTATTGCCTTCCACAAGAGAACCATGAGCACATTTTCACTAATTAAGCCAGTAGTGGTAACAAAAAAAGATGCGTAGGTTCCTTCCAATGTAATAATATCAATATCCAATATCCATAGGTAAATTCATTTGAGTATAGCGGTCATTCTTGTTACCAAAACTTTGTTATTCATTGTGTTGGTGGTTGTTTTGGGATTTTTTTTTTCCTGACAAATATATTACATTTTTCAACAAAAAGAAGGTGCACAGAGTAATTTTTCCTATAATCCCCTCAATAAATCCAAAAGTTTAGAGGAAAATTACCTGAGTAACGTTCACTTATTCTGCCAAATTTCATTACTGTGGCAAACAGTAAATGCAAATATGCACTCCAGCAAAAATCTAATATGGTATTGATTATTAAAATTCTATGAGCAAAGGAAAACTGTGCTGAATTATACTCTTCACTGTAAATTTCAGGAAGATTTATAATGTTTTTCCTACACTCAATCCAAAACAGCTGATTGTGACTATACAGCAATAAAGACCCAAGCACTAAAAATACTTTAACAGCAGTTTATACTCCAATTTAACAAACCAATACTGTTTTCAAGTACCTCACGTATTAATTGTGGCATGCCTTCTTCTCTTTACAAGGGTTTGAGGGATAGCATGGTAAGAATGCAGCCTGTCAGGCTTCTTGGGTTGAGAGGAGGAGGAAAATAGGGGATTGCCTAGTAGAACTTGGCATCTCTCTGAATTTAACTAGAATTTTACATCTCTGCCACACATACAACCCTTTCGAGGAACTGTCTAGAAATACAGTCCCAAGGCCAGGAAGGGGAGGAAGTGAGTACCTTTTCTGCACAGTACAGCTGCTACTGACTACTGTTGGTAGGGAACAGCCTCTCTCACTTACCAGCCCCTGCATTGTGTGATCTTGTATGAGTGAGGATTCTTGCATGAAATCAGGTAAAGTGCAGAGAAAACCAATATCTCTCAACTGTGTCATAACTGAGATGACTTATTTCTCTGGGGAAAAAATTGCATATATGCATACATAAATTTAGCTTGAGCTGGAATAAAAATGCATGGGGAGGGAGAAAACATACTCTTATTTTATTATCTTCTGCTACTGGGAAGCCATTCCTTTGACTCTTTATCACTTAGGTACAAGTGGATGTGCCTTTAACCTTTTGAAGCACCTTTTTGCTATAGAGAGATTTCATGAATTTTTTCTGGTGTTCAAGGTCTGTTGACTATTTGATCATTTGTTGTGTTAGATCAGATGTATTTAGATCCTTGATCTTCAGGCAAGTCATGAGTGAGAGTGGGACCTCTTTCTATTCACTTGTGTCTGTTAAGCTGTGATTGCTTGTTGCTGCATATCCAAAAAGCCATGACATGTCATTTTACTTCTGTGTTTTCACTTGCTCAGCATGTTGTCTCCTGATACCCAAATTTAGAGTCAGTAACAATTCATTCCTCAACTTGTATCACTAACAGGGTAAGATGATTCTGTGGTGATATTCTCTCTGATATGCGAAACACTGCACAAGGCAGAGAAGTCATTAATGTATTAAACTTAACAAGATGACAATTAATAGAGAACATTAACGGCTTTTTGGATGTGTTTCAAGTTTACATTTAAAATATGAACTTAAATCCTTTTGTAATCCAAACTCTTCTCTGTATAAGTTTCCTAATTGGGACTGAGAGCTACTAAGGATAACAACCTGATATCAAGTCACTCACGCCAGGTTTGATTTTGTAAAGGAATGAGCACTCTGCATCAAACTCTGCAAGTGCCTCTTGTGCACAGGCCTAACTTCAAGCCACATGAATAATTCCATTTAGAGAAAGATCTTTCTGGTGCTCTCAGATCGAACAGGTACTTTTCTGCATTTGCAGGAGCATGCAGCTTTTTCAGTAATTTTTCTCCCACAACAATTTAATAATCTTATTCAATATCTTGTTGCTTGGCTCCCAGAGAAGTAAGTTAGACCACAGACCCCTCTAAAGCTTCTTTCTCTTTCTGTCTGTTTAACTAAAGTTCCATTTTTTCGAACTGCTGCAACTGCTGCTGTGCCAAAAAATGTGTTTTGGATTAACTTGACATTATTTAAAATCGACTTCCTTTCAGCAAGTTAGGAGATGCCTAAAGTAGCCGTGCTGAAAACTAAGTAGGGATTTTGCATCCGCATTAAATTATACATGTATATCTAAATAAGCTTCTTGAGTTTCCCTGTTATCACACATCATCTAAACCATGTCTGTCCTGAAGTGGGATCACACAAGGAAAAAGCAATCACAGGCGCACTGTCTTTTGTGTGTTTTCTCTTAAATGCTGGACATACGTTGCATAATAAATTTAAACCTAATTTTTTTTGTTGTTGTAATTTAGGTGTAGTCAGATTATTTTGAGTTTGCCATGACTATTAATCCACATCTGCCCATTTCAGTGATCAAACTGAAAAAGCTCAAATATTGCTGAACTGTGGCAGCTAGTTCACATCTCATAAAATAATTCTAGGACCCATTTCTGCCACATTCATGCCAGTTTCTCATGTGACATCTTTCATCATGTGATCATGTAAGCATCAGTAATGACATCACAAACAGGGGAGCAGGTGGCCAAACTTAGCAGCCACCTCACAGCCTACCCAGCTGTAGGAGTTCAACCTAGGGAAATCTAGTTTTTCTGAAGTCTAGTTTATGAATGCTCTGGCAAGACTGCTAACAGAGCTCTGCACATACAAATCATAAATCTGTGGCCTTCTGCCTCCTGTGGTGATAAGGAACATAGACTACAGCACAGAAAAACAGTTCAGGAAAGTTCTTTGCAACAAAAATGCAATCTTGCTCAAGAGTGTCTAGCATCTTCTGCCCAACCCAAAACCACAGAGGCCAAGTGACAAGTAAGTCTCCCTCTCTAAAGCCATGATGAAGAACTATATTAACAAGGCAATAAAAAAACCCAACTTTGTAATAAATTAACTGCTTGGCTTTCTCAGGGAAAATAAAAAGTTTTCTTCAGTTTCAGTCTAATCCACGCTCTGCACTAAAATGGTCCCAAGGGCTTGCAGTTGCTTGGTCCTGTGGGGAAGCTGTGCTCTCCTTATGGGAGGTCTGCAGAGGATGGTGCCCACCCATGGCATGAAATATGCATCATCTGTCCTCTCCACCCATCCACAGTGTTGCAACAAGGAGCCCAGAAATCCTACACAATACCTCCCTGTTTGTGTGTAATTCCCTTCTATTTCTGCAGAAACAGAATGTTAACATCATCCTTGGAAATATAAGAAAACATCAGGCTGAAACATGACATTCCCTTCCATGCAGTCATTTTGTTGTGGCTCCATGTTAACCAGTCTCAAGATCCTAAAAAGCAGCAGATATGAAGTTCACATTCTCATGCTTTTGGTTAATTGTTTACTGTATCCAATCCAGTAGACTGCGCCTCTTGATGGGGGATTTCTTGGTGTAAAGATGTGTGTGTCCACACTCATGTGTGCCTGTGCACCAATATAAGGTGTGAACGTGTGTGTTGAACAGCTCCCTGTGATGTTTAACAGTGCATTTGCTGGAGTAAATGGTGCTCACACAGTTCCAAAGCAGATATAAGTTACCCATATGCTGTGCTTTCTTATCTTTAAACCACATTTACAGTAAAAATGTGCGCAGTATGAGATGGTGATTTTTAGCTTATCTATTTATCTCTACTGGGACAGAGATTTTTGCCTTGCTGTACTTGTTTGTGAGTCTCCTGGTAGAAGACTCATTACCATTCACTGAGATGATAAACAGTTTCTATTCTCCAGTCCTGTTATCAATTTCCATTCTATTTTTTGGTCAATTATTTTTTTTATTCATTGATAATCAGTAAAAACAATTTTGCATAACCAGCACAATAAAATGAGATACCGACTAGAAAACATTTTACAAGAAAATATCTGTTCCCTGCCCTTTGATGACTTCTCTTCCTATCTGAAGGAAACATTTGGAAGCCAAGTCCTTTATCCTGGCTGCCCGTCAGCTAGATACAGATGCACCCATCTATCTCTCTGGTTAGCTAGCTAGCTTTTTATCTTCTGTTTGCTTACTGGAATATTTTTCCTTGGATGGTTTATTTTCTCAGCAATAATTTTCAACATCTGAGAAAAAGTGAATATAGGGTTAAACTTGCTGTTATCCAAACTTCCCCAAAAAAAGAACACATTGGGATGTTTTCTTTAAATGTTCAGATCATTGATACTTCATGGTCTCTGAAAAAAAAAAAGAAAAAGAAAGAAAAAAAGGAAAAAAAAAAGTAAGTGAAAAATGAACAAGTCATGGATTTCCAGTGTTCTAATGACTTACACTAATGTATTCCTTCATCTAAATACAGATTTCTATTTAAAATTCAGTATGCAGGGGTATTATGAATTCTAGCTTAATAGATTCCAAATAATTGCCCTTTAGAAATGATGAATAGCTGTTTAAAGCCACTGATAAGAATATACTATTTCTCCCCTAACAATGGACCTTCCACATTAACTGTATCATATATGCTTGAAATTAGTTTATTAATTTTTTTATTGATATGCAAACTACAAGGTGATGGCAGATGGCAAATAACCCCTCACTCTAACACCAAAACCCTCCAAAAAAAAGCCTTGTCTCTGCTACACTTCTTGTAGGAGGACAAAAAGGGAGATAAGAAGATAGCTTTTATATGGAAGGCAGTCCACTGAAATGCAGATGATGCCATTCTCTCTTGTACTCTGTTTTCAGATTTGCTGGCATAAAAAGAATAAGGCTGAATTAATGACCAGATTTTGCAGAACTGCAATTCAAGATGCTTTCTCTGTACTGCTCATGGTGTCTCTGACTGGCCTTTAAAACAACTATTCTAGACTTTCTCTTTCATTTAAAAGACAAGCATCCAGAAATACTGAATTTAAAAACACATTATATAAAAATACTATACTATATTATACATTATATAAAAACACTATATATTAAATATAGAAATGACCTAACAAAAAAAATTCACTTCACAGAGCTGATGGTTTCTTCATAACATATGCAACCCTTTGAAAACACTAAACAGGTAAGTACATCTGCAGTTGAATTTGCAGTTGGCATGCAACATGACACTGGAAGTTTCTGAGGCTATATGTGTTTTGTGTGCTAAACATACCTGCTGTACTTATATGCTGCACTTGAAAACATGTGAATCTACTAGAAAAATATCTTTTCGCTAAAAATCTTGGTGGAAGGTATGTGTTGTAAAGTATTATCTCAAATATTTAAGGAGATATGCAAAGACAGTGGACACTGACAATAGTGTTTTTGTCAAATAAGGAGGTAATGCTGAAGTTACAGTATAGTGTCATATAAAACTAAATGGTTTTTCACTGTACAATGGTTGGGTTATACCAACCTTTTAGAGTACAAGAAGAAATAAAACACGGATCAGGAGTGCCTATATATGTTTATATTTCATTAAGAAGCCAGTATTTCCTATTATGTGCATATTGTGCAACACAACATCCTTGTGCTACTGCTCACTTGCTCTCTCTGCCCATATGTGACAGCATGTATTTTCAGTTCTGTACAGAGAATTCATCTCAGCTAAATTTTTGCTGTTAGAAAAATATTTTCCAGTGCACTTATCTGCTAAAGCTAACAGCAATAAGAAAATGTCTTCATTCTTTCCTAGGGGTTAGAAAGTTACTGTATTGTAAAGATTTCTTCTACCTTTTTCATTGTCGTGTTTCGTAGCTACAAGCAACATAAATTTCCAATTAATTTCTCTTGGCAAAGTTAGCAGCACCACAAGAGGTCCTAAAAGTGGGTTAAAGCAGTTTTATGTCTTAACCGTAGTTGCATCTATAAAGCTTGGCTCTGGTCCCTTTAGCCTTTTATTTTTTTCTATAGGATCAGGGCAGTTACCCCATCTCAAGGCCTTTTCTTCCTCCCTCTGGGATAGGCTGCCTTCTCCACACACCACTGGTACCCAGAAAAGAATGGTTCTTCTGTTTGTCTGGCCGACTGCATATTGCATCCATTGCTCCATTCAGCCCGTCTTTTCAGGTCTGGTAGCTGCTGTACAACTTCGCTTTTGTGCTCCACTGCCAGGCCTTTTCTGAAGCCAGACGCTTTTTGAAAAGAGGGTATATTTGCATAAACAATACCAAGTGAGGAGGTCTGCTGGAAAGAAAATCAAAATTCAGCTGAGCAAATCTTCCTGAACAACTCATTTCTTGCAACCAACACCTCCTATCGTTACCATCTGTGTACTAAATTATGGCCGAAAACGTGTGCTGCTCTCCCTTTTCACTTGCTCTTGTGTACAGATTCCTCATATCAGCTGAAGTATATTTTGTTTTCAAATTTAGTCTGAACAGAGATCCTTAAACAGAATTTGGTATGTGGAATTTGGAAAATATGGTTCTGTTAAATAAGGAACAGGCGGCCAGCCATGCATCAGCTAGCTTGCTACCCAGATTGGATTTGTACTGGAGGCTCATCAAAATGCGTATCTGAAACAAGATCTACCCATCAGCTTGCTGAGATTTCAGGTCAGCGATGGCAGGGCAGCTTTATCAGAAAAGTGCAGGGAGAAGAAGGTTTACTGCTGTGGCTGATAGCTGAAGGAATCGTTCTGGAAAATATGTGTGCTTAAATTAAATCTTGAGTGGCTTAAGATATTGGATATACTGAGCGCATGTGTATATGTATCTACACAAACACAAAAATAAAGGGTTCATACATATGTATGCATGAGTGAATTCATGTACATTTCTATGCACAAGCAAACATACACACATGGCTTGTGCTGCATCCTCTGTGTGCATTTGCAATATTTTACACTTGGGGATAAAAATAATTAGGCTAACCCTGAAAAAAAAAAAAAAAAGACAGGCAAACCAAAAGTAGCCACATGGAAAAAAGGAAGAATACACTTTCATAAGCCACTGCTCAAATCTCCCACTTATTTGCATTTTTTTCCTCAAATATCTAGCTAGGTAATGCATCTATCACTATTTCATTAAATTGCAATCCTAATTTTGTTTTCTTGCTCAGATGCTTTGGATATAATTAATAGCAATATTTAAAACATGTCTCCCCTACTACATTAGGTCTGTACACACAGCATCTTCCATTTTGCACTCTCTATTAAACCACATTTATCTGTCACAAAAATGGTGCCTATGGATGCGTTCAGCATACAAATCTACCACAGATGAGGGATTCTCCTTCTACCCTGCTGCCTTGATCACTGCCCACTTTCTAAGCCTTAGTGTCAAGTGGACTGGGAGAAGCCAGATTGCTTCCATTGTGTTGTTGGCTCCATTCACGGGTGGAAACAAGGTGCACATGGGATTCTTGTGGGCATGTTTTATTGGTCTGCTTTCTTCCTACACAAAACTCAGCGCAGGGGAGAAGTTTGAACAGAAGGTCTCATATAATGTCTTTTTACCTACAGACAGGGACCTTACCAAGTGGGTTCCCAGGTGTCTGCAGCAGCTCCTTGCCACGAATCAAACTACATTTCTGTCATGGGGCTCCAGTCATACTTGCATCTCACCCTCAGGAGGTATCCAAGCAGACAGGTAGCAGAAAACTGGAAGGAGGTATGTTGACCCCTTCATATAATTTCCAAGTCCCCTATAAGATATGGAGCTTTGTTATAATTATCAGGAATGTAAAGTGGCCCATTTCATACAACTCTGGAAAGTGAAGGTAAATGAAGATCCTTTAAGGAAATGGGCTTAGTGCTAGTGAGTAATCTTTTTACCAGATTCCATTTTGGGGGTATCATCCCTATAAGGATTTTGCCATTTGTTACATGAAAAAAGTTGTTACGCAAATAACATATATAAAACACATCCATTAGGACTTAATAGGTGTAATAGAAATAAGAAAGCCCACTACATAAAACCTGGAAATATGGTTTTATTATTCTACTTTAGTATTTACCATAAATCTTGCATTGTTTTCAAGTTAAAGGTATGGTTAGCAACCCTCATTCAAACCATCTCTCAGATTAGTTTATAACATAAGTGACTGTATCAAGCAAAAAAGAAAATAATAATAAAAATAACCAGAATTTGGTGCTTGACCAATAAAATCCAAAATACCTACTACATAAAATTGGCACCATGCCATAAAATTTTAAGCTCAAGCACCAGAGATCATGTCTGTTATCTGGCAGCTCCTGATTTTGCAGTAAAAGAGTGAGTCTTTCCCAGGTTCATTCTTTTCCACATGTTCCTGTTTTACCTCTCAAGGCCAAACAAGGCCCTCTGTCTCCACACAAGCCAGGCATGGTCCCATTGTGTACTCATCCAGCTCACTCTGCCCTGGCTGGTACTCTCATGTGTCTCCTCCTAGCAAGGTGCGAAACCACTGTAACCTCATGTTGGTGTCAAGAGGGAAACATCTGTATTGGGCCTCAAATAAACAAGGCATGTTGAAGGCAGTCTGCCTTAGTCTTGCTGAAGGCAACTGTTCATATTACAGCTGGTACATAAATAAGGAAACACAGGAGAAACACATTTTGACATTAACCAGTGTCAAATCACTGGTTCAAAATACGGTACCTATACATATATGGTATGTATAACTGTTTTTTTTAAGACTAGTGACTGGGCTGTTCTTGTAAATGACCCATGAAAGATAATGATTTCCTCAAATGAATGTTGCCAATATGTCAGTCAGAAAGCAGAACTTGGACTTGGGTAATTGGCAATTATGTGTTCTGCAGTTAATAGGCTCCACATATATCAGCATATACATTAATCTAGGTGTTAATCCCTCTGCTTTTCTGAGGATTTTCTCTATATTACCCTCCCAATCCTGACCAGGAAAAAGAAACCAAAAACAAAATCCAAAAACAAAATCAAAAATCCAAAACCAAAAAAAACCACCAAAACCAAACAAAACCAAAACCAACCAAACAAAAACCAACCAACCAAACAAAAACCAAAACAAAAACAAGGACCAAAAAAAAAAAAAGGAAGAAGTAAATTGAAGAAATAATCACATTTATGTAAGAGGGATATTGCCTGATTAACATTAGCTGTAGGCTCATTATAGTGCAAAAAAAAAAAAAAATTAGAGAGAGGGAGTGCTGGAAGTAGGAGGGAAGGAAGAGTGAACTCAGTGTTGTTTGCCAAATGTATTTTTCATGGAGTCTGCAAAACACTTTGGAGGGGGGTTTGCATGACTGATTTTGTAATTCCTATAACTTGGAAATCAATAAGATAAATGGAGGAGAAATGAACAGCTAGTGGCCTCAGTCTTGATGATTCCAGGATAAATCCTTTTAATAAACATGAAACTGCAGCAGAGCAGAAACTCTAAGTCCTACTTTTGATTTAAAGATGTTTATCTCTCTATCTTCTACATTTCTCAGGTTTTATTCTCCTCATATCTTTTCAATTTTGTCTCTTTGGTTGCCCACACGGTTAATTGTTTTTGCATTTATTCCTCAAAGATAAAGTATGCATGTATGTACATAACACATTAATATATGCAAACAGCAGGAACACATCTATAGTTTGGCTTTGTAGTAGCTCCCAAGAAAGCTTAATAGAAAATCACTGTCATCCTATAGTAATTTTGTTCATGCTTGACACATGCTGTTGTCTGTATGGCAGAATCATGTCTGTGGAAGATATTTTAAAAAAAAAGGAAATTTCACTTAACGAAAACTTACTTAGAGATAAATTTGCTGGTGATGGTGGTGACAAAGGAATTGTTTAAAAAAACTGAGACAAACTGTCCTGGTTCCTCAGTATTAGGACTCCTTCACTGGTTAATCCATTAGAATTGGGATTTGTCAAGGCTTGTTTTATGCATTAAATGTTTGATTGATTTGTACATTTCTACAATATAACAAAAAGAATTTGGAAGTTCAAGATTTAATAACCAGGCTCCCCTTTATATACACAGAGTGGAAAAATACATTTAGATCTCTCATTTATTTTCCAATTAACTGTTCTTTATCCGTGCATTAATATTACAGATGTCTCAAGAATAATTAAAACAGATAAGCAATTTATAAAAATCTTCACATTTCATGCTAATTACCATAATGTAATGTTACATTTTTATTAGCAGCTTTTGTTCCCTCCCCCCACCCTTTACCTCCAGCAACCCTGGGGCCTTAGCCAGTCAGCATGTTATAAATCTTTGTTAAAATACGACACAAAGCTGAGAAGCTTGCAACAAAGCAAATTGGACAGTGATGGAGCTCTCCTTTCTTTACCTTCATTTCCCAACAGCCAGCCTGTCATCAAATATGAAAACAATGATGTTTTTTCACAGCTTCTCAGTGTGAAGGCTAAGGGGCCCCCAGGACAGAGGGTTATGCGGATGGGCTTTGAAGGATCACAGTCAGTCCATGAGAAAGACAGAAGAGAGAAGATTAATCCTAATATCCTGAAACAGACATAAGCCATGGGTCCAGGAAATGACTGTAGAGTCAACATACCTAGCACCACCATATCACACAATTATATTTACAAGCAATGAAATCCCATTTAAAAATTAATTAGCTTTGTTTGTTCCCACCATTCTTGTGCAAGATTACTACAGGTATTTAAAAATAAGAATGCTAAGGGGAATACCTCCTGATGCCTAATGTTCAAGCCATCAAGTGAGAGAACAGAAGTAATGCCACGTGATATTGCACGAGCTCATCCACACCTCCATTCCAGACATCAGTGGAACCAAACACCTGGTCAAGCTAAACACTGTGGTTATCATGAGCAGTTTGGAATAAGAAGCAAAAGCAGTTTACATCAATAAAGGCATTTCCTTTGCTGAAATATGAGACTGCTTGTCAGTAAGGTGAAGCACCTTCTCAAGTGTTTATAGGAATAGGATAAACTTGTCCAATGAATTATCTAGAACGAGCAACATGACCAGCTTGCCTTGGTGGCACACCAGTGGCCAGCACAATGCCGTGTACACACATGGGCACACACACATGTGCCTTTCTACTCTGGTGCTGCAGGGCAAGGCCAAGCACTCAAACATGCTCTTAGCTGCATGTCTCAGCAGCCACTTTCAACCCAGCCTTTGAGTAGTAATTTGTGTCATAACGAATATAATGTACCTCCATATGTTTCAAAAATACACTCATCTATGCTTTCAGAAATAATAATAATAATGTAGTTGAGGTTTCATTTTGTTTTTATTCTGAAATAGACTTTGATAATACAAGGTGGTGGAAATGAGATAAAATGAGATAAAAAAACTTGCTCTGGTGCCAAGTTCTGAAATCTTTATTTAAGGAGAAGAGAACAAATGTGTATCTCCTCAGCTTCTAATCAGTCTATTGATTCAAAGCTACAAGATCCTTTTTGTATTACTTAATTTATTTTTATTTATTGCAACATTGATAGAATTCAAACTACATTAGATAATCTACTAGATAAGATATCGTTTTAAAACCTCTTACTGAGATCCTATTGGGACTGGCATATAATTGAAAACACTTAATAGAATATTTCAGGGCATATTGCCAGAGAATGAACAAGAGAATCACATTTCATTTTAAAATGCCATAGAAAAATCACTCAAAATTATCATAGATGTGGTTTAGTATAGAAGAGGATGGGTAATGAAATTTATATAGACTTCCTTTCTTTTGGAAATTATTTTCTCTCTTTGTTGCATCTGACAACTCACTCACTGTCTTTTCAGAAATGCCTGACATTCCTTTTAATTAAGTAGTGAGGGCAACAAGAAATACATTTTTTAAAGATTGCTGAATGCATTGGGTGTGCTTTCAGCTTCAGGGCCAAATTCCGTTTTAGTTTGCTCCCTTGGGAAGAAATATCAGTGATTACAACTTCTGCCTTGAGTTATTCTATGATGGTTCAAAGCCAAACTGTAAAACTTTGGTAAGGTTTGGTTTGCACTATCCTTACTTCTGTAAGGCCAGAATAATATTTAGGTCTTGGAGGGCTCAAAACTGGTACATTCTGAGGTTTCTGATGAAGACCCAGAAAAAACTCAGACAAGAGTCTTTTCAAACTGGAGGTTTTGTAGTTAATTTTCTGGTTGCTTGCTTGCAGATCCTTCTTCATCTGGTACAACTCAACAGAGGAAGAGAGTTTGGAGTTTCCTTTGGTCACACAACTACTTAGAAAGCTACAAAGAGTGGCCAACCTGCATGTTTCCATAATCCTACAGACTACTGAAGTAGATCTCTTGCAGACAGCTGACATCCATACACATTTATACTGCAAATTTACCATTGAAACTCTCCCTGCACAAAAAAACCAACCCTTTTGTGTGAGTTCAAGATGTTTAACCAAGAATGTAGTAGTCATGAGAAGCACTAAAAGGCATCTTCAGCTGACACAAAAAATCTCCAATTTAAATGAATAAAATAATGAAAAAAATTTCAGATGTAAATTTTCTCAGCCAGACTGTCTCTACACACAGAGGGAAATATACACTATTTTGCTGACTCAGGTTTGGCCAACCTTGAACTAGGAGCTTGTCTTCACATATGTAAAGAATTACAGTGGAAGTATATTAATGTTTTGTTGCACTAGTGGAATTTTAGGATCCTTGAGCATTGAAATCCTGTAGAGTGTTTGTAGGCTAGCCAAATTTGTAGGCTAATATTGTTTAATTCATACTTATTCATGTCACCAAGACATGGTCACAGGGTCCTTTGTATGACCCGTTATTAAAAATTAAGACTAAATCCAAATAAAGTGTTTGAATTCAAACTCCCTCAAATTCCTGTCTTTTGACATGCAGCTCCAGATTAAAATGTGTTTTGAGTCTTGTTTTTAGTTAAGTCTTCTCAGAGGAATATCATAACACTAGTCAGCCAACACCTTAACGGTATAGGTCATCACTTGTCTATAATCCTGGACCTGTGTTTACATGAGCACAGGGATGGGGCCACACATTTTCACCATATGTCAACATATATTTTCCTGAAGGTTTGAAAACAAAGTTATAAAATATGCCCTTCATAAATCTAGAGCAAAACCAGTAAAATATAACAAATATTCTGAGAACTAATTCATTCTTTCCTCTTGTCACAATTTACAAGGGTCTGTGTTGCTATCAGATAATATTCCTAGCAGACAGATTTTTCCCACTGTGTGCTCAGAAATTATGAGGTTCACTGGAACTGTTGTCTCTTCTCTTCTGTTCTTTTGAAACTATTGAAATGATGACCCTAAATCCTGGATGTGGCAAGGAAGACACAAACACCAAAATTGAGATGGCTTATCAACTTGATTCCTGTTTTGCAAGGTCAGCCCCAAGTATTCCCTGTTGCTGAGAGATTTCTTGTTGCAGAGTTAACAAATGTGGAAAGAGCCTGTGGTGAACTGAAATAACCATCCCAGAGTGATGATCAGAAATCAAGATGCTCAGATTTCAGCCTATGGAATGTTTGAGCTATCAGCATTCATGCTTTTGCCACTGGAGGGGCGGGGAATTTCACAGCTGCTTGAGCAACAGTCATTGGCTAATTTACTCAAAATCAAATCATGGTCTTCCCAGCTAATAAAGCAAACCAGTGTCAGTCACACCACCACTAATAATTATTGCCTCTTTTGGAATACGTCCAAACCTCTCAAATAAAACAATTGTCTAGTTAATATCCTATTGCCTTTTGCACATCCCATTCTCCTGCCATTGGCTTCTGAGACAACATGATCAAGATTGAACAACACACACCATATGCTCAGAGCTGCAACATGTCAAAAGCAAGTTTTGAAGCAGGCCATAGCGCAGAGATACCTAAAGCAGCAGCTATAGATGTCTTCCTTATGGCTGTGGTTTAAAGCCCAGGTTTATGGCATTTGACCTCCTCTGCCTTTGACAAAGTCACAGGTACCAATGACTTATTTCTGCTTATGGTGCCAGGCTGGAGTGGATGTTGCCTGTAAGGATGCATTTCATCTGTCTTCTGGTATCTGAGGTGATGAACACAGGCAGGGTACAAAATATAACTAATCAGTGTGTCGAATGTGCAGTGCAATTTCACAGACCCATCATGGGGGAAGGGGTTTGCAAGGGTGTACGTGCAGTGCTGCTTGCCAATAGACACAGATTGTTTAACAGTCACCTCCAGGCAGTAAAACCGGTTGCCAGTTCAAGTGCTAGGTAATTTTATAGGATAATTATTAACCTTACTGCAGTTATTAAAGACTAGCTACTGGGAGACTTGTGAAGTGTGAATTATCGCTATCTGTCTGACCGGGAAGGATAGCTAATCCCCTCAAACATTTTATGCTGAGCTGAAGATTATCCCTCTATTTAGATATTAGAAAAATCTTCAGAAAGGATCAAATTACATACAATTTTTACAGTTTTGAGAGAGCATTTACAAGATTTCTCTTCCACTTCTCCATCACCCGCCCACCCCCCTTCTTACTCACCCTCCTTTCCAACAATATGCTAGGAAAGCACATTTCCGTTTCAGCCCTCTCTGATATTGCCATCTTCTTAGTACACCACAAGCAGCGAAGAAGAGATGTGAATCTCATTATATCTTCCATGAAGAATGTTTCTAAAGATGATAGCAGAGCTAACACCATGTGCTAAGGCAGTCAGCACAGCTTGCTCAAGGTTCCACAGCCTCCCCTCCTCCTTCCCACCTAAAGTAAAATCTGGTTTGCTGTGGATGTAGGCAGGGTTTTTTTCCTTCTTATCAGGCCACTGGTGACATGGTCACTTTTCTTTTCCTCCCACCACTTTCACCCAATATTCTCCCTAATTTCAGCTTCCAGTATCTGTCCCAGAGCCAGATGCCGCTATGGAACATTACAAGGCCACAGCCTCTGAAAGAAAGGGTGAGGAAGCAAGCTCTTCTGCATTTACCAGGGGTAATTTGCTTAAGGAAAGCGCCACATAATCATAATACTGTGAAGAAACAGAGGTTGACCGGAGAGGAAAAAACTAAGAAAAGCTGTAGCACATTTTTTTGCAAAGTGTTGTCAACTCCCTTGAAAAGGGAAAGGACAGAATACCACTGCAATGTGTCCTCTTGCATATGGAATTCCTCACCCTTGGTGTCTCAGCCCTACCTTAACACAAAACCATGTGTTTGCACATCCTTTCTCCTTGGGTGTCTGTCACAGTCATGTGTGAGGAACATGCTGAACTTGACTATTTCTGCAGCAATTAGAGCAGCGTGGTCTCAGTAGCCCCAGAGATGATAAGGTCTTTGTTCCAAGCCCCAGCTGATGCTGGTCCCACCCATCAAGCCCCTGTCACGTACCTGCATCCTTACATACCGGTGTTAACTGCACAGATGGAGAGATGATTTCCTGATGTGAGTTACTGCCATTTCCAATCCACCACTGGCGAGTCTCTGCCATTAGGGAAAGCAGTAAATTTCAAAAGTCTGTCCTTTGTTGATTCGTGACCTGTCTCGCTGCTGCTTCCTCTCCTCCCTTCCACATGTCTCTTTTGAAATAACACATTTCTATTTGGCATGCTTTGAAGGGGTGTTCCCTTGATTATCTAGCCCTTTCTTCTCCTATCCCCAGATCTTTGTAACTGCCTTTTTTACCTCTGAGAGAAAAAAAATGCACCATGCTGTTGTCTTTCCTTTCAGGGAACTGTCACACATTACTGCACATTAGTGCTGTTGGACTCCTCTCTACATACATAATCTCATCCTTCAAGTTCATAAAATATCTTCCTCAAGAACCACACAAAGGCAAAAAATTACTATTTCTATTGCACTAAAAGAGCTAAATCCATGTGAGAGTAAGATTGCAGAAGACATAACTACCCAGATTCTCAACACAGACATAACTCCTGTCTTACACAGACACAACTGGCCCATGGGAATCCAGCAAATACTTTCAGTCATTCCCCTAGTGTTCCATTAGGTCTTTTTTGGGTTTATTTTGGTTTGGACTTTTCTGAAAATGACACCAGATAGAATATGGAGGGGTTTTTTTCCATTGGTACTCTCATTTCACCGAAGCAAGCTGTACTTCTGTACTACTTCTGTGCTAGTAATAGACACCTTAGTTTTTCCACAAACTCAGAGCCAGGGACTCTTGTACCAATGCATTCACTTTTTTGGAGCCTCTGGTATCTGTTTTATTCCCTAAGTTTATCTTAAAGCTCCAAAACCACTGACTGTCTTTTCACCTTTTACAGTCTATTTTATAAAGAAAAAGAAGTCCTTTATTACTTCTATTACTTCTTTTTTTTTTTTTTTTTTAAATGGTGTTTGTGATGCAGTTTCCAAACTAAAAGAGTGCTGAGACAGCATTATTTAAAAGAGGCTTTTAAACTAATCTTTTACATTGATGGACACAATTTGTTAAACTTCTTGGGTTCTCCAAATATCTAATGTGAAAATTAAAATAAATTCATAAATTATTGGTATCTGTTTGGCAAGCAGGAGAAACAAACTATTTCTGTCCCTGTATATACAAGCTGTTAAGGAGTCTGTGCATGTAGCTATAGATTGTTTAGTCACAGTCCATAGGTCATTGCACATCCAAAGTAGTATTATTCATCTCATAAAGCGTAAGGCAGAGATATGGGAGTTCTTTCCCTTACATCCTTTCCTAGATATTTTTTTCATCTTGCACATGGCTTGGGTAAATAATTTCTTGGTTTTGTTTTATTGTACCCATTTTGTCCATCTGGGATTTTTTCAGCTTATTATCTCCCAGGAGTGAGGTCGTGTGTTGTTCATACAGTGCTTAATGCACTATGGCTCTGAGCTGAGGTAAGCCTCTGACTAATTTCTGTGCAAATATCACCCAAAGGAAAAATTTGAGCCATCAGATATTGTCCCACAATAATTTCATGGCTGGCTGGTGTAAGGTATGAGACTGTCTTTAATCTTGGAGGACCCAAGCATGTGTTTGTATTGGTGAGAAAAAAAACAAAGCATAGCTGTATTTATTGTGCTGACTGAGAGGAAGGGGTAGGGGAGGTCAGTCTGGACAGGAAAAAGGGGTGAGAGCAATTGTTTTGTGGGTCTGTGCTCTGAACTGACTCTGCCAACAGGCTGATGCTCTGCTATTAGACAAGGAGGGTCTTTTAACCTCAGAGGTGCCACCTGCAGCAAAAACATCTTCAATTATGTAGCAAAGTTTCCTGAAAATATATTACATCAAATTAATAATGTCTGGCACTCAGTTTTTATATACCCTGCTGTTGGAAGGGAGGATCTCCAGGGAAATTCATTTTATTTAATTTATATATTGCATTCCACAATTGACTTTTAGATGAATTTAAAATAAATTACAATAATTATTTCAGTGTGATATGCCAGTTAAAAATGTTGGCACAATAGCAGCAAGTCCCTCATCAATAAATAAAGCGAGTCTGGCTCTTTCAGGTCATTTTATTCCTTGTAGAAGTCTGTTCCAACACCCACACACTCTCTGATAACTATAATGATTTTTCTAATATGGTAGCCTTCTTGAGGCTACATGCATTCACAGTTACATTCTACTTGTTATCACATCAGTATTGTTCCTACATTTAAAAATTAGTCTTGAATGTAGCAGTCTCGTCTCCTAAGACATTTATGTAAGCAGTCACATCACTCCATGTGTCTTCATTTTGTAAGGCTAAAAGGAGATCATGCTTTTTCATTCAAGTTTTTTCACTGTTAGTGTAGCCCATTCTCTAAAAGCTCTCCTCCATACTCATTTTGACCTGGATCTCTCCTACGTAAAAATGAAGTCTTAGGAGGATCTGAAGGGCATCAGGTGCAGTTTTCCTCATGCTAGGAGACTCTGCCCTGCTCACAGTACAACTGCACAGATACTCTGAATTAGAAGCTACTTTGGGCATCACATTGAGAAATGGTGTGTTCAGACTGGTGAGGATGAAGCCAGCCAGATCAGTGGTGGTTTGAGAACATGAAAAAGTAGGAAATAATTTTTTTTGCGGATCTTTTAGAGAGGATTCTGATTTAGAGAGGATTCTGATTGGAGGACTGTACTCTCCTGGGGACATGGAAGTCCCAAGAGCTGTGCTCTGTCAAACTGTTTGAATCAACAAGATCTTAATTGAGTAAGTAGGCAGTTTTAAAATATTTAGCATTTAGGTCTATTAATCATTCCACTCTGTACACACTTGGCTAGTGAAGGTCTTAAATTTTGCTCTTACGAGGTCTTAAATGAGCATCTTAATTTTCTTACATCCACTGTTGAGGAAGACTTATTTCACCAGAATAAAAACTTTCCCAAATGTGTTTATTTCAAGGATTATTGATCCATTTTTAATTGTTTGGTTCCCTTGATTTTATTTCCTAAGAGGTAAATCTGCTGTGGAATCCCTGCCATAGCTTTTTTTCTTCCTCTCTTTTTTTTCCTTTTTCTGGTCTTCATTTATGGCTAAAATCCAGGCTCAGGTTAATGAGTTTTCAGCCTCAGTGAATTTAAAAAAAACACAATTTACTTCCTCCTGTTTTGTGTATCTAAATATGGTAGTATCTTTCTCTTATGAAAATGTGTGCCAAGAGACTGTTAATTTTACCATGTGTCATTATACCTTTCATGGAAATCCATGATGTGGAGAGGTCTTTACCATCTGCTTCCATCAGGAGGGTTATCTCAGTGTCTAGACACTATAGTGATAGGCTTTTTAAGGTTGCTGATAGATAGACGGGGCTTTGGAGAGCTTTCATTTAATCCTCTTCAGATGTGGATGGATGTTTTCCGGCAGTCTGAGGTGAAGTTTAGGATTGCGTTTCAAACAAATTCGTCCTGGAGTGTAAATGGGACAACTTTGGTTAACAGCAAACTCTAGCAGGTTTGAGTGATTAAATGTGGGATTAAATATTATGAGAATCAGAGAGACCTCATTTTGATACATGACATATTCATCTTCTTCTGTTTTTAACACAAATAAAAATTCTTTAAGCAGAGTAAAAAAATTATTCATGCACATATGATAGTAGTAGCTTCCTTCAAGGAAAAACAGTATAAAGAACATAAAAGAAAAGAGAAAGGGAGCCTATATGAGCCTATATGAACCTGAAACCTTTATCACTGATACTTTAAAATGCATAGATGATTAAAAGAATTATTTTTAATTCTTGCTACCTGTTCACCATTTGTTTATTTTGGCACAATTCTGTTCTCAGGAAATGGGAATAGGGCAAACATGCATATTTGCCCCCTGTTGCATTCTGGTTCTGGTGTGAGAGAACAGTGCAGCAACATTTGGGTCTCAAACAGCAGAAAGCAGTATCTGTTCTGAATGTCTGCCTCTGTGGAAATTTTCAAAACTGCCAGACATTCCTGTGCTGTGAGGTGTATGTCCTCCAGCAGTGCTCCTGGTGTTCTTGCAACCCCTAGCACGAGGAGGACGAGTCTCTTGAGGTGGTCAATTCCCCTGTGATCAAGGGATTTAGAGCTGTTGAAAGAGCTTTGCTTGACAGGAGGGACTTGCTATTGAGGTGCTGGTTCTGCATCTGTGCACTTTTCTGGCTGTTCTGAGAGAAGCTCTGGACAGCCTCCCCCACCTCAAGCTCATCACACACAAGCCTCCCTGGGCACACCCACATCAGGCTGGTTTCTACTCCTGCTCCGGTTCCCCAGTCCCCTTGCAAACTGAGTTTGGCTACTTTGAGTTGTACTGGTTGGAGGTGGAAGGCATAGCTCCCCTTCAGGAGAACTAATTAGTCAAGGACAATTCCTCAGGGACAGATCTCTTATTATTTACCAATAAAAAAGCAGGACCATGAATGAATACATGAAAATTAGCCATTACCTAACACAGCTGATAAGACAGCAGGAAATAAGACCTTATTGCCTTTTCAGATTGAAGGCAGAAAAACAAGTGCAAAATCATGCATTTTAAGAACTAATAATGAATATTTAATTAATATCTGTTACAAGATGGAATCAACTGAAAAATCAAAGGGGGTGGACTCGTATCCAGATTAGTCACATACAGTATGGTTGAAGCCAGCATAAAACTATCTCCAGCAGAATGAAGACAGCATTCATGCTCTGTATGAAGGTGTTGATAGCATGACCACAGGAACAGTGTACACTGTATTCTTACAATTAACATTTATGAGACATAAAACTGGAAATGCAAAAAGCCTATGCAACCAACCATGAGAACAGAGGAGCTATCATGCAAGAAAGATTAGGCTGCTAGCCTAGCTTAATACAAGCTTTAAGGAAATACAAGTGCTCAAGATTGAAGGGGAACCACCAAAGTTATCAGACAATCCCAGCAGCAGAATAAAACAGGCAGAGAAAGCCATGGATGTGACCACACTGGGAAGTAGAAGAAGGTTTCTAGTCACCAGTGTCCAGAGATGCAGATCCCAGTACACAGAACATAGCAAGATTTTCAGTATTTTCGAGACAGAACCAAATGTGTTTCTGAAGCGGACCACAGAGTGTGGCTTCCTGCAAGTGTGGAGGACTGAGCTGAGCAGTCTCACGTCTCTCATTCTGTTAGCAAATCTGCTTTGAGTTGTTTGAGATTCCCAAGGAGCACAACAAAGCCAAGCATCCTTCTTACAGTATAGTACTATTGCAGTTTAAATATAAGTTACAATACCAAAATGAAAAGATGCCAAAACATTGACATGTTTGTCTTTCCTATCTGGAACTCAGCTAATCTTTTAAACAGCCTTCTACAATTGTATTTTCCTCAATTCCCCAGTCCCAGAGTATAGCATCTCACTCATTTAGGGATTTGTCTCATGAAGCTTTCTAACCTTTCTGTAAGACTGATTCAGCTGAGAAAGACAGTTCTGCACAGTACTGGAGACGAAATTTAAAATCTTACTCTGGAGGCAGGTCCTTCATACTAAGACCGGTTTGTCAGCACATACTTCAGTGACTGCACAGCAGGAAACCTTACATGTATGGCTGAAGGATAGTTAAATCTACTGTGTTTTCAGTCCCTCACCCGTTGAAAGAGACTATTACACCACATTGCACATTCGACACAACAGGCTGGATTGAGTTCACCAATACACCCAAGGCAACCTGCTGCTGACCAGACCCCGAGCTTATGAAGAGTACTGTGCTCCAGTTTGGCAGGCACACTTCCCAAAGCTCTCATTGTGGGGTCTGTAAACCATCTAAACCTTTTTTAACAGAAGACAGTCCTGCAATGGTATTTCCTTTTTTCCACCAAAAACCAAACTAGTAAATTATCATTCGTAAGCCATGCCTAGGTTCATGTTCACTCTCCTGCAGAGGACCACAGTTTGATTCTTCCAACAGAAGTTTTACACTGCCTTTCCTGAAATGGTTTTCTTGAGAGGTAAGGGGTAAGGTTTTTTTACCTTCTGAAGCAGGGTGAAATGAGTATTGCTCTAACTTGTCCTGGGAGTGAAGGTCATCAAGATGACATATCTGCAGGTACACAGCTGAGGAATTCAGGGGATATGCCCTTTGATGGCTCGCAGTCTTGCATGGAGGAAGAGTGGATGCCCTGCCTTTGCAGTATCAGAGAAAGCTGATGTTAGAGTGAGCAGCACTGGGATGGGCCAAGCTATTCCTTTACTTTTATCTGGGATTTAGAAATCAGAATAATGGAGAGATCTGGGCTTTGTACTTGTGTTTTGCAGACAGAAAAAAGAATGCACTCTCTGATCAGGGATGCTGCATGCCTATCAATGTCTGGTTTTCGTAACTCCTGCATTTTATTGCTATCCAACAGAGATTAGCAGGCAAGCTAGAAAATGCATCATGCCTGTTTATCTAAGAAGTTGTTATTTGACAAATGGAAAACTAAGAATTGGATAAAAGTGAGAAAAATCTGTTGTGAAGGAAAACATTTAGTTGTAGCTCAGAAACATCACCCAAACAGGTGGTCTGCAACATGATCAAAAACAAAGTAGGTATGAGTATAGGTAACCATCATATCTGATCTGTGAAACAAGAGCTCATATTCCTGCTCTTGTGTGGGTTATAGCTCATAGATATAAAAACTCCAACTGCAAAAAGTGTAGGAAACTAAAACATAACTACTCTTAATCCACAGACACCATAACTCCTCACACTGTAGTTTACCAGCTATTTCAATAGAAAGAGATTAATCATGAGAGGTCTTACAAATCCTATCCCACTGTAAATATTCAATAGTGTTTTAACATACTGAAGAGTCTGTGTTCCTCAAAACACCGAGATGCTATGTTTTACTGGTTAGGATTGATTATGTTTCTTGTAGTACAGATGGCCGAAGTTTTGGTTTGGGCAATTTCTTATAATAAATTATAAAAATTATTATAATAAATTTATAAGGAATATAAATCTATTATTAGAAATTTATATATATTTATTTATTATATTATATATTTATATATTATAAAATTATTATAATAAATTTATAAGGAAATAAATTCCCAGCTCCTACATCAGGGCATGAGAGTCCTTCTCCCTGGGAAGATGACAGCATGCTCCCCAATGCAGGCATGCTTATCATGTGTGTGCCTGTTGTATCTGTGGCCATGCACACAGTTCTATAAATGCTTTCAGACTATATTCTCCTCAGTAAAACTTGTGGTTAGCAGTTAAAAACAGCCAACATAATCACAGTTCTCACTGAATGGGAAGCATGGACAACCAGTTAACTGGTGAAAGGAAAAAAAGGGTTGGATCCAGCCACTGCTTGACAGATCTTGCTACAGACTAAATTCTAAGCAGTTCAGTATGGAAGCAGGGAGATGAGAGAAGAAACCATGTAGACTTACTTCTCTGTCAGATCAGCATAGGGTTCAGGAACACACGTGCATTTCTTTGTAGATAGCAGAAGGGCAAGAAAAAGGGCAAGAGTAGGCCCAAGAGCTATTGCAAATTGCAATTGTCATCCGTGTGGAAAAGAGGTCCAACCTTTTTGCAGTATGGCAGGTGTGAGGACATTTTCCCAAACTCTTTGGAATTTTTTGCACACTTAGAGTGCCTGCAGTCCTGATATGGTGTTGTGATTGCATCCCAGCCAACAGCCAAGTCCCACACAGCTACTCGCTCACTCCCCTACCAGTGGGATTGGGGGAGACAAACAGAAAGAAAGGGTAAAAGCTGGAAAATCCATGGATTGAGATACAGGTAGTTTACAGGGAAGACAAAAGCCGTGCACACAAGCAAAGCAAAACTGAAGAATTAATTCACTCCTTCTCACGAGCAAATGCCATCACTCCAAACATCCTCCCCTTCCTCTTTCTTTCCCTCCCACTTTATATACTGAGCATGGTGTCACATGGTCTGGAATGTCCCTTTGGTCAGTTTGGGTCACCTGTCCTGGCTGTGTCTCCTCCCAACCTCCCAAGTACCACCAGCCTCCTCAATACTGTGGCAGTAGGAAATACAAAACAGGCCTTGGCTCTGTGAAAGCCTTGCTCAGCAATAACAAAAACATCTCTATATTATCAACCCTGAGCTCAGCACAAATCCAAAACAGCACCATACCAGCCACTATGAAAAAAGTTCACCCCAGCCAAAACCAGCACAGATGGCTACTGACAAAATTGTCTGCACAAACTCCTGAGCTTGACTTTGTTGAGTAAGAGCTCTGTTTTAAAACTGTCTGCCACAGGTCACAGCCACTGTAGGGTGTTTTGCTGTTTGGGTAACACAGGCCACATTTTTGAGTTTCCAGTAGGGTTGAGGATATTTAACAGAGACACTAGGAGCCATAAAAGGCCTCCTGGCCTCTGGTTGCATTGCTCTGTAAAACTAGCTTGCTTTTGCCTTCTCTTTTATGCTTTCTTTTACTATTATCATTATTGAACAAACTTATGTAGTACTTTATATCATGTTATGTACATTAGTATCCTAGACTAAATTTTTACTTCATTGCTTGGTTCTTTGGGTGATGAACTGGACTCAACCCCAATTCTTCTAGACACAATAGGGACTATATAGATAAATATTTTCTTTCCTGTTAAATACTTAAGTGCATTCTTAAAGAGTTGAGTACATTTTGCTCAAAAGGCATCATTTATTGCCAGGAGAGAATATTCAGGACTAACAAAGGCAAAATCGTCCATCTTTTTTCTGACTTCAGCCTGCTACAGACCTTCACTACTGTGGGGATGTTTTCTTAAAAACATACTTATTTTACAGCTGGAATACAGTGTTTACCTCCATAGCAGAAAATGGAGAAGGTCCTGCTGGCTCAGAGAAGAGACTCTTTCTCTTGAAAAAGAACTGTCTCTGACATTCACTGATGTAGAAAAGCTCTCAAAGCTGAGAGGACTCACAAACAGCACCTTCCTGTTACCTCTGTTCACGAGACAGGAATTCTTATGTGCTGACAGTTAAATGAGTGAGAAGTCTCACTGAATCACACTGAGAAATTTTCTCCTTGCTGGAGAGCGACAGTGTGCTGTAAAAAGCTGTTTGAAAGTGAACAAGTCTGAGCTGAAGTAAGTGAGAGCTGACAGGTTTGGTCCTGCACATTACATTCTTTTGTAAACAAGGGAGATGCTTTCTGTGAAGATTTTCCATTCTCCATTAGAAAATTAATCTTTTGCCTTGCACATACACCATAAACAGAGAGCACTTAATTGTACAGTGGATGAGATTTATAAGGAAAGCTACACTTCTAAAGCAAGTCAGAAGGAAAAGCCCTTCATACATTTAAAGGATTATATTTCAGACTGTGGACAGATAAGAAAGTAAATTTCACTCAGTGTTGCTAACAACAGAAAGCTACAGGCTGCAGAACTTCAGGGCTCTCCTGTTTTCCATAAAGTTTAAACTATGAATTGAAGGGAAACATTCAGCCTAGTATTTGGCAAACCCACCTCTATATTCCACTTTGTCATCATCCATAATTACTCATGGCTCACACATAGAGAGGAAAGAATTGCTGAGGAGGAGGAAGGGATACAGTTGCAGAATTAATAAGCTGAAGTTGCAGAGGGAAATTTTGGTTAGAATTTAAGGAAAATCATACCCCAAGCCTCAGATTCTGTGTTGCAGAAGGCAGTTTTCTATCACAAGAGTGAAAAATCAATCTTGCAGATTTTAAATCTAACAAATCATAGGTATTTTTTCCTGTGTATTATAGGATGAAGTTTCTTTTTAGTACTGGGGAAAAATAAAATACAACAATTTAAAATAACATCTCTAACTAGAACACACATAATTTTCTTAAAAATATATAAAAACAAGTATATACATGTAGGGAATATAACAGATGATACTTTATCTTTTATGTTTATTTAATGCTCACTTGACACCAGATACTGATGCTTTTACTCACAGTGAATCAACTCTACCATTGCCTAAAACAGACTTTCAAGAGGAGTAAAGGACTGCTTGATACTCCTTAGGGGAGTAAGCACCTGGCCCTGGAAGACACATTTATTTTAAGCATACTTCTGAGAACAGATCAATGTTTAGGCATTGCCACTTTTGATTGTAAAATTGCTGTGACAAACTTGCCAACTGGCCCACATATACAAAAAACAGAATGACAAATGTTTGCATCCAGCACAGAGTGGTTACAGAATAAGTTTTATATGCTTGTATGGGCACACAGAGATGCAATTCAGCTTTTTGAAGTAGAACCAAATTGGGCAAAAGAGAGTCCAGAAGCCTTTACCATTGAGCTGAAACAGAGGCTTGGCAACATGGTTCTGCTTGGTGCTGTCTACAAAATGGTGCATCCTAACTGGAAGCAAGTCTGTCTGACTCCTTTGGGGGTGAGGAAGCATCCAGCTGCCCTCTAGGTAAGTGTATCTCTGGTGAGGGAGCTCACAAACCAATGTGAGAAGTGCTCAGCAGCGACCAGCCTTTTGAGATATTGGGTAGTGAATGGAAAATATGAAGCAAAATCTGCACCAAGTGAAAGAATTTTCTCATTAACCCATTTCAGATATTTGCCCTGCAAGTTGTATTCATTTGCTGATTCTCCCTCCCCGAAGTCAGTGACACATAGAGCAAATCGTAATGATGGGAGGCAGAATGCAGTGAATGGCCCTCTCAGCTCCTCCAGACCCTAACCTCTCTGGCAATAAACAGAGTTGTATCTGTTAGGATATATCAAGCGGTTGCACTTCAGTTCCTATATCTTTTCACCCATTCAACAACTGGAAATGCAAACTTGAGAGAACCAGAAACTTAGGCAGGAAGGCAGATGATCTATTCTGTTTCTGAGGAAGCCATAGAACACCAGAAACCAAGAACACCCAAGCAGACACATGGACTTTTTCGAGGGACTTGAGCCAAATTAAATGTTATTTTAAGAAAAATATCATGATTATCAATCAGATTTGTGTTTGGGGAAAAAAAACAGTGGTGGATTGCTTTTCTAATTCCACATAAGAAAATGAGTGCTAGGAGTGAAGATCTCAGACTCAGGAGATTTTTGCTAAACTTGCCAGAAAACTTTGCTTCTGCATCTTATTTGTCTGTGTCCTGGTTTCATGTCTGAGAGTCACAGGATCACAAGATCAGACCTTTTCAGGCTGGAAGAGACTTTGAGTGTCTCTAATTCAACCTCTTACTCAAATTGAAGTTAGGTACAGGACGAGACCAGGCTGTTCAGGCCTTTATCCAGGGGTATTCCCAAAACAATGTGATGTTTTTTACAATCAAATTTAGTATGAGCATGTCATTGACTTTATGACAGTAGACTTATTTTCTGAAGGTGGGGTGTTACATGTCAATACAGCCACAGCAAAATTGACCAATTCTGACAGAATGTGGGGACAAAATCTTTCAAGAGATTAAACATTTACCAACTTCAGACCTAGACAACTACTTCTTTGAATTAGCTTTTTTACAAGGAAAAATTTTTCAAAAAATTATTTTTCTGTTGGGTCCTCAGAGATAAGTACATACACAGAAACTCTCCAAGTATTAGACATTTTCATGACCACTGCCACCACCTGCACACCCAACATCCTCACCAATGCACACAGTGGTAGCTACTTGCTAAAGATTTTTTATAATGCTGCTTTTACAAGGAAAAGTACATCAATATTCCCTACAACATCTTTTGAATACAGACATGATCTAGGTAGGAGTACAGCAGATGGAAAATCATCATAGATGTAGAAAAGAAATGTTGTAAAGCAGATGGTGATCAGTTGTTCAAGTCAATTAAAATGAAGCATGATTTTCTTTGTATGAACAGTACTACCAAAAAAAATTCCAGTCTTGTGGGCAGGGAGGGGTGGACCACACAGGAATTCTGTGAGTAGAGTAGGCTCAGTAGAGCCTTTTAAGAACAAATTAACATCTGCTGGAGTTGAAGGATCTACCTTGGGTTACTTCTTGCTTTAAGGAAAGAGTTAGATGAAGATGCTTTCTGTCTGTGTTCTGATTTTATTATATCCACTCTGGCCTTGTATATCCAGCTTTTCTTTGTCATCTTGATGCATTAGGTCCCAGGTTTTTAATGCCACATGTGAATATAGAGTTCGGGAATAATTAAATAAACAAAGAAACAACAAAAAAACACCCCCCATCACCACCCCCCCCACCAAAAAAAAACCCAAAAAACCCAAAACCCAACCAACCAAAAAAAAAAAAACCCAAAAAATAAACCCAGAAAACCCAAAACCAAACCAACAGCAACAAAAACAAGAACTAGCTGCTGGAGATAAAAATAGAAGCATCAAAGAAAAGGCAACAGGACAAAAAGGAGAGCAATGAGTAAACAAGACAAAGATCTGAAGGACAACAGAGAGAAGAATGCCTAGAGCTTTAAGGTCATTCTTGAATTTGTTGACAGAAGAGGTAGACAGTACTATGGAGCGGTTCCCAAAATATAAGACTTGATTTCTCTTGTCACTACACTCACAACTTCATGGAAGAACTGTGGATGGGACAGAAACCAAGAGGGAGAGTAGCAGCCTCAGCCTGGGAAGGGCTTTAATTAGTAAAGACTTTGCGCCTTTGGGTCATAAGTATTCTTCACCCCCATTACAGGTGAGGTAACTGAGAAACAGAACTGTAGATTCCTGAGTGTCAGAACCAGCTCCTACCCACTCTGAAGCCCAAGAGCAAAATGTTTCTTCATTAACTATGAAACTGTACATTAGTTCTTTGTCAGAAGGACACATGAAAGAGAATCTTGGTTCTGCCACAGCTCTTACCCCAAAAACCCCTGTTCTTGATCTCCAGCCAGTGTCAAGGGGGTGTTCAAGTTGGTGCAACAGAATCTGATCTGCAAGTTAGAGCAGACTCTGATAAAGGAGCTGTATCTACTACAGACCTGTGCTTATATCTCAGTATTTGCATTAAACAGGAGGAATGGTTGGCAGTCAAATTGCCTGGCTCCAGCAAAACTTTGAGGGAAACAGCAAAACAGTCTTTTGCATAGATGTAAAAGACTTTAGACTGTTGAGTGATTGAAGGAAAAATGAAAATAAATATATTCACCATGAAACAAGGCAATTTGAATCCAGAGTACTTTTTACAACCATCTACAGAGTATTTAATGGGTATTAAATTGCAGCTTGTCTAGCTTAAGCATAACTCTTCAATTCTATCATGGGTGTCTAACCACAGAAAAAAGGAAAAACATGAGTGTCCTCATAAAGTTGAAGCCTGTGGGTTTGGATTAAGAAAGTGACAGGTTTTGGTTTTTTTTTTTTGAGATCAAAATTTCAGTCTGGCTTCTTTTGCAGATTCCCATGCCTCTGCCCTACCAGACTTTGACTGAAAGGGGCAGCAGAAGTATCAAAATATCTCATATATTCCTGTTCTTGCAATATTTCTGGCCCAACCAAGCCCAGAATACTACTGCTTTCCTGACCACTGGCTTACTGAGATTTGTTCTTCCAGGATGGTTATTTAAGAGGTGTGACTGCCATATCCAGCCATGCAGTGTTTACTTCCTCTGTTGATCCTCTTTCCCAGAGATTGCTGTCATTTTCCCAGGGGCGTGTATGCTCAGGGTAGGGCAGTGCTTCATCAGCCTCCCTGAACCACACACAAGGCAGCTATTTTATTGCAGTGATGGGCAAAAGGTTTCCTCCCACTTCTTTTTGTGCAGCCACACATTATACATCCCCTAATGTGGGGAAGAGCTGCAGACATGGATCAAAGCTGCTAATAGAATCATGGAATAAACAAGGCTTAATAGGCTAACTACTTCAAATGTGATTAAAGTTACAAGAAACCAATCCTTCTCCTTAACCAGGCCTGGCAGTTCCAGGTTAAAAACTGATTTTGTGAGGTTAGATGCTCTTCTTCCACATTAGTCTTGCTTCTGTGTTTTTTCCCCTGTTCCCACAAGCTGCAATTTGCACATTTCCCGGCAGAGCCCTGCCAAGCCATCAAACAGACAAGCTGGCAACTTTAGGGACTGAGCAGCAGTTTCAAGCAGAAGAGAAGAAGCCAGTCAAATACTCAGCTCCCTTCCCCCTCCAAGCAAGCCTCTGCAACAATTCTGTAGGTCCTGTGAATTTTTTATTCACCTTTCATAGCAATTTATCAAGTCTACCTCTCCCTATCTCTTGTAGGCCTGTATATTTTATTGATTTAAAACACCAAAGACACTAAACTTAGACTGTTCCCTTGAAGCAGATACTGCATGAAATCACAACATTTCTCATGTTCATCTTTGAGGCTATTTCACATACTAAAAATATGAAAAACAGTTTCTTTTTCATGTTAATTGAGAGTTATTTTGACCCAGGATCAGGTAAATGTAAGAGAATTTAACTATCATAACAACAGATCACACAGATGTTCATATTGTGTCATATCTGTAAAATATTCTGTGCGATTGTTACATATTTGTAATCTGCCAGCAGTAAGTTCAAGGCAGGAATAGACTTGCAACTGATGCCACCTGGAATACAATGAGATTAAATTGCTAAAGAGAAAAAAAAGGCAATATTTAGGAGACCTGTTGCAACACTTGATGGATATTTAAAGCATCAATCATTCTCTGTATCAGTGAGGCTAAAACCATTTTCAAGGCCTGTAGAACCTGGCAAGGGACAACTTTCCTAAAAGGAAGAGTTAATAATCAGAAAAGACCTACACTGAGGTCTGTGTAATCAAGAACACCACAGAGAAGGTGCTGAGGGATTGAGCCTGTCACAACACCAGAGCTAGGAGATTCAAACAAAATTAGCAGGTGGTAGGTTTAGGGAAAAAAAAAAAAAAAAAAAGGAAGTACCTCTTTTTAACCCATTACACTATGGAAATTCATTACCACAGGATGCTGCTGTTGCCAAAGGCTTGAAGAGCTCCAAGAAGTGATTAGACAAGGTAGCAGGAGAAAAGTTAACAAAAGGCTTCCGAGCACAGAGGCATGGCTGCAGTTGCAGGACATCCCTGAGCCATGGGAGGCAGGGGGAACAGAAATACCTGGCTGTCCTTTACCTGTTCTTGTATCCCTCCTGACACATCTTCCTCAGCTACCTCCAGAGATAGGACACGGCTCTGTAGGGCCCTCTGGTCTAAGCCAGCCAGCCATTCCTGAACACCAGTATTGACTGGCAGCCAAAGTGCCAGATCTAGCCAGGAAAGTGCTTCCACATGGCCTGCTCTCTTTTCCCAGGAGAGTCCAGGGAAAGCTGCTCAAGAAGCAGGTGCCACCCAGATGGCTCAGCTACTCTCACTCACAGCCCAGCACAGACATGAAGGGTGGTGGTTACTGGCAGTGCAGTCCCTGCCAGGCAGACACACAGCTCCCCCAACTCCTTCAAAGCAGCTAGCCATCAGGCTGCCAGGCTCCCATCCCATCTCCAGCTCCTTCAGGGAAAAAGGGAGCACCTCAAAGGGTTTGCTCAAGGCAGGATTGGGAGAGCATTTAATGTGTGTGGGAAAGGAGAGATACTTTGGCCAGACCCGTTTGAGCACTTACAGTGTGAGAGAGCATAGGGGGCAAGTGTCCCCACAGCCTAGACTCAGCTACAGTGAACACTGCAGCCTTTTCAGCCGCGTTGTCCACTGAAAGATGTCATAAAACCAAAATATAGACCTAAAATCTTTGGCATCTCTTTTCTACTCCCCTAGTTAACCCACCAAAGGCAATTGGACCCTCTGTTGTCAGCTGCCAGGGCATAGGATCAGGCAAAAAAATGAAAGACTGGTGGTAAAGGTTTTTTCCCCTCTATTTATCATATTTTTCCTCCTTGTGTTCCAAGGCAGAATTACAATGGAAATATGTAACTCTTTATTAGTTGAAATAAAATCTCTACCTCCCAAATGTGGCCACCCGATGTCCTTATTCAAATAGAAATTGTGATTCTGAGGTCTTCAAAGGCAGAAGCCAGAAATACCCTGTAAATAAGGTACATTGGAATATATTGAATTTTTAAGATGGTGTTAATATTCATGGAACCTTAGCAGCACGAGTTCGTCATCAAGTATTCCAAAACCTGACCGATGTTCATTTATGAATGCATGTATAATGTATATATCTCAGTTGGAAGTTCATGGGTTAGGTGCCTGTAAAGAAATCTGCGAAAACTTAAACAAGAAGCTGTCATCTCATCACCCTTGAAAAGCTGAGCCAGAAGAGAAAGGTGCTTTGTTAATGGAGCTCTGGTTCTATTTTTGCCGTGTACTTAATGATTTTCCTTCTACCTTTTAGTTATTCAGCTGCTTTGCAATTTAAAAATAAGTATAACACAACAGAATAAAATATTTTGTGTTTCTAGTGACCCTTTGAGAAAAGTGGATCAGAACCTTTCTTATAGCCTCCCTCCAGACACTGTTGCCTTTTTAAGAAGTTGTGGTTGTTTTTTCTTCTCTGCTCTGGTTTCACAAGATCAAGTATCTTTATCTGGGCAGTAGAAATTAAGCAATTGTGAATAACTTAATGATGGACAGCATACATTTTGGAAACATACGCGTAACTAATTTAATTTCCAGCAAACACCATGCTATCTCCTCCAAAAAACCCAAAAAAGTAATGATTAAAAGGATACACATATCTCTTTTTCTTGAGCAGAAAACCCTTAAGTTCTTAAAGCATTAAACATGTCAAGTCTTTAAAATACAGTCAAATGTATAAATCAATGAACAATGGAAGGGCTCTTAAAGAACCTGAAATGTATCAACATTTGTGCCAAGGATATGTCTTCTTTCAAAACTCTTCAAACCACCTTTTTTATTTTTTTCCTCTCCATTTTCCCATTCTATCCTCAACATCTGATGAATAATGTTCCTGATTCCTGTCCCTGCAGAGGGCAACAAAGAGCTTCACTGCTGGTCAATTGTTTTGTTTGTCACCCTAATGAAATACTATAGCCAATTATACCATCCCCTGGCTACCAGGTGCTGGCAGAGCCCCAAGAGCCACCCTGAAGCTCTGAGCTGACCCATCACCCCTCTGAACATGCTGCTGCTGACTAGCCGTGGCTGCACTTCCCCAGCCAGCTGTCCTGGTGGCCAGGCTGCACATCAAATCCTTGCTTATGCTGCCTTCTCGGCCCACAGTAAAATGTGCAGGAAAAGCAGGCAAGAAAGATAGATCTGTACTCATTCAAAACATTATACAATGTTTTGAAAGTAGTTTGTTGTTATTTTTTCCCCTTTCTCTAATGCAGTTGTTAGAATACTGGGCTTTTAGGAATCTTGAATCAACAAGCCAGTTTTGCTTTGGAGGAATAGAAACGTTGACTTAGCAAAAGTGCAAAATAATACATAATATAGAGACAGACGTAGAAACCATTTTCAGGTTCTAAGCTTTCTTTGTTTTGCAGGAGGCATTATTAGAAAGCTGGAAATATTCAAGTTTGTGGTAGTTCAAGCTGCATTCTGCCACATGCCAAATATTTATTCTTCGCCGTATTTCTTTTCCCTTACCTATAGGGCTGACTATCAGTTCCTATAAATGTCTGTGTGTGTATTTGTGTGCAAGCATGTCAGAATAGAGGACAGCAGCCTTTGCTCTGCCAGTGTGGCAGCTTCCAGCGTGCCATCTGCATTATGGCTTGCAGCACAGGCCGTGCCCACAGGCTGACAGGCTCCATCCTGTATCTCTTCATTATAATGAACCCCTGACAGCACTGAGAAACGTTCAGGCAGCAGGAGCAGCCGCAGGAGTCCACATCCCAGCTGCATAAATCAGGGCTATCACTCATCAGGTAAAGGCTTAGACTGGCAACTTGGGGAGATGTTGAGGAAAATATAGCAGAGCCGTAAATAGCAGGTAAAGAAAAACCTGACAGCACTGGGTTGTGTGAGCTGTGCTCCCTGGATACATTCAGCTGGATGCAGGTATGAAAGCATAGATGGATATACAGTGTATATACCAATATACACTTCTACATTACCCAAATACTTCCCAGCAGCAGAGCCTTGTTATGGAACAGCAAACCAAAGGCCCCGTGATAAATAACTATCACATCTGAAGCCTCACTCAGATCTTGGAGCTGAGATGGTCTAAGCCTAAGTGCAAGAAAGTAGGGAGGGTGGAACAGCATCTACCAAGAGAAAACCTGAAAGAATTGGGTGGGGAAAACCAGGAAGGCTTTTGGCCACACCAGTCTTTTTCCAGGTCTGAAACTGTCTGGGAGAGCTCTTCCCACATTTCCACAGGAAAAAAGGGTTTTAGTCCCACAGACTTAGTACGTTGTGGATACAACGACTCCCTCAAGTGACTCAGACTTTCACATGTCATACAACCTACATGTTTTCAAGTTCATGGTCTAAAACACGTTTAGAAACCTCAGGGCCTGGGAAAAAAAAATCCTGGAAATGCATACAGAAAAAGTTAATGTTGGAAGGGCTTTTTTTTTTTCCCTTGGTTCTGGAAAGGGAAAAGTTGGAGGAGAAAAAAAAGGGAGTCTTTCATGTGAAATACTCTGTCTCAGAATGAACAGTGAAAGAATGTTTAAAGTAATGTTTACAATGACACTGGAATTTTTCCCTAAATGGATATTTTTCTGAACATCTCCTTCCATCCCCTCACCCTCAATAATTTCCAAGGAAAATATTTGCTTTTCAAACTTGCAACATTTCCAAAATGCTTACATTTGTAGTGAGGTTAGAGCTGGGCATAAGACTGGGGCAAAGATCTGGGCCAGTAAGGTAGAATAAAATATGTCAGACATGTTGTAAAATGCAGTTTATAAAATAGAAACTTGAGTCTAAGTTTCTGGCTGTTACAGACATGAGTTCCTGACTAGATTTGAGGATTGGTTTATTCCTGGGAAACCTGTGAGGTTGAGCTTGTGCAAGTGTGGATGATCTAACTAATTCTGAATCTCACAAGCATCTTTCTGTAATAAACAGTCTAATGGTTCCTTACCATTCAGAGAAAAGGGATACGCTACAGTTTTAAAATTATGCCAGAGTGTGTCAAGAAGTTGCCGGACCCAGGCAAGGACCAGAGGAGGCAGTGTCTGGGCTCACGCAGACAGAAATCCTCCCTTGAGAAAGAATACCCATGTTCATCTCCATCTTTGCTTCTGGAATTTAGCTTTCCTTATCTGTATTATGGAGTTGCAACCTCACTGGGTTTCTTTTTGTTTCATGTAGAAGCCATCACCAGTCTTGCTTTCTCTTTTCAAGACTTAATTGTTACTTCCTATCATAAGATTGTATCGACAGATAGCAAATATAGCAAATACACTAGGTGTGTAGGGAAGCACTGTCTTCAGCATTTTGTACAGTCACTATTATTAAAAAGCAAGGTACCTATATACATTTTTTTATATATTAATACTTTCAAAATTACTAGGAATTTTTAACTATCTAAATCAGCAGGCATTTTTGTTCTTAAAGAAATGAAGTTTCATTTTCATAAAGACAAATATTTTAAATTTGCCACAAATTTCTGGGTTTACCTTTCCTCTAAGGAAAAATAAAAACCTCTGACATTTATTTTTTTCCTTAAAGAGAGATGTAGATGTTCTGCCTTTATTACAGCCATATTTGCACAACTCAGGTTGACCTGTGATAGCTGTCTGTGTTCTCACAGTAAATATAATCTCTCAAAACAGCAGAGAAAGGTTCTTTAGCCAAGGATATGATCCCACATCCAGCTTCTTTCAGCCACAGATCCAAATCTGTTATTTGCCCTCCGTAAATAACGAGAAGACTAATTATGGTTCACTACCAGGTGTGATTCAGAAAATCCTTTCCTAACATAACTCCCTCTAAGAACCCAGCTGACTTCAAAAAAGTGTTTTTGGAAACTCAGTTAGGAGCATGTCTCGTATTTTAATAGTGAGGTCAGACCTTGGAAAAAATTGTATTGATGTGATTTCACACCAAGTCTACATGATTTTATATAGTGTAACAATTGTGTTGCTTCTTAGGTTCATCTAAATGATAACCACAAGCTGAAAACAGCAACAAAAAATTGGCACAGAATAAATTTATTGAGGGTAGGACTTAGCCAGTGGCAGTGCTTATTGCAGAGGCATTTATTTGTAGCTTCCTCACACATTTCTTCATCCAGAGGCAAAATTATACGATGTTCCTCCTTACAGTGCAGCACAGTTTGCTTTTCACTTTGCACCATGCATTTTTCATGAATATCAACTTCTTGTACCACCTCATACCTACAGGTCTGTGGCTCCAGAGTACTTAGAAAGATTTGACAACAGTAAGTTGAACTCTGTTAGCATCCATGTAGCCCCAGAAATTTGTTTTGGGAAGCCCCATGTTGGCAATGAGCTGAGCAGTATCTCCGTTACACCCTCAGGTAACTCCAGGTAAAGGCTAAGAATAACTCCTTGGTTTAGACACAATTTTACAATTGGCACACAGTTACAATAGTCACAATTTTCACCATTATCTGCCTAGGTACTGAAATTGTGCTGTGGATTGTCTGCTCAAAATACCTATGCAAACACATTTCAGCTTCCACCAGATCTCCTCTGTTTTCCATTACAGCTCAGGAAATAGCTGGGAAAGAAAACTTCATTTCAAATATTTGTACTAATATAAAGCTAATTTCTCAGTGAAGGCTTCTACAAACCTTTCATGATTATTTCACACAAATCCATTCAGGTTCAAGTTCCCCAAAAATCTACAGAATAAAATTCTTCCTACCTCATTCACCCTCAACAAATTTGAGCTGTGCTATAACCTGACTGCAGACATTATCAATTCCAACAGAGAATTTAATCTTTGAGTTTATAATTCACAGTTCTCAGTGGGAATAGTTACATAAATCACACTAGTTTGCTTTCATTCCTTATTGCACAATATAGCAGTGTGGCCACAGCAGAGTGAAATTTTCATGTTACACCCAGATATGGATTTCAAAACTTCTTCTCTATTTACTCATTACTTTGGCCACCAAGAGGGAAGAAAACAATAAAATACAATTTAAAAAAACAATGTACATATTTAACTGAAAAAAAATCCCAACCAAACATTTTAAAATTGGAATATTCTAAATGTAACAACAGATCAGTTAAACAACAAATACACTATGTCTTTAAACTATGCTGACTGGATGCTTGAAAATGTGTACCAAGGGTGAGACTTATTGATTACTCAGTATGACTGCATCAGTAGAAGAAGGGAGGTACAAGTGAGTCCAGGGAAAAATGCACAGATCTCTGTACCTCTAAAGAGCTTGGCAGCAAGTTACAGATCTGGATCCATCCAAATATCCTTTTGTCAAACACAACTTATGTGTTTCTACCTAATTCATAGGGATCTTGAACTCCCACTAAACCAAACCAACCTCACAAACACACTCCTCTTCACGAAACAACTCTGAAATATCACAGGACCCATCAGGAATGGCATCCTGATGGGTTTTAGTCAAGATTCATTTTGGCAAAAGATTTCTAGCAGCATTCTGCAGGTTTAAATTTCCCTGGATATCTGCCCTGGCCTCCTTGGAGCCGTGCCTAAATGTCTAACTACAACCAGGTACAGAGGAGAATGAATTTGCTTTTTCTGGCCCAGAAGGCTCTCACTGGGGAGGGGAGGAGCAGGGAGCTGGTGAGCCCCAGGGGTAGTCTCAGAAGCAGAGTCCTTTCCAGGGCTAGCCTTGCCAGCCTCAGGCGCTGAAATGTTTTTGGGATGTGGGTTCAGTTTTCCTGTTCGCTCATAGGAGAGGCCTAAGACGCACAGCTGTTTCATTGGCCTGCCGGTCTGTTCCCCTCCTTCACACTGCCTGGCACTGTGTGCATCCCTTTAAACCATGGAAAGAGCAAGTATATCATTAGATTTGAGCCAGGAGCTGCAATTTATCGACAGTTTACATTGGTACCAATTACTAGACTGGGAAAAGCAGTGGAAAATCAGACTTTTCACTGAAATACTCAGCGGGTATGGGTAGTGCACATGGAGTGTTCTGGAACTGCTTCTGTCTGTCTGCTGGCTTGCAGAAGGATGCACAAGCCCTCTTCCTCATTTCAGTGCATCAATAAACTTCACACAGCGTCAACTGGACTTTATGGATCATATTTATTTTCATAATGCTGGGTGAAAACCAGGAAAAATATATGTTTCCTCAGAGGAAGCACATGCATCTGAGTTGCAAAAACAACTTATTTTTCTTGGGGAAAAAAAAATGGAAAAAGAAAAAATCTTAGGAAGTAGTTTGATATAAAAAATGATTTGAGAATGAAATGTTGAGGGATACCAGAGCCATCAGCAAAACTAACAGCTTTAATGTCTTGGACTTGAGCCCCTTCTCAGCATGGACCCTCATCCTGAGAGGCCATGCCATGCTGCTGTTCTTCTCAAGGAATATAAAACTCAGAGGAAAGGGCTACTGCAGCTATACTTGAAGAAGATTAATCTTCTGTGGTACTTTACTGTACCACAGTACATTATAACTTTACCTATTAGCAAATACTGTACTGTGCTAATGACAAGCCAGACCTGCAACATGAACAGCAGCCACTTATTTTTTGAGGGAGAATAACACTTTTTTCCCCTCCCCATTTTTTTTTCCTTTTCACCTCTAACCTCCTGTGTGCTCTACTCTAATGAAAGGTCAGAGGTTAGGACTTTATTTTCCTCCAGACCATGAATGCAAAATAGCGCCAGCATGAACAGTTCAATGACCCCTGTGTGTTCTGAAGCCACCGAAAAATGAAAACAAATGTTAATCTGAAGCCTGGCTCAGACTCTCTTTGCTGGTCTGTACTTATGGAGCACATTAGGGCCACTTACAAAATGAGTCTGAGGGATGACCTCTGGCCCTGCTCCATTTTCAGATGGCCGTGCTCCATTTGCTGGGGCCTGGAGCTGCTGCCGGCCTGGAGCATGGGGCTCCTGCCCCTTCTCCCGTGGTGCCCACTGCTTCCCAAGTGCAGCTTACATAAGCCAGAGCAATCGCCAGCACACATCAATGGCAGCGCTCCAATTTAAGAGTAGATGGCTGGGGTAGGTGTTATTAGTATCCCGTGTCAAGCTGTGATTGCTCACATATGGCTACAGGCTGAATAGCACTTTTGATTCAGGACAGAGAAAGAAAAAGTCAGTGGTAAGGAGAAAAAAAAAAAAAAGGAAGATGAAACAGTCTCGAACTTACCATTTTCTGGTTTGAGGTGGTTGGATTAGAAATCCTCCTCTGGATTCCTAGGTGGTCCTGATCTTAAAGGCCTAGTCCTATGACATTGAAGCCGCATATTCAATAGCAAAATAGTTGTTTGCAAAAGACTTCTGATTAATAACATATTCTTCTTGGTAGTATGACAAAAGCCAGAGAAATATTTTCTTTATAAAATTATTTTTAAACAAGGGTGAGGTTCTTGCATTTTATCTCATCATTCTGAGACAGACACATTTAATTCCTTTTTTTTTCTTTGCCCTACCCTTTTTCCAGTTCAGTGTCTCTAATGCAAATAAGAACCAGAGGTTTAAGTCTGCATTGTCTAGATCTAAAGATTACTGTTGGCCTACAAATGCGAGCTGTGTGAAGACTATTTGAGAGTTTGCTTTTTTTATATGCTTTTACTGGAAAAATCCTCTGAAATAAAAGTCATATATGACACACCAGTTTCTATTTGAATATTTCTTGCAGCAGAATGGCCTAAAAAGCTTGTATTGTGCATATACAATATTGTGCAAGGAAAAAAAGAAGAAATGAGATATAGTTGGCTCTATTAAAGCTTGCAAACAGAAGTGAACAACTACATTAAATTGTCCTTTAAAAAAATCAGGTCTCAAAACAGAACAAAAACATTGAACATTTTGCTTGGGATGGGCCGAACATATTTCTAGGCTTGTAGGTACATAAATTCCTGGTATAATAATGTACTGTAATTCCCTACTTCTGCACTTAAAAGTGATGTGCAATTTTCTCTGCTTCAACAGGGTTCTTCAAGTGAAAAGACTGAGCACTAGGGGTCAGAAATCACTAGATGTTTTCTTTCATTAAACAGCAGTTGGTCACGAATTTCCTGCATAGTTCAAATGCAATTAGTTTTAACTGGTTTTAAAGAGTATGATTTCATATCTGGTTTTGGGGACATCACCTGGCATTGTACTTGAAACAGTAAAACTAATGTTTGCCCAATGTAGCCTTTGCCAACCTTTGTTCCAGGCTTCAAAGTAAAACTAAGTCAAATGATAATGTCAACACGTATTGGTTAACAATTTTATTGAGAACAACCAGAAAATCCTACATTATTATTGTTCATAATTTTTATATCAGTTAGATGGGTCTGGCATATACTGGCTGAGTTATTCAGAAGGCCAAGTCTTTAAGGTGTGATGGATACATGAATTGGCTGGTACTACAAAGTCAGCATTTACTGTAAGGTCTTAATGTACTGTAAGCAGATACTCAAGAAAAAGATACTGCAAGCTCTTAATGGTGTCTACCATAAGTGGGTAGATTAGGTGTAGATATATATTTACCTTTAAGCTATAACAATTTGTTAGTCTGAGGAGAAAAAACCTGATGTAAGGGAAGGAAGGGAAGAAGCCAATCACATGTGTAGGAATTGTGGGTCACTAGCATTGCTGGAAGACAAATCACTTAAATTTAAGGATGTAAAACTTAACAAGTCTTTGAGTTCCCCAGCTTGCTGTCTTTAGTCACGTTTCAAAATCCATCAGTACTTTTCCACAGGTATGGCTTAACAGTGGCTCTTGCAAACAGCATTAGTCTTGAAAATTGCCCTCCTATCTGAATCCCTGAATCTTGAGTGGACTCACCCAGAAATCCAGGAGCAGAACTGAATGCTGCCAGGCAAATGTGTGGAAGCTTCATTCTTTTTCTGTAAAATCCTAAATACTGAAGTATTCAATTTAACATGTCTTGCTTTAGGCTGAGTTAGTTCATTGAAGTAATTTTGAAAGGGAGGTGGGGTGACAAGTGGTATTTTGCATAACTGTTCAGGAGAAAAATCTCTTCCCTTGAGTGTTTCATGTCTAAATTTATGGAACCCTTTTAAAACCTGTTTCATTCTGACTTGATTCTGATTTTTGCATGTCCCCTTCTTCTTTTACCTTTGCTTTCCTTTTGGGTATCCATAAAGCAAAAAGCCTTGCACAGACATCGCCTTGTTCTTCTTATCTTCAAAGTCTGCCCTAGGTTTTGAGCCTGGATAGCAACTATTTGTATAATCTGTATAAATTATCTACATATTTATGTAACTTTTGTAAGTATTTCTGTAACTACACATGAGGATACATACCATTATAATAATATAAAGCTTCATTAGCACCACAAAAGAATATAAAACCATATAAAAGTGTGGGCCCTTTATTGCAAGACATCTTACCTTCTGTTGTGGTTTTGGATTGAAGGGCAGTTCAGGGGGAGCTGTGAAAGGGGGACTTTCTTTCCCCCCCCAAAAATTAGTTGCTTTAATTACCAGGTGGTGCTTTCTTTATTTATAGAGATAAAAATATTGCATGATTAAAATATCACTTTTCTGTGAATATTCTCTTCTGTTTAATGTAGTCTGAACAGAGTTGGGTGTTTTTTCCTTGGATAAGAATCTTAATAGGAATCTGAATTGCCTCTTCAGCAAAGGCTATAAAAACACTGTCCTACTAAGTCTTACTCTTTCTCAGAGGCAGTTTTTTAGTTTGAGTCTAGAAAGCCTTTTCTAGGGGCTACTATCTGAAGGGACTCCTACAGATTGCTTTTCACCTTCTGTCCTCGACAGACTTCCCTGTAGAAGAAACACACAGAAGCAACATGGTGCAGGAAGACCTACACAGCTGGTAGCCATCAATTGAGAAGCCAAATCCAGAAAACAAGAGGTCAAAGTGAAACAAGGAGAAAATGCTGGGAGCAGGACCATGTTTCTTGTTGCCTCCCCTCCAGGACCATTGGCTGATTAATACAAAACATCTCCTTTCCAAAACCACCTGACAAAACTGAGAAGACACAGAGCTAAGAATCCTGCTTCCTAGTGCACACAGCAGCATTTGAATGAAAGGGAAATAGAGTGACTTCTTGAATAGTGAGAAGATTTACTTTTCACTCCTATGAGTATAGTGTTGTTCATATGTTGTCAGTTTTCATCTCATTTTGCACCTGTCATAAGTACTCTGTCTTTTTTCAGAGTAAAAAAAAAAGCATAGAAACAAGTGGTCATGGAGAAGAGGATATAATCCTAATAGAAAAAGACCATCAGAAACAAATTTTAAAAACAATGCAAAGATGAGAAAAAAAATAAAAAAAGGAAGAAAAATGTGTATTATGTTCTCTACCTTTTAAAAATACAAAACTTCCATATTGAGCATCAACTGCTAGAAAATTATTGATCCTGTACTAGCAACAGTGTTTTTCTTCAGAAAGACTTCAGAAAGTTTGTTGGGTGAGAGAGGGGTGTGAAATTTATGTAAGCTATTTGGAACAGGAGCTATCTTTTATGCATTTGTACAATAGCTAGCACAAGATATTTGTAAATGTCTAGCCAGACAAATGGAGTTACTGGGTAGTGCCACCTAAAATGCAAATAACAGTAGGAAAAATAATGATAAATCTCTCCATATTGAACAGGAATTTAGCTCTGAATCACAAGTGTTTTATCTTCATTTTTTGAAAAGCTGTTGCACATTTATCCAGCCACACAAATGAGGTATGCTGGATCTCAAAACTCTAAGTTTAAAAGCCAGATTGGATGGGGCTCTGAACAACCTGATCTAGGAGATGTCTCTGCCTATGGCAGAGGGGTTGGAACTAGATGATTTTTAAGGTCCCTTCCAACTCAAACCATTCTGTGAGTCTTTGAATCTATAAATCTCTAGAGAAGAAGTGCACAACATCCTGGAAGAATGAGGTGTAAAACCAACAGGAGCCAAGAACCTGCCAGCAATTTCCCAGCCTTCCTGTGCAACTCTGAGACTGCCTCTGCAACCTGGACACCAAGCTTGATGCTGGAGCTTGCCTCTCCACAAACCACCACCAGGTGTTTGCCAGGCTGGAAGAAAAGCTCTATCAACACTTTTTGTCCTAGGAATTATAGAATTCATGACCAAATGAATACAGCAAAACATTATCCTAGTCAGATGCAGGAAACAGAGGTGTAGTCTGTGTATGTCTGTATCATTGAAAATACTGATGATACATACAGTCTTAGAAACAAAATGGACTACAGAAACAATGACAGCAGCAACTATAGATGAGTAAAGAGAATGGTCAGCTATAACTTTTCCAAAACAAAGAGATGCACTAAGAATTCACTCCAAAGACCCAGTCAGGGTATCTGGGCTGTCTTTTTCTCGTCTTGTCTCCTGGTTCTCGTGTTAACATTGATTTCTGTTAATTTAATTCCTAAAGTGTTTCAGCTGAGCTCATTTGTAGTATTATCACATATTCTATAACACAAAATTGCCTTTGCTTAAACGACACTCTCTTCTTGTGAAGTGGCCTCGTAGGTGAGTGACAAAGTTGAGTGTAAACCCCACGTGTGCTAGCTCCTACTCCTGTGGACTTAAAGCTTTCTTACTTACATTCATCTGACTCACCAATCTACCTGGACAGAAAAAATCCCACCCCAATGACATGCTAAAAGGAAGGGTGGCAGTTCTCTGTGCTTGCTTTCCTGATTGCCCACCAGAGGCAAATGCAGTTGTGTGAGTTGGCGCAATGCACACCAGCTCATATTTACTCACTCTGCCTAGTCAATGGGCAGCCAGGCAGACCAGTGGAATCACTTCATGACTACACAGCTGACAAAAACTCTGGGTCTGGAAAGACGGCCTCACGTTTTCCAGACTCCTCTCCCAGAGAAGAGGAGAAGGGGCCAACATCCCAAGATTCAATTGTAGCTAAAGACCAGTGAGTTCTCCAGAAACTGCAAATTTGCCCAAAACTACAGTTGCATGGGTATGAATGAAAACATAACTCCAGATGAAAAAAGAAATTTTAGAAAGCAGAGTTTCAAAAATGTCACACACCCATGCTAATAGGGCTCATTTCTAAAAGGTTAAAATGACATTTTCTCACGTATTTCTCACTGTGGAATTTTGATAAAGCTGCTGAGTTGCTTCTGTCTTGGCAGATGCTCAGCAACTCTCTTTTCCTCCCCTTGCTCTGTCAGCAGCATCTGGCTGCAGTGCTTCCACCTCTGCAGCTGTTTCTCAGCTGTGCATACAGACAGGTAGGGCAAGAGGCTGACACACAGCCATTGGGAAATGAGGCAAGAGAGGGAAATACCAGCTGGAAAAGAGGTTATGAGGGGCCTAGGAGTCATTTCCAACCCCAAAGAAAGGATAAGGCTCAGGTCTGCCAGCTCTCTGTCAGGTGCTGGTGGCAGGACAAAGAGCACAGTGTTGTGCACATCTGCCTCTGCGATTTAGACCAGAGGGTAAGGTGGGCCAGCAGGATAATGATAACATCAAGGGCAGTCCCTGTGCCTCTGCACAGTGTTTTCTCTCTTTCTGTGAAACAACTGCTCATAATCCCTTCGCACAAATCCCAACTGCCGACGGGGAGCAGCTTTAAAGTGAAACACCTGCTCAGTGTTAGGTGCAGGGGCACGGACTCCTCCATGGCCCATCCCAGGTGTTTGATTCCAGGCAGAGCTGGATGGGCAGATGGATGAACATGGCTCTGTCAGAGTCACCTGTTTCCATCACTGGATGGCTTTTCCCTGTGCCTTCTCACACTTGCCACTCTTTCTCCTGTCTCTCTACCCCACGCAATGATGGCAGAGCTGAGACACGGTGAAATGGCAATGCTGACAAATGCTTGTACATATTCTTAGTCTGGGGAAAGTCTGGTGTTCTTCAAAGCACACCAAGGGCTTCACAGATCTTATCTTGCACACAGCTGTCACTGCTCCAGAAAGAGACAAGCAGAAGTTAGCTGCTGCTGCTGCTTAGTTGGATGCAAGGGTTGGTAACATTCCTCTTTTACCAGCTCGGCATTTTGAGAGATTTCTACCAAGTCAAACCAAGGCAATTTCTTTCTGAGCAGGATTCCTTTCCACCTTCTTAAGGCTCACAGTCTTCCCCTGCTGCTGTCGGCTGGCATTAATCTTAAAATGTACAGTATTAGGAGGTATGCCAGTGCCCATGTGTTTCCTTTTTAGAACAGCTTGTGATATAAAAATATTCTTACTTCAGACATGAAAATAGACAAGACAAGCATATAGGCAAGTCTTCTGCCGATCAGAGGAAATATGAGTATCAGGAGAAAAGGAGGAGAAAGCTGCTTTAAATGCTCTAGATTATAGCAAGGCGTCTTTCAGAGGACCAGGTGCACAAGCACAGTTCCTCAATTTCTAGCCCTTGTGCTGCTGACTCACCACCTCCAGGAGTCACTTTAGCCCTGGATCCCCAGTTCTTCTGGTATCCAGTCTTATGTCAAGGAAAATGAGAAGGAATCATCTTTTATGCCCCTCATCCCCAGCAGTTCCCCCGATGTGACTAAAGAACACCACATGTCCTGCTTAAACTCCTAGCCCTCTCCAAAACTCCCACCAGACAGGATGACTTTGCACTGCCTCCTATTCAGTCTAGTGGGTAAATATCACTCTTTGGCCTTATGCCTGTTTTTTGCACTTAGTTTTCTTTAGCTGTGGTGGGATTGTTAGGGTAGTCATGGGATGCTGACATGGAAAGCATAAAAATTTTGAAATCTGTTTGCCAAGCATATTCCAAAGATGAACTTTGGAAGCCCATGTCTTGTTTTTATGTCTATACATTAAACTAATCTCTCCAGTAAGCCAGGTTTGCTCAAGAATGTGATTTTTTGAGGAGTGGCAATTAAAATTCCTTATGTACTTTCCACTCTTAGAGCTGAGGCCAGTGCATCTCAAAAAATAAAAGGAAACCACAAACATATGTGAGCATTGTGAGCATCTGATCACCTGACTTGGATCAATTGATATTTACTTATTTGACCCTGTTTTTTGAAAGTTTTGACTGACACAAGCATTCCCTCTGATCTCTTTATAGGGAAGCCTACCAGACATCAGGCAGATGGAGTGGGGAAACCAGTTTTTGCTCTAACAGTTGCCATACTGGTTCTTTTTCCTATTAGACCTTTCTAAAAGTCTCCATGAGCTATTTGGAGGAGAGTCATTAGTGGAGGTGAAGAGAAAATAAACAGACTTTTATTGCTTTTAATGGAATGGTTAGAAAAACAAGTATGAACCTTTTCTCCAGCCCTTGTGTCCTATTTATTCCTTTTATTGGCTTTTTGCAGTCTTGGGCTGTCTATATGCAGTATAACACTTTGAAAAGAGCCCCAGTGGTCTATGAGTTTAGTCAAGAACTTAAATCAGACTTAGTCTTTAAAGAACTTTTATTTTTTAAAAAAATAGCAGTAGTCAAACTACCACACTGATAGCAGAAGATTTCCACATTATTTGATTTGAGGTTTAAAATGTGATTTTATAATTGTTTGGGGTTTTGGGGGGGGGGGGTTTTGGGTTTGTGGGGTTTTTTTGTTTTGGTTTGGTTTTTTTTTTTTTTTTTTTTTTTTTTTTTTTTTTTTTTTTTTTTTTTTTGTTTTTTTTTTTTTTTTTTTTTTTTTTT
>JBBMKD010000102.1:59844472-59888975 GCA_037834095.1 Argya squamiceps
TTTTTTTTTTTTTTTTCTTTTTTTTTTTTTTTTTTTTTTGTTTGGTTTTTTTGGGTTTTTTTTGGTTGTTTTTTTTTTTTTTTTAATGTGAGCTGGCTGTTGAAGCTCAATGAGATTCAGCCTCCTAACCCTCTTAGGCTTCCATGAAATCCCACCCTCAGCCAGACAAAGCATGGTATCTTAGCCAGGAATGAAGTTAGCCTTCACATGGATGTCTGATCCTAAGTTTTGTTATTAGAAGACAGAGAGGAACTGGACAGCAGAATAATTAACTATGGAATTTTCTCATTCTGTTAAACAACGATTGATGCCAATAACAGAGGCAAGAAAGCAAGGTCAGAGCACAAAGGGGGTTCCAATAGACAGCTGCTGGAATATGAGCCATTCGCTTTTAAAATGAAAGACCTAAATGCCCTACTTGATGTCAGTTAGAAATGGAAGTAGAATCAAAATGGAGGGGAGTAGGGCCATGCTAAACAGGAGGCACAATTGTTTTCCTTATTTTCTCTTTCTTTTCATTTTTTTTCTTTTTGTACATTTTAGGTGACACTCCTATTCTGAGAAATATGTTCTAGCTTTTGTAGACAGGTTTGTTAGCACAGTTTGAAGAGCTACAAGTTGATAATGTAAGTAAGATGGGAAAAAATGCAGCTATGTCTAAAAATAATTCTAAACATATAACAAATCCACAGTCTCCATTATGTTCTTCAGTTTTATTTAGAGGATTGCAAACATGAGTTTAAGAAAACTTGTTTGTACATAAGTAGTAGTAATATGCCTATAAAATAAATATAACCTTTAATCTGTTAGGAATCTTGAAAACTATATGTGTGAGTATATATGTACATATATGTATGTGTATATGCACACATGCACACATATACACAGGTGTGGAAGAGGGGATAATTTCAGCCACAACAATGGAGCAGTATCAGGACTGTTTTCCCCTTGTCAATACACTCCTGTATGGGAGGGGAGGTAACAGCTGTTTAGCAGTGTGATGTTACTAATATGAGCACCTTACATACCACAAGCACTTAGCATATGCCCCAATGGTGCAGGAGAGTGGACTCAGAGAAATAGATACAATCACAGTCTGAAACTGTCCCCCAAAACATGATTAAAGACAAATAACGCCTTTTTTCCCCTTTTTCATCATGAACGTCATGCTTAAGTGTTTGATCTGTAGGGATCCATGAGCACCATCTCCTCTTGAAACATTAACAGCTTTTCCTTCAGCATCTGGATTGTTAGCAACTTAACCCAATTCTTTTTAAATAGTAAGGTACAGTAAGATGGCTTGTTGGTTTGGCTTGGTTCGTTAGGTTTTGTTTGTTTGTTTTATTTCATTTGGATTTTTTTGTTTTGCTTTGTTCTTTAATATGGCCTAGCAGAATAAAACAAGTTAAAGAGCTTTGGCTTAGTTGAGACCCAAGATTATCAGGCTTTAGCTGCACGCAAGCAAGTTTAGCAGTGAATAGCAACTTAGTCCAGTGTGTGTCAAGGCCAGGGAAATCACATTTTGGGGAAGAGGCAGTGCCCATTCCACAGCCTTTAAAGATTGTAGCTAAAATTAGATGGTGGCTGCTAGCCAGAGAAAGAAAACATTTTCCCTTCTTTTGCAATGTATCCAAAAGCCACACTTTCAGGGATTTCTATAAACCTGTCATACATTGAAGAAAATAAATAGATCCTCCCATTCACCTGTGAACTAGAAGCTGACAACTCAGACACAGAGATGAATTTGTTCTGGCTTGAAAGAACATTAAGGAAATGCGTATCATATAATTTTGCCTATTAATGTCAGTTTAATACAAATACAAATACATGGTCAGTTTTTAGCTGTATTTAGGGACACCTAAATTCAGCCGAGTCTGAATCTCGGCTTCAAAGTTGGTCTGAATTTCAAGAGTAACTGTTAGTCACTCTATGAAAATCAGACCCCTTTGGACTTCAATATCCTTTGCATTAGACCTCCAATCCCTTCTGAAAATCTTAAATTTCCAGAAACTAGACCTCCAGAAAGAAAACCCAAAAATTTAGTCCTTGGTGACCCAGGTAAGCTTCTGTGACCAAGCCTGACAGGCAAGAGGGCAATTAGAGTTCAGACTTGTTACCTTTGAGGGGCCCGAGCTCTGAGTCACCAAAACAGTGGCTGAAATACCATATTTTCCCAGTTCCTCTGATGAGAAACCTGGATGTCAGATGAGGAAAATTGTGATTCTCATGGGAAAAAAATTTGGTAAATATGTTTCATGCCAAGTGTGGTACACCCACACAGACAAATCCAGTTCGAAGTCCTCTGTTAGTTTTTTCTCCTTATTTAGTAAGAAAACATATATGTCAATATAATCTTTTCCATTTTCTTGTGGCTGAAGCCTCACTTGTGGGCTCCCAAAATGACACCACTGCATTAGAGCAGAGCCTAACCTCAATGTCTGGTGAAAAAACACAGGAAAGGCAGTACCTCTGCTGAGGAACAGAGTAGAAGCAGTGAGCAGTATTTCAAAACAAGTGGACAAACAAAAATATACAAAGCAACCACTACAAAGTCAGTGCATCTCTTCTGATTTCTTCTGGATATCTAAGGTGAATCAAAGCCAAGCCAGACTCTTATGCAACTAGAGGGAAACAGTCCACATGTTTAGGCCATTTTCTCATGGCATTTCCTGATGAAAAACTGCAAAGCACAACAATTCTTGCTCTAAGTTCCTTTGTGTTTGTATATTGTTCCACGTAAAATAGACACTGAAAGCAAAGATCCAGCTGCTTCTTTTTTTTTCTTCTTTTTTTTTTTTCTATTGTTATTTTGAAGAATAGTAAGTCTTCATTTGGGATGGGAGAAGAGGTATTTCTCTGAGGGCAGGTGTCAATGGTGAAGCAGAATATTTTTTCTCCTCTTAATTCACTCTCTTTTTCAAAGGATCTGAAGTTTGCAGTGAGTATCCATGTTGTAAACATCATGGTTGTCAAGAATTTACCAGTATTATATAGTAGGAGAGATTCTCCTAGCATGCTTTTAGAGGCTGTCAACAAAAAATACTCATTATATCTTAGGCCTATCCGAAAGCTTAGTAACTGTTTTACAGAACTGCTGAGGAATAAACAAGAAATACCCATATGTACAATGATAGGTGCCAGAGAAGTCAAACCCCTCCATCAAAGCTGTATTTATCTTGCAAACCTCTTCTCTCTTTTTTTTTTTTTTTAATAGAAAGGTCATTTCAATTAGCAAGTGGGGGCAGGGAGTTATTGTTGGTAGGCAGAGCCCCATATTGATGGTTGCCCTATACGTCAGCGCACGAGCATTAACATTGCTCAGATAATCTTGCTGGCAAGCAAAGAAACAACTATCATGTTACTTGAAAGAACTGAAGCTATATTGTGCAGCAGTCATTAGTCTCCTTGAATCTGCTCATAATGGTGAATGCATCATTCTGCCTGCCTGCAACTCGTGTAACAAACAGCACAGCCAAGTCTTTTCCAGTTCTGTTATTCTGTTTTAAAAAACACTGACATTTTCTTAAACAGACATAATTTACAATTTTAAGTAACACAACAGTGCCTTGGTGTGCAAGGGCAGCAAGCAAACAAGACTCCTTTCACGAAGATAAAAAAAAAGTAAAAAACACAGTCTCGTGCTCTCTGAGGTCACCATGGCTTAACACTGGGGTGAGGGGGGAGGAACCAGGACCTTTCTGAAACATATCTTTGGCTTTAGAATATGTATTGTGCTCCCACAGCAGAAAGCCCAAGTGCAAGTAGAGTTAAAAGCAGTGTGCAAGGCCCTGTGGGGACATCAGCTGCCTGTGTCTACACCATCCTATCCCATGCTACACCTACTGCACCTCAGGCAGCAGTTTTGGGGACTGAGCATCCACGCTGTTTTGATCTCTGATTTATTTTCCCAGCTTGCCTGACTTCCCCTGACTGCCAGCACCACATGGGAAACATCAGGAGCACTCACAGCACCAGCCAAAGTGTCCTGCATACACCAGCTGGTTGAACCACCTTGTCAGGCACCTCCTGGAGCATTCTCCACCTGCCACCATGTATCCCCAACTTGCAATGCCCCTACTAGTCACATTTACAAGTAGAAATATATAAAAAATTATGGGATTTTAGGATGGGTTTAGTTAGGAGGGGTGTCCTTCACACCCATCATCTATAGGCCATCCATCTACATCAGCAAGCACAAGGTGGTGCTCATGAACTGGCAAGTGAAGTCCTGACATATGGTGAAATATTAGTAAATAACATGAATTCCCTGCTGGTGGGCACTAAACAGAAAACACTGTTCTGTTTATGGCCCTGCCACAGCCGGGCTTCTCTGCTGCTGCAGTGCTGCCTGGACAATTCAACTTCTCTGAGTCTAGCAGCTGAAGACAGATCACAAGCACATGACATTGTAGACCTCCAGGACAAAAATAACGGCATGCTTGTCATTGCTGAACTTCTCTGGCATCAGTCAGCATGGCAGCTAAGGAGTGGATGCACTTCCCTCTCCTGCCTTTTGTACAAGCTGCTGCAAAGTGCCACAAAAGTTGCCTTTTCCTCTCTGGAATTTGATTTTTTTCTCTATTATTCCACGTTTGGAGGACAGCATGCCTCCCCCTGTGGGAGACTGTAACATACACCATAAGGTAAATCTGTTTTCTGTCACAGGCTGTTAACCGAGGGCATTAGTCTTGAATCACAGCCCCTGAATTAGTATGGCCTGTGGGAATCTCCTTATCCCTGACTGTCATGGCAGTGAGTTCAATTTTACCCCAGCAGAGCCCCTGGCAGCCCCCTGTTCCCTCTGTTGCCCTCCCCTCTGTGCAGGCTGCAAAGGGTAAGGGCATCAGCGTGGCATTGTATGAGAGGCAGAGAGTGGCAAGAGGCAGATGTGGCTTTACATGACCCACTAAGCACTTTTATTTACTCACAACTAAATAAATCATCCTACATATAACTGTCTCAGGCAAAATAAATGAATAAAATTCTATCTTTACCTTAGTATTATCAACTCTGGATTAATGACATGAGGTCCAGAATCCAAAATTGTTCACTGAAAGTTCTGTCGCTCTAATTTACCATATCCTGCAACTACACCAGGAAGGAGCAACATCTTGACTGTGGCAGCCGTTGAAAAATATGTGACTGCTACTTTAAATTAGAGATGGATTGAAAGCAGCAGGTGACATGCAAACTGCATCACTGGTGCTGTCTAATAAGTGAGCAGAACCACAGTGCAAGGGCAAATTTTCATGTCCCAAAGCAGCTGAAACGAGAAGCACAACAGTAACACATCCTGGAGGGCAAGGAGATGTGCCTTAACCACCGTCCCAGACTCAGACTTACAGCATCATAGCCAAATTTTTTTTGACTGTTGGTGCTTTTATTTTTATCAATGATGTTTAATCAATATCAGGTCATGGAAATACTGAAAAAAACAGCATTAATGGAGGGAAGAAACCAATGCCTTTACATTATAGATTCCCACAGAGATCATGAATGTCCAAAGCAGTATGACAAAGGCTGCTGTCAGGTTTATGACTGAGCAGGAGCAGGAAGCCTGGTGACTCACACATCATGGCTCATACCTGGACATTTCCAGAATATTTCTCAAATATGAGTAGCTCAAATAACTCAGATAAGGATTAGGTAAGAATGCAAATATGAGGACTTTACAGGAAGATAATTCAAGCTATGAATCTTTTCCAAAACATCTTTGTCTGGGGTACACTCCCTGTGTACATTCAGACTTTTGGTCACATTAACATTTTGCTGAAGAAGCAAGTTTGATAATATTTTCTTTGCTCACTCTTCCTTATCTTCTGAAACTTCAATGCACATCAGTAAAATAACATGATCCACAGGGGAAATTATCCTCTTTTTCTATTGTCTGCAGGCTACAGAAAATTTGAAATCAAATCGGAAATTAAAAAATTGGCAGAATATGAGTTGAAGTCAGTATTAACTAGAAACTTCAGCACAAAGTATATTCGTTTGATCAAAGCAAAATTCTATATCCCATAGAAGCTTTTGAAGAATATTTAGAAGTAAAACAAGTGGGAAAAATATATCTGTGCCAAATTTCGAGCTGTTTTTTAAACACACATCAAGGCAAAGCCATAAAGCAGCCAATTGCCTGTATCTTTTGCCAAGAGCAGCACTCCCTCTCTCTCTCTCCCTCACTTCTCCCCTCCTCCTCCCTCCAAATGAACAAGATCAAGATCAAGAAAATTGCATCAAATCCTTGAAACACGTTTCGAGTTTGCAGAAATATCACATCCATGGGAGTCACCAGCACATACACACACACAAGTCCCTTTAGTTGCTTCTGCTGCTTCCACCAACAAGGAGCAACCACAGGACATCAGAGGGAGAAAAAGAAATAGAGAATCTGGTAGCCAGTGAAAAACTAAAAAGCAGAATGTAGGGTTACAGAGTGAGGGAAAGAGTGGGGAGCATTTGCTTTAGATGCCAAAAAATTACTCCCTACAGCTGTGTGCTAATATTATGATTATTATTTTGGCAGAGACTTTTTTGTTTTCTTTCCCAAGCTGATCCTGCTCCCCTCTTGTGCAGGTATGGAGCTTGTGCTGGGCCAAAAAAACAAAAGAAACAAGGCCATCAGTTTTAGATTTGCTGTGCTCTGTCCGAGATATATAGCACATGGCAGCAAGGGAAAGCAAGAAGGGGAGAAAAGAACTGTGTTAATGTTTGCAGCCTGGGTAAAGACCTGTGACTTTTCCAATAGTTTTAGTTCAGAAATAAAAGGTGACAGGGAATGAAGAGAAAATTTTTTTATTCCCAATTTCCTCTGATGTAAATAATTAATGCACATAACTTGGTGTATCTGAATAGCCTGAAGCTCTGTGAAGACATTAGAAAAGCCAGAATATTTTCTTGGAGGAGGTTATGATCCGATCCTTCTCTCTATTAGTCTTCCTTCCTCTATCAGAATACAGCATCACTGTCATTACAAGCCTTTCATAGCCATCACGAGTTTACATCAGCCCAAGACCTCTGCATGTCACATGCTGAATCAGCAGTCTTCAAAACAGCACTGTCTGTGACAGGCACTGCTGTACAGTGGTGGCAAGGCAGCTTTAGCTCCTTGGTAGTCTGAAAGATGTCTTAAATACAGATAAACTTTTGCTCTTGTGCAGAATTATTTCTTAGATATCCCATTCCACAGAATTCCACACCCCTCCCCCCACTTATTCCCTTAATCCTTAGGAAAAAAAGTTCTGTGCTCATTTTTTTGCATCCATCCTGTAACTGAGAGTCCCTGCAATATGAAGCTTCCAAGCACATTTTCTCAGAATTCCTTAGCAGAGGAATAAGATGTGAGGTAGTATGGGTACAAGTCAGAATAGAGCCTGAATTTGTGAGTGTCAGCAAGCATGTTTATTTAAGTTATTAACATAAGAAAAAGGTGTTCTGCCTTAAATTGAGATTCCAATTCTTCTATTTCCACTTTCTCTTTCCCTTTGTTTTTCTTATTCTGACATTTATTTTCTATGTTGTTTCTCTATGTAAGCATGTTATTTCTATCATACATCTTTTTTCCTTTTCTGCTTAAAAACCCTTATAATATTACATGTACTTTTTGGTCTGTGTGTCTCTTTTATGGCAGCCTCCATTTTCTTGTCTGAAACAGCTGCACTCCTCTATCCTCTTTAGGGCCTCGATCCTGAAAACCATCTTAAATCAGAAAACACTTAGGCACATGTGTAGCAATTGGGTTAATTTTTACATGAAGTGCAAGGTAAGCATTTACCTGAAGTTGATCAAAATTCAACTGCTTTGCCAAACAGGTGCAGATTTTATATATATTTATGTATAGATACACACACATACATGCACATAAGATAAATGTTTTATTTGAAACTGAACAGCTTTCCAGAAGGAGAACTGCTGGCTCATGAAAAGTATTTGGCAAATTGTAACCTCTGTCTCGTGTATCTAAGACATATTACATTCATCACCATCACTCAACTCAGTGCCTATTAAATAAGACGCTGCGCAAAACACATCCGCTCTTCATCTGTAACACATAACTGGGATTTCTTTCCAAACTGGTCATTCCTCTGCTGCACTGGACCTCTGCAGAGAGAAGCAGCCACTCTGGTGGAGTGACAGCCAGGAGGAGCAGCACATCCTGGAGCTGCTCTGGTGCAGGGAGACAGAGGTGCTGTGTCTCGGAAGCTGCCCACCAGCTTGGATTGTGCAGGAAGTTCTGCAAAGCAGCTGAGCTGATCTGCCTTTGCATGGGCTCAAGAGAGCTTCTCCCCAGGGACCTGCAGAGGAGTGTGGCATGGCCACAGGCCCATGGCACACAGGTAAACATCCAGAGAGCTCCCTTGTGACCAGGAGGTACATCTGCTCTTGTGGGCACCATCCAGAGCGCTGCATCCAGCTTTGGGTCCCCCTACATAAGAAGGATGTTGATCTGTTAGGGTGAGTACAAAGGAGGACCACAAATATGATCAGAGGAATGGAGCACCTTCCCCATGAAGATAGGCTGAGAGACTGAAGGTGTCCAGCTTGAAGAAGAGAAGGCTCTGGGGAGAACTTATGGAATCTTTAGGTACCTAAAGGGCTACAAGACAGCTGCAGAGGACTTTCCACAATGCCTTCTAGTGACAGGACAAGGGATAATGGCTTCAAACTAAAAATGAGCAGATTTAAATTAGATATTAAGAAGAAATTCTTGACTGTGAGAGTGGTGAAGCACTGGCACAGTGACACCTGAAAAAGCTGTGGATGGCCTATCCCTGGAAGTGTCCAAGGCCAGGCTGGAGGGGCTCTGAGCAACCTGGTATACTGCAAGGGGTCCCTGTCCATGGCAGGGGGGTTGGAACTAGATGATATTTAGGATATTTTCCAATACAAACCATTCTGTGATCCTGTGATTCTATGATCCAAATTAGAGTGCAAGCACATTTACAGCAAAAGGAAACTCAGAAGACCTTTCACTGATATGCATTTTTTTTATTGATGTTTATGTCTATCCTCAAATATCCTTTTTTTTTTTTTCACTCAATTTGCATTGCAGTGCTCTCCCAGGCTGCACACAGACATGCACATAGACACCCACACACCTACACATGCCTTTAACAGGGCTTTGTTCCATCCTGACCTGGGTCCCTTCACTTTGTCAGATGGATAGTCAAAAAGACAGGATATTAATTTCAGGCACAGGATAGATATGGCTTTAAAACAAGAGCTGTTTCCCATGCAGAATTCAAGAATGTGGGCAGACAGGTTTGCCTCATCTGTGCTGTTGGTGTCTTCCAGCAGAGGGGCTTGACCCCCATGCTCCCTTCACCTCTTTTCCTGGATGAGTCACTTTTTGTAAATCGGTTCTCAGGTGCTCTGTTTTCACATTGTATTGGGAACTTGAACTGTGAATTCTTCTGGCAACAGCTTACCTCTGAAGCCTATACCCATTTGAGGATTCAGTTACAGAATCCATTCAGTTATGTCAAGGGTGCAAAATGCATTTAGATATTTTGCTGAACAGAGACAATATTAACACTAATAAGAACTAATTCCACAAGAAAGTAATTGTGAAACTGGGAATGTTTTTGGGTTTTTTTTACTTCTAATTTTGGAGACTAGTCTCAGAGTAAGACCTTGGGTGAGGAAGCAGAAAAGCAATTACTTCCAGTGTGCTGGGCAAATTTTCCAGAGGAGGGAAACTGTATGTTTGATGTGTTCCCCAAGGCCAATGTTCCACAATTATAAAAATATACTACCTCCGCTGTAACTCTGTGAATATAAAATGAAGCATCTTACCTACCATTAATTAGCTGTATTTTGTAGTTTTATGGACATTGAACATAGTGTTCTAATTTGCATACATTAACATGTAATTTACATGCTCACTGCAAGGTATTCAGTTTTATTGCCATTACCTTTTGTGGCCTATTTCTCTAATGACTGTAATGGAATACAAAAGAGATTTCTCATTGTGTTTACCCTGTTACCTTATACATGAGTTTCAGAATAATGTGTCATGCTGAGAAGTGGGAATTTTCATGTAAAAGGTTTTGCTTTCTAGTTTGAGCCACTTCATGACCACCCACTCTACTGAATTTTCTGATTCTTCCTATATTTCCTTAGCCACTGCTCCTTTTTTATCCACATAAGGACAAAAATGTTTTAAAAGTCAGGTACAAGTGTAGAGACTTGCTCCATTGCCTGCACTAAAAAAGAAAGTCAGACACAAGAATTAATGGGTTCTACTCTGTCTATCAGCACCTAAAGGCAGGGAGAGAGAAAAATAATCTGCAGCTGGGGAAAGCTGAGCAGGGTCAAAGGGCAGTGCCTGCATCTGCATTCACTGAGAGACAGAGAGGAAAAATAAAGGGTCTCTTTTTGTTGCAGCTCAGCACTATTTCAGAAAGTGCAGATACTAACTTAATTACCACAGTTCCCTTTTGCACTAGAGCACTGCAGCAGGCTATAAATCAATACTTAAGGTCACATTGCTAAAAGCACTGAGAAAGAGTCTTTCCTCTCACTGTAGCATGTTGATTTCTGCTCCTGAAGCAGTGTCATGAGAGTTCAATATCAGAGAGAGAACAGGGCTAAAGCAACGATTACAAAAGAAATCAGAATTGCAAAACTGTTAAGGTGCAAAGCGAGCAAGTCCAGTTATAGCAGATGCCATGATCGCATCAAACTTTCCATCCTCTCCCAGCTGAGGGACACAGCAGCAGGTGCCCAGCAGTATGAATACATTTCATTCAGGGCTGAATTTTTGTTATGGAGGCCAAGTTGATGGGAAAAGAGCACATCTGAAAAAATTATAGTTATTTCTGCTGAGTATATCTCTGGCAACTTTATCACACATCTGAAATCAATTATATATACATGCATGCATGACATCTTATTTCAATAAATTGTTGGAAATGGGGCTCAGGAGTTGCAAAAATAGATTTTTTTTTCCACTTGCCTTTCTATTATACCTGCTGACCCAGATATTTCACAACCTTTGGAAGGGAAAACAACTCATATGAGATTGGGAAGATATGGAAAAAGCCACTTCCAGCTGAGATACACTTGGCACAACATTTAATGGCTTAGCCAGAGGGAGATTTCTTTACGTTTGGGTTCACACTGGCAGTATGCAGCCAATGCTAATATTAGATAGATAGACAGAAGACATGCATCCAGGTGCCCAGGGTACTACAGGAATGAGGCACAGGATCCCATAAACACCTAGTTTAGATGCTAGGACATCTACAGCTTTGCTGTTTACAGACTAATTTATGGATCTAGTAAAAACTGTCATTGCAATAGTGTGTTGAGGGATGTTTGGAATTAAAGAAGTTAGAAATCTATCCAATATTGAAACAAAAATTTCAAGAAAAAATTTATTTTTAAAACACAAACAGATTTTTACCCAAATTAAAATTTAATTTCCAAAACTTGCCTGTATTCTTAGAAGGGGCTTGAATCCCTGACATTGGTAGGCATAGAGCTAAACCGGGTTTTTAGTCTGGGTGTGAAGTAGCAGAGATGCATTCAGTTTAGAGTTATTGCTTCTAGGTTGCCTGAATTTCAGCCCAAACTCAGCCCCTGGAAGCCTGATGTACAAGTGGGAAAATGTGGACAAACATACAGGAGCTAATCATGTTAGGCATGGACTGTGGAACTCATCAAGACATGCTTTGATTTAAAAGAAGAGCCTCAGACAATGCATTTTGCACTCCTCAAATCACATTTTATGGCAGCAATTTTTTGTGAAAATTTTCTGGGAAGAAGAGAAAGAGCATGATGTCATTTTGAGTTGATGTGAGGATAATTTTTCACCCATTTGCACAAGTACAAATAGCCCCAGTAACCTGTGATGTGTCTGTCCTGACAGTACAGTCTCCAGATTACCAGAGCCAACTTCCTGAGACATTGTTTGATGAGGAACTGGCCTAAATTCTGGCATGTGGAGGAAAAAATTGTCCACATGCATCTTCATATTTAGGTGTGAAGACAAAGCTAATCTCTCTTGTCCTTTTGATTCTTTGTCAGCAGGACTCATACATGGCTAGTGAACATGTGCCAGCTAAGAAGAAGAAAAAGGCATTATTTTTCCTTTTAAAATCATTGGTATTTTGGTGATGGGCATTGCTTTCGTTCCTAAACAGTTACAGAGACAAGGCTTCCTTTGAAATTACTAATGCACTTTTGGATGTATTTAGGTTGGGAAATTTTGAAAACTTACGGACAAAATGGATAAGTATTTGTGGCAAATTTTGATGAAGCTTCTCTATTCCAGTAAAAACAAGTAGAATCCAATATTCAAAGTTATGCCCAAAGTAAATTTACTACTTCCTAATTCACTGATGTACTCTTGATTTTAAATCATCATTTAAGGCTTCTATGATTAAATTAAGTTTGATTCAACTTTTTTGAAGGATTAAATAGTGCTACAGAGTAAAGGAAACCTCAATATACTTTAAATCAAAGGAGATTAGACAAAGCCTAAATGTCTGACAACACAATATCTGTAACACTGTTTACTATAGCAACAGTTATGAGAACCCCATTAGCTATATGTTCCAAGTGTAACTATATTTAAATTTTATCATCTACCAAAGCCCATCCCATTCTTCAAATAGCTTTATCCCACACTTTAAGGAATAGTTATGGAGCTATAAACAGGAAGGTGAATGGGGATAAAACATTGTGCCAAAATTTCAAAAAATAGCAAGATTTAAGAAGAGACTTACAATACCTTGAAATAAGGTGTAAAACATTACCTAGGAAAACCTGAAGTAAATATTTCCTACATGACATCTAAAACTAAAACTTTTTGATAGTGACTGAAGCTGTTGCATGAGACAAATAACATGAAAAAAAAAAGGCAAAAAGCGCCAGACTGGGCCTCAATTGTATGTTTTCTGTGATTTGCACCATTGCATTTCTGCTACTGAGGAAGTATTTTTAATGGAAAGATGGATGGCACTGATCATTAATCACAGGTTTGCTCAAGCAATGTCACCATAAATACTGAATATGCAAAAAGTCACAACTGAGCATACAATGACATTTTTCCCCTTCCACAGACTGTCATATGCAGAAGTCATGTAGAGAAAGCCACTTATATAAACTGAATAAAAACAATAGGAGCTCTTACTCATATCCAACAGATTTTGCTTGAGGTATGCACTAAGACAATGCTGTTCATCTTGAAATTCTTGAATACTGTAGTTTTCATCCTTGATAGAAGTGGATAATCTTCAGCCATAGTGAGTGTGTGCTTTCAGATTTAAAAGAAAAATCCTGTAATTATTTCTCTGTCTGATATGTATAACACATTCTTGATTCACTAAGTGATAAAGAAGGAAGGAATACTGTTATTTCTAAATGCCTGTCTCATCTGTATTCTTTCCATGACTTGACAAATGTACAGTATAAAATTATACATGCTTCTTCTCGAGGCATTACAGAAGCCCAAAAGTATTTGTGGATTTTGAGGACTAGAACAAGCAACAAAATTCAAACAAATTCAAGTATCCACTCCCGGCAATTTTGTGGATTTTCAGTGCAAGATTGAGCAAGTCATAGAAAATCTGCTCTTCGGGTGATCCGTAAAGGATCACATTAAGGATAAGGCATTTAAGCTACATTGTAGTAGTATTATGAGACTTAGTTACTGCAAATAAGGCACTGGAGTGTTTTATATGGTTTCTGTGCATGAGAGTTCCTGTGTAGGAGGCTCATTCCCTTAGTGTATAAAAACTATAGTTAAAACAGTACCAGATAAACTACTCCCAGGGAACTTGAATTACCATAAGAGTTATTGATACTAAAAAGTTCAGAAACTGTGCAGCATATTCTTAAGCACCATCTACTGGTTCTTCATATGGTCAAAAACATTCATAAACCCACCAACAAATATGTTAGGCTTCAACAAGTTGAAATTGTATTTAGAAGCTAATGTTCTCTCTGTAGTTTTCAATTATTTGGTCTGTTCATTTGGTGTTTTGTGATTTGCTTTGTTTTTCTAATGGGGGCTGAAAGACTCTGGTGTTTTTAAAAAAAGGAAATATTTTGGCCAAAGTGCAAAATAATTATTTGAGTTGTGCTGCCACAGTATCTCCTGACTTAAGAAGTTTGGTTACTTTGTGCCTCAGGATTATCATTGGTAGACCTCTTTGGCCAGCGTCCATGTCCCACTCCTTCATTTTCTTCCCTGGGCCAAGATGCAGGAGAGGTACCCTTGCTAAAGAGGGAAGAAACCTCAGAAGAAATATCACATATTAGGCTAGGAAGGTGGATAGACAGGAATACATCTTTAATGTTTGTGGAAACATTAACAGTTCAAGGAGAGGGCATGTGTCCATATATCACCACACTAACACCCAGATGCAATCAAATTGTGGCATAACCCACACCTAAGACTTGGAAAAGTCTTAGGTAAAGTCTCAGCAGACCTAAAGTCAGATTAGTATTTAGAGGTACTTAGGTTATCCTTTCAGCAGAGGAGATGTTTTGACTCCAGTGGGCAGGCAGTTCCACTGTGCAGGATAAAGCATTATGTCTTTGCTGACATAGTACATCCACAGTACAAGTGTTTCAACAGTTTCATGTCACTGTCAAGCATGGACAGTCCAGACACTGCTGGAGGGGATGTGGAAGGCAGAGAGTCCTTATGAGCCCTGGAAGCAGGATGTGTTTGCCAATTTACCTGGGACAGGCAAGTTGTCACTGAGATGAAAAAGAAACTCAAGAAAGCAGGAAAGCACTGGGTGTTGCTGCAGATATATTCCTTAAGAGAAGCTGTTCATTTCCTTACTGACAAGGCCAGTAAGAAGGAAAGCAGGATGATTTTTGCTCGGTGGTGCCTGCAGATTTTGTGCTTTTAACAGGGGTGAGGCAACAGCCCTTTGCTGAGCCTCTTCTGGAATGTTGGGCACTATATTCGTGTTTGTATGATATGCCTTCACAGTGTTTTGGGGACATTGATTAACTTCTTTCTGTGGAGACAAATGAACTCTCCAGGTTTGAATCCATCCAGTAAAGTGCCAGAGAAGAATCAAAGAGTAAAGCCAAAAATGAGAACGGTAAGATAAACTGGAATAAGGCTTAGAAAGCAGTTTAAAGGCCTGAAAAGTGAAGGCACAAGTTAGCTGAAATTCAAGTGCTATGGAACTGAAAAGCTTAAAATATTCATAGTATCATATTCTTTAGTGTACCAAAAAAGACCGATGTCAAACAGCTGCTTTACTAGTTCATGGCAGTGCATCCACTTCTAGTCTTAGTTCTGTACATTGTAATTTTCTTAAAGACAGAAAAATAAAAACACCATGAAAGAAAATAGTTTTTCCTTCTTTACAAATAATCTAAAAGAGCAATTTAGAAAATATTGTGTATGTTTAATAATTTGTTGATAATATAAATGGTTTTTCCCTTAAAGATTTTGATGTTTGCCTGAAAGAAACATTTTGAACATCATGAATCCATCCAAACATATCCTGAAATCGCAGCAAATTTAAGCAGGATTACTGCAGCAGTATTCAGGCTTTTGATTTTGCTGACAAAGTTTAAATCTCTGCACCTAATGCATACCTCCTGTTTCTCCAAGCCACAAGGAACAGTTTCCAAGACCCAATATCCATTGCAATCCCTCCAGCTTTTTGGTTTTAAGGAATTTTGGACTGTGCCACTGGTTATGAGAGCTGGAGAATCTGGGTTACCTGCCAAAAGTCTGAAAACAGATGATGAACAGATAAGCACCCCAAAGCCTTCATTCTGTGATTCCTCATACCTTGAATCTTTGTACAAAAACCAAGCTCTAATGACCCTATGGCAAATGCCTGCAACCAGAGTGAGGCCTCATAATGTTTCAGAGCATGAGGATGTAAATAGCTGTTTTTTCTTCTCAGATTTCGGTTGCAGGTAAAGCCTGAGGGAACAAGAGTCCAATCTGAGTGAATGAAGATATGTTGCTGTGGCTTTACTCACTAAAACACAAGAAGAGCAACTTCTAGGGTTAGTACTTTTTCTTGGTTTGTTGATTTTTTTTTTTTTTTTTTGAGTTTGAATGTAAAATGAAAAGTTCAGTTGAAGGAGTTAAGGGTTAGAATCAAAAATCATTTTTATCCCACTACTCAGTGAGGAAGACCTCAGGAAAGAGATACCAGGTTACAGTTTCTTCCTCTCCTTCCTGAAACATGATAACAGGACTACCTTCTCATACCTCAGCATTTCTTTGTATCCACTGACATGTTTCCCCCTTCTTCTGTGCTCTGTTCTCTGTGCACACATTCAGCTTCTCTGTGCAGCTTCTCACCCTGCTTGCAGCCATTCCTTTCTCAGGACAGGCTTCCTCCCCTCATCCTTTTGTGCAAATTTACAAGAGAAATATCATAATCTGTCTCTGTAAGGTGTTAAATACTGTTGTGATAAAGCTAAACATGTTTTCTGTTTACCTGGTTTTCAAAAGAGGGAAGAGAGACATGAAAGACAAGCCCAAGAATAATGACAGAACTGGGGAAAAATTTTAGGAATATTCTCCTGTGTTCCTGCTACAATACCACGGTCACTCATATGAGCAAACATGATTAATCCACTTTATGTGGCTGTTACTATTTGGGAAAACATCCCTCTGGTTTTAATTTTTAGTGTAAAGCTCTTCTTCATTTCATTAGGTGTTTCACGAAGGTACTATCACAGCTGTTTTATTCAGGGTTTTTTTCCCTGAATGTCTACACCATGATTTTTTACCCAGATGTTTTTATACGATTTTGATTCAGAAATGGATTGTGTACTTCATTAAAGACAAAAAAAGAAACTCATCCAAAGTAACACATGCACATGCACACATATGCACAAATAAGGAAACAAATGAGAGGAAGGATTTAGTGACAACACCATTTTCCTGAGTGATTAGAGAGTCCAGTGTTTTCTATCAGACAACCTCTTTCTCTCCCCTAAAGCTCTAAATAAACACTTGTGCTAATTGCAGGTAGCAAAGGATTACAGCATCACGTGTTTCATAACTGGCATGGATGCAAAAGGGAATAAACAAGCCATGGTAGAATAAACCCTATGGAGTCTGTTTTTCTGTCACTGTCATGTATAGCAGAGAGTCCCTTGCTATTTTACTGTTTCTGTCCTTGTAATGTATGCCGGATACCTATAATTTATGACAGAGCCATTGCTTCGTGAATTGCACTTCCTTTTAAACTGATGCTGAACTCGTTAGTGGGGGAAATGTGACAGGTTGATAGTGGTTTCTTATCTGCAGGTTAAACATTTTCAGAATAATTCATGGCCAGCAACTGTTGGAGCTGTAATGTTTTTTTAATTAGAGCTGGAGTGGACTGTTCACTAAGCTTTTGTGCTCCAGCAAAGAAGATCTCATCACCATCAGCCTGAAGCTTGTTGCCTTCCCATCCATCAGATTTCAGGGAGGAAACATTCTGAAACTCAGTCTGCTGAGTTTAAAAGAGCTGTCCCAAGCACTGAAGCTACCATCTCTCTGGAAAACTCAGGGTCACTCTATTTCCAGCCATCACCATTCAAAAACAAGAAGCATAACAAGAATGAAGAAACAAGAACATTTACTTAAAAATAGTAACACTTTTTTGGGGTGTAATGTTATTCCTATTTCTGTCCTCACTACTTTAAATCATTAGGATATGCGTTTCAAAGCTTCTTTGCTATCAAGGCCAGTATCTGGATTTCCAGTACCCTTTCCTGTGAAAGGCCTACAACTCCTTTGGAATCCCATTATTCAAGGAGATAGAGATTTAGAAAGCAGACTGTGAGACTTATGACAAAAATCACAAAAGCTCTCTCTAAAAAGGTCACAGTCCAAATGAGATATTACTAATGCAAGTTTAATTGCTTTGTTGAGCTGTATCAACTTACATCAACTAAGAATCTAGTTTGGTTGTTAATTTCAACAGTGCACATGCTCCAACAACTGTACAAGTTACCTGTAAATGGGTATTTCCCTGCATTCCTCAAGAATGAGACAATACTCAAGTACTCAGTACAAAGGGAAAAAAGTATATTCCAGCTTGTGTAGTCTGCTTTATAGGTCTCTTTATGCTAGGTGAATTGCATCCCAGGTAGGTTTAACCCAAAATTTACCTTGTCTAAATATGCAAATATTCCAACAAACTATTTTGTCACAATTGAGACCAAACCAAATAGCACCAACACTAATTTCTGACACTACTTCTTTGTGTCTGTTTGTTATACAAATTCCTTGTTTATTTTCTTTCATTGTTTTTGTACATTCACAGGATCTATGGAAAGTTCTGGGACCATCCGTTCAAAACAAGTGACATCTACCTCTAGCTTCTCTGTCATAAAATATGGCATAATTCTTAATTAGAGCTCATCCACAGCAAGAAATCTGTCTTGTATCTTTTCTTGTAACAGATGAGTTGTTTTTTCTTTCCAAGTTTGTGGGAAAAATAAAAAATTCAGTGTTTTTAAAAAAGAGGGAAAAAATCACTGTAAATGAATAAATGAGCAAACACACGTGCATTTTTAATAATGCATGAACACTTATTTTAAGAATAATATTCATAGAAGAGCTATGATTGTTATATGCCTGAAATTCCCAAATGGCAAAATATAATTAAAGTAAGAACTGTTGAACAAATAAACCTGTTAAATACACAATATTACCAGGCAAAATGGCTATGCATTTATCACTTTGCCACTTTAATTACATTGACTGCTGCTCTTCATGCATATATTAATATCTCACTAACATTATGGAGGCTGAGACATAAATTACAAAGCACTGTCTTAAAGGAAGACTTTCATCCAGGCAGAATACAGCAGTAACAAGTATTACATACTTTTATTATAAAACTTAACATTGAAACTAATCACTGCTTTTATTTGGATAGTGCTTTTTGTAGTTTTCAGAAACTTCATCTCCCTAAAATAGTAATTAATGAAGTGCTGGCTTGGAAAACCCAGCTAGAGTGGGTTTCAGATGCATGGGTCAAGAGATTCAGTCTGGGATTCTGAAAGTAGCTAAAGTGCAAAACTCACAGAAGATATTTAGCTTATCTTGAGAAACGAAAGGAGAGGAAAAACTGTATGTCATTTCTGTTTTCTGCATAAATAAAGACTACTATTTTAAGATTGTATGGATTATTTCAGGAGATTCTACATCATCTTCGATTGGCTGGATGTGGCTTTGAGTGGGTGTGCTAGCTATTCACAGCAAAAAAAGGTCAGGAAACTCATTCCCATGGGATGAACTTTTCTGAACCTGGAAATGAGCAAAGAGGCTTGGAAGTGACTTTTGACCATTTGGATGAATGATGCCAAAGCTGCCTTCAGCACATTGTAATTCTATAATGCATGCAGCATTGCCTGTGTTTTGAGACCAAAAGCTGTTGAATACTGTTGTTGGGACTAAAAAACCCTTGGAATGGGAGGTTTGGTTGAACAAAATTCAGGAGATATTCTCACACAGCTTACCACCTTAAAGACCTACTTACAGAGGGCTTATTAAATGTTAATCTCTCATCTCGTAGCTGTTAAAACCATCTTACAGGCAAAACATCTTACACGGTTATAGGCAACTCTGAATTGTCTAGACCTTTACTGTTTGAAAATACCAAGTGCTGTAGAAAACTTTGACCACAAAGTCAAGTCTGTGGATATTTATCTGAGTTGTGGGTATTTAACCACTCAGTCACACTGTATTTTCTTCATGCTCCCTGCCTTACCCAGGCTACAGGAAAGAAAACACCTCCAGAATGGGAATCGATATTCTTTTCATAGTGCCTTAGACTAACCTCAGAACAGAGACAGAATATCAGTATTGTTCTGCATAGATATCAATTTCCTCATTGATGCCCAGCATTTTAATGTTTGGGGTTTTTTTGTTTTTATTCCCAAGTATTAATAGTCTATCAAACTTTTTTATGGAAGGAGAGCATAGGATTTTCCCTATGTAATAAATGAAGAGCTAAGGCATACACATGAGTTTAGAATTCTTCATTTCTCAGCTGAAAAACCCAAGATCCAATTTTTCAGATTCCTTTGTTGGTATCATTCTGTGCATTGACAACTTCAGAAAAGTTAAAATTCAATTGTAAGTATTAAACATACTGCAGAGCCACTGGGTGTCTGAAACTGACACTACAGTGGGACACAGAAAACAGCTGCCCAAATGTGTTTTTATATCCATGGATTTCCCAGAATTATGCAGAAATTAAATGCTGCTACAAAGGGTAGAATTGCATTTTGATGGCAAATATTATGCTGCCTTTGCCACAAAGAAGTGCAATCCCCTCCTCTCATCTTGCCTTACCCATTGCACACTGTCCAAATCCCATTATCAGAGAGGCACAAATGTTCTAGTAATATCTTTATTTACTAGTCAGTGTCAACTTGTTCTTTGGGTAGGTTTACTCAGTTCTGCTGAATGATGCTGAACCAAAGTAAGAAAACTCATGGTCACATGCATAAGCTACATGAACCTGTAAAGGGACCCAAATTCAAATTGCACTGACAAATTGAGGACTGGTATCCCAGGCTTCTAACCGTATGATCATGTAACATAAATTTAAAAAAGCAAGAAAGAGAGAAGAGAATTATGTTAAAAACTAATATATAAAACTGCATCAAGGGGAAGCACAATGGCACCTCAATCTTTGTCTCTGTCACATTGCCTTCTAGGGATTAAACAGAGTAACCAGTAGCAATAGGGAGCAGGAGGCTGTTGTCTTTGGTAATCTGCACTTAGCAGTGGATGGACGACAAAACTTGACACTATATTTCACAATTACTTGCTTCACAGCTGGGAGTAATGCTGCAATTCATAAACCTGACATGGTTTCCCAAATCTGAGTGGAAATGCAGTTCAAAAGCTTCAGGCTGTTCTCTCACATGACTCTCAGCATTTCTGTCTCCCAAACATCTAATTTCTCCAAAATCATCCTTATCCAATCTCTGAGTCCAATCTCTGTCCCATCCTGCTCTATTCTTCATTCCCTGCTCCTCTAGCCTCAAAGATGCAAAGATAAATTGCAGTTAATAAAGCACCTAAGGAGTATTGGTTTTCAGCCAAACTTGTAGAAAATGCAATTCTTTAGGCTGAGCACCTTGAAAAATTCGGACACATCTTCACATTTTACGTGATTTTTCCAAAGTATAGAAGTGTCTCATTTCCTTCACATCAGGCTTTTTGGATGTCTACAGTCTACTTTTGTCACTGTAATATATAGATTTTTGATTTTTTTTCATATAATTTGGTTCAACCAGTAGTTTTCTGAAAATGAGACACTGGAAAAACATTAATTTTCTTCATGAATTGCCTGTGTGGTATGAACAATGGCATTTTCTTTAGCAAAGTGTAAGGTTCAAAGAACAAGATTGGAGGCTTTTATTGGTTTTTGGGGGTGATTTTCTTTGTTATTATTTTTTTTAAACCTAGTTACTGCTTTTGAAATACATTTTCATTTTCTTACATTTCATAATGTCTTACCTGAGATGTAGTCCCATTGAAAGTTGAAAAGGAAGATAGTATGTAGAAACATTATCAAAATCTATTCCTTGATTCCTATAGTCCAGTCTTCAAGACATAGCAGCATACACTAGGCCCCTGTAGTCATCCACAATTTACAGTAGATTTGCCTGCTCCATAAATTTGAGAATACTGTAAAATTTTGAACAAAGCAAGGATTTCCAAATTTACTATATGTTACTGAGGATTAAAAAAAAAAAGCTCTCAGATTCAGATCAGTTATTATCTTGTAGAACATTCTGAAATGTTCTTTCATTTCTGCTAAAATAACAGTTGTGTTTTCAACAACAACAAATCTCATATGTCAAGTAGTGGCAAAGCCAATTTCCAGGTGCTATAAACTGCAAACATTCTCATAAACTCCCAAAAAAAACTATACTGATGTGCACCACTGTGCTTAAGTACAGCCTTGTGGTTTAGAGCAGTCATGATTCTTAGAGAATATCTAAAGGTACTCAAAACCAAAATTTAAGGGAAAATCCTCTGGCAGAAATGACACTGTCACAGGATGGCATAGACCACTGGAATAACAACCATGCTATCAAAACATAGCCAAAGGAATGTGGTTTGAAAAGAATTAGAATATCATTATCAATGACACGAAGAAAAAAGATAAGAACAGCTTAACTACTGCCTGTCAGTGCATGCACCTAGTTCAGCACCCAGCTTAAATAGTATTCAGGCAGCTGCCTGTGTATATACCCAGTATTACATGTTAATGTAAAAGTTAAGACTGCCAAGATAGCCCCTTTTTTTTTTCTTGCTCATTCAGATGGAAACACAAGAGTCTCTGTTAAACTTTTTTGCATGGTGTGTATGTACTATGCCGTCAAAATTGAATATGGGGATGTTCAGGGTTGCTCCATGACTGACAGCTTCTCCATGCTCTACAACATAGTTGAAAAGGGAATACAGGAAGCAGGACTCAGCATACGAATGGGACTTCAATTTCTTATTAAAAAGACTCTGACCTTTCTCAATATTAATTTCATCCTCATGTCTTCATCTCCCAGTAGCTCAGATTTCCCATTTCTAGAATGAGTAAGAAGAGAGCTTATCTACTTGGTTGGAACTGGAAAGGAATTTAATATCCACCTGTCACAAGGACATCCTTGTTCAACAAATAGGGGAAAGGTACTCAAAATAATGGTCTGGATTGTAGCCCTCATTTTATAGTAAAATCATGGGGTAACAGTAAGCAACTCCTTTTAATGTTTTCATCTCTGCTTTCCCTCACCCATTTTGCATGGGATGCTAGACGGTTTATTGGGGGGACTGACCCTTATTGTGATGTTGCTTCTGTTTCTTTTCTCATGCCAAGTGCAGAGCCCTTTAGTGGTAACATGGTTTAGAGCATCTGTTGCTCTAATTTGAAGAATTTTTAAGTTATTTTATCTAACTGCAAAATACTTGTTTTCTTTAATGCATTGAATACTTCAAACTGCAAACACACAAATCATTAAAGGAATGATAAAGGAAGCACAGTGTAAAATTGAAATAGATGTCAACTTGATAGGCTACTACGGCCCAAGAGGAATTACAGTTTGTCATTCAAAAAGTCAAATACATAGTGGTTAAAGACTAGAAAATATTTATGAGACAAACAGCAGTATAGAGAGTTCAGATAAAGAGGCTGTTCTAAGGCATGACAAAAAATGGCATCTGTTGAAATACTTCTAGCACAGAGAAATCTGAGATAGCATTCTTTCTTTCTCAGGTATGGCAGCCTCCCTGTCATTTCCCTCAGTAGATGGATTAAAATGATGACAGATGAAGATTCATTGCCAAAGTAAATGAAGGATCACATTTAGATACTTAGTTACTTGGATTTTAGGTCACTAAAAAATTTTAAAAAGCAAGGCAAAAAAAGGAAGATAAACACAGATTCAAATATCTACACTGGTAATAGTAAATTGTTCTTTGACATTCAAGCAACTGTCAGAAACTCAAAGTAGAAATACCTTTCCATGAGCAAAGACCACAATTGTGGTGATGATTCTTTCTCTTAGTTTCAGCAAATACCTTTTGTACCATACAGCTTTTGGCTATAACAGGTGCATAAAGTTGTCTTCTTCAAGAAACACTGTCCAGTGTGTGTGCATGCAGATTTTCCAGATCTTCTGAAAAATTAAATAGGTAAATCTTGTTACAGTGTTGAAGACTTGGCATAAAATCCTAACCCTACTGAAATGAATGAGATTTATTCCACCAATTTCAGTACGGCTTGGATTTCACTTTTTGGCTGAGAGAATAACCACTCAATACTTCATTTGGTCCCAAACATTCCCTCAAGTCAAACAGGACATAACATATTTCTACAACACTCCTCAAAGCCACTGTTTTTGTTTCAGCGTGGTGACAGATGCCAGCCATGCTGGAAGCATTTCAAACTGACTCCGAGTGAGACATTAACTTGCTGCCCGGAGAATAAACTTTCCTCTTCTGTTTGCTGAGCACATTAGGGAATGTTTCAGACATGTTTTGCAGGACAAACCCTTTTGTTTTACTAATAGGGCTCATGCACATACTTCCAGTGGGAAAACATCTGTTTTACAAATCTGTCCTCCTAGATATAGCTGGATTCAAACTACAGACTCTGGAACCACATCCAAATACTCCCAAAGTTCAGCAGAGTTTGGATCAGGGGGCTGGACTGAAGTAATTGCAGAAAAATAGGCCAGGTTTGGGATTTAAGCTTCGTAAGTTTTCACTGAGATTTTGTTTTAGGACCAGCTCTGCTTTTCAGTTCCGAGCACATTCATTTCATGTTGCTTTGGGCAGGCAGGCTGCACCTATGCACAGGGACATAATACAAGTCCCTTTCAGTGAAAAGAGCTGCTCTTGTGAAAACCTGAGGTGAAATCAAAAGTAATTTTCTAATTCCATTTCATTCATCCACCAGAGAAATTTTCAAACTTCTGCCTCAGCACACACCTTAGTCAGACAATGCAACATGATCCATAACAAAATCAAAGCTTTTTTAAAAATTATTTTATAAAAGAGCATGCTAGCTGGCACCTAAAGGTTGTCAGTTTTGACACATTGTCCATTTTATTTTTTTAATATTGGGGTCATTTTTAGACATAATAATATCTGGGGAAATAATTATCTTGGTTTTTAGAAAATCTCTAGTTTTAGTTCTGCTTCTTAATGAACTGTCATCCAACAAAAATAGACAACAAAGAATTCAATGAAGCCTTGAAAATTTAGACCAAAAAACCTCTGTGAACTTTTAAGGTGAGGGATTAAAGTTTTCTGAAACATCTTCTGCTCAATAGTCTTTATCAGGTGAGAAGTTTCAAATGTAGAATCTACTCGTGAACATGGATGCTATTGTTCCTTGTCTTTTATCCAATATATGACTATGTAAGAGAGGGTAGGAAAAAGCTTTCTGAACCTACCCATGAATCCTAGATACAGTATCCAGAGAAGGAGCCACACTGAAAATCACAGCTTTGTGCACCTAAACAATTCAAAAAACACATTTAGCAAACAGACTGTCCAAGCAAAACAAAACAGCCTAAAACACTAATCTGAGATAACAAATAGCTGCAGCAAATTACAATCTGCCCTCACTGACCTCCCTAATCAATAATCTTAAGAATTAAATATTTCTTTAAATCCTTGTTGGGAGAGACACTAATTACCAATAACTAAAATAAAGCAAATTACATTAGCTATTCAGTATCTAGACATAACACCTGACATGGGAGAAACCACCAAGAGGGAAGTTCAAAGACTCCTGAAGCTGATGAAGTCATGGCTACACAGATCTGTTTCCAGCTGAAGCAGTCTCTGTCCTAATCTCTCCTGCTAGTGATGCCCTTCCACTTCTTGATGCCAGCTACAAAACTGCATATTGATCTGGAGAGAGAAAATTCTGCTAAGAAGTACCTTTTTTTGACACATCATTCTTTACTTACAGGGAGATGATAACAAGGACCATGTATTGCCTAAAAGGGCAAAAAATACAAAATGGCAGCTAAAGACTATTTCTGCAGCTATAGTGAGCTTTGGACTAGGCCTCATCTCCACTGAAAAAGGATTTACCACACAGCTATCATCTCTCTTTCAGCTTAAAGGAGAGACTACAGCCCAAGCCCATTTTTACCTCTGCCACCAATAAGTGACGCTGACAATGACCAATACTTTCTATGGTTCCCCCCCACCCCTTCAGATATAATTTCAACTTATATTTTTTTCTGGATGACATAAAGCCCAGAAGAGGTGCAAATATTCAGGAAAACTCATATGCCATATATGAAAGGGACATAAAGCTGGAAGAGAAAATCACTTTGTACTTTGCACAAATGAACAGTAAGTACAAGAAGAGCAGCTCACCACTGAAAGAATGTTTTATCATTCTCCTTGCTGGGAGATAGTTCTTGTGAGCAAGAACTCCTGCCATAAAAGTGTTCCATTGTAAGAGAACCAGTGTATTCGCAAAACTGTGCCTGATGCAGAACACAGTTGTCTCTGAGAAGGGCGGGAGTCAAATGCCTTGGAGGCAGGCTAGGGGACTACGTGGCATGTTGTTTTAAAGGAGCTACTTTGCTCTGACAAGGAGATTAAAGGAATCTAGTTTTCTTCCAATCTCCACAGCAGGATTTTGCACCTCAGACTCATGGCACAGCAAGGCAAGTGTGCAGTGCAGGTGGTTCACCTCACTCATCATGAGTCCAAGATAGATGGGAAGGGAGGCAGCTCTTGAGAGATTGCTTGCAGCCTGGCAGCAGTTCAGTCCATTCCAGTCCTTCTTGCAAAGCTCTGGCAGGATCTAAGCACTTCAAAAAGTCTCTCCTTTTACCATTCCCCCAAAAAGGGCAAAAATTTTTTCTGTGTGGACTTTGACCTGTAACTCAAGAGACTCTGATAGCTGTAACTTGGAGTGAAAGCCCAGTATCACTGCTAGTAGGAGTTATTCTGAGTCAGGACTACTGACACATGCTCTAGAAGAAATCACAAAGTAAGCACAGTTATAAAGAATAAGCAGCAGGTAGATTTGTGGATTTTTTGCCTAGAAGGAAAATTAACATAATGTATTTCTCTTCCCTTTTGATCACATGGGGCACTGGCATTTCAGAGAAACCAAGGATCACTAAAAAGTTGGTGCATCATCCACACAAGCCCTCAGAGACAAGACAGGGAAGACAGGGGCATCCTGAGTATTCTCTTTTGAATTGTTTTCAGACAGAGGTCTCTAAGCATCAGAGAGGACGCTATTTTTGTAGATTTTTTTTTTACATCCAAGTATCTAGCTACTGTCCCACAATTGAGAGAAGATTCAATGAATAAAATAGGAATAGATGCATGGAAGACATGAGTACTCCCTCTGCCAAGATAAAAGTTCAATTGATGACCAAGGGTGGGTAAGAACTAAAGCATTCAGACCCTATGGATCTTTTGCAGTATTAGAAAAGGATCAGTGACCCCCTCAGCAAAGTGTCTCTACAAAGAAAGGGGGGCCTCTCTAATCATGATTAAAAGGAATCAGCATTTGTGTTGGCAAGAAAGCTGAGGCTTTAATGGACATGGAAAAGACACAACCTCCCAGGCTGAGGCTATACCTCAGCTATACTTAACTGATATATCCTAGGCTGAGGAAAAAGTCTTGTCCATGTAATACTTGCAGAACACATCACACTCAAGAATTATTGTGGAAAAACATATGAGTTTTTGATCGGTTCTTCAAACATAAAGCATGAAAAGACTGTTCTATAGGTGATAAAATCTTTCAGTTCCATCAGTGCTGCACATTCCATCAGGACTCAAAGTAAAACACCCTGTCCTTTCCATTTAAAGATTCTCAATTTAAGGCAAATTAGAAAATTATAGAAGCTCTCGTGTTCCAAGGTAAAAAAGCAACATTTCCATACTATGCTCTTCACAATGCATGTGCTCTCTTTACTTATGAGAGAGGAGAAAAGTGGCTCTACCTCAAGCTGCAGGTCCCAAACTAATAATCAGATAGCTTGCCCAAAAAACAGTATGGCTTGTTCGCGGGGATAAAAAACACCTCTTCTTTCATGATCTAGTTTTCATTTGAAAGGTACCAAAAGTAATACAATCTTCCATAAATGGAAACACCCTGAAAAGTGCAGCTCTTGAAGGAAGTTGCTGTCCCATGAGTTTTATAACTGAAAATTATGAGAATTCCCAGCAATCACAGGGGAAATTAGAAGTTCTGCAAATCTGCTAATGAAAATGGTAATCTTGATACTGTCAGTGCTTGTAGGGTGCTTGTTTCTCAGCCATGTCTACAAGTTATGTCTATATTAGGATGTAATGGGCATCAGTAGGAGACCACAGAACAGCCAGTGCTGAGAACCATGCAGCATACACATTTCAAGGGGTTTTATCTTGAATACTTACACTTCTTGTTGACTGAACTCCCATTAGTGATGCAAGGAGGCTGTGTGTACTCATGGAACATGTCTTTAGATTTAGTTTGGTTTGAACAGGATCCAATTGCTGAGCCTGAGACCTCTGTTCAGTGTAAAGTCCAGCACATGACATACAAAGGTATATCTGCAGATTGGCTTCTAGAGGGTGCACTTCAGCTGAAAAAAGTGCTCTTCTACATATGCCTCAAAGAAGAAGATGAATCATTTTGAATAGATGAGGAAAACAAAAAGAAGTAGCATATCCTGGCAGTAAGGATAGAGAGGTTCACCTTCCCTGCAGTATTTCAGTCCATGCCACTCCAAGTGAAACCTGGAGGTTCACAGTCTTGCTCAGATTGACAAACTCCATGTCTGAGTCAAGGCAAAACCAGGTTTCACCAATTTATTCAAGTGAATCTGCTCTCAGTTCATCACAAATGGTTCTCAAAAGCTAAACATAACTGTTTCTTTTTTCTATATAACTATTTGTATCAGCCCATCAACGGAGGCTGTACGTGTTTTCTGGGTGTTTGCTAGGAGCCATGACAAACAAGGCAAATCACCTTATTTCATCAAGAGTAGGAATAACTTAGTGAATGTAAAAGAATCACACAGACAAATCCAGCTGAGATTAAATATTTGGACCCAATCAAAAACGTGCAAAAACTAAGTTGAGACTTTCAGGATCCAGGAACATTCTGCCTTTCATCTTCTGCAACACTGGAGGATGCACAATTAATGATGAGTGAAGAACTCGTGACTTGGTTATGGATCACCTTCTGTCTGACTTGGTCTCCTGAATCATTTTTATTGTAAACAAAACTCTTTGTGGATTACTGTTATTCATGAATTGCCTGGTAATACCAGTTTTGTGGCTGATATCTGCTGCTGATCTGGAAAATTAGGGAAGATAGCCTTTTTTTTGCCAGAACATGGATATCAGCAGAAATAATGTTTGGACTGCTTTATAAAACCTGAGACTGGTAAAATATAACAAGACAGTCAAGCAACCCAAGGATGACTGCAAAAAAAGGTACAGAAACAACTTCAGGCTTCTCATCACTGTAATGAAAATTGAACTATGTGAGGAGAAAACCCATTTCTGGGACACCACCAAACTTGGGTGGCAAATGGAAGGCCTTGGAAGGTGTGCTGGGAAAGTATGGCTGTGAAGCCGGATTTGAATTCCATGGGACATGAGGAGAGAATGGGATGAACCAGAAGAGTTATGAAGAGATATGGAAGCCTATATTACATTTTGTGGGGGGATTTCCTACTCTCCTTTCCTAAGTCTGCAGGACTTCACTCAATCTGTTTTTCTGTGGTAGCTGGACATGACAGTGACATGGGATCAGATTTATCTAACCAGTACCTGATAATGGCCATATTCCACCCACCCCCAGCTCTCATCCTTTCCAGAGCAGGGTCATCTGAGAAAGGCGTATTTTTTCTTTGGGAAAGATCCTGCCAAAAGGAGAATAGTGTTTTTAAAGCTTCAGATAAAGCCAAAGTGTTCCAACCCCACTGATTCAGAATGGCAATTTTCTTTCTTTTCTCTTGAAATTAATTTGTTTTGGCAGTTTCTACATTAAAACAGAAACAAACAAACAAGAAAGCGGGAAAAATAATATTGTTATTTGTAAGGGATTATTTAAATATATTGTAATGTGCCAGAAAACTCAAAATTAATTAAGAATGTTGAATCAAAAAAAAAATTGTTGATGTTTTTGGGTTTATCCTGTTATAGTATCAAAATAAATTTGAGAAACACAACAAATTGAAAAACCTAGCCACCACTGAGTTCTCTTGATTTCTCTGATCAATTCATTATGCTTTTCATAGGATTGTAGAACCACTTAGGCTGGAAAAGAGAAATCATTGAGTCCAACCATGAACCCAGTACTGCCAAGTCCAGCTTCAAACCATGTACTTGAGCAGCACATCTGTGCAGCTTTATAATTCCCTCAGGGATGGGAACTCAACCACTACCTTGGGCTGATTAGTCTGGTTTTTGACAACTCTGCTGGTTGAAGAATAAATTCTTCCTAGGACTCAACCTAAACCCCCCCCAGCTTGTGGCCATTTCCTCTTGTCCTGTCACTTGTGACCTGGCAGAAGAGACCGACTCCCATCTGGCTACACCCTCCTTTCAGGCAGCTGTAGAGGGTGATAAGGTCATCCTTGAGCCTCCTTTTCTCCAGGCTAAACAGCTCAGCTCCCTCAGCTGCTTCTCATCAGACTTGCGCTCCAGACCCTACACCAGCTCTGTTGCCCTTCTCTGGACACCCTCCAACATCTCAATCTCCTCCTTGTAGTGAGGGACACAAAACTGGACCCAGGATTCAAGGTCCAGTTGCAGCCTCACCACCGGACAAGATAGTGAGGCAATCTCCGCCCTGGTCCTGCCCACCACACTATTGTTGATACACTTAATTTCTGATTTTTGCATCTTTTCAAGAATGAAATAAAGAACCATTTCAAGACATTGCTCCACACAGGTCTTAGCTATGGCTGGAGTGTTTTTTCACTCTGTATATTTATTCATATTACAGCATCTTATCCCTGTTAGGATTTCTAGGATGGGAACACAAACCATGGCCATTTTTAGGGTTCTGAAATGACCGAATTGTTAACACGTCACAGAAATACATTCCAGTTGCCCCCTATTAAAATGCAGAAGTAATTTTTTTGGTAATTTATCCAGACTCTAGGTTTCTCCTTCTTTCCAGAGATGTAATTAAAAAAACAGTTCAGCACTCTCCATCAGATATACATTTGGCTGCAAAAACAGAGATGCCCTTGGACTTTCATCTTTCCACAGCCATTGTCATGCATGTTTTTTTTGCTATCACACCCCACAGTTTCACAGACAGGCAAAGCTTGGACTACAGTGGGAACACTACTTTCTTCTTCACTGAAGAATATGCAGAGCCCATAGAGGGAGTGCCAAAGTATCATTCCCTGCTGTGCAAGTGTGACAAACATATAGACAGCTTTCTCAACAAACTGAGACAGTAAGAAAAGTATATTCAGAATTTACATAAATAGTGGGGCCCTGTTGACCAGAGAATTTCACATGAAAGCCTGCATTGCAAACTGGGATGGGCACAGAATTCCATCTCTCTATTACACTACCAGCAAAAATTTCAGTGATGAGAGCTCCTAATGTTAGAAATACTAATGATGGGTAGGACTTAATACCAGTGAGCTATTTAATGAGTAAATTTCACATGGTAACAGTGAGGAGAGGGAGGGATAATCCAATGCATAAGTTGTTTGGATGTGAGTTCACACCACTGGCTAAGTCCTGACTGTTCAAACTATGCCAGTAACCACTGGCAAATGCAGCAGTGTCAGCTCAGCCTGTTCCAGCTGTAAGACTGTGTAACTCACCTTATAATCTTTCATTAGGGCTTTAATGACTCATAAATCATGTGCCAGAATCCTAAAGCCTGGTTCATCCTTCTCTCAACTAAGATTTCCTCTGTGACCTTTGACAAGATATTTCATTTCAGCCCTACCACAGATCCCCATCTACAAAAATGGTGAGCATAATCCTATTTTTTAAGTTCTATGAAGGGCATACCCAAGACAGAACAAAGCACTCAGAAGTCACCATGCTAACATCTGGACAAATCAGGCAGGAAAAGCAGCTAAGAACAAGGCAGTTAAAAAAGATTGATAAATGTTTTGTTGCACATTAAACTTTAATTGTTCATGAAGGCAGATGTAGTACGAATTAAAAAAAAAAAAAAAAAAGAGAGGTGACAACCTCTTAAGAATTTAAAAATTTGATATAACTTGTGAGTTTATCTTAGAACAAACTCGTAGAGGCAGAAGTGAAGACACACATACACACATTCATGCATTTATTTGCACATGCAGGTTCAGGTGCATGTGAAAAGCTCATTTTTATATGCAGGTGCAAACTTTTTCCAGTGTTGAAGCTTGCAACTCAGGACATTTCACAAGGGTGGAAAAAAGTTTTGATTTCATGGTAAGTGTTTCATAAAACAAAGACCAGATGTTTGTCTTAGCTCCTGTTTTTGCTCTGCCTTACTCTCCCAGCTGGAGTTATTAATTATACCTTTTATTCTTCTACTGCAGCTCTTAACTCCAAAAGATTAAATGGCTTGATTAGCACTGTTTAGCTTTTCCTAGGTGGTTTATTGAATGTCACATATAACATTCTGGCATCTCACAGATGAAACTAAATTCTTGCAGCCTTGAAGAAATATGACTATTTTTTTTACCGGAGAGCAAGAGAAGGGCATTTCTTACATATTTATGAACACATCACATTGGACATTTCTATTTATTCTTTAACACGCTCTCACAAACACACAGCCTGTCCTAGGCTGTATATTATTTATAAATGTTGACACTTAGTACTTTTGGAAATGCCTCTAGAAAAAATTTCTCACAAAATAGTGACTGGGAGGCTTACAGAGATTTGTAGAAACCTTGGAGTCAACAAAATATCCTCACAAGTTTTCTAACTCCTCTACCTCCTTGGAAGCCTATAGAAAAGAATGCAAGTAAACAATCCTTTAGAAGATAAAGAACATTCAATTCTTCATCCTGGTGCAGCTTATATGGCTGTCCTTGTGCTTCTGAGAGAGAATCAATTCACCATGAGACGCCTTTAATGCTGTTCCATTAGTGACTGGTTAAGATAGTGCCAAGATTTGTTCTTTCAAATCGCCTAAGACCCAAATCCTAAAGCTTTCCACTCAACTGAACCTTGAGCCAGCCATCAGATGATGGCCATCCCAATGTTTGCATTGGACTAGTATCTAAAGCCGGAAGGCTGGTGCGAGATTGCTGTGAAATAAAAAGCTGCCTTTTTATTTCACAGGCCATGAGTTAAAGTGCTTGCAAACGGCTTTCTCACTTCTACCTCCCACCCTTTAAGTCTAGGGTAGCTGCCTAGCTAGCTGAAAGTGCTTTCAAAAAAACAACATTTTGATCAATTGAACCCATGTTCTTCAACGTCTTTTCAGATTTTAACACTTTAAGGACCTTAGAAAATGTTTTAACATTTATTTTCATGTTTTCTACTTCCAAGAAAACACAGTGCTGATCGATCAGCTACTTACTCTGAAGAGATAATAGACCTTGTAGACTGACTGTTAATACCAGAATACAGTAAGAAGTAAAGGTTGAACACAGATTTCAGCCTATGGCTGGACACAGGTCCTACACAACCACTGAAAGCTGTTCTGTGCAAATGCAGCCAATGCGAGCTCAGTTTGACCAATTTTTATAATAATTTCTTTGAATTCTGAGGCACCTGATCTTAAAAAGCAGATCTTTTATTTCTTCTAATTTGCATTCCCATCCACATATAAATGCCCTTGGAGGAGGAGCTATATCTGCATCACAACAGAGCACAGGGGTGAGGGCACTGCATGGAGCTTGCCGGCTGGAGGAGCTCAAACTACAAAGCTGGAAGCAGCCAGGTCATACTGAGTAAATGAGACAGAGACCCCCTTTCATTCTTTGCACCATATGCCAAGCATCCTGCACGCTGGGCACGGGGCAATAGCAGCACACCCTGTTTATATACATGTGCCAGCAGCTGTGGCCATTGCCACAAGTGAAGAAGCAATTAAGACTTAGAAAAATTTCTAAACCTGCAATGATTTTTGTTTGTCACATTGCAGATTACCCCCTCACCCCACTCCCCCGCTGTGGTCTCTCACTCTGCTTGGTTTCCCATTCCATTTACTTCCAAAGTGACCCCCCAAGCCCGAACAAACAAAACCAGATGTGAGACTAAAATGCTATTTTGTGTCACTGCAGCAGCCCTTTGTTTTGCCTCGTTTGTTTAGCTCTAGTTTGTAAGAACTTTGGGGCAGAGGCTCTCAATTGCTCTTTGTTTACATCTCATCCGAAAAAGGCCCTCCTCCTTCTTCACTGGCTCTTGTACTCTACCACAATAAAGATGACTATTAATAATATGACCTTCAGCTAGCTGGAATGTATTCAGCAATTTAAAGCATTGACATTGGAGAAATCCTTATGAATGCCTGAGATCATATAACCCTTCGATTTGTTTTCAGGCCTATCTCCAAACTGTGGTTAAGTAGCTATCATTTCTAACATTTGCATTCCTCTTACCCCATAGTGTGTGGGGGGGATGGTAGTATCATAATTATACCACATTCTTCTGGGTTCCATAACGAGCTATTATTTTGCTAATGGAATATTCAAGCAGTCTGCAGTAATTTATCAAATAGTCCCAAGTCCCATTTTCTCTGTGTGAATCTTTTTGTTCACAGGTAAATTGATGTGTGGGGGGTTATCAAGGCTTTTTTGTAATTCAAATTAACCATTCCACCCCCCTCTTGGAAAAAAAGATCGTTAGACACAGAATGTTATTTTTTTTTCTAATGATGTTTAGAATTAGAATTGTGCAGGCTTCCTGTGAGTGGCAATTTCTGCATTTTAATTCATTCTTACAGTGTTTTTGCATTTTAACGCTTAATTTTGAAAATTTGCCTAAACTAAAGGGGAGCAAAATGCAATTCCATTTCTCCTTACAACTATTGTCTGCTCCACTGTCAGATTAAACTGCCAAGAGTGTAGAGTGCCATTGAATTGGAGATGAGAGGGAAAAAAACCACCACCCTCTCAGTTTATTTTACTTTCAGTAAAGAAAAGCCAAAACCCAAAACCTGGATGTATACTTAGACCATGCTGAAAAAACACACACACACACAGTCACACACAGGCTCTCCCACACATACACTCACATCTCTTCCACTGTGTATTTCTCTGTGTAAGGGGAAGAGAGAAGGGGTGTGCACACATGCACACTCCTGCATGCACATTTGTGCAGGGTAGGACGGGAAAGGGTATCTAATAAAAGAAGAACATGTGCAAATGATTTCTATGAATGACAAGATTTCTTGTCTTCTCAAAAATTGTCTCTGTCCCTCACTGTAAGGAAATTAATGGTTGGCAATATCAAGTGAAGAGTTTTGTCATAGCATGACAGAATGGCTGAGGGGAAGAAGGGACCTCTGGAGACTGTCTAGTCCAAGCCCCTGCTTTGATCCATTTCACAGATGACACAAAACTAGAAGTGGTTGGTTCACCTGATGGTTGTCAGCAAGAGCAGGTTGCTCAGGATTTTGTCTAGTTTTGAATATCCTCATGGACAAAGACTGCACAACCTTTCTGGTTGAACATCCTTGCTGTTAAAATATAAATGTGCTTTTTATATTTAAATGGATTTTTTTACATCAGTTTGTGCCGATTGACCATTTTCCTGCCACTGTGCATCACTGTGAAAATTCATCCCTGTCAGGTATTTATACACAAAGGTCTCCCAGAGCCTTCCCACCTCTGGGCTGAATGGTCCCAGCTGTCTCAGCCTCTCCTCCAATGTCAGATACTTCAAATCCTTAATCATCTTAATGGCATTTTTCTGACCCCCTGCAGTGTGCCCACTTGCAAAGGGAACCCAGATCTGGACCCAGCACTCGGTCACATCTCATCAGGGCAAACTGGAGGGAAAGGGTCACCTCACTCAATGTGCTGCTGACAGTGCTCTTCCCAATGCACTCCAGGACATTGGCTTTCTTTGCTTCAGGGGCACATTGCCAACTGATACCAGCTGGGTGCCTTCCAAGGCCTCCAAGAGTTTTTTGCCAGGCTATTTTACAATAGTTTGGCCCCAGCCTGGTGTGGTGCATGGGCAGGACCTGACATTTCCCTTTCTTGAGCTCCAGGTGGTTCCTACCACTCATTTCTCTAGCCTGTTGATGTCCCTGTGGACGGCAGTGCAACCATCAGGTGTATCAGCCACTTCTTCCATTTTTTGTCATCTGCAATCTTGCTGAAAGCATGTTGTGTCTCATCATCCAGGTGATTAATGAAGATATAAAGTATCTGTCTGATATTTCTGCTGCAGGACTTATTTCTGGGATACAATATAGTGACTGGGCTGTAGCTGAACTGGTTGTGTCACTGATCACGAAACACTGAGCCCATCCAATCAACAAATTTTTACCTTACATCAGAGCCCACATCCTTCATTTTCCTCACTTCATAATCCATACTTCCTTCATTTTCTATGAAGATGCAAGGGAAAGCAGTATGGAGTGCTGCAGAGGAAATTAAATGAGAAAAAAAAACATATGGAGAGGTATTGCCTTCATCTGCATCTATAAGTGTTCTGTCCATCTCATCTCCTTAGATCCTGTTTTCACCAGAAATGTAAGTGGTGTCACATGGCTTTCTTAGAGATCTGCCTCTATAAAGTACATTACAAGGAGAGTTCTTTGCTTTTTCAATCCACAGGGTTAATTTTCCTTTGCATTGGAATGCCATATGCTACCATGAGTTTTGCATTCCACTTAGGGTGTCTGAATACAAGAATCTGTTTACTCTCTCTTTTATAGAAACAGCTCCCACTCATTTATTGTGGGGTTGAAGCAGAACCAGTTAATAAACAGTTTCAAAATCAGTCCATGAGGCATGAAAGCAGAAAATCTACCAACCATAAGGTTTTTCATCCCTGAATCATTATTTTGGGCAAAAATTTTATCCTGTAATCAAGCATTCCTCCAATGAAAGCTTATATTAAAACTCAGGGGTTACTGGGGGAAAAGAGAGAGGTACAGTTTTGTTTGTGACTAGCTGGTCTTTTGTAATGAAAACCATTCTGTCACAAAGAATTCCTGATTTTTCCCAGTAGGTTATCTTTCTGTAGGCTTAGTTCAGGTGATACTGAGCCAGGCATCATCTGAATGTGTTGACCTGGTATGGTATGTTTACTCAATGCACTGATAATTTCTGAAGTGCTCTACTTATTGAAATACATAAAAATCAGAATAATGAAAGGGCCACTTCATCACCCAACCAGTCTCTCCAGCCTTCAGTTCATGCCTTCAGCATAAACTGGTTTCCTCTCTTACCTTCTGGATAATCAGTGCACACAGGGTTGCATGAACTCCTCCAGCCATGCACAGTGCTGGCTTCTGGTCTTCCATTCTAAGAACTCACATCAAATCCTCCAAACCTCAGATGAATGCATGCCTACTGTAAAGCCTGTCATGGGAGGGGCCTTATGGATGGGGTATTGTGACAGTATAGCATGAAAACAAATGAGTCAGGTATTCATTTTACCCAAATGACACAAACAGTACTGGCAGAGACAGCTGGGGAGGTGGGCAGGAATTTGCAGCTGTGCTAGAAGCTCCTACCCGAAGAAGTGCAGCCAACATGTAATGTGGAAATTTTAACCCTGAAGCAATGTTCTGCTATAAACAGCAAATCTCTTGCTATTCTGTTCATGCAGGCATTTTTTAAATTTCCATTTTAGAACATATGTCAGATCTTGCTCTATTGTAACACATTCCCTTTGAACCGGATCAGCCCCATTTTTAAATACGTCATCTGAAGTGTTGAAATGCCAGGAGATGCTGTATTGCCACATTCACTGGACATAAATACTCTGAAGTTGAGCATCACTAGCCACATTACTAGCTGTGAAGAAAGTTATGCAATATAAACATTTGGTTAGTAAATAAATAAGGCATAAATGTCGTAGAATGTTGCCTGCTGCCCATGGCAGCTTAGGGTAAATGTAACTGTTCTGCGTTTCCAGTGGATTTGTGGCATTATGATTAATGCGGCAGAATTCACTCATTTGCTTAGCTCATCTTCTACAGTGAAGGTTGCCATCACTGAAAACCTGTAGTCTCTGCCTTAGACAAAGTTCTGTAAAGATAGTTGAAGGTTATCCTCTGGATTTCTGTTTGCTTCTTTGGAAGTGTGAGGTTTGGTATGTGTTTTGCTGGAGAAGGGAGGTAAAGCAACAAAACAAAGTTAAAGGTCTACAATATATATTTTGAAACTGCATAGAAAGCCACATGCTCTGTGCACCACAGTAACACTTTTATGAATATGTATCTTGCCACTGTTTTCAAAAGCTACAGAAGCCATTATTTACACTGTACAGTAAAAAGCTTTGTTTCCCTTATGATTCCTGCAGATGAAGACAGAATTACAGTACATATTTTTCTGGCAAAGATCAGCTGGTCAAAGGTTTCTTGACTTCATACTAGCAAAACAAAATGGCATAAAAAAAAGTTTGTAAGAAGATATGCTATTAAAAGCATGCTTTGGCTAACACAGCTACATATACTCAGGGGAGTGCTGAGGAAACTTGAATAAGTCTTGGCAGTGCTGCAACTTTGCCTGTGTAAAAGCACTGCAATCATGGAAGCATATGCCATCATAACATAGTGGTATAACTATCCAGACTCAGTACAGATTTGTCCTGAAATGGAACTAAACACCAGTGCAGCTTAGCAAGGCAGGAAGATATTAGACACACACAGGAGATATTTGGTGATTCATGGGTGCACATAATCTGCCACAGCACTTACCAGGGACAATCTTTGCAACATGGAAAATGATGCAAACTCATTTTGCAACAGGCTGAAGAACAAGGCAGGAGACAGCAACAGTTGCCACACTACCAAGTAAAACTAAAGCAGAGCAGCCTGCCTAGGCTGAGCTGAGTGTCCCAGTGCTAATCCTGTGAGACAGTCCAGCATTTATTTGTAGCATGACAAAATGGAACAAGGGGTTTGGGGGAGATAGGTAAGGGAAGGTGATAACTCCATCAGCAATGCAATTCTCTTTTTGATCCTAATTTTTTGAGACTGCAAGAGGCAACCAGAACACATTATGTGTATCCTCATGATACTGCTGTTCCATTTGACTAGGATCTGCTTTCCAGCTTATTTGATCAGTTCACATTGTTCAGAGAGGAATCCTACCAGCTGTGCTTCATTCCTGAGCTGCCAATGGGCACATATGCACACACTGAATAAGACTAGCCCAACATTAAAGGCACTGCTTTTCAGAGACCAGGACTACAGTTCTTGCTTTGCCACTGAATTCTGATCTCACTCATTACCTGGGTGTGGGTGAACACAGGGGGAATAAAATTTCACCCTGTCTACCAAGTCAACGAAAGGAAGAGTAAAAGTTGTCAGCTGCTCATACATGCAAGATAGGTTAAACTGTTAAAGACACACTGCCAACTTAGTGTGTAATCAATCATATTTCAGTCATCGACATTTGGGGCCAGACACAATACTCTGCACTTCTGCCATGGTTGACACAATGTCACTCTGATCTCACTTGTCTCATTCTGCCACAGAATGTATTATCATTGCTTTTACTATAACAACACACTTTTTCTGAGGCGAACAAAGTTCTGCTTCCCAGAAGCACCTCACAAACAAAATTAATTAAATCTCGCAGGGGAACTGGATGCTCAGCTAAAATGTTCTCTTGTCAACAGAAGTTTTTCTGCAATTACACTTCCAAAAGATTTTTCCAAAATAACAACACTTCCACTTTCCTCTTCTATGGAATTAGAAACCTTCCTGCCTTGTTTTTCCCCATGATTTTCCTAGTTCACCATATTCATTCAGGAGTTACTCTTTCTGATTTCCATGCTGATGTATGTTGCCCTGATGCAGAAGTCTTTTGTTGTTTATATTCTTGAACTGGAGATTCTCATGAAGCTTCACAAAAACAATATGTATTTTTAGAATTTATCTATTGTTTACATTTTTGTCCTCTGGGAGGAGAAATGTGATGGACGGTGATGTTCACCATTCAGGTCAGAGAGGTGGCCACCTGTGTGGCCAATCTCTTGAACTCTGTACAAATGTATATATAGAATGGAGTCAGATAATTAGAATGGACTAAAGGAGAGAAGAATAAAGAAGAATAAAGAATCGGAGCCTTCCCTTGACCTGCTGCGTCTGCCTCGCCTCATTCCTCGGTGCCTATCAATGCCACAGATGTAAAGCAATTTTATTAGTTCATGTGGCAAGGGAGGCTGAAACTGCTTGTCCTGCTAATAGCACTGCTCAATCACACAACTTTTGAGGATCCACTTCATCTGTTCAAACCAATCTGTGGTAAAATGTGATCACAATGTCTTTCTTTTCTGAGGACCAAAATGAATTGAGACTAAAAATTGAAAACAGTGCATTTTATAATAATTCAGGACCATTCATGATTAAGAAACAATACACTGATACGTTTGATAATTTTTGATCTGCCTCATTGCTCATGAACAAACACACTCAGCTCCCATGACTAGCAGAAGAATCAAAAAAGGAGGCAATTCCCTCCTGAAGAGAGTCATATCACTCCAGTCTTTTACAGAGGCAAGATCCTGCAACACTCAGAAGCTGCATCCATGGCCTATTCATGCAGAAAACAGGAGCTTTCCTGTTTCTTGTGGAAGATGTTGGGCCAAGATGAGAATCTTCCCTAAAACCCACCCAGTTTAAACTGACATTGCCCTGCTCTCATTTCTTACTGTTGTCATGGTCTGATTAATGCAAAACTCAACTGAAAACACATGATATTGAGTAGGAATTAAACATATGCATGTAAGCACAGTAACCACAGTTCTTGTAGAGGTCTTTCACAAGGTTACTGTCCCTTCAGCAATATTGTGGGACAGTGGAATTTATAGCTGGTGCAAGCACAAAACTTCACTTTGCTGTTTTACATTTGACATCTTAGTAAGCACCGAAAAGGAAAAACTTACAGTTTACTCTTGATCCTGACAAAAAGCTTACATAAGCCCCACCACTGCAGCTGTTTCTACTGAGAAGTCTTAATTTTGCTGAAAATTCTTTCCTGCCCCATTGCCTTCAAAATCAATATGTCATAGTGAGTTATTTCATTAAGTGCTCCTCATGCTCTGTATACAGCTCGTCTTTGAGGACAACCTTTAGATATACCTGCTGCCTGCAGTGCTGCTAGTAAAATGACACCTAATAAAATGGTATTTTGTAATGGGGATATGCCATGTGGGATCTTCATAAATATATATTACAACTGCTCCTGTTACTAAGGAAAGAAAATTGTCTTTTGGTCCTTAGTGAGACATATTTGCTCCCTACCCTCCTTCACTTCCAGGCTTACCTCTTGCCTACAGACAGGCATGAAGACAACCTTAAGTGACAATGAGACAAATTTCATTTTGTAGTCAACTGCTTTTTCAATTATTTTTCCTTCTCTCCATTTCTTCTGGCTGACCCAGGCCAGGCTGTTACTCTGACAGGGGTCCCTAACCTCCAGATTAAAATATGCAAATTATTGTCCTTCCTGCCACTTAGACCAGTGTCAGATACATTGAAATTATAAGAAAATCTTTAATTTGGTTATATATAAGATGAAAATAGTTACTTATTTTCTCATCTTCTTTAATTAAGTAAACCCAGCTTACATGATACAATCAATGTTCAGGTACAATATAAATCAGAGGGTGCTTTATGTTCTCTAAGGCAGATGCTGCTAAAAAGAAAATCAAATGATTTCTGAAAATCTCTAACACCACCCACTTCCTACCTTACATTGCCCACCTTCAAATGAGTATTAAATAAGTTATACTGAAACAATGGAAAAAAAAGCAGATGCAACTCATCAGCTTTTGGACTTCTTACAGATAATTCATACTGAAGATTTTAGATTGATATTAATGATAATTGGCTTAAAATTTTACAAATAAATTATTTCTAAAATGTGTAGATATATTCCAGTTATCAGTCACTGTAAAGCTAAATTTGGCTGATATTTTTAAACTACAGAATTATACTACACAAAGAATGGCTCTGTGCAAGGATTTCATTTCTAATTCCTCTTGTGTTTTAACTAATTCTAAAAAGCTTGTTCAGTAGTATCATAATTAATAATGAAAATATAACAGATCTCTCCAAGTACACAGAAATATAAATTATAGAGAATTTTGAAGGAGAATTTTAGATGGTCAAAACAAAGTCTTTCCAGATTTTTGAGGGAAGTTTGGAGACATGCAGCTGTGAAAAAACAAATACTATTTCCATAAGTATGAATTCCTTTCTGTCACAGGTACCGTTAAAGTATAAGACAATAACTGACAATCTGGAATTTCATAAATACAGTCCTACATAATTGATATAATTTTATCAACATGTGACATGAAAGGTGCACTGATTGAAACAAAATACATGTGTTAGTAGGGACCTGAGCAAGAGAAAATTTAGGTTGCTAGAAATCATGGTAATCCTCCCAATCTTCCCCAAATACCTGGGGAATGCTGCATTTCTGCATTTTAAAAGAGGCCCCCTTCTAGCCTGTTACACCTTGGCAGCCCCTAGCTAATATAATTGTCTTATTAAATATATGAATATCTTCATAGGATTTCCTCATATTTCATTTCACCTACTTGTATACCTACAAATTGAGAAGCTTCTGAAATTTTGTAATGTGGTAATTTTGGCAAGATGTCATTAAAACTGCCCTAGTGCATTGTAAAGACCATTTCAAGCAGCTGGGCTACAGAAGGTTAAGTTGTTTCTCCTGAAAATCGTGTGTTTCCACTATTTCAGCTGTGACGTGGGCCTGCACTGACAGTCTCCAAAGCAATGATAAATAAAATTGCTGTAATGACATTGCCAGCTCCTTAGTTAGACTCTGAGTGTGCCCATTGTATGAGCTTTTTCATTCAGTTACTAACATGCAGCAGAAGGTGCAATAATTGCTTAAACAACAAGTTTCAGCTACTTACAATTGTATAACACAAAATTCATAGAAGCATAGCATGATTAGCTTGGAAAAGACCTTAAAGGTCATCAAGTCCAACCATTAACCCAGCATTGTCCAACATTAAACCATGTTCCTCAGTGCCACATCCACATATCTTTAAAATATCTCCATGGATGGTCACTCAACCTCTTCCCTGGGCAGCCTGTTCCAGTGCTTGACAACCCTGCGGGTGAAGAAACTTTTTTCTAAAATCCAGCCTAAACCTTCCCTGGGACAACTTGTGGCTGTTACCTCTCGTCCTGTCACTTGTCACTTGGCAGAAGAGGATGACCTCCACCCCACTACACCCTCCTTTCAGGTGGTTGTAGGGAGTGATAAGGTCCCCCCGGAGCCTCCTTTTTTCCAGACTAAACACCCCCAGCTCTCTCAGCTGCCCCTCACAGGACTTGTGTGGGGCTTTTTCCCAGCTCCATTGCCCTTCTCTGGAAACCTTCCAGTTTCTCAGTGTCTTTCTTCAAGTGAGGGACCCAAAACTGGACTGGAGATGTGGCCTCACCAGTGCTGAGTAGAGGGGGATCATCCCTGCCCTGGTCCTGCTGGCCACACCATTGCTGAAACAGGCCGGGATGCCACTGGCCTTCTTGGCCACCTGGGCACTGCTGGCTCATCTTCAACAACTGCCAATCAGCACCCCCAGGTCCTTTTCTGCTGGGCAGATTTCCAGCCACTCTGCCCCAGCCTGTGGCAATGCATGGGGTTGTTCTGACCCAAGTGCAACACCCAGCACTCAGCCTTGTTGAACATCATCCTACTGGCCTTTGTCCATTGACCCAGTCTGTCCATACCCTTCTATTTTCCTAGCTTGGCAACCCATCCTATGCACTTAGAGCAGCCCACTGTGGATCACATTGGCACTGGAGCCATTCACCTCAGCTACTCAATTGTCTGACACAAAAAGACGTCCCTGTGATTTCAGCGGGTTCAGAGATGAGTAAGTTACAGCCCAGTAATTATGCCTCTAGTGAGGGATTCAGGTCTCTGTGACAGACTCTCAGTGCAACCATAACCACAACACATGGAGCTACATACACAGAGTGTGTATTTGTCAAAAAACCCCAACAGAAAGCAAATCTGGTACTTAAACAAAATAAGCTTTCCCTTGGAAATGCAGCTGAACACTTTAGAGGCTGCAGGCTTTTGCATTGTAGCCACCAAAGTAAATCAAGGCACTTTGTGTGTGCCCACAGGCCAATCTAGCCAAGCTGCAAATCTTGTAATCCATCTCCTCCACATGCCTGAGACTTTACAAATTACTCTCGTGCCATGTCTGTGTTTGTGTATAAGCAAGCATTTTAATTTGTAATTCTTGTTTTTGCCAAGTAGGTAAAACTGACTGCTCGGTCATTGTTAGAGCTAAAAAATAAGTCAGGAGTTTATATTCACAGAAACGATTTGGGCAATTCAGTCCAAAAATCTGTTTCAATCATAAAATCACAGCTTCATGAATACATAGGTATTCGCCTCACCCACAAGAAAATGCCTACATCTGAAATAAACCAAATACATCTATCCTGAGAGTTTCTTTCTGACTTAAGCAGCTTCTCTGTTCTGCCATCTCTAGATGTAAAATGTCCTCACTCTTCACTATACAAAGAATCTCTGTGTCTGAATTGCCATATCTTTTTGTGAACAGGTTATCCTAAGTCTTTGACCACTTTGGATGTTGCTCCCTGAAACACTCCAGCATGCCCACAAGCTATATCCATATGTATAGCAAATACCTTCAATTTCATGCTATAAAACATTTCAGTAACTGGCAGCAACAAATCCTCCCAGCTTCTCCAGAATCTTTGAACAGAAGAAAGTTACACACAAAAATAAAAAGTATGTAGTTATTACCGTCCCGCTGCTGTGCCCGCCAAGCCGGCTAGCGTCCGCACAGGTAACGAGATGGCTATATTTTAAGAGTGGGCTCTTTTCCGCTCGGGCTGCTCCTGCGTGGCGATGGCGGAAGGAATAAAAAGGGGGG
>JBBMKD010000102.1:59890229-59935007 GCA_037834095.1 Argya squamiceps
GAGGGGCTGTTTGGATTTGTTTTCCAGAGGAACACCATTTGGAGGTTTTCTCCCAAATTTTGCCCTAAACCAGGACATACCTGAAAGACAGTTATCTTACCTCAGATGGACCCTTTTTAAGCATAATAGTGTGCCTTCAAATACTGCAAAAGTCAATGATGCTGAAATCTCTTCTACAAAGGTGTATGAAGTACACAGCCCTTTTTGCGCAGAAAGCAATTTTTAAAATGCCATTAAATGTTTCCTTTCATTACTAAATTTTCAGCCACTTAATAAGCCTTTCTACTTAAAATACCATCAAGAGCCTGGAAACCAGAGAACTACACTGTTCCATCTCTTTTGCCATTTTTTTGCTTCGCTGCTCCATTGAATGTCTCTCGCTATCACTGCAGCAGCTGGCAAACCCAGTGTGTGCTGTGGCCAGGAGCTGGAAAGCCCTCGAGCAGCCCAGCGTGTCTCTCAGGCACCCAGCAGCCACCCTGCTGCACGTGGGTCAGCAATACCCATCCCTCACTCTCTCCAAATGCTGCCAAACAGCCTCATCTCTCCTGTCTGCTCTTGATATTCTTGTTGTCAGCTTGTAGACATTCTCCACGACCTAGCTCAAGTTCTGCACTTGCTTCCCAAAGACTTCCATTACAAGCACAGCATAATCACGGATGCTGGTTGCTTGTTTTTTGGTTTTTGTTTGGGTTTTTTTGTTGTTTTTGGTGGGGTTTTTTGGTTTGTTTTTTTTTTGTCACAGCATTAGACATTCTGTGCCCAGTTCTTCTTTCACTTGTCCTGACAGACCCACTTCACTTTTGAGGAAGTTAAGTAATTTATAGAAGGTAAGTCAGCGAATTAAATATTCCCATTCCATGAGGCTATTATGGAGGCTGGTACTCATCTGAGGATGGTAAATGACTTGTTGTTTTTCCTGCCAGCACATTCCCCATAATACAGAATGTACCATCTCTTTCACACAGAGATTACTCTGTTCCTGACATTGCATTAAACACCATGTAATCAGAATTAGAGCTAAATATTCAGGCCCATTTGAGAGAGTAGCCACAACCCCATGCATCTTCTCCAATTGTTTACACTCCCGTCTGCTCCTTCCATATGACCTAGTGGTCTCCAGTGCTCAATCAAATAAAGGTGAACACAACAAAGCGTTCACTACTCCCCATCTGCACAGGACAGATGATGAATCAAACCTCTGTCACACAACCACTCCCAAAGGGAGAAGTCATGGAGTGATCAATTGGTGTTTCATCAAATGGACCTCTTGTCCTCCCAGCTCCAACTCTTCTGATTGTTTTCCATTAAATATCTGAGACAAAGAACTGTTGACCTCAACTTTTAAACTTCAACTTTCAGCATCGATCTACAGTAAATAATGGATAGGTCTTTGAAAATATATTTCCATGCTATATCAATTTTTCTTCAGCTGGTGTATCAAGTCACAAGGATGCAACTCTGTCCCCAGAGACCACAAAGGTCTTTGAAGTTCCTTTACACTGAGAGCAATCCAGAACTTTATAGACATAAATCATCTTCTGATTGGTAGGAACATCAGACAACGTCTGGGACCATTTATATAATTTTAGGCAAGCCACTGCACAGCTCTCAAGCTTTCAGAGAATTAATTAATTCAGGATAATATCATCAGCTTAGAGCTGAGAAAGAAAACACTGTATTTTTTGAGTATGTTATGATTTCCCAGGATGCTAGGAAATCAGTGGGCAAGAAACTAAAGCTAATGTTGGATGAGGCAAAATGTAAATCAAATGCCTATATAAAATGAGCTAGGGCAACTATTTAAATATTTAACCCTGGGAACCAACTGTTATAAGAATGGGGAGAAAAAAAAATCTACATTTTCTTGTGTTAAAACTTTTTTTTGCTGTAGGTATTTTTTGTATTGCACAGCTTCATCTAGTGACATCCATCTGTTTCACATTTTAAAAAGAAACAACACGTCTTTAAAATCAAGTCCCTTCTTGGTGAGCTCAGTAACACAAGAGAGTAGGGGATACTTCCTTGCCTTTTCTCACACTGCAGATCTCCATGTTTTTAGTAAGTTCGTATTTTCTAGGCTACAAAAAACCTCTTTGGCAGCTTTCCTTCCTTGTATGAACCTTATTTTCAGCAGGAAAAGTCCATCCAGACAGAATTCCCTGACTTCTTATGCTGATACTGAACTTCTACAGGCAGACAACAAGGAGGGTTTTTTTGTATTGGTTACATTTTGGGGAAATATAGCCTCATTTCATACACCAGGGCCTCAGGCTGCTTATATTAGCTTACATCGTGGAGGAACTTGGCCTAGTAATTCCCAGTGTTGGCTCATCATTGCTAAACTATAAATGGATATCTTCTGTTTGGCTGGATGCCCAGGCAGCTTTCTTTTAAATTCTTAATCCCACTTAAACAACATGTTCTTAATAGAAACAAGTGGCGGTTTCCACACAGTAACTAAAGTCACTAAATAAAGCACAGCTAGCACCAATTACCTTCTCTCCAGCATGACTCACCAAACTGCTGGGGACAAAAGGCTATCTGACAGGACTGTTTCTGATGCTGCTACTCCTGCTTTTCCCAGTTGGTTCTTCAGCTCTCTCCCTCACAGTCCCTAAGAGAGTTGTATTCTGCATCACCCTTCTGGGTGGAATGGGTTTAGGTTGGCCTCAACCCCTCAAATCAGCCCCACTATCCTATGTACCTTGATCCATTTATGACTCTTCAGTATCTTGGTGCCTTCCTAGATGTCTTCCCCAAAATTCAGTTTTCCTCTCCACAGACTCACAGAATTGTGGAATCACAGAATGGTTTGGGTTAGAAGAGACCTTAAAGATCACCTAGTTCCAATCCCACCCACAGGTGGCAGGGACACCTTCCATTAGACCGGGTTGCCCAAAGCCCTATTCATAGGCCCTGCTTGCCCACATAATTTATGGGTAGGTCTCATTCTTCTTTTTATGGCTACAAAGAGTCCTGTTGACATGATAACTTTATCCCTGGGTAAAGGGATATATATAGCAGATATACCCATTCTGCCTGATGTGCTTACATTAAAAACTATCCCAAATCTGATGCAACTAAAAATGTTTTGCGCTGGGAAAAAAAAGCAAGTAGCACATCAGACAAAGCAAAAAAGCAATACAAAAAAAGGGTAGTGGATAAGTATATACATCAAAAAAGCTGAACAATATTTGATGAGAGAAGTCAAACATATATCTATTATAAAAGAAATACAGTCCTCTGGTCACAAATATACTTCCTTTCAGCGTGTTCTTTCACTAATAAAATATATAAATACATAATGCAATAAAAAAACCCACACTGCTCTTATCCATATACTTTGTAGGCCATAAAATGGGGGCCCAGGTTTCCCAATCTATTTTAAGACTTCCTAAGGTATTTCAGACATGGAGGAATAGAACACATGTATCAGAAACTTTGATTTTTCACAATACATCTTACAGCAACATTTGCTACAGTACCCTTTCTTATAACTAAAAATTTGTTTGTGCACCTCAACAACTTGGTGAGTCTTGCTCACAGCTGCACTGATGAATTTTTGTGACTACAGCTAGCAAGTACCCCAGCTATGATTCAGGAGACCCTGATTTGGGACATTAATCTTTAGAAAGAATAACCCATCTTTAAACTCATGAATAAGCTCTATTTACTTCCATGGTTAATGGATTGTGTAAATACACATCCTTGAATGGTTTCTTTTGTCAGGGCATTGTTTTCTTTGGGGAGTGATCCTGAACCATTCCCATGGATCCACTTTGTTTCTTCTTTTCTCACAGCTATAAATGGGAGGGACATCCAGGTCTTCAGGACAAACACTGCTGGTGTCACCTGGGAGAGACCACATAGAAACAACAGAGAATATGGAAGGTTCACTTCACTGGAGAACTACAATAGCACTGATGTAGGGGTACAGCCCAAATTTTTTCTCTATCTCCTCATTAAACAGATTGTCAGAAGCTGATCACCAAACCATAGATATGCTGTTAAACCCTAAAAGCTTTTAACATGGACTCTTATTCCAGTTCCCACACAGTATCCACTCATTCTCTTCTTTTTTTGCAGTGGTTTCTATCTATTGAACATTTTAAGTTGTTTTCAATAATGCAGTTATTTATCTGTTTGTTTGCAAAAATAATAATTTTTAAAAAGCTTACAGTGATATGGTTAGCTCTAAAGGTCATGTTAAAGTTGGGAAAGAATACAAAGAGACTGAGACCTTTACCAGAATGTGGGAGAGTATGTGTATATGAAGGCTGCAAATATTTCAGTTGAGTGGATTTTATTTTGCAGTCTATCTGGTTTCATTTATATGATAATTGAAGGGAAATGGTGATAGAAAATAGACCACTTTCCCATGCTGTGTCTAAAGCTTTTTTAATGATTAAATGTCATCATATCTCAAGAGTACCAAAAATACTGGTGAAAGTCATCTTAATTTTTTAAAAACAAATATGCATGAGAACTGGTTGTTGCTGGACATAGTTTTGGATTAGAGCAGGTCTGTCAGTAGAGTAAGTTTCATTGTGATGTACCCAGGAGAGTTTGTATGAGGTTCTTCAGGAAAAAATAAAGACAAAAATATTTTAAAATCTTTTAGTAAAAAAATTTTATGTTTCTTTGGCTAAAACCAGCCCTCTCTGTGGAAGACTAGCCACATCACTTGTTATAGTCACAAGTGAAAATATCTCTAAGGACATAAACATATCTCCTGAGAACAAGAACCAACCTCTGCTCTCACTCCAACAGCTGTACCTTTCTTTTATAACTGAAAAAAAAGTTGGTCCTTAATAGGAAAAAAGACAAGGCAAAAAGCAAGCAGCTAAAGACAGCATAAAAGGGAAAAATGGGCCAGAGAAAAACTTGCCTTGCTTGTTCTCCCCTTGACAATGCCTAATCAGGAAGATTTTCCCATTCCCGCTGACTTGACTGTGGTCGAATTAAGGACCCATCCCCATATATTGAAATACAGAATTCCACTCCCATATAATGTACTAGCCAGCTGTCAGGCATATATATCAATGCACATATTTATACCTCATTTAAATATCCAGTCCTAACCAAAGCAGGCAGCTCTAATTGCTCAATTTCCATGCATTCTACTGTGATATTTCAATGCTCCTTTTAACTTGGTTCTGGACAATTCTGTTGCCTGAGTTTCCTTGTAAATTTGGACAAATTTTTTGAAACAGCAAATCCTCAATAAAATAATAAAAAACAGGCTTTTATGTTCCCACTGAGCATAAAAAGGACAAGTCAGTTAAGTAATTAAGAGATTGCTATTTTTTATTGCATTTCATTAATTTTAGAACTCAATCATGATTCTTCACAGAAGATTTTGTTCTGTTAGCATGAATGCATTCAGACACTGTTTCATAAATTTCCACTGTGCTTGGATTTCAGAGGTCTCTATTCCCACCAAAGAATTCTCACAAGATTCCTATTATCTCATTCTCCCTTTTTTTTTTTTCAGCCTTGTACTTTGACCCTGGCATTCTCAAAAGGACACTTTGTTTTTTACATTAGGCTTCTACCACAGACTGGTTTTCTAAACAATAAAATCGAGTAACTTGCAGTCCATACTTGTCCAGAGTCCGAGAGACAGACTCTACAAGCCAAATATATACAGTGGGAAAGTATAATTTAAAATGTTCCAGACTAAACATTTTTAAATCAGACAAAATAAATATTTCAGAGCACTAACCTGAAAACTATTGCTGGAGCTTGATGTTGTTACTGCTGTAGCTCCTTGTTAAAAGATCATGAATTTTTAATGATTTCAGACATCGTAGAGATAGCACAAGCAGTATACATTGGCTTACAAATTATTTGCTGTCCTTCAGCATAACCTACAATATCCAGTGCTGTACCTTTGAAATTAGGGGGTTCTGTAGTTAAAAGAAAGCCTGCCTTTGCTACAATCAGTTGTTTACTTTGCTATATGTGTTATTTTGAGCAAGAACTTCTAGCTATTTGAAATTAGAATGCCAGGCTCAGGATAGTAGTAATAAGAAGAATTATTACTGTTATCATTCTTGTGCCTTTCATCACTCACAGCCCTAACCCATCAAAATCAGGGTACAAGGAATTTGCTGAAGTAAGAACTTGCAGCAGGACAGGTTTGGCCTCTACAATAATAGTTTCCTGCTTCTTCCAGGTATTTTATTTCCCAAACCTCTAGGTTTCTATCTTCTTGGACAGGCTCTCACCAGGCTCAGAAAGAAATATAAATATTACCAAAGTATGTATGGCATCTGCTGTATTCATCAGACTTTCTCTCCAGAGGTTTGAGCTTTTTGGTTGTTGGTTTTGGGGTTTTTGGTGGGGTTTTAAGTGGGTTTTTTTTGTTTGTTTTGTATTTTGGTTTGGGCTTTTTGGTTTTTTGTTTTCTTTAGTTTTGTTTGTTTTGGTTTTTTTGAGGGATGGAAGAATGCTAGCTATAGGATTTAACTCAGTAGGGTATTCAGCTCTACAGACTAGCCAATATTTATTATCCCTTGACCTTCACCATGAACATATGACTACTTCCTATGCAGAAATGTTCATAATATTAAACAGGATAGCATTTAAGGATTTTTTTAGTGCCTGTACCCCAAGATACCTGCCTAAGCATTAAAACCACCAGTGCAGATAAGGAAGTATCAAAGCTGAATTTATTATTTTAACCAGAAAAAAGAAATTTCCTTTTTAAAAAGAAAAGTAACCAAGTCCTGCTACTCAGGAGCCCAAGAAAGGCTCTGAGAAAAATATCTTGCAGTTACACTCTTGTAGATCTCAGTTTCAGATGATTTCATGTTCCAAGCAGGTAGTGTATCATGGTCTGTCTCTGTGTCACATAAAAGTAAATTCAAATTTCACACAAGCTATTTCTAGAGCCTTCAGAAGGATCTGAAGGAGTCAAACTTCTCCTCTGACCAATGGGGCCGTTCCTATTCTGGCACTTTGCTTCCTAAATTGCTTTATCCAGCCTATATTGGGAGAAAACCTGTTCTGAAACAAGCAAATCATCAAAATGTACAATGTTCTTGTCAGTGAGGAACAAGCACTGCACACTACTACTGCTAATATTATCCCTTTGAAATTAAAGACTGAGCAAAGTACTTCTCAGTCAGTAAGGCATGAAATCTTGGATTCTCTTCTAGATTTACTCAGAGATTCTGTAAGCAGAGAGTTTATGTACAGAAGTACCACTTATCCTTTTAAATCTGAATCTGATAACCCAACTCAGGTAAGATTCCAATAGTTGAAACAAATTTGCACCTGGGATCTATTACCATGGTTGACATATATCTAAGAAGGAAGAAAGGAGCAAGTGTTGTTGCTGAGTTAAGACGCAGAGGCAGAAGAGCAGGTGGCAAACAAAAAGAACACTGCATGCTGAAGCTAGTAATGTTTTATAAACTTCAATTACATGTTGAACACCAAGCACTGAGCACAATTTTCAGTGGTAAGCCCAAGAATCTATGACACAGAGGGAGACAAAAACTGTCCATCTTTAGGAGACAAGTTAGTTATTTTGCAGTATTCAATTCGATATTAATAGGGACCAGGTCATAAAACAAAAAGAATAACATGAATTATGGAATTATCTGTGAGCCAGTAGAAAATAACAGAATTTTATTTTAACATCCAAAACTGTCCTGCAACATCACCACTTGGACAGGATACTTTGTAACTCATTGCTAGGTGCAAGTGAATGCTACACAATTAGTGCAGGTCTGTGTGTGTATGTACTTCATTATTTGCATAGTACAAAAGCTGTTCATTAATGTGACTATATATAACATAGTTGTTGAGAGCCACTAGAGAAAACATTTGCACTGCCCTCATATTTCCTGCTTTCTGAATCAAGATTGGCATTAACAGATGACATAAATTTCTAGGCTCTGTAACAAAGCAATTAGTGACCCTGCATAGTAAGGAATATTTTAAGAACGATAAATGAAGCTTTTTTCAGCTGTCAGAAGCAAGCAACAACCTGACTCATGACTCCTCTTAGAGTAGCTGGTTGCTACCATCTTCTTCTACGACAAGCCCCTGTGTGGACACTCTTTCTGGAATAAGACTATTGTCACAGAAGGTTACTACAACCCACACTCTCACCCCTGGGAAAAGAAAATCCTAATAGTACTTTGAGGCATTTATTTCACAGCAGCTATTTTGTAGATTCCCACTGTAGTGGTTTGACCCTGGCTGAATGCCAGGTGCCCACAAAAACTGCCCTGTCACTCCCCTCCTCAACTGGAGAGACAGGAGAGAGAGAGTATCATGAAAGGCTCATGAGCTGAGATAAAGAATGGGGAGACATCACTCACCAGTTACCATCCTGGACAAAACAGACTAATCTGGGGAAATTAATTTAGTTTATTACCAATCAAAATCAGAGTACAATTATGAGAAGTAAAGCAAATTGTAACAACCTTTCACCATCACTCCCTCCTTTTGGGGCTTAACTTAAATCTTGATTCTCTATGTCCTGCCTCCAAGTGGTGCAGGCAGAAGAGGAATAGGCATTAGGATCAGTTCATCCCAGGTGTTTCTGCCTCTATTTCCTCCTCTGAGAGAGAAGTCCCTCCACTGGTCTAGCATGTGGGGACCCTCCCATGGGAGAGAGTCCTCCATGCTCCACTGTGAGTCCTTCCCACAGACTGCAGTTCATGAACTGCTCTAATGTGGGTCCCTTTCCACAGAGCACAGTAACTCAGGAACAGGGTCATGCTCCAGTATGGGCCTCCACAGGGTCACAGGTCCCACCAGGAAACCTGCTCCAGCATGGGATCCTCTCTCAATGGGCTGCAGGTGAATCTCTGCTCCCCCATGGACCTCAGTGGGCCGCAAGGGCACAGCAGCCTCACCATGTCTGCACCAGGGGCTGCAGGGGAATCCCAGCTCTGGTGCCAGGAGAACCTCCTTCCCCTCCTTCTGCACTGACCTGGGGGTCTGTAGAGCTGTTCCTCTCACATGTTCTCACTCCTCCCTTCTCTGGTTGAAATTACTTCTGCACAATAATTCTTTCCCCTTCTAAAATAAGTTATCACAGAGGTGTTGGTGCCGTCTCTGATAGACTTGGGCTTGGCCAGCAGTGGGTCTGTCTTGGAGAGAGCTGTCATTGCGTCTGTCAGGCAAGGGGAAAGCTTCTGGCAGATTCTCACAGAACCCACCCCTGCAGCCCTCCAGCTACCCAAACCTTGTCACTCAAACCCAATACACCCACGTATGGACAAGTTCTTGCATCAGTGATCACAGGTTAATGAGACATAGCATGATGTTGAGTGTTTATAAGAATAAGGTAGGTCTATGAGTCCGTCCAAATAAAAAATCATGTGTCATTAAACGTCAGTTTTGTGAACTAATAACAAGATTATGAAAAAAATCAATTCATTATTGGATCATTATGATTATCATTAAAGGATAATTCAGTGGATACTCACACTTACTTCTTTTTACATACTAATACTTCTTAGCAAGTGTATTTGTTATCTTTCTTCCCCCATTGAAAATTTCTGACAAGACCAAATACTCCTGGTGTGAGCAGCATTTACTGCATGTCTTTCTCAAATGCCAAAGGTGTCATTTAAATTACATATTGTAAATAACTGACAAGAAGAAATATGCTACATAGACATGTCCGTGGTTTTATGAGAAAATTTCAAATATGGCTTACTACTGTGCTACCAAAAGCAAATTTGCCATATGCACACCAAGTCATCTACTGATGGACTTGAAACACGTCCAGCACGGCACTGGAAAGCCTTAGACTTTAGTCACAAAACTCTGAAAAGCAAAAGTATACAGCAATTTCTGCTAAGGGAAAGTCACCTACTCTAGCACCTAATACAACAGCACACACCTGGTCTGGTGAAGTATTTGATCTGAATTGTTCTATAGATCAAAGAACCAGTCAACATCAAGTCACTTCCAGCCACATTAAATCCAGACCCTGAACTCCTTGAGGAGTCACTGCAGGGACACTGGTGCTGATTAGACATGACACAGGAATAAAATAGACACACTTGAAAACACGGGACAATGCTCCCATACTCATGCTGGTCAGCCTGTACAGCTGCTGTGCAATGCTAAAAGATGTGGTAGTCCAGATCTGCACTAAATGAAAGATCTTAACCGTGAGCTCAGTGAAATGTGATGTAGCTACTATAAGGAAAATTAAACTGCCTGTGCAGTGAAGGACTCAGGTGGAGAGGCCTTAACTCAAGAGCAAACAATATTTATTTTTAAAACAACTCATTTCAACCACCAAGGCAGAGAGTGGAAACAGGACGTACATTTGAAAGGTAATACATTTCCGCTTCTCACATGAATAGAATCACACAGGATCAGCCATACCTGGGGTATTAACTTCTGATAGTTCCCTCTTCCACCTTCCAAAAATATTTACAGTGTCAGAGTGCTAATCCATATTTTGTACATTCACTCTCCAAAAGGTCTGGATTTTCAGCCTGAGACTTCTTCTTCTTTTTCCCTACAAAAATTGTGTGTTAAGAATAAATTCAACAATTAATTTTTTCAAAGGCAAATTATTTATAACTTTTAAAAATAAAGGGTAATCTTCCTATATCTTTAAGTTCTGTGAGATGCAGGAACATACCTGAAGGATTAATATGACCATATAATTCCAGATGAGGTAGTAAAATTCCATTTGCTTTTAGAAGGGACTGTGTGTCCATTTTTCACCTTCTTCTAATGAATATTTCATATGGATTTTAATGCAATGCAAGAGTAGAGCTTAAGTAGGTAGGTGTAATGGATATAGGATAGCGCATTACTGATGAAAAGCAAAGTAGATGTGGCCAAAGGGAAGAAACAGTGCCCCTGTGGAACTTAAACAGCTCCAGGAAAATTAACAGTTCAGTAAGCTTTACTAAGTACTATGAAATTCTCTCCTGAGCTCTAACTGTTGAAATATGTTTTCATGTTCTCAATCAGCCATTTCACTTTGTTGATGGAATGAGATATTTTTCAGTCTTGTATAAAATAGAAAAGAAAACCTTACACTCCTTGTCTGTAGTTTCACTGCATTCATTAAGGATTCTGGATCATCCCATCAAAAAACAACATGGACACCACTCAATTCTATACAGCATAAAATTATTACAGATTTTCAATTAAGGGGCTAAAGATATTTCATAACTTTTTCGTAGCTAATTAAATTAATTGCAGGACATTTTCTTTGGTTTGCAAAGCACTCTGCATCTGCCCTGAAAATCATTTATTAAGTTGATGCTAAGGTAAGGCAGAGCTCACAAGTACCCACCACTAAATGGAGAAATGTAGCTGGTGTTTCATGCTCTCTATTCAACATCAAACATCTGAAGGAAAGGTGTTGGTTGTCCTTTGTCACCACTTCTGCCCAGGTGTGCATTTATTGATCAGAGTAATGAGTCTGAAAAGACAGAGACAAGAAAACAACATTGCATACAACACACTGGGTATTCCAAGACTAAGGTGTCAGTTTGATGTGGAGAATATTTCATTTTTATGTCATCTTTGAAGTATGGCCAGTTTCCCTCTAATTGCTAAGAATAAACTATGTTGCAATTTCAGTGAAAGCCCCAAGGCTTTTGTCATCTAAAAATGCATTTGAAGTTTACCAGAATCCAGCTGATATTTTGTCCTCCTATTTTGATTAAATTTAATCTGATTAAAAAAATAAAATAAAAAGCAAGCTGTTTCACCTTGTTCTTTTTAGACTGTGCAAAGATCTTACAGTATACATGAGATTGCACTAAGAAACACAAGGTCAACTCAAAGTCCAAACTATACCTCATGGAGATGGAATAGACTGTTTCCCTAATCCATTTGCTGCAGCTCACAGTCTAGAAGACTGTAAGGGATGAATAGTAGGGTTCCTTCCACAAAGCACATGGAATTGACCTCAGCTGCTCTCCTATGAATAATGGGAACTCCTGCAGTGAGGTGATAGCAACACAGCAATATAGCACTTTGTAGCTCCCACTCTGGAGCAAGGCAGAGAAGGAAGAAAATAATTCAGTCCTCATGATATTTGCTGGACTAGTATTATTTTTGTCTTCTTTTTCACAGCCCCAGCAAAGTTATAGTAATGAACTACTTATTCTGGTGCAGTTAGCTGTCCCTTAAACATAGAACTTGAGTCATCAGCAGTATTTAGAACATTAGGAAAAAAAAATGAGGAAGTGAAACCAACAGTTGCCTTCAATAAATTGTCAACCTAAATGATTCATTATGCACAGCTTCTATGAAGACCGTTGCTGTTATGACATTGATTGCATTCCTAAATACACAGGTATAGTTAAGAGGTGATGGATGTAGTCAGAATATTGTCCTACACCATTTCCACTCCCCTTTTTCATTATTCTTCACTTTTAGCTATGACAAGAATTATTTAAAGGCAGACTCCTGTTATAATCAAATTATCATAATCTGATGTGGAGATTTCATAGGGAGTTTCAAGAACGTTGGTTTGACTGGGATAAGTGTGTTTTTTTCCTTCAAGCACTGTCCTCTGAGCACATTTTCCTGCTCAGCACCTGTACAGACAACAGTCTATGAGATAGAAAATTATGAAAGAACATATTACTCTGGGTGAGACTGTCTCTGGCATTTTTGGTTTTTTTCAGATTGTTAAAAATGAAGACCAGATTTTCAGTTTTAGCCAATATCCAAACAGAAAATGAGAAGGCTGTAGAAGGGGCATAGAGTGTATCATAATATTTCTTCCCCTTAATTTCTCATTCCTCTGTATGATCAAAAGCAGCTCTGTCTTGCTTAGGCTAAAGTGGATAATACAAGCCTGAACTTAAAACTGAGGTTCACAGATACATCAGTATGAGAACCACTGCACTCTAGTTATAACTGAGCTCAGCTAAACCGTCCCACAGGAAAATTTTCCTAATAATTCAACAGTTTGATCCAGTACTGTAGTCTGTGTCTAGAATCTCACAGCTTTAACATTTCAGTGTGCTAAATGCAGAAATGTTCTGGAAAAAAAAGATTCCTGCATAAAAGTACCTCACTATATTGAAAAAACCAAAGCCACCAGAACACCAAAATCACAGAGTTATGGATCTCTTTGAAAATGCTTTGGAATATTTTGGGGGTTTTATAATTTTTCATATCTAGTCCTGGGACACTCAGCTTTGTTCTCAATGTCCTTGCAGCCTTCAAAATCTATCATTGATATATTTGGGGGATGAAAAGTAGGTTTCCAGCTGCTAGTAGTAAGACAAACGTTTATCAAAAATAATTGAACCTTGTCAGGTACCAAGAAACTCCAATTTCTCAGAGACCTTATTGGTCTTCCATTCAGGTGACTACCACAAATATTACCACTTATTTTCTAGCTACTCAAACACACAATAGTCAACTTCTCATAGTCAGCATTTAATAGTTGGCATTGGTGTTCCCCCAAACTACAACCACATGTTTTATGCATAGAGAAAAAAGCCAAGCAATTGTGCTACATAAGAAATCATAAACTCTTAAATATTTTTAAAATCACTTTTTATTCACTTGCCCATTGTTCCCCAATGGTTCAAACCATCATTAAGCACCTACTCCTATCATCAGGGTAGCTTATCATCAGTTTCAAGAACAATTCTGGTCTCTTTGCAGAGTATAATAAAGGCAGTATATGACAGTAAATGCAGTATAGCACACAAATACAGCTAAAAATGCTACTTGCATATTTAAAATAAATTACAAGGATGGCATGTTCCATATTGAATCTACAAAAAATTAGGAAAATTGTCTCCTATATTTTTTATTTTAACTGCTTCACAGTATAAAAGCAAACCAAGTAAAAAAAAAAAAAACCAAAAACAAAACCAAAAAACATTCTGTCTCTTTATTTGAAAGCTTAATTTCAACAATTTTTCATTTAAGTATGATTATAGATTCTCTAAAGAAATATTAAATCATGTAGGCAAGCAAGAAAATAATTTCTATGGAAAAAGTGCAACCAAAAACTTTCTGAGAACTATTACAAAATGATAGCAGTATATTTATTATAATATATTCAGAAACAAAACAAAACAAAAAACCCAACCAAACAATGGGAGAAGATATATTTGAATATGTTATTATGCCTTGGCTTTAGCATTCAAGCTCAAGGATAAACAAGAACAAAAAATTTCCATATATAGATATATACTGTAAGTTAAAAACATTGTGGGACATAATATCCTTGAGATGGTTAATAAGAGCAGCATAAGAAATCTGCACCACAGGGTAAAAAATAATGATTGACAAATACTGAGCACCAAAAGGACTGCATATAAAAGGGGGAAAAGCAGAACTTGTTGACAAGTGAAGAGCAGTGAGAGGAGATGAGCTGAACATTTTTTTTTTAATGAGGTGTTAAGTAGATCAGCTCTAGAGGTTGGATAATGACCGTGCTGATGAGTTGGCCAGGGGTGTGAAAAAAAGCCAAATAACATGACATTTGGGAAACTCAACTCGGGAGAGCACTGAAACATGAGATAGCTTCTGAGAAAAAAGGTGAAGTACTTCTGCCACTCAAAGATCTTCTAGTGATGCTAGGGTTGCAAGGACTTGGCATCTCGTTAAGGCAACACATTTTTTTTTTAAGCAAGCACAAATTTAAAGAGAAAAAAATCTACTTAATAGAAACTCCCTTACTCCCAGAGAAAACCTACAAAAGTGCAGTTTTTCCTTCCTACATGCTACTATTCCACTCCATGTCCATAACTGTAGTGTCCCTCTGGAAAACTGGGGCACCTTGAAGAAGGCAATACCACCTTATAGCACCATGTCAATGATGCTGGGAAGAAGAGCAAAAAGAGCAAGCAGGACTTACATCACTGAGTATCAGAATTGAAAAAAAAGGAAATCAAATCTGTGGGAACATTTTCATGAGAAAAAGAGCAAGCAGCAGAATTGTCAGGGTGTAAAAAAAAAAAAGTCTAAAATAGCTAGCAGTTGTTTGAAGGAACATGACAGTGATAAAGGCAGAGGAAGTTTGTGGTGGGTGTTCAAGGATGGCAAGGAACAGGATATGTTTATGTGCAGAGATGCTAAATATAAACTCCAAGGTGCAGCAGAGATGAAAGACATCTCATCAACAGTATCTGTAGAAGGTCAGGATGTAGTATAAAAGAGGGGGAAAAGGCATAGGCCCCTATTCACACGGAAGACAGCTAAAAGAGATGTTATACCAATTCCCCATGGTTTTGTTGGGCAAACATGTAAAAATACACAAAAGCTACCATTACAAACTGAAGTTTTATTTGCACCAGACTCACAGACAACATAAACTGAAGAACCCACAATGGAAAAATATTATAAAATATAACTTGCATTTTATGGAATAAATGTGCTATTAAAGTCAGTGCAACAGTAGCTGACTCTAGCTGCTTGTAAGAAGAGATTAATAGAAATAATAGGGTTTCAGACTTGTCATTTTTTCCTGACATGAAAATCAAGATGGCTCCAAATTCTGGGAATGTCACCAAACACCGCCGCAAAATTTGAAGAAAGGGATGTATAAATACATAAGGTAAAATTTTCATTTAAGTGGAGTTTGAGATACTGGCATGACAACCCACATCACATCAAACTTAAGATTGAATAAAGAAGTTCCAATTTAAAATTTTAAAATTTCATGGCCTGTGAGTTATATCATATAAAGGATATCACTAAAGGCAAAGATGTACATATAAGCTGTTAGACAACAGCTAGGCACAGAAATCCATGCTGTGATGTAAAACTACTGAAGGAGGCTATGACCATATGATTTAGTCCTTTGTTTTCTATCACAGATGACAAATTGATAGTCAAACTCTCTCCATTCCATTTGTTACCTGGTGCATTGCAGTTTTAATTCATCAAGCTGCTGGATTTTTAATTCAGCAGATTATTAATTTCTGACCACAGTTCTTTTCAAGTCATTTTCCTGAGTGTTATTTTTCAGGTAAGAATCCAATGGTCCTTTTTTCAAGTGGTTGTGACAATGAAATCCATACAGAAAACTGAAACATAGACAGTCTACCCTTAACTGCTTGTTTATCTTGAGCATCACAGCCCCATTTAATCAATTGGCATTGATTTAAAATGCAAGGTAATCTCAAAGGAGAGAAGCAGGGTAGATAGGCAGATATAGATCGGGCTGGGAATGACAGCACAGTTCAGATCTAGTTTTACAGATGTCCTGTGTGGAAAGAAAGCACAGAGAGCTAGGGAATTAGCAGGACCAATTTTTGTTGCTTTTTTCCGCTACTATACCCTTCTTGTCAATTACAAACTATTAAAGACTACAACAGAAGACTTTCCTGCTCTGTGTCTTGACACAGGTTTTTTCTTATCATTTGGAGCTCCAGCCCAGCAATGCTAACTCTGGATCAGGTGGTATGCAGGAGAATCAACAAATTCAAAAGACAGGAAGAGCAGAGGAAGAAAAGGGAGATGCTAAGGAAAAGAAAGAAAAAGAACAAAACACAAACCCAACAACAAAGAAACAACAGAAGTTTTCAGTTTCCATTTCAAATAAAAATACTGAATGTTTTCCCAGGAAGCATGTTTTTATGTCCCACATGAAAAATATATGTGTTTTATTTTGCTATTATACCAAACAAACACCAGGACATTCTGTAACCCGAGCAGATTGCAACATGAAATAGATAATAAGGTGCAATAATTTAGCAATAGTCAAGAGTTTTAGAGGTTTTTTTTATTAAACTGCTCTTAATCAAGTCACAGAGATCAGCAGATGGGCCACCTGTGATGAAAGGCGAGTTGAAAAACTGAGCTTGCCATTGTTCTTAAAACTGCTATGAACATATCTAACAGCAACTGAGTTAGATCAAAGCAGAGTACAGAGGGGATCACAAAGCAACAGCCACTGAAGCAGGAAAAGATGTGAAAAGAGCTACAAGTTAACTAGCACAGGGACATGAAATTGGTACTGACCAAAGCTGTGAAACAGTAGAACCCAGCAGTATCAAAGACACAACTACAGAAGAAATGGAAACATGAAGGTGGGGTATGAAAGAGAGAGATGTAATAAAGTATAAACATCCAGAGCATCTTGCACAATTAAAGTTACAAACACCCACCAGGGGAGATAAGACACTTTCTGTGTTTTCATTTGCTAAAAAATTATTCATCACAAGGAAACAGGTTTTGACACAATAAAAAGCAGTCCTGACATTATATACAGGGAGTAGAAGTAGAACTGGAATATCCTTTTCCTTTCCATCACTCATGACAGTGAATTCCAGGTATTGTTATAAACAGTTATTAGAAACAGTTATTAAATATTAGAAACAGCCATCCTTGACCAGTCTTGTTTTTCCCATTCCAGGCTGCTGTCATCCTAGTAATCCAGATAAAGTGACTGAATTGTTATATGTATGCCAGCCATACCCATCCCAGCCCAAACAACCCTATAGAGAGCCAAGAGAATCAGTAACAGCAAAAAGCTTTTCTTGGGTATTCCTCAGTACTAATCCCTCCATCTGTGGGAGACTCAGGTAAGCCAAAGGGCTCTCTCCAGACCATCAAAATCAGGCCTAGACAAAACACTGTGGATGTGACACCTCCATGGCTCCCTGGAAGGGAACTCTTAAGGGGTTGTCCTATTTTCTAAACAAAAAAAAGTCCAGCTAGAACAATGACAATTTTAATTTTCTAACAAAATCTTTTTCTAATCTAAGTGCACATGGTCACATGTCAATGAAAAAAAAAAATTGCCAAAGAGAGAACAGGCCTTTCTTATGACAATAAACTAGCTCAAGCTTTCATGGATAAATTGGAGGTGTGGTGCTGGAAGAAAAAAAAGTAGGAGCAACATTCTACTCATTTCTCTTAATTTATTTTCATCAAACAATGAACTCTCCAACCTTCTTTTATCTCACATCTTTCTTGAATTTACAGAAACTTCTAGCAACTCTTCACTAATGTAAAAGCCACAGTGACACTCACCTCTCCCAACACCTGTCAGAAGCACCATCAGCTGCCTGCCTTGCCTTCTCTGCAGCTGAAACAGCAAAGAGGTGGCAACAGAAGAGCAAACAAGATGGATGGGAAATGGCTCTCTGCTGAAGTCTGTAGTGCCATGTCAGGAAAACTTTAAGCAGGGGGTGTCAGGGTCAAGGTTCTTCCCTGTGACCTGGCCTTCCCAGGGGAAAATCTGTAGTGGGTAGCTGTGTACATGTGTGGCTATAAGAAAAAGGTACTGTAAATTGTTTCCTTTCTGTCAGATTAATTGCCATGTGCTTTATTTAGGAGCAACTTAATTGCACAGAGCATAAAAATAAATGTGTGTTCAGAATCTCAAATTATCCTCAAGTCCTGCTCAGCCTGCTCTGAGGCTGCAGTTTCAATCACGAGATGTGTTTCTCTTCAACAGATAAATTTGCCAGACATTCAGTGGAAAAAAAATTCCATTAAAGCACATAGTCAATCTGCTGAGAACCTGGCTTCTGTTGACGTTGGCTTCAGTGAATTAAGGGACATCGATCCCAACCTCACTAGTATTTTTAAGACTCCAGTTTTACAGTGGATTTGAGGAAGCATTTGCTAGTAAGTCTGAAGTTGAAAAATAAATAGAAATCTATGTTCTTGCAGTCAAAAAGAGGTACAAAATGAAAATTCTACACTTTTTAAAAGAAGTTTACACTGAAATTCTTCCCTCTGCATCATGACCAGGGAGGAAAAGAAGAAATAAGACAAACAAAACCAAAAACCAAGCAACTAAAAATCAGGAGGCTCCTGTCCTGAATGTGAAATAGGCAAAAACATTTCTCATTAATTTCCATATTGAGGATGAAATGGTTCCTTCACATTGAAAGAATGCATGAGTATACTCAACAAGAGTTCTGAAAACTATTACCAAATTATTTTTTTCACATGTCAAACAGTGAATTCCAAACTATATTTGGAGAGCTGGATACAGCTTCACCTTTTTTTTCATCCTTTCAGTACTATGAGAACAGAACTGTGTCAAAACACCTTCCAATTTTCCCATCAAAGGTGGACAATGTATCTAGAAAGCTGCCTGCAAAAGGGATTGATATTTCAGTGATAAACCAATATAACTGCTTAAAAATAACATAGGAGTGACATAAAAGCATCACTGTTTAACTGTTTTATTATTTTTAACTTAATTAAATTACCTTAAATATTTTACCACAGAAATATGGGAATTTGGTTGTTATTATCAATTCTACTGATACCTTCAAAAAACAGATTGCAGATTTCTGAGTAAGGATGAACCAGTTATTGAAAAGAAAAATCCTGTCTTGGAAAAATATGGACCTACAACAGTAGACTCTCAACTGAAGGAATTGATCTTTTACTGAGGTTCGCATTGCCCTTTTGCTGTTTTGGAGAGTCTTATGCATCTGGAACTCCCTACATGGTAATGGGATTCTCACTATTTCCCCATTCACAGCAGAATTAAGGGAGCTGGAAGAAAAATTCTACGTATTAGGAATTTTGCTACATTATTAAGAAGAAAAATGCTTCACAGAATGTGGAAAGATACTTTCCGAAACCAGAAGTTAGACAGGCCACTGCTACTATTATTTCTGCTAAGAACAGCACTTTTGTATTCAGGAGTGATGTGAGATTTGGTGTAAAAGATGCTGTACATTATCCTTATAAATGCTTATTGTTTCAGAGCTATTAGTGAGAAAAACTGAAAATTGAGAAATACTCTTATCTTCCTCCTATAAAACACTGGAGTGAAAGTGGGAATTTGAAATGGGGTTTGTAAAGGCTTGAGCCTACAGGGTAAATACCAAAGCAGAAAATTTACTGGAAAGCTGTATGGTGAGAGGGCTGATGGGTCACTGAAAAGGGAGGACACTACAAAAGAAGGTAGGATGGTAGAGCTGTGGGTCAAAAAATGTGCAGATGGAAAGAAACAAGCTTGTGTGTAAAGACTGGAGACGGAGAGCATGGAGAGCAGTGCTGTGGAAAGGGACCTGCGGTCCTGGTTGGTGGCATGTTGAATCTGAGCCAGCAGTGCCCTGGCAGCCAGGAGAGCCAACCCTGTTCTGGGGTGCATCAGGCACAGCCTTGCCAGCCAGGCAAGGGAGGGAATTGTCCCCTCTACTCTGCAGTGGGGCAGCCTCACCTCGAGTGCTGGGGCAGTTTTGGGTGCCACAATGTAAGAAAGACATTAAACTGCTAGAAAGTGTCTAAAGGAGGGACATGAGGATGGTGAAGGGCCTTGAGGGGAAGCTGTATGAGGAGAAGCTGAAGTCACTTGGTCTGTTCAACCTGGAGGAGACTGAGGGGAGACCTCATTGCACTTACAGCTTCCTCGTGAAGGGTAAAGAGGAGGGGCAGGCATTGATCTCTTCTCTGTGGTGACCCATGACAGGACTTGAGGGAATGGCACAAAACTGAGTCAGGTGAGGTTTAAGTTGGATATCAGGAAAAGGTTTTTCACCCAGGGCAGTGTTCACAGCACCAAGCCTGTCTGAGCTGGAGAACCATTTGGACAATGCCCTCAGGCACGTGGTGTGACAACTGCCCTGCACAGGACCAGGAGTTAAACTCAATGACCCAGATGCATCCCTTCCAACTCAGCATATTCTGTGACTAACACCAATGCAATGAAAAGAGGATTAACATGTAGATGGCAGGCCAACACCACAAATTAAAAATATTAGAAGTTTTTCTACGCAAAATATTAGCTGTCAGGGGACACCTAATTATGGATACCTGTATGAAAGCTTAATCATGTTGTCTCCTCTTTTCTGATGCTTGTATAAAAAGTATGCTGGTGATGAAGGCTATGGACAATTTGTGCAAGACCTTAAATATGGCAAAATGTTCAAAATTGATGTAAAGAGAAGGCAAAGAGAGAAGAAATTGATGGAAGAAGCAAGATAGTTTATTCCACTGTCTTTGATCAATGAGAAGCAAGAAGAGATAAGTTATAGTCCTTTGGAAAATGAAATACTGCTCCCATATTGAATATTTCTTCTAAAGCCTAGTTTTTAACAAATTCTTAAATGAATCTGTAAGTGTGAAAATTCACATGGAACATCCAGAAAGAAAAAATAAAAGTGTGGTTTTTATGCTTTCTTCATTTATTATTTATTTAAATATCTCAAAGTATATTTTGCTTCTGTTCTCTCTTCCTGCTTGGTTCAAAATATTAAATAAAAACTTGAATGCATTTATTTAATGGTAAGTTTGAATCTCAGAGAATGCTATTTCCAGGATGTAGTAGTTCATATTCTATCAGAACAGGCTTGCCTGTTTCTGAAGAATATCTCTAAACGCAAAACAGAAGATAAAAACTAGGAATAAAACAACAGGAAGGATACATGCACCATAGCCAGTAGTAGAAAGAAGAGATTTCAAATGCATTGTAATGCCAATCACCCCCACAGCTTTAAAATTAAGTAAAGTTGCCACATCTCCCATTCTGCCAATACTTCTCATTAAAACAAAAAAAAAATCAGTTCAGATATTTTCTATTTTATTTGGACATACAGTAGAAGCATGGATTTCAAACAAATGAGGAAAGCATTGCCTGCCTTCCAAGAGACAAATGAAAACCTGGACACTTTAAATCTGGCATGTATTTTTCTCACACCTGAAAGCTAATCGAAAAAATTCCTTTTATATCACCGCTGACCCACTTCTGCTCAAGGAACTTTAAGTTCCTAAGCATGCCAATCATGAAAGGAACTTTAAGTTCCTAAGAAGCCAATCATAAAAGACACATCTGTTGGCATACTTTTAAATTCCAAGCTGAAATTCTGATGTGAGTATGAATATGCTAAATGTATTAGCAAAATATAAATAAGTGGTACAAGAAAACACTCCTTTAAAAAACATTTTAAATTAACTACATTTATGTTAATGATGCACACACAGAATGAAGACTGCAGTAAATAATTAAACAATGAAGATATTTTGAAGGGCAGATATGCTGTGCATCAAGGTCAGTGCATTTAAACAACTAGACAGTTCATAAATCCCAGAAAATAAACATCAAATGAAAGCAACTTAGTCACTATGCTGAAGTAAATACTACTGTCAATTGCTGCTTCATTCTCAGCAGTTCTGTGTATTTGGATAGTGTGCAATTTTCTTGTTACAGAATCAAAACTAAATTTTGAACTAATCCAGTGACATAATTTAAAGACAATTAATGGTTCTGTATTTTCAGATTTTTGTTCAAGGTATAGCCACATCATTTGGATCAAATAAGCACTCCCCTTACAATGAACAATTTCATTTCTTTTTCTTCTCCTGTGTCACCAGAAATCAAGGACATGAAATTAATGTTATATTTACCAAGAAAATATTTCTAAGGGAACTTCATTGCATAAATAGAGGACAGCAACAGAAGTCGGGAACAGGCATATTGATAGGCAATGATCTTACCTAATGTGCATGGACTGAAAATAGAGACATACACATCTCAGAATTACAAGGTAGTCAGTGAAATGACAGCTGTATAACTTTTATTTAGAATGATTTTTTAGCCTATTCATTTTAGCCAATGCTGAATGGTTTAAAAAAACCCAAACAATAGTATTACCAGTCTCAGCATTCTCTATCTCATCCTAAATTAGAACAGATAATCAATTGTAAACTTATAAATGATCCTGTGAGAAGTTTTTAGAGAGTCGATTGAAATCAATTCAGAATTGCCATACAAACAATAAGAGAACATATTTATGCTTCCTAACATTTGAGTGTTTTGCTCCTAGATCTAGCTCTAAAACAGGAATACTGGGGAAAAAAACCCCAACTTTTTATCACTGTTGTTATGCTGTAACATAATTTGGTTTTTCTTGGAACCAAAACCACTACACTGTATGTGTTCCTATACATGTGAACTCCCAGTAGATATACTATTTAAGCTTGCTTTGAGTTTACATTTTCTTGCTGCAAAGCTGATTAAGCTACCCTTACAAAATAAAGCCCTTACATAAAAAATAACTTTGAATTCAACTGGGGTTAATTTTGGAGAAAATTAATATTTAAGGACACGGACCTTCAAGCAGGGTGCAATATATTTGGTATAATGTTTGCACATTATACATATATTTATACATAAAACAATTTGTGCCATTTTTTGGACTATCACAGAGGATTATAGGATCCATCATTAGGCCAAAAAAGAATGCAGTGCATTTCGTAAGCATTTCCATCCTATCAGCTTCATGCAATTTTGCACTTCCCCCTGTTGATGATGGGTTTGTGAAGACATAATGCATGCTGGACAAAGCAAACTTTCAGCATTCAAACTCTGTTAATTAATTCATCACCTAAAAGCTAAGTATTGATTTTTTAATGGCTCTACAAATCTATTTAAGCTACTATGATGTAATTAAGAGGACGTGTGTTTACTGTAAATTATCTAACAAGTACAAGGACTGTGCATTCAGCAATAACCAAAATTTTTGCTCAGACAACAGGCAAATTGACTGTTGGAAACTGTTTTTCCACTAATTTTATAAAATACCATGATTATTGTCAAGATGGATTTTTAAAACCCTCCTAGAGGAGTAAAAATAGAAAGATACGATACTTCTTGTTTTGAAAGGGACAAGAGATCGTGTGCCAATTCAGTGGTGGGGAGTCAACTACTTAACATAAGTGCCCACAGGGATGGTGAAATAGAAATCTCAATCCAAGCGTTACAGGAAAATTAGTGTACTATAGTGCATGAACTCCTTATAAAATATTCTATCCAAAATGCTAGCAAAATTAAGAGCAAAGTCTTAATTCCCACAGATGGTATCTGATTATCCACTAAAATCCTACTATAAAGCCAAAGTAACATATGAAAATGTTATTACCTTCTTCCATTAGAAGTATGGAGTCTTATGGTTAAATGCATAATGATGTGCAACATATGTCTCCTATGGGTGTGAGGAAATCTGCAGTCAAGTGAACCACTGACATGCAGACTATATCAACAACAATAGAGGAGCAAACACAGCTTGTTGCAAATACAAGTAGATTTCTTACCTTATGTTTACACTGCAAAAATGAAATATGCTTACTATATCATTATCACTGTCAGGAAAAAAATAGATGATGGGGGGAAAGGAAAGGAGTTTAATCACAGATGCTAAAACAAGAAATTAAGATTCAATGCTTTGTGAAATGGGCAAAAATTATGCCGGATAAATCTCTTATTGAGACAATAAAAAAAACATTCCAGTATGGAAAGGTCCATGAGATCTTGACTTCTGACTAACAACCTCTACAACATTTTCAACCTGAGAAGACATCTTGAAGATGCCTTTGTGTACAAATCCCTAGCTTTTCCATTACTGTTGAAAAAAAATTCTAGTCATCTATACCTCTATAGTTGCAATGTGGCACACATATTTTATTTTACAGTAGCCTCCAGAGGGAGGACTTCAACATTTCTGCTGAGAATAGTTACTGTTATTACTCAGTTTTCAAACGACATCCAACTGTTAATGGGAGAAGGGAGGATATTTGAAGGCATTTATCATGCAGAGATAAAAAGACATCAGAATAATCTGTCTTTTGATAACACTAATTAGCAGTAGAGCTTAGTTAGATTTTTTAAAAATAAAAAATGCACTACAATTTTATTCTTAGTAGCAAAAATGAGAAGATTTCTAAATATTTAATAACAAAAGCATGAACCTATTTTTTCAATGTCACATTTTTGTTGAAGGAAGGACTTTCCCAATGGTACAGTAATTTGTTTTATTTTTGCTTTGCTTTGCAACTGTACTGAAGTTTTGCATAACCAGCCCTTTTCACCAAGGCAATGTTCCATTCTTACTGGTGGAGGCAAAAGAGGAGATGATTTTTACATCTGTAGGATACAGAGGAGACAGACATCTCAGTTTTCAGAGTCCATTCTCCTGAAGTGTTGGGAAAGACAATGGCTTGCTAGAAGACAATGGAATAGAAGAAAACATGAAGGCAATTATTATATGTATACATGGCATAAAGTGTGAATCAATAATTAAAGAGTTAATTATCTCACCAGTTATGGATACAGGCTTGGGATTAATCCCTGCAAATAGATGAAGAGGCAATTATGCTCCCTCCATGCAGCACAAGATAACCAGGCCTTCTCTGGCTGCACAGATGGGGATTCACAACGGTGATGTGCTCCCAAAGAGTAAATAATTTTGAAATGATGAGTGGCAACACACTGCAATAACCAATGGCAATGCAGTAGTGTTCCACACCTCTGTGTGTCCAAATTGAGAATCCCCTAGCAGTGATCACAGCAGAGTGTTAAAGCATCCTGCAGAAAATCAAAGTGAATAAATAAACCATAATGTCTTATAAGACAATTAATTTGCTCTCTCATCATTGTTGTACACTGAAAACTTTTATTTGTGCTATAGAAAGGGAACTATGGATTTAATATGATCATAATAGGTGATCTGGAAAATGAGTAATTTTTTTGAATACTTCACAATTCCTTTCAGAATTTATTCATTCACCAATTTTCCCTTATAAAATCCCAATGCCAAACCAGCTGAAGGGAAAACAGAGTTAAAATATGCCTTCAAACCATAGTTAAAATATGCCTCAAGAGACTAGCAACAAGTGTTTTCAAATTATTAGCCAGTTTTAGTAAGATCTGAAAAGGAGAGAAGTCTGAAAGACAATGACGATAATGTCCTCAGAGGTAATTGACAAAAACTCACAAGGAAACCAAACTCACTAGTTTCATGGCTTACAGAACTTTTTACTTAAGTATGGGATGTAGTTGTTGAGATCCCACTCTTCTTTCCAAAGAGACTTGGACTGTCAAACACAGTTCCTATGACAGCAGATGAGAGCCCACAACAGAATCTGATTTTGGTATTATGTAACCTTTGAATTTTAAATTTAAAAAAAAAAAGAGCTGGTTTTGCTTTGTATGTGACAATCTATATATTACTCACTATTGCCAACCTCAAGCTTTTGAAGACCTTGAGTCAAGCCACAAAACATCATGAGATTAGCTGTAACATGAGTTACTGAAAAATAAATAAATACATTTGTGTGGTTTATTCCTCTTTTAATGCAGGGTGAGCTCAGGTCATGTTTTTGCAACTTTCCTTCACAAATACCGAGTCTGCAGATCCAATTTTTTTTCCTAGTTGATTTGAGCTAAGAAACCATAAGACTTGGTAGAACTAACACTTCAAGCATTATGCATAGCTACATCGACCTTGAGGGACTTTCACTTCCCCCTCCTCAGTGGCAGTGAAGCCAATTCAGTAATTACCAGGATACAGCTACAGCAAAGGCCCCAGCACATGGTAAGTGTAGAAAGTCTCAAGAGCAGCAATAGGTCTGTGGGGAACAAAAGGATACATGAGAACCAAGTGACCAGAGCAGCCTACCACCAAACGAGCACAGTCGTGGCTGGAACAGATGCTGACTCCCACGGGACACCTCAACTCCCCACCAGCTGAGTGCTAATGATGCAAAGAGACTCTGCTAGGCAAAGGGAGTGGAATTTCAGCCACAATGTCTCTCCCCAAAAATATTTTTCCGCAGTTAAGCTTCATTCTTCTCAAAATTTTTTGACATTCGAAAAGAAAACACAATCTCTACCCCGGAAACTAAATAGGTCAAAGTTTAAATATGTAGAGGTAAAATGCAGGTTATTGCATCATGTGCAGTTTGTGTGGGAAGTTCCCACCTTCTCATGCCACAGACATAAACCTTCCCTAACTCCTGTAGGTTCCCAACACTTTTTCTTATGGCTAGTTTTAATTACATCAATACAGAGCACATAACAACCAACTTTTTGTCTAGCTGCTCCATACACAGATTGTTTAGACTCCACATTTAAGTCTAGGAGGTTCTAGCCATTAACATGTATCACACAGAGCCATTCCTGTTTTCTTTCTCCTGTACTCCTTCTTGGGTGGCAGACTTAAAAATTAGTTTTGGGGGATGTTGAAATTAAAATTGTTCCATAGAGGCAGTTTGAAAAAGACTTAAGAAACAGTTTCTAGTGGGTTGGGTTTTTTTTCCTTTATTACTTTTTGTGAGGTTAATTTCTACTCATCGTAACTAAAACTTTTTGTGGGAATGGACCACACCTTTTCAGCTATGCATGAAGCATCTTCTTAAAGTAAAGGAGATCATTGCACACAGTGAGAGCAGACAGTCACACACTGCTCAGGGAAGCTATCTGGAGCATCCCACTGAAAATGGCAGTTCTGCCTCATGCAGAGAGGGAGCTTATAGCTGAGGCAGCATCCTAGACACTGCTTTTCTTCCTAGCCTACACAGTAACTTTGTAATTTCAAAGTGCATCAAGGAAACTTTTGGGATTTGAAAAATTTAGCAGGATAAATTTCCCTTTTCAACTCTCATAAACAGTTAACATGCAAATTGCCAATTTAAGATATTTACCAGTTTTAGGATTTATACAACTGTCAGCCATCTCTACTTGATAAAAATTCAGTACCAAGAGACTGGGTTGCTATTTGGAATAAATATTTACTCCAGAAACAACATTAAGAAACTGTTTCTTTCATGTTGTTCTAGCTCCTGAGTTCTAGAATTTGCTCTTTTGCACCCGTTTAACTTCCAGTTTCAGGCTTCAAATAGAAACCTTCTGTTTCTAAATCTTGCAGTTCCTCACTACATTTTACAGTGGGAGCACTTAACCTAAAGGCCAAGTCCTACATGCCAAAATTATGCAGCTAGTCTTTGACACATGGCCTGGCACTCCATCTCACAATGGCCCTGTGTCCACTCTGTCACTGTATCCACTGTCTGTCACAGTGACAAAAAGGCAGGTATTTGCTGTTTTGTGTCAAGGCTGTGGACAGATGGGTAGCAGCAGTATATGGACAGGTCACATCTTGGGAAAGGCATTAATCTCACTCATCTCCGTGGTTTGTTTTGATAATATTCTAGGATAATATTCTATTCTAGGAGCCCCTCTGCAAGTCTTCATGTGTATGAACCCTCCCACTGTATAAACCAACACATTTCAGTTGGTCATCTGTCCAATAATGGGACAGCCAAATGATAAATCTTGATATATTGCATCTGAATACTGCCAGGAAAGCCGTAGAAACCTGTCAGTGTTCCTTTATACCTTTTTCTTAGAGAGACTAAGGGATAAAAGCAGGAGAAATGGATCTTACTTGTATTTCCAAGGTCAGTTTATTCCAAATTGTTTCTAGAGAATTTATTCCAGAGTGCTTCTAGGGAAGATACCTGATGCCCACAAGTGAAAGAATAGTCAAGCTTCCTTTTCTGATAGATTTTGGCATACTCCAAGACTAGGGCCTTGCAACTTCAGTTACAAATATAAAGAATTAGGGCAAACAATATTAGGGCACTTCTGCTGCCCAGGATTACTTTAACCCCCTGCCCTTGTGTTATACAACTGTACTCCCCTAGTGTCTCTGCTTGTGAACTCATAATATCCAACACAGGATTCCAGCACAGAGTCACCTGGGAGCAAAGGGAAATTCTAATGAGAACAGAGCACGAGGAGCTTGCAGTGCTGCCAGAGACTGGCATTGCATTTTGGCACCATCTTTATTTTTAGTGTTCCAGCTCTGCTTTCCATGTATAGTTCAGTATAGGGTGCTGGATTTTTGGTATGCCATAGCCAAACTGTGTCAAGAAGACAGCAGAAGTGATTCTTTTAAGCTGATGCAAGCTTCTTCCAAACACACTCTGCTTCATTCAACCCATTAAAAACACCAAACATTTTTGTTCATTATTTGAAATTAAATTCCAGCCGGCCTAAGGAACTCCATATGTGTCTGGTTTGTGTGCCCAAATCCCTGGTGATGCTGCAGTTCTTGTAAACACCACAAATAGGTTTTTGCCAAAGTCTGTAGCTGAAGAAATGACAAACCACTGCAGATTCGTAACATAAGCGTGTCATTGCTGACTGCTGTTGCAACACAGAGGATACTAAAAATATCACTGTGGTAAAACTGTATTTTGGAGATCAGTGCAAACAGCAAAAGCTCCAGTAAACATGTTCTGTTTTCATCTCATTGAGGTGTTTAGTTGGGCAAAAGCAGGGAGAGGGGAGGAAAGTTACCTTCAGGAAAATTTCATATATGCCAGGGAATCAATTTTCTGACAACTAGACACGTTTTTACATGTAATGAGACAAACTGAAATTGGATAACAACAAAAAATACCCATCTTTTTATTAGTAATTAACAAGTATGTTGCAGTTTTACACTGTTTCCTACTGTCCTGAGCTTCCATATTCACACAGATGAGCTGTCATGTTCTCACAATCAGAAGCATCACGTTTTCCTTTAGCTTTTACATTACCACATAGAGAAGAGATGATTTAGTATGAAACCATAGGGTCTAAGAAACCATTGAGAGTAGAGAAGGGCAGTAATCCCCTGTAGCTTTACTACAGTTTCTTCTTTTTTGTTTAAAGCCTTTGATTTGCTTCAACCTGTTAGGCATATGCTTCCATTGAACTTCTTTCAGTGCCCTCTTCAGAGAAATATTTCTAGCTCTACTGGTGATTTATAGTAACTTCTCAAAATAAGCATATTTGTTTTCCTTGTTTGCCAGTATATTACCCTGTAATGATGGACTGACTTTTATTCATCTTCTACTAAAGCTTTTTTTATTTGTCCATTTGACTGTCACAAGACTGTTGGATAGATTTTCTATTACTATCTAAAATGCATTTCCATCACTTATCACAAAAATCTGAATTTAGCTGAATTAATATGGCTGATTTAGCCTTCCCTAAAGGAAGTGTATAATACTTTGCAGAAATAGTGTTTCTTTTTATGCAAAAATCCCGCTATAAATCACATAAAACTAACTTGGACATCCTGCTTACCCATGATAACTCAAAATAGATTTACCCATAAACAAATACGCACATGCGTGGGCTTCTTTGTCTTTGTTTCACCTGTGTCTTCATGAATATAGTGTTCAAGGGAAGTGCTGGAAGGGCAGACTTGGAACCACAAATCCTGATTTTATCTACACAGTCAACAGCACAGAGACTTCCATGAGTGTGCCTCTGCAGAATGAGCTCAATGCGCAAGCAGGTAGTCCCTCCAGCATGACCCCTGTTTTCCCTGAGCCCTCTCCCAACCACACAGAGTGCCTTGCCAGGGTAGCTGTTCACAAGTGTGCCTCCAGATGCTCTTTTGTCCTTATACTAATTTTTCATTGCTGTTAATTTAGATTTGTCTTCTGGGGAGAACCTGACTCCACTTTCTTAGCTTCTCAAGCTTTTCTTCTCACATTACCAAGTCAGAAAACAGCTATACTGAATCTCAGTGTGCTTAAATGTAGCCTTCCATCCTGATCCCCAAATCCCTCATCTTTATTTTAAAATTGTGTCAACTTCTACTTCCCTTAAGTATGAGATACCAGCTCTATCAGCACTTGTTTGGAAACTGAAAAAAACAAGTTTTATCTTATGCTGCCCTTCACGTGTAAGAGACTTCCTGTCAACACCAACAGCACTTACACATTATCTGTTTTCAAATCTCACCTTGAACATATTCTTTACTATGATGTTCAAGGCAAAAACAAAACAGAATAAAAAAAACAAAAACAAAACAAAAGCAAGACGGTTTCAGAGACAGGAAAACAAAAGTCCAGAAAATGGAACATAAAAATATTTGCAAGATTTAATGAGTATTTCTATTAAAAAAAAAAAATCATAAAAGAGAAACATCGTATGGGCTTAGCGGAAAAAAAAAAAGTATGGGGAAAATATATACCTCGTCAATTTCAAAAAATTTTGACTCCAGCTTCTCCATTTCTTCTCTGCCCTTCACAAAATCTTAACAACTAACTTGTATCTCCAATCTCCTTTGGAAACCTTGAACATCTGAGTTTCATGTCTTCCATTTTTTCTATACTATAGTAAAGGCTAAGAAATTAATTTATTTTTTCAATGAAAAACAACATCCCAGGACTCCAGGAGGAAGAATTTGAACAAAGGCATCAAACACCACAAACCTCAAGACACAAATAATCAGATTTCCTAGGACAGGAGAATTGGAAAATAGACTGTGTGACAGTGATGCCTGAGGTAGTGGTTTGCCTCAGCTCACAGGCTCTCTAAAACAGCCTGACCTACATATTCCTCTTCTTTTTTTCTAGGGCTCACTGAGAAAACAGACTTCCTACCACTATCATGAGGTTCACTGGGAGGTTAAAAACATGGAGAGTTATCTTCAAGTATAGAAAGAGCAAAGTTTATTGTGTAAACATTTACACTGTGAGCTGACCTTCTTCTGACTTCAACTGGTAAAGAGTCCAGGGGGAAATGTTTTGGGGCAGGAGTCCAGGAAGCTGAATGGAGTGGGAAGATAAAGAGTGGTCTGCAGTTGAACAGGGCAGTGGGGAGAGAGACAGAGGAATGTTTCTCTGGTCCATGAGAAGGACTGCACAACTTTGGAAAAGGATTCCATGACACTGATCTCTGTGGTGAGCAGGGGACCAGAGACAAGCTGCTCCCTGTGTCCTTATCAGAACAGTTGCTTAGTAATCCAGGAAGACAGAGCAATTCCCTGAGGGTGCAGAGATGGAGGGCATCTCAGGGACATGATATAATACTGCCACTGTGTCATCCTTTGAACTACACAGCCACAATTGGGACCCTCTGGGCAATTCCTGGTTCAGGCACCTGAGTTCTCCTGGGATTAAGCTGTGCATTGAGATCCAGCCACCAAAACATGGTGTGAATTTAGATGCCCAAGGGCATCCCACTGCAAATTCACAAAACACATGTGTGTTGGGGAGTGGGGAGGGAGTGTTTTCTGTAGGCCGGAACATTCAGCCCCATGGGAAAGTTTCAGGTTCTAGGACACTTCAGATGGCACTTGATGTGTCTGTATTCTTCCATCTGGAGCTGTCTACAAAACGTGCTGACTCCCAGAGGACTTTGGCTGCCACAGAGCTCACTTACTAATATATATCATAAATCCTGTAATGCATTAAACAAATTATTTCTCATCTTTTCAGTAATGTGAACTCTGAAAACCTCAGTTGTCCACACGTGGCATATAGTGCCTAGGATGTTTAGGACATCCTAAGGTGTCTGAGACATCCTGATAGCAATATCAGATATTACACAGGACCTGAAAGGTATCTACAACAACCTGACTCTGTGCCAAGTAGGAAAAAATCAGGTAACTCAAACCATAGTAGATAAACTGAGCAATTTCTTGGGTTTTTTCAACTGTAGAAATGGGATGCATGTTGGTTAACTTCCAGAGTGACCCCTCACCTATCCCCTAATTTCTGTGTGCTCAGTGTGATGGGGTGTGTGGTTTGTGATGGGGTTTGGCAAGGCTTTCTGCTGGTATCATCCTAGAGGACTGTAATTTACTGACAACTTGAATGAGCTGCCAGCCCTAAACCACTGGATAATTGATATTTCCCAGTCAAAGCAAGACAGCAGATTTTGTGTAGGTGTGGACATGGGAACAGCATGTAGAGAGAGATCTGTATAACTTCTCTGTCTGTAAAATAAACACACCATCCCTGTCTATTAAGGACAGTGATGATTAAATGTGTGACATCTTAAATTTTTTTCTGTGCACGTCAAAGTAAACTCTAGGGTACTTCACCATGTAGCTATACAAGACCCCAGAAGCACAAGAAACAATGGAGATATATGAATGTTTTGCCTCAAGCTGAGGCATTTTTTAATGTCCTCAGAGAATGAGCCTGCATTGTAATGTAAAATCCCAGACACGCCTTCTTCACTTTTTCATTGTTACTCCGGGTTTACATGCAGAGACACATTTTCACATAGGAAAGAATAATTAATTTGCTTGGGCACATGGATTCCTTGAGCTATCCCTTTTCAATATTAGTTCCCCGTGTTTGTCTGTGTGCTTCACATACAGGGTATTGTTCCTCCAAAAAGCAGTAACTGGGAAAGAAAAAAACCCAACAGAGTTATACAGAAAAAGAAAATCAAAACAAAACAAAAAACCCCAAAGCAAAAAAAAAAAACACCCTCCACCAAATCAGCATTCAATACAGAATCACAGGTGCAAACATTCAGTTAAGTTTTATTATATATTTCTGTCACCATTTATAAAATTCAAAAGACTGGAGTTACACAGACAGCTATTTTGGCTTTATTTTTATTTTAATTAATATTTTGGGGTTTTTTTTTTTCTCATCTGTTTTGGGAAATACAGTAGAGAGAAAGATAGTGCTTAAAATATCAGATACTTCTGTCAGGGAATCAAGAATTCAAATAGAATTATAAGGAATGAGTTTTAACTGAGGCAAGAGCAAGAGGGGCAAAAACCCTATGTGGTCTTCCTTTGAACAGTGATGGGACAGCTATAGTTACAGCTAAGACCCTTGACAATGTGACTGGTGGCTTTCCAGGACAGATATTTGACTACAAGTTCAGACCATTCGTGTCAGAAGTTTATATGAGGTTTAAAGTGTGGAGTGATTGAGTTATCCAAGAAAAAGAACATTAATAAGTCTTCAAGCAGGAAAGGCAAATAATTACAGTAGTAAGGTATCCAATACTTTTAGTACAGTATGAGATTCCTGCAAGACTTCATGGTTCTCTGCTGTGGAAAGATTCCTCTCTTCTTTAACAAGGTAGTTAGGGCACTGCACACTCACTCTGCAGTGAAGACTTGTACAGGTATTGAGCAGTACAGAAGTCAATACATGTAGTCATTAGAGAAATGATTTCTTATGAAAATTCCCCTCTCCATCTCTTCTCTAGTCAAAGTGGAGAAATTTCGGTCTCCTGCTGCTACCCTACATTATTCTCTTTCTCTCCTTCTCTCTCTCTCTCTGGGCAAATTCTCAGTGTCCCACAAAAGAGACATGAAAATTTATAACGAATCAGGCCCTAAAAATCTGACAGCAAATCCTATGCTGAAATCCTAGAGGCAGAGTGGAAAATATTTCTGGAGAATAACTGGAATTTTGCCAAGAATTTTTAAGAGCTTGAATATCCTGGGGGAATATATAAAAACAACATCATGATTCAGCTAACCAAGGCAGTAAAACAAGTTTCTGAAGGCAAAGATCAGCACTTTGAATATATTTGGGTGCTTCCTTTAATCCCCATGTTTCTTTTTCCTTCTTCTGTCCTTTTCCCAGTTCCTTTCTCCTTTGAAGTAAGAAAGGTAGACTTTATAAGTTACTTTTCCTTCTCACCCAGCCAACAGGGAAGGGTCATAAGTAGGGCAGCCAGTTCCCTCTTCTTTGAAAGTTGTATGAATGTTACACATCCTCCTGTCTAAGCCCCAGCACAGTGTGAGGCTTATCACAAATTTATAAGCTCCAGTTCTGTCCTTTATACTACCTAGTCCAGACATGTAACATCTTCTTAATTATAGCTTAAATGTAGAAAACATACCATTGTCATCTTTCATGACTAAAATGGAGTAAAGCATATATTGCAGTTTCTTATAAAATGGTGTTTAATTTCCAGCACAAAAAAACCCCACCACTGCAGGACTTAAAAATGCTTGCATGCAATCCCAGATCTGGAAGTGGGATCTCCCACATTTGAAGAAGCCTGTCTGACCCCATGAATAATGAAGTATTTAAGAACTTCAAGAAGAATCCTCAAAGAGATCAATCAAGTGAGACCAAAGAGAATGACAAGAATACAAGATTAAAGAAGAGCCTGTGAAATAATCTTGACAAAGTTGAGCACCTAAAAGTTTAATAGATTTAACAGAGAGTGGCTAAAGCTAACTCACATATTATGGCTTGCATGATCCTAGCTGGAAGCATTTTAGATATGTGTGAGCAGTTTCAAATCACCTGAACTTTCTAAAGTATGTTGTCCTTGGCTATTAGTTAAGAAAAAATGGTGGCTACTAGAAGCTTATTGGTTCTTAGAGGTATCAGGACAAGATAATGATTAAATCAACAAGAGAAAAGCTTCTAAGAACAAGAAAGCTTCAGTCATCAGTTATAACTATGTTAGCAAGTGGTGTGACAGAGTAGATAATGGAGGCAGTCACTGCTGACACCTCTACCCCATGTGCAATTCACAGCTTTTATTTCAGACTTGAACCCATCTCGTGGAACAAATGACTCTTCCATATACATTGTTCAACACTTCCAAAAGGACCATTCCCTAGCTGGATTCCAGGTGGGGATGTACTGCACCTGATATGCACCCAGAGCAAACCTCTCAGTTTGTCTTCAGGGCTTGTTGTGACAGGACAAAGGGAAATGGTTTTAAATCAAAAGAGGGCAGATTTACATTAGATAAAAGGAAGAAATTTTTTATGGTGAGAGTGGTGAAACACTTGAAAGGTTACCCAGAGAGGTAGTAGATGTCCATCCCTGGAAACATTCAAGGCCAGGTTGGATGGGGCTCTGAGTAACCTGATCCAGTTGAAGGCATCCCTGTTCATTGCAGGGGGCATGGACTAGGTGGCCTTTAAATGTCCCTTTTAACCCAAACTATTCTATGAATTCAGAGCTCTGAGGAGAAGGAAAGCTCAGCATCTGAAAATTCCACCAGTTTAGTAGTGCTTCCATGGAATGAGAGAATACAGCCAACGAGATTTAAAATAATGGCATCAGCTCGTTAATCTTACAAACAGCAGGAAGTAAACTCTTAGGCCTTGCATCCCAAATCTTTAGCTCATTGAAAATTTCTGTTTGGTGCTGGATCTCCATCTCTCCAAAAACACTGAGCCACCAGTCAAGAATGGAATTTAACATCATGCCAGACATAAAAAACCCCACTTATTCATGACTCAAAGTCCGCAGACAAAGCATTTCTGAGTCACACTGAAATTCAGTCCCAGGAACCAACAAATGTAAACATACCATTCCTCCAGCCATGTGATGGGCTCAGAGTACAGTAACTCACAAAGTGAGGACATACAGTAACGTATGTGAAAACTAACTCTCCCCACTAGAGATTATGTCTCCACAGAACTAACCAAGAAAGGACTATGCACCGACTCAAAGAATTTGAGGATCAGAAAACAAAAGAGTTAAAACTATCCCATCATTAGCCTCCAGAGCTCATTTCATCAAAATGAACTGGCCTTTGTCCACAGAGCCACAAATAAACTTAAAAGTCATAAAAATATGAGAATAGTTCTAAAGTCAAATGTCCCCTTTATAAACAAGATGGCTTATTTCAATCCCATCTTTCCTCACTTGAAAAAAACAAAAGTTGACCCCAGCAAAGCACATGAAGGAATACATACATAACATCCTTTAAAAATACAAATAACCACACTGGAGAAGATTGGCCTATTCACAGACTTCAAATGATGCACAAATTAAGGCACTACACGAAATCGAGGTCTCAGTTTGCTGAACCAGGCTTTCCAATTGGCAGCAAATGAGACTGAAGTACAAACAAGTGGTTTCTGTTATCTGTAGCATGAAATTTCAGGTGATACTTGTATGTGTAAGTGCAAAAGGTCTGCATTTCATAGCTCCAGAAGCAAATGTGAATGCTTTAAAAAAGAAACAGAATCTGTTGTATTCTTTTCTCATTTATACCTGCACAAGAAATTTAACTCAAAGAAGTTTCATTGTCACGTGATCTGCAACCATTAATTTGAGTATAGAAGAATGTTCACTACAAGAAAAACAATTTAGCAATGAACTTCAATGTGAAAAGCTAGTAAAACCCAAGACTCAGGTAAAACTAATAACAATCTTCTGCAACACTTTTCTTACATTTTTGTACTTTCAAAGGCCCCTGCAAGTATCTTAAGTTTTTCAGTTGTTAATTCAAAGGGAATAAAGTGACATTAAGACTGGACAGAATATTCATTCTCTCCCGCTCTACTGATACGAATTTTTGACTGTTTTTAGCACACAGAGAATCACAAAATCACAGAATTTGCAAGGATGGAAGGGACCACAGTGTGCCATCTGTTTCAACCTCTCTGCTCAAGGAGGATCATCCTAGAGCACATGGTACAGGATTGCATCCAGACAGTTCTTGAATATCTCCAGTGAGGGAGGCTCTTGAAAGTGTGCTAGGAAATACAGCCCAATTAAATTAGTCTGAGATGGGTGTACAGTTGGCTGAAAATTGCTTTTAAAATGTTGGTATAAACATTCATATTTAAACAGCACATATTTTTTTAACATGGCCTCCCAATTTTTCATGATATTTTTTAGTTTCATTATCAAACAGAGTAAAGAAAACTTTTGTGGCCTTTGAAAACAGCATCAAACAGAGTGGGTAGGAAGCACTTCTGACAGAGTAAGGCTAGAATGGAAAAGACCTTTGTCCACTGGAGCAATACTCTGATAAACAGATGAGCTCAGAAAGGAGTAATGCAGATTCCTGCACTTAAGTCAGAATTATTAACTCTGTATATTTAATAGGGGGAAAATCCAGCTGATCAGAAGCTTTGCAGAAAAGAATCTGAGGGATTTCAAACTGCATATGAGTCGACAAAGTTAGGCTGTTTGAAAAAACATACACCACTAAAGAGGTAAAAATAGGCGTTTTTAAAAAGCACATAATTTAATATAAGGAATCTTCTCACTTTTCCTTTTCCTGGGCATTGTGTCAATCGTTGGAGCAGTCTTCTAAGAGGGTAGCAGCCACTGGGTGTCCACAGGAGAACAAGCACTGTAAAGAAAGAATTGGACACTTTAGTCTGGAGAAGAGGGCCTTATGAAGAACATGATTATCTTAAAATATGGAAAAGATTGCCATGAAGAACCATCTGTTCTCTTTATCCACCATGGCTAGGACAAAAATGATAGGTTTAAATTCCAGTTGTGAAGATACACAATAAGCAATAGAAAAATGTTCCCAACAACAAGGTGCCAAACACAATAATTTTAAAAAAGGCTAGAGATATAAGGGTGAGAACATTATAAGGTTCTTCTTTAAAATCTGGGATAAAAAAGATCTTATGGTCTCTTTCTGATGTTTTGTCTCTAAGTCTAGGAGGACAGAGCTGTCCTCTGCACCTTTTGTCACCAGAGCTGTAGAAGAGCTTCTCTTCTAATTTTAGAAGACACTAAGATAAAAACTGGCAGACAGGCAGTTTCTTTGAGTCTTTGAACACATGTGTGTGTGCATTCACATAATGTTCTGTGTGAACATATATGTACCTTCCTACATACCTGTGCCTGCACATGTACAAGCCTGTACAAGCCTGTGTTCATGCACATTCTTGTGTGAACGTAGCATCTTTGGCATCTGAAATTTAGTTTTGAAAACATTGAACAAAGATTCCCCTCCATTGACCCTCAGCAATGTAAAGGGTTGAAGTGTGTAGAATGGCTGCTACCTAGATATGCTGGTATTCTTGCCCACCCTTTTCTCTCAAAACGGGGCAGGTTTGGAGAGGTGAAAAGGTAAATGTGAAGAGGGTTTTCTATCTGAAAAGGCAGCTGGCAAAGTTTGTGTCTCATTTACATCCTCATGTAGCACATCGAATGCAGCAAAGTGACAGCAGTATAAAACTGACTTGAAGAGAAAAACAGATCTTTATATGATTATAGTTATACATGAAGAGCTATTGATCTGAAGATTTGTTCCATGAGAGTAAGACTATTCAACAAGAGTGTCTGATGAGACTTGCACATAGTAGCTTAATGGTGGAACCAGAATATGATACAAAATAAACATCCAAGCAATGCAGACTATATCTAAACCTGGTGAATGAAGGAGACAATTATCCTCAGTATTCAGACCAAATGGTTTTAATTTACACTTGGCAGCTCCTTTTCTCCATTTTGGAATATCTAGACAAAGTTTTCCTCAGTATTGCATTCCCACTCTACAGTTTCAGTGTTCTGGGTGGCTGCCCAATGAAAAGCTAATCAACTATGCACATTTCACTTAATCATACCAATATATCACCTCTACTCATGACCACACAGCCCAGAGAGTGGCAACACACAAGAAACCTGAGAGCACACTGAAGTTAGATGGGAAGACATGAAGGAAGTTAGGTAATTTTATTACGAGAAAAAAGTTACTTAATTAAATGCTTTTAAAAGTTTATGAGATGGTCTGAGGAGGCCAGGAAAGAAAGTTTCCCCAAATGGAGCACAGCAAATACTAGCCTGCATTACTCGCAGGAAGGAGGGAATGGGAACTTACTCTAAAAATATTTAGCTGCTTCCAGCAATGAAGAAAAGTATTTGCAATATTAAAAACACCCTGGGGTACATTTGTGTTGGGAGTTGTTTTGTGGTTTTTTTTTTTTTTTAAAGGTCTGCACTCAGTTTTGTTACCTCAACAAAGATACAAGCCTGGGGATGGAGGGAGGAAAAAGAGTGCAGCTTACACAGGGTCACAAAAAGATTTAAAATCTCTCAGCTAAAAGTCCCCGAAGGTCTCCTTTGCATTAAATGTACTTGAGGGTCTCGCTGTTTTGAGAAGCTTCCTGGGCTGCTCATGTAGCTGCCCCCGAGAATGAGTGAGAATATTCCATTCCCTCAGAGCTCCGCAGGCTTGCCAGCCTGCACGTGTGCAACCAGAATGGAGACACTCCAGCTGAAGGCTGCTGTGCCTGGCAGAGCCAGAATTTTGCTGTAATGGCTGAAACTGTGACCAAGAACCTGTCTCTCCACCCTTCCCAGTAATCCCCCTGCTAGCAGCAGGAAATCATCTCATTTCAATGCAGGAAGGATAAGAGGAAAAACTGAATAGCAGAACCAGGGGAGTGGGGCACCAGAAAAAGAGGCATAAAGACATGTCAAATATATTACAAACGAGGAGAATGCTGGGAAGCAAAACAGGGAGGGAATTACTCTTATGGGGTAATAGAGATTGAGATTGGAGAAGATGCCTGGCAAGGAAATGGAGACATGACAGAAACAGTTTAGCAGAGAAAGAGAAAAAAGCATCAAGCTGCAAAGGGAGTGGTAGGAAGGTTTGTGCCCAGCAGAGAATGTGCATATGCAGAACCTGAAGTCAGGCACAGCATCCCGCTTTGTGGGAGTATTACAAATGATATTATCAACTCACCTTATGGTCACCTTGTGATGATCATTCACATAGGACAACAACTTTCGATCAATTAATCTGAAACTCAAGCAGCAGCAGGCTGAGCAGTTTGCCTAAACCATTGTGATTAACCACTCTAGAAGACAATTGGTCCAATATTCAAAACAAGAAAACATTATACACACACATGATGAACACTCTTTTACTAAATTTGCAAAGTCAAACACCTAGGAAAAAGGAAAGGCTAGAATCAAGGCTATAGCTGTCTAATATAAGCCTTGCATGCAGATGCATTAAGACACAAACATACAAATTTTGCAGAATGTCTTAATAAAGAATCAGGATACATCAGCTCTGAACTAACACACTTTTGTTGTTAGTTTTTTGGGAGGTTTTGTTCCTGGATTTCTCATTTCCTGCAGTTGATTGTTCTGTCATTTATTTTAATTTATTTTTACCCATTTACTTTCTACTCTTGCAGCAAATGGAGAGGAGGACGAGTAAATTCTATGAACAAATGCATTTTCCTGTAGCAGTCTACTTTAATCCCCCAAAATAATGTGTGCACCTGTGCCTATGCTACTGAATAAGACTGTTCTCTGCCTGAGAGCAAGCACCAGCACAGTCAAATCTGCATAGATAAATTCTGCTTCTCACCCAACAAGCAGGCTGGCTGCATCAAAACAATCTATTAGGAAATGACCTGGGTTCCCAGCTTGTGTTCATGCATTGACCGTGCAGATGTTCTCAGGCTTGAATAAAAAAAGCATACCAAGAGCATCGAGTACGGGGAACTGTGATCCCACACTTAAACTCATATACTCGACCTGTTTTATTTAGTACAAGTGTAGCCAGTAAGACTAGAATTCTGTGCAAGAAATAAATAAAGACCATGTAAATGGAGACCATCACCATGTACACAGGACAGCATCTTTAGATCTGGTGTTTCCAAATAAATGTACTTGTCTTTGAAACTTCAATAATGTGCTTTTGGTGTTACGTGTTGCATAATTCATATAGGGACACCATGCCCTGCATAATTAGTTGGCTGGAAAATCTAGAAAGAAACAAAAATCAATATCTGAAGAAACAATATTAAAGGAAAAAACATAGGACTGGAAATCTAAGCTCTTCTATCAGGGAGCACTCCATTTTATGCCTTGGCATTGAAAAAATGCATACATTATGCACATGTATCACTAATTCCTGAAATAATATGTGCAGCATCGCATATCATTCTGAAGACAAGCAATTGGCAGGTGTTTTTTACAATAGCAAGATGAATTCACAGTATGGGATATGTTGATTACTCATGTCAGTCCCTTTGAAATTTTAAAGCGAAAGTAATCAGAGCTATAAATCTCTCCTAAGTATAATTAGATTACTATTTATACCTAGTGTTGTTAAAACCAGCCTAAGAAATTACTTTTAAGGTGCCATTACTGAAGGAATAATCTCTTTAAAACAATAATCACTCAGTTAAGTACAATTCATATACCTACTTTCTATAATGAAAACACATAATTCAAGTATTTAAGAATACTGAATGTCTTTTCCTATTTAAAAGTTTGATAATGGCATTTTCAGACTTCAAAGTTTTTTACATTATATGGCAGTTCTGGGAGCATTCTCCTACACCATAATGCACTGAGATGAAGGATTAGATACAGTGACAGCTCTGCATAGAAGGCACCCTTGGAGGGATGCAGGTTTTGTGTTAGAGAAAGTGCAGGTTATGACTACTGTAGGGCCCTATAGGGAGTATTATGATAACGAGGCAATTATGATCAACTGACTAGAACTAGAGCCATCTCCATAGACTTTTTATCTTTTAGGAACATATTAGGAATTCCAAAAGATGGTAAATTTATATAATCTGCTCTAATGGTTCACTCCTGTTAATTTGTATCTTATTTCCCATGGGAACTATTTGACTTTTCTTTTCTTCTGCAGTAGAGACAAAGCAGAGCAATATGCAACCAGTAAAACCCGAGCATCTAGTACCATCTTTTTGATTAGGCGGGTCTCAATAAAGATATTTAAATTACTCTAAAATAAAAAAAGAGAGATCTTTAATCCCCAAGTAGAAGCACGACCCTCCAGAGGAATAGGCTATTTTTATTTTATCAGAAGGCATGTTCATGTGGAGCTGCAGGCTTTGGTCAAAGAGTTCTGATACAGCTCAAAGCTTGCTGGCATTCTGCAGGGAGAACCTTCATTAAATTCTAGCAATTGCATGGAGAACACCAATATTTGGAAGCTACTTCCAAATCCATGGCTGGAATAAACCAGGTGAAGAGGTTGTAGTACTAAGACAAAAATTAAAGTAATATACATTGTCACAATATCCAGAAGCATAAGACCCTATACCTCTCTTGAGACATATAAGCTTTAGCAGACCTTGTTCCTCATTCTTCTAGTGGAAATTCATGGTCTTGTAGATTGTTTCATGCAAAACAGATTCCTGAACTCAGCAGCTATTGGAAAGGATTTGTCCGTGACCTACTACTCATGTGAAGTCAAGGGCAAAACTGCCCCCGAGGTCTCACAGCATTTTAAAGATAGTTCTCATATGGAACATCCTCCCTTTCCAAGGAGTCACTTCATTGCCCCATTAATATTTTATTACACAAAACTCAGAAATGGAAAAAGCATATGTTTGGAATGATATTTAACAATAAGAATAGGACCCTGTTTTTATGTAGTTTTCCACTGCATGAGCCAACTCTTGTATTTAACAGTTTTGGTTCCATTCTCTTTCACTTTTATTTTTTCCTAGAATCTTCAGCTGAAGAGTTATTCTAATAGATGTATTTTATCTTAAATGTTAACAACCCTCTATTTCAGCCTCTAGATATTGTGAGACATAGTATTCGTCAGGTTTAGCAACTTATAAAAATCACAGTTTAAATATAATTCTTCAGGATATATTATTCTACCATAAGACAAAATCTAGTTTTCCTGTGCTGTTTCACTTTCTATTAACTCAGCATTTGTCATAAAGGAACGGATGTATGCTGAGATTTTGATTCATTCTACTTTGTTATACATTACTGATATTTAATAGACAGTATGAGTTCATCCATTTTTCTCAATTATAAGTAACATTTAAAAAGTTGGACCACCTGTTCACAGGTACTGTTTAGGAATAATATTATGGATCCTTTAAAGCATTAGTCTTAGTCTGTGGTACTGTGCTACTATGATAAAACTTTCCACTTCCGCTATCATGGATAATAGTGCTGTTGACTTCAGTCACAAGAACAGGTATCAAGGAATGGAAGACACACACCCATATCTAAAACTTTCTTTGAAATACCTAATATTCTTTTTTTCTCTAGAGTCTCAAACACAGGTTCTGCTAAAGCATGAAAGCACCATTATTTAAGACAATACCTACAAATATGGATCACAACCAAGAAGCACATTTTACCACAGGTAACACCTCCATCAGGTGCAAGGCTTCATTCAAAAACAGGTTCATACAAATAATCTCCTGTCCTGGTTTTGGCTGGGACATAGATAACTTTCTTCACAGTGGCTGGTATGGGGATATTTCTTGGATTTGTGATGAACACACTGATGATAATAGAGTAGTTTTTGTTAACAGAGATTTTTTTGTTATTTCTCAGCAGGGCTTATGCCAAATCAAGGCCTTTTCTGCTTTCCTTATTACCACACTGGCAGGGAACTTGGGGGTGCTTGGAAAGTTGGGAGGAGACAGAGCCAGGACAGGTGACCCCAACTGACCAGAGGGATATTTCAGCCCACATGACATCATGCTCAGTAAATAAAGTGTGGGGAGGAAGGAGGAATGGGGGGACATTTGCAGTGATGGTGTTTTGTATTCCCAACTTGTTCTATGTGATGGTGCCCTGCTCTCCTGGGGATGTCTGAACACCTGCCTGCCCATAGGAAGCAGTGAATCAATTCCTTGTTTTGCTTTGCTTGTATGCAAAAAATGGCTTTTGCTTTTCCTATTAAACTGTCTTCATTTCAACCCACAAGTTTTCCAGCTTTACCCTTCCAAGTCTCTCTACAATTCAGTTGGTGGGGGAATGAACCAGTGGTGGTACTTGGTTGATGACTGAGGTTAAACCACAACCAATACATACACTCTTTTGTGTTTGCTTCTCCCTGTTTGCTCCCACCCTCCCACCATGAAGGGTGCAGAGTGTAGAGTGTTACGAATGCTCAAGAATGTTATACATATCCCACATGTTGTTCAAAGGACTAGGAGGAAAAGGTCTAGGAGGAAAAAGAAGACAGGAAGAAACAGGAAAATTTTAAAATATTTCAAATTTCAGATTCACTTAGACTTAGCTGCGTGTATCCTTTTGACCATTTGTTAGCAGCTACCAGTAAGCAACCATGCCCAAAGGGAAAATGTATTCTAGTTAAAGATTGGCTTGTAACCTCATCAGCCAAGTTTTACTGCTCTTAAAGCACAACAAGAGAAATATTTACACTGAACTTGTCACGTAGGGACTTCAGATAGCAGGAAAGTAATTTTTTGCATAAGTACTCTTAGATGGAGACAGCAGAGATACACTAAGAGGGAAAGGGACTTATAAAAATAAAATGTCTAGAAAACAAGATGAAAACATAGAAATGCTAGGCTCTCAATTTGAAGTAATTATTTTTTTTTCCTGAAAATGTTCCCAAGACTCAAAATGTTTTATGTGTCCTTTGAGTTTGGAACACCCTGACTACAGTAGCATATGTCTGTGCTGTTTAACCAAATACTCCAAAGATTGGAACTATTTTTCTTTTCTTTTCTTTTCTTTTCTTTTCTTTTCTTTTCTTTTCTTTTCTTTTCTTTTCCTTTTCTTTTCTTTTCTTTTCTTTTCTTTTCTTTTCTTTTCTTTTCTTTTCTTTTCTTTTCT
>JBBMKD010000102.1:59935107-60032706 GCA_037834095.1 Argya squamiceps
TTTTCTTTTCTTTTCTTTTCTTTTCTTTTCTTTTCCTTTTCTTTTCTTTTCTTTTCTTTTCTTTTCTTTTTTTCTGTGTATGTGTGTGTATAGAAGGGAATATTATTTATAACCGTCTAAGGTCTGGCACAGCATTTTTGAATAAATGCCATTCTACACATCAATGTTACAGTTGTTCTATATTAATCTAATTGTTTTAACAACATTGGAAAGCTTTTTCTGAACTAACATATATATTTACATGCTCTACAGTTCTAGCCTGTTGGGTAATGAGGTCCTAAAGAAGGCTTCAGCACTACCTTTTACACTAATATTAAGAAAAAAACTCACCCAAATGCATACCTATTCGAGGACCTCCCAGTGTTATTAACATCTCCAGGAAGTCACAGTCTAGCTAAACTCATGTAGGATTTGAAGTGGTAAAACTAAGGAATGTGATTTCTGCAAAGAGAAACACCCTAGGGGACGGTAGAGAAGAAAGATTTCATAGTATTAAAAAATGAGATTGCCAAAAATATTACAGTAGGTAAATAAAAATGTAATAGTCATTTAAGCCAACAGGAACTGAGAACAAGAATTTACACTGACTCTATTCTGGAAGGCTGCTGTCTTGTCTCTGATTGTACTTGCTTTTGTCTCATCAGCAATGTGCTACCTCACTCCCAGTGGCAATGTCTGGCATTTATCCTTAATATAAAACCAGAATAGTGTAAGGAAAGTTATCAGTTGACTAGAGTTTCATTACTAAAAGAGAGAAGCACTTTTTCAGTGATTTCACATTCATAAAGTCATAGGATAGTTTGGGCTAGAAGACGCCTTAAAGATAATTTAGGTCCAGTGGCCCTGCCATTCACTGAACTTGAAGTCAGCATTTTCTAAGAATGTTCCCCAGTACTGTATTCTCCAAGAAGCTGCACTTTGAGGTATAGAATGTATGATCTCGTGATTTCCTTTGTACATGTGTGGGCATGAATGTGCATGTGTTTGTATGTGCTTGTGCATGCTTCTTTCCTTTCCTCATTTATTTTTAAAACAACAAAAATATTTTCGAATAAACAAATTATTAGTCTAAACTTTTAGTCCAGATAGTCAGAAATCCTTCTACCACCCACTAGGATGATGTTAGTGACTTTGCTAGATACAAGATACTTTGGGGTGGCAGGAAAAAATCATATTAGGGCCCATCAAAAAGGACTGTGCAGACTGAGAAAAAGTCACATCATGGCCTGGTGCTAAGACCAAACTTTTAGACACCATTAATGACTCATTTTTGGAGCTGCTAATGAGGAAACCCACAAGAGGGGATCAGCTAGAGGAAACCCTTGAACCTGAACAGTGCTTCAGGCACTTCTGAAACTATAACTCCTCTAAATAATATTCAGTTGTAATTTTAAATTTGTGGTCAAAATCAATTGCCAATGGGGTTCCAGCATTCTTCTTTACATAAATCTCAACACTGAGACTAAAATCTTGCATCCATCTTCTCAAAACTGTCAGAGTATAAATTTAAGATACAAATCAATAATTTCCCCAAAGGTCAAGATGATTGCACCACAGTGGGATTAAGGCCATCATAAAAACAGGCTCAAACTGCCCTCAGAAGAAAATACCAGAATTTTACTCCAGGATCTAATCACAGTTTATCTCCAATGGCAAAGAGATAGAGGAAGTACAAAATAAGAAATCAAATGGAGCCCATCATATTTTTTCCACATAGAGGTTTCGTAATAGTGTGTTAAAGAATTTAAACCAATAGACCCCACATAAATTTGAAAGTAATAATACAAATGCACATATATATGACACAGCAAGAGCCATTTCAGTTCTCTTTGTGCTTCCTACCATTTTACTTCCAATGCACATACATTTTTAATTGCCTATCTTCCCTGTATTATCTTTTACTATTCTTAGTCTAGGAAGCATTATTGGATGAGTTTTATCATTTTAATTGTTTTAATTTAATGTTGTTATTTTTAGTTGAAAATCTAATTTGAAATGGTGAAGGGTTAATTATGGAATTTTCCAAGGGAATGTCCCAAGGAAAGAAAAAGATACAGGATAAAATCAGTGAAATGGTAATTTTAGAATCTAATTTCTACTTCTAATTTTACTTCATAAGGTACCCTACATATGGAGGAATATCTCTAAAATAAACTATACTTTTAATGTTCTCCTACTCCACTTACAAAAACAATAGACCATGTATTAAAGAAGAACCCTAAGCAAGTTTTTATTTAATTTGATGTATTTAGACACCTGATTAAACATGAATATCTGAAGACTTCCATGTGTCATTTAAAGTATAAATAGATGTAATTATATGTAACAAGCTCTTTGTCTTTCCCAAACTCAGGCTCCTGAACTACACAGTTTAATTGTGGATATTTGTTTAATTATCTCAGTTTCCTGGGTCCAAGTGTTTTCACAGACTTTATATGAACACTTGACACAGGATAGTTTTAGGCAAACTAAGATCACAAAAGGTATAAACAAACTCTCTGCCGCTCAACAAACATGCATACAGCCACAACCACAGATCCCTGGTGGGAAACAAGTCCAAACCAAAAGTTTTTGCATGTGAAATCTGAACCCAAAATGTTACATTTTGGGGAGATGCAGACAGAGTGTTAGCTAAGGAAATTTGTTTTGATGAAAGCTGTGCATTTAGAGAGGGGGATATGTCAGAGAATGGCCTGTTGCTTCCCAAAGAACCAAAATCCTATTCCAGCAGTGACATGCCCAGTTGACTGCTGAGATTTAGGCAGAAGAAACTTCCCTGCCACGGACCCTTTCAGAGATATTCACCAAAACTGCAAAGAACAAAGAGCAAAAAGTGTTTGGGAGAGCATTTCAGCTGGTCTGGCTCAGCTCTCCCTGGCTCCTCGTATCTGGGGGCTGCTCATTGGTTACTATCTCAGCTGGCCTGTTCTGTTTGTTCAGACTGTAAAAGGAAAAGCCCATCTTCTCAGGAGTTTGCCAGTGCAATGAAACAATCTGCAGTGCTGACTTCCCAGGAGATTTTCTGATTTGAGAAAGATATTATATCTCAGAAAGACTGGATTTAAAGGGCAGCAAATCTGTACAACAGTGCAGTACTCCTGCATCTGTATTTCTAGACTCATATACATCTGTGGACAATTAATTTGGTCGGCCACATGAACCTTCCTCTTAGAGAGGCCAGCAGGCCTCACTCCCTACACAGGAATAAGACACAGGGGAACCAGCTTCATTTTCAACGCTGCCTGTTCACTGCATCAGTTTGAGTAAATCAGTTTGAATAAATCAGCAAAGTGCTCAGTTTCCAATTCTACAATGTGAAAATGACATAACTTCTTGGCATTTGCAAGGCACTCTTAGTTACTTGAATGAAGAGAGGCTAGCTTTGGAAACTTGTTTTTAAACAAATTTCTAATTAGTCTTGGGAAAATCTTCCAAATCCCACTGCATAGCAGTGGAAGTTGAATCCTTTACCTATCTTTATTGAAGTCACTCTTCCTGCCCACACATATGTACACACTTCTCATAAATTTCTCAAACCTCTGCACTTTGCTGGCAAGGTATTCCTTATAAAACTCTCAAACAAGCCATTTGTACTCTGGCTATTAAATACATTCAGAAAAAGACAAAGTTTACAACTGCCAAATGGAAACAACCAAGTTTATTCTTCACATATTAAATAAAATGAGAATCTTGGGTCATGTAGCTGTTACCCAAATTGAATCTGTCATATATTGCAGCTGCACAACAGAGCATATATACTTGTCTCTTCATTTAAGTTGTCAGCTCTCCATCAAATTTGCAAATAGTTGAAACTTAGGTTATAAAATATTATACCTTTGATTATTTATTTATATGTGCAGGAGAAAAAATTGTCTGCACAAAATTACTAATATATAGTATATACATTTATGCACTGTAACTCTGCCCATAAGGAATTCATTGGGAAAGCTATTTTGTGGTATTTATGTTCTTTGGAAAATCCTGCCTGGAATCTTATCTTTTTAACTTCCATCTATGTGCTTTGCTCACCTTAAGGACTAACAATGCACTGTAGTTTATGTCTGGCCTCTAGATGATGCTACAATGCTTTTAACTCTCTGACATTTCATAGTATGTAACAGGCAAGCAATTTTGAACTGTACTCACACCATTTGATGCAACACCTTAAGAGTAACAGAGAAATGACTCTGTTTACAAAAACAGAAGCAGAGAAGGACCAAGACCTTCTTCTGTAGAGGGTTTCTACTGCAAGTGGATTGATGTTAAGCACAACATAAAAATATCTTTAACACTGGTTTGCTGTATTTCATACGGAAGACCCTGTAACATCCTGCAAACTGTAACAACAGCTCTCAAAATTCTTGTCCTGCATCCTTGAATTTCTCCACCACCCTCCATTAATTCCAATCTAATCTGCCTTACATGCCATGTATCTGTCACACATGTATGTGGCTCACTGTCAGATGACCATTGACAACGTGATGATTATAGAAAATTTCACTAGTTCAGAGTATAATTTCCTGGAGACTCAGCCTAATTGCAGAGCAGTTGCAGAGCACATTAACTGCCATGGCATTGTCCATGTTGTCCCACTGAGAGGCAAGTTTCTCTCACTTTGGGGAGCACTTCTGGCTGCACCTAACATCGCCCCTGAATAGACCTTGGCTGTTTCCTAATCCTTCTGTTTCCTGTTCCTCACTGATGACTTCCTGTCCACCTGCTGCCCAGATCCACGAAAGGATGCAGGAAACCTACATTTATGGTTCCAACAGCAAAAAGCTGAAAACAAGAGTTGCAGGCAGGTCACCAAGAGAGTAAAAAAAGAGTTGGGTTTGTTTGATTTATTGTTGGGGCTTTTCTAGAAAATCAGATGCACTATAGTAAACTAGTGAATTTTGCTTCAGACGTTCTCCCATTTGGCATCTTGGGAAAAGGTTTAATGTTGTGAGAAGGGTGTGATGAGCCTCTGATAAGTCCTAGTACCTTACACTTAAGAATAGTTCAAAACTTCAATAGAGAAAGTCAAATCAGTGACAGATTCCTTGTTTTAATTCTTAGAAAGGAGGCCACATTTTTAAAAGGAACATTTTTCACCTGATTGTTCCTGGGGATTGTAAAGCAACTGCCATCATCGTGTCAGGTTATGCTGCATCATCACACAGACCTTCCTTCCTTAAGCTGTTTGGCAATAAGTGCAACTGGAGACATATTAACTTAAAGTGAATAACATATTAAGAATTCACAGACACTGTGCTCTCAGTAGTGGTTATATTCTGATTTCTTTAGCATGCAGGGCTGCAAAAAAAAGTATTGATCAGTGTTGATGATTTTGCAGGTGGTACCACCTCCACACAATGAAGGAATTGATTTGTTGGAAAGGCTGACTTTCAGCCTCCCATCCAGGTATTATAAGGATGTCTAGACAAGTATCCCTATTTTGCCATGTAATCTTTTCCCTACTGCAGAGACCAAGGGAGTCTCCTGTTTGAGATATTCCTACTGCCTCAGACAAGCTGACTTTTTTGTAGTACATTTCTATACCAAACTAACCAACAATAATTATGCACTAAACTGTAATGCTAATCCTATCACTTGCACTAAACATAAACTGGGGCCCCTATAGCCTGGAGAAGACAGTAAAATAATGAATTTACTGTGTGCCCATATAATTGTAGTTCACTCATATGCAAGAGCTAATTGCCTGCAGGGCGTGCTCAGCATCACTCAGTGGCCTTCAGCCAAATGAGTCCTTGTAAAATGGGGAAGAGGTGGAAAGGAACTCTGCATCTTTCAATTTTTTCACTCCTAGCTGCTGCCAAAGACCTCAGCCTTTGGGGCCAAGAGATAAATATGTCAGTGTCTACAGTTGTGTGGAAGATTATTTATGGGAGATGGGGAGGGAGTTCACATTTTCCTTTGCATGAGGTAATCAGTTCCTGTGTATACCTCAGGAAGCTGTTACAAGGCTTAAAAAAAATTAAGAGGAGATTATCTTATGGTCTCAGTGTCTATCTAAAGTGTTACACAACAGTTTCTCTGAGCATATGGATCTGTAGTTAGACACAGTGGTTCATAGATCAGCCAGACAGCAAAGTCTTTCAAAAAGGAGGTGTGGAAAAAAAACACCAAGAAGACCAGCAGCTGAAGAATAATCATGGCTACAGCTTCTGACAGCTCCTCAGGCTGGAGAGAGTGTTTTCCATGACAGCCCCTTTAACATTAACCACTTCCTTGTCTTGATTAGATGGCAATGGCACATCAAATGAGGGGAGAATTCTAGCAGGCAGCGCTGGAACAGATGGCACTGCCACAGTGCTCCTCCTGCCAGCTGCCTGGGAAGGAGCTCTCTCTATCCTCCAATAAAAATGGCATGAGTTCAGGTCCATTCCCACAGCACTCTCTGCATCAGAGGAAAGGCACCTCAGGAGCAGAGGAGGGAGCATGGCACAGGAACAAGTAAACCTGCAAGGGAAAGGCTCACAAATTACTAGATTCTAGCAAGTCTGAAATCCTACATAGTTACTAGAAACTTGTGGCATTTAGGTTCATTTCCAGTTCTAAGTATAAAAGAAAAATATAGCAAATCATGATATAAATGTGCAAAATTAAAGCCTGGTTTAAATCAAAAGACTATATGATTTGTTTATTCTCCTTGCCAATATTCTTGTAAGTATTTCTTTTAAATATTGGCTTGCATTTTCACAAATGGGTAGATGAAAAAATACTTTACCATGCTAGGACAGGAAAGATTACTGAGACAGATGCATTTGTCTATTTACAAATATTTTCAGTTTCTACATCTTCATATTTCTTTTCGCTTTCAGCTATATTTATTTCCCTTTTGTTATCATTATAAGGCACAGGTAATTCAGTGCTGGTCGCATAAAATAGGCTTCTGGGTTCATCATCCAATCCTTGCCACTTTTCACATTTTCCAGAGGATGTATCTCTGGGGTTTTTCTGTGCAATATCTCTGACAGACCCAACTCCCCCACAGTAATTACAGGTCAGTAGATGCTGTTGCAACACACATTACTAATCATGGAAAACACAGGAGCAAACAAAATCAACCTTAGTCTAAAGGACTAAGGTGTGTAACACCTTTCCTACAGTCAAATAGGGACAGATAATGGACAAAGGAGAGTTTTCCATTGTCCAAACTCTTATGTACAAATACTTGCTTCACAGAGTTCCCTCATTAAAAAAAATAAATTAAAAGATCATTCTACAATAAAGGCTCCAAACAGCGTCTTTCTACAATAGTGTTAGAATAGCATTTTAGGTTATTTTGAAACAGTGCCATTTAATTTCTAAGTATTAGTAAATCAAGATACAGACTGTAGAGAGCTGACTTCTTTCACCTATCTGCCAGCAACATTAATTTCTCTACTCCAGATCTCTGAAACAGAATAAAATATCTGAAAGAAACCAACAAAAATAACGCCTTAAAAAGCTATGCCAGCTATACATGAGCTTGGTTACAGCACTCAGTCCTCACAGCCATATTGTACAGCCATTAAATCACAGAGTCATAGAATCACTATGGTTGTGAAAGACCTCTGAGTTCAACTGTTAACTCAGAACTACCACGGTCACAAAATTATAGAATCATAGAATGATTTGTGTTGGGAGGGATCTTACAAACCATCCAGTTCCAACCCCACAGCTGTGGAGACAGGGACACCTTTTGTCAGATCAGATTGCTCAGAGCCCATCCAGCCTGACCTTGAACACTTTCAGTGATGGGACATCCACTCTGTTCCAGTGCCTCACTCTCACAGCAGAGAATTTCTTCCTAATATCTCATCTAAATCTACTCTCTTTCAGTTTGAAGCCATTCTCCTTGTCCTATCACTAAATGTCCTGGTAAAAGTCTCTTTTCATCTTTGTTATAGGCTCCCTTCAGGTTCTAGACAGTTGCAATTAGGCCACCTTGAAGCCTTTTGTGGGCTGAAAAATCCCAATTCTCTTTGCCTTTCCTTAGAGAAGAGGTGCTGCATGCACATTGAGTTTGTCCAGGTCCCTGAGAATGGCATCAAATCCATCAGGTATATCAAGCTCACCGCTCAGCTTAGGGTCACCTGTAATTTTGATGACCCCAAGTGCCACATCCACATGTCTTTTGAACACTTTCAGGGGTGGTGACTGAAATTTTTTTAAAGAGACTGTGCTGTTTGGGACTACTTGAAAGGGAGCTAGCAGTTCAGCTGGGGCTTCATGTGCAGTCCAGTGGGTTGTCCCTGTCTTTGGCAGGTCAGAGCTGAGTGGTGCTGACCACGACCAGGGCTGAGTGCCTTGTCACATTTTCCACTAATGTAGCCAGTTCAGGTTTAATCAGATGCTGGTAGGGGCACAAGGCAAGACGACCATGAAGTTTGCCAAAATCTAGTTCAGCTGGAAAAAGTTTTTGAGCAATTTTGTTTCAGTAATGTGAGGTTAAACTGGATGGAAGCTTTGAGTCATGGGGATTTTAGTCTGGAATGAGACACCCCAGAGTCTCTTCCTTGCATTGCAGGACTGTGGCCTTGAGGCAAGGCACTGAAGTTAGCAATAGGCTGAAGGTCAGAGCAGAACGTGCAGCGTGTCAAATGATTCAGAGAATAAACAGACTCAGGAAGGTCAAATACACAAGCTCCAGAGGCAGCACAATAGACTGACCTTCTCAACTTTCTTTCTTCAGCCTACCACGTCACCAGACGTAAACGCGGGCAAGGAGATAAAATAAATGAAAGACGGATCTCAGCAAGTGGTCAGGCTTTCAGCTACTGGCTGCTCAAGCTGCCTTGTGTAACACAGTGCAGGGATGAACACAAAAACAAGCGACTGTTTCTAACCAGCTGTTTCAGCTTTAGTACCAGCCTGGAAAATATTAGCAATTGCATTTTCAAATAGTTCAACAAAAAAAAAAAAAAGAAAAAAAAGTGGGTGGAGGAGAGAAAAGGCTTAAAAAACATTCCATTGCAGGTATAGATTTGGTACAATTTCTCAGAGAAGGCATTGGGCAATGGATTTATTTGAATGTATTGTACAATGTAAAAGAGCAATTAGAGCTAAAGGAAGCATTTCAGCTGATTTTTTGTCTGCCAAAAAATATAAATTCATATTACCAAAATTTTTCACAAACGCACATCAAGCTCATCAGATTTTCACAGTCAAAAACATTCTCTAAAAGCCAAAACATTTCATTTTGAGACTTTCAGAACAGAATATTAGGATTCCAGTCTCAAAAGGTTTTGAAAACATTTTATTTTTTATTCGACAGCAAATTAAAATGAAACCAAATGTTTAACCTGGAACAGTCCCCCACACCCTTGATTAAACTAGCAAAACATAAACAAACAAACAAAAAGTTTGCACAGCTGGACTACTAATTAGGAAATAAAGGCAACACAATTGATATTTGACTAGTGACTACCATATCCTCCTCCAATATGGTCTTTGAATAAAATACAAGCAAGAAAGACCAAAGCAGCTTTGAACAGCTCTTTAACTAAAGTCATATTCCCACATCAACAGGATGCTTATATCACTAAAATTTTGCTATAAAAGGTCTGTGACCACTAGAGAATTTGTGTAGGTGAAATCACCACCAAGAAGCTAATAACTGTCTTTTCTTGAAGGAATAAATTCAAGCCAAACATAAAAAATATATGAAGTTTCCTTTATAGATTTTTGATATCTGAAGCCAAAAGGTGCTGCATGAGGGTTTCACTACCCTTGAAAACTTTCTTCAGCAATAAAAATGGGCCTAAAAGGAAATAGAACAAGAGGAAGGAGCTCCTCTGCCCTTATGCTGAGTTGACCCTGGACTGATGACAGCTTCATTTTCCACTTGCCACAGGATGATTTTGGAATGGCCCCAATTGTATGAGAAGTCCTCCCAAAAATCCTGAGGCCCACTTCTGACCCGAAGCAGAATCCAGCAGTGTGGGTGAATCAGATCACTTAGCACCTTGTCAGAAATAGACAAAAAAATAATAAAAGTAAATTTAGAAATCCAATATAAAAGAGGAAGAGGGAGAGGGGGAGGGAGAAAAAAAGGGAGAGGAAAAGAGAGGAGTAGGAGCACACTCTCACACTTTCTGTTTAAGAGATGTGATTGGAGCAGGGCAGCCCAGTTGTTTCTTTCCAAACTGAAAATCAGACCCCATTTCCCAATGGCTTTCCTGCATACAGAAAATGTTCTGTATTTTATGCAGTTTATTAAAGTTAAAATCTGCTTGATATTTCCAAGCAAACAGCAATTTCAACTGCATAAGTGCCCAAACAGAGAGAGAGCATTCCTCAGCCTGTGTCTTCTTTCTCATTGACCAAAGGGGTGGGAAAGGGAGGGATTGTCTGTAGCTAGATCCTGAGCTAGGATAGCCTCAAAGACAGTTGGAGCAGCCCAGGATTTACTGCCATTTATGCAACAATCTGGTCTTTACAGCCGTGGTGGTTTGGCAGAGCATGACTCTGTTTTGCATTCTCTGTGCTGCAAAGGAGTTGTTTTCGCTGTGTTTATAATCAGGGAAGGAGTTCCCTTCTGTCTGAGGCCATAACAGCCAGTTAATTACATCCAGGACAAGCTCTTTTTGCACTAGAGCAGTGGCAAGTCTGCCTGGCAGAAACAGCCACTCAAGAATTTTCTAGCACTTAAAAGCAATGAGGGTCCAATCCTGTGTGCAAGGCACAGTGGTTGAGCTGCTGCGCACATGTTATTTTCTTGCACACCAGGAGCATGTGACATTTAGTAACTAAAGGCCTGGGCTATTCCCCAGAGGTAGGTAAAGAGCCTTCTGTCAGAAGTGGCAAGCTCTTGATTACTTCTCTACAAAGATGGACAGCAGAAGCCTTCCCTAAATTTGAAGCTACCAGTACATTACTACTTGAGAGATTTTGAAAGCCTTAGTCATCAGTTTTAGGGCAAGGAGCATTTAAGTGTCCTCAGGACACTGCAAAGGATTACTGCACAGCTACAGCTAATGTAAACTCATTCCTGAGCTGTTTCTCCTTTGATACAAGATTATTTTGCTTTGGTGTGTTATTTTACAGGCTTTTTTTTTTTTTACTTCCATTAAACTACAATAATTTATTAGCCCTCCCCTTGATATATTCCAAATCTTAGGTGGTTTTGTGCCATTGCAAGGTCATGACTTCAGTAAATGAGGAATTCTCTGTACCAAGACCCCTTTTCTGGGGAGTGTCATAGCCCTGCACTGCATTGCCCAGCACCTCAGGTCCTGGAGTGCAATGCAAGCTCTGCCCTGCTTTCCTCTGTTTTCCTGTATTAGATTGTGTTCCAGACCATACAAAAATAGCTTAAATTTCTTCTAAACTTGAAGTGGCCTGAAAAACAGCCTGTTGTTTTAATAGCGCTGTTAGATGCCCCATGGATGGAGCAATAACTCATATCCCTACAAAGTTCTCACTACGCAGGAGCTCACTACAAGTAGCAGAATGCATGGAAATTCTGAACAGTAAAACTGCAGTGGCCCAACAGCATTTGCAGCCAGCACACCTGCTGCCAGACACCTGAATTCTGCCTCCACTGACATTTTTGCCCAGAGTTCTATCTCTTGAATGTCTTCGTTGAGGACTGCCCTCAATCATGTTAATAAGCAATCCATCCCAAGGCTGGCATTCAGTAGCTGAGATATGGACATCTAATGCCACTTGTACACATAAGATATCTGAGATACTTGTGTAAATCTGGTGGATAAAGCTCAGGAGTCCCTACCCTCACTACCAGGCAGCCATAGGCAGGACAAGACCTCTGAGGGCATATTAAATGTCATTCAGGCCTACTTTTATGCACCCTCATTGCTCTCTGATATACCTCATGGGCTATTATTTAGGCTCAGTTTCTGTACATAAAGTTTAAGTGAGGAACTCTTACTTCAGAAAAGAAAAGTATCCAGATCTGCTTTAAAGGTGTTTATGAAGACTGAGACACAGAGAGATTTTGTAGATAATTAGAATTAACATCAAAGAAAAGCTTCAGTCTTTTCAATGAGCCCCTAAATCTTGTCCTAAAAGAATTTTTTCTCAATTGAATTACCTATCTCCAAAGAGATACTCCATTTAAAAATATATATATTGGATGAAATCTTGGGCACAGGCTGTGATTTAACTTCTCAATTTGTATGCGCTGCCTGAATAGCTTTAAGATGTTACAGCAGTCAGTGCCAATTTATTCCAAAGGATTATAATCATACACTATAAATCACAGAGATGCCACATTAAAGCCATGTTGCTGTGGGATTCAGAATATTTTGGTCTGGGGATTTACTGGTTTAGTACTTCTTTTGTTCATTCTAAAACTGCTGTCATATTTTGAGCCTTGCAGAGTATGGCTTTGTAAAGTTACGCTTCCACGTAAATTAAACTGCTTAGCAAAAGTGCTTAGTAATGATTTCATATTTTGGCTTAAACACAAACCTTTTTACTTTGTTGTATTATAGCCTTGTGGAGCTATCAATTGATTTAATATCCTGCTTCTCTAGCTTTCCTTTTTAGCTGAGACTTTCATATAGTCCTTCAACAGTTCTGATTCTTCTTCCACAATTCACAGCAAAAAAGGTCATTTTCCTCTGTAATGGGAACAAAAAAAGTGATTTTTGAAATGAGCAAGGATCATTACATAAAAAAGTAGTCTCTTCAGAGATTTTGTCAGATCCCACAAAAAAGGAGCTTTAAAAATACAGTGTGGCCCATATATGTATTTAATGTAATGCCTGAAATGACAGTAATACTTCTCAGGGGATTTGTGAGAACAAATTCATTAATATTTGCACAAGGTTTTCAGATCAGCCTTTCTCTTTTGCCTTGTTTTGCTAGTTATCTAAAAAGAAGGCTCAGTAGGAAAGTGGAGGCTTGATCCCTTGGGTATGCATTGCCTGTTGCATAAACAAGTGGTCTTAGATGTTCAATCATTAAAATATATTTTAGAAGGGTTTCAAGACAACTTTAAAAGCCCAGTGCTTCAAATTTGTGTGGCTGTCTTCAAAAACACCCGATTAAACCAAAAAAAACCCAAAAAGATGGGGAGAATATGATTTAATTTCTGATTGTGCATTTGCAGAAACCTAAATTCCCTGAGAACTTTGCCATACCAAAATGTTCCTACCTGTTTTGGCTGCTCAGTTGAAAAACAACCACCGTGTGTAGGGTTATTCACAGTGTAGGGGCTACATTTGTTAATATCCTGGGAGTGAGTAAAATTGATATAAGGCTGTCTTAACTCAAGTTGTCCTTTTTTCTATTGGATTGTACCTTTGCCTTAACATCAACTCAATTTTTAGCATTTAATATGACATTAATACAAATAAATCATATAAGGCTTGTTCTTAATGGATTTGCAGCATGCATGAATATCACACACGATAATGTATTTCCAATTCACATTAATCATAGGGGGATAATGCATTGGACAATAAGAAAAATTTTTGACAGGTTTGTGCAAGTTTAGGTTTGCTCAGTCCAGATCTCCTTTTCCTCAATCATTCTCTGCCTGATTTATGTTTCAACACTTCCCCAAATACATTCCTCCAGCCCCTAAGATTGTTAAGTGCATTGCTGCAATCCAGCTTACTATTCCAAGTGACTGCCTGTCTGAATCAAATATTAAACTCCATTTTAGGGCAATTTATGCTTCTAGAAAGATGTATATAAAAGCTTTCATTCTTTCTTCATACTTATACCCTATGACTTGCTATTTTGTGTCATTTAAATGAGAGAAACACAAAAGGAATCTACTCAAATCGTGTAAGATCTGTCCATCCACACTCAAGGCAACAGTCCTTCTCCAAACAATACAAAACAGCAAAAATATAATGAGAAGCAAGCAAAGAAACACATGAAACAAAACCCTAAAAAAACACCAAACCTGCTACCTTGTTTTTACAGGTATCTTCCTCCCAATCAATTTCTATACAACACACAGGAACTGAGTAGCGACGGACCCAAAGCAAAACCCACACTTCTACAGACTGGGTTCTGATTTTTTTGTCCCTCATCTCTCTGCTATCCAGTCCGTGGCCACTCACAGCATTTAGTTCCTGCCTCCTTTCTCTCCTTTCTGTGTTTCAATCTGCAAAGTGCAGATACCCACCTCAAGAAAAGAAAACTCAGGAAAAGCTTACCCTAGCACCTGAAAGATTTCCTCTCACAGCAATTTACTTGGAAGCATTGCTGCTTGTGGATGATAGGGGCCTTGGCTATCATACTGTGTATTTTCCCTGCAGCAGGAGACCTTTTTAACTGAATGTTTAACTGGACTCTATCTTAGCAGAGACAATGGCCATATTGTTATCAAGGAGATGAGCCTGTCTATTATTTTGAGCCCAAATAGTTGTTTTGCTCTCATCATAGCTCTGCTGAGACTACTAAATTTGAATATTGACCTCTTGTCAAAATAATACACCCTACTTAGAAATTCAGGAGCTCCAACATTCTGATTAACTTCCATGTTTCAAGGCCTAGGATTAAGGTTTCTAATTACTGTCTTTAACTAAAGATGAAATACTGGATGTGTACATCTCTTTGAAGACAAATTACCTGACTGCCAATCTAAGCACAACTCAGATTCCATTGACAACTAATTGTCAAGAAACCTTGACCATACTGACATAAACACATCAATGTCAAAATTATAACCATTGCTTTTAGCCTCACTTTATTTATATTTTAGGGTAATATAAAGGCATGAAAGTTCAGCATGTCTGATAGGTTCATAGCAGGAATCAAAGTGCAAAGACTCAACCTCGTACTTAATATAAATAATACTTTTGTTGTTGTTAATTTAAGAGTATTTATATATATATTTGCATCTCAAAAAATTCCTCATACATTACTGTTACCACTGAAGGATCATCACTGGATTTCAGACAACTGACTCAGGAACTTGGTAAACAAAATGGGAAAGACATCAGTCACATATCTCATTTGAGGCAATTGTTTCATTACTCCAGGAAGGAGGAACACAGCAGAACCAATTGTCAATCAATGTCTTCCATATCAGTGCTTTTTAAAATTAAAAAACTGGCCATAACAACAGAGTATATTTCATATCTAATGAAATGCAGTCATACAGACCAAGACAAAGAAGTTTCCCAGTGTTCTAAAACAATCAATGTTTATATAAATTAGTTTGTGATCCATATTAGTCAACTGTATCATTTTATGTTATTGAACACATTAATGTGAAATAAAGACCCACATGTTCATTGTACGCAGCCTGAAAGCTCTTTCAGCAAAGGAGAAATAAAAAGTAATTAGAAGAATAGCTGACTAAAAGGATTTGAAATTTTATTGAGACCTCTGGCTTTTATAAAGCTTACATTAAATGTTATTTATCTGAATGTTTTTCTCACCTCATTCCATTTTTCAGATAGAAACAGAATGAATTTAACAGCTTTATAAGCATGATTAACCCTATATTATTGTCAGAAAGAAAGGCAAAAGAAGTATGAGGCAGCAAAATTGGCTACCATAAAATACTGCCCCAGGACTATATCATACCAATCTAAGTGAGTCAACAGCAAACAAGAAAGTATGCCTTGGATGTTTGATCTATCCTTTTCTAATTAAGATGGAGGTGACCTCATTCTTGTTTCCACACACTCATGAAATTATTCTAATTTCAGAGTCAAGCAATGATCTCACAAGAGCCAAGAAATGATTGCTTAGGCTTGATATATCCAGGTCAGTACACTTTAAAGCTACATTATATGTTACTACATTATTAATTTTAAAAAATATTTTATGTTCCTTTCATTGATTTGTTATTATGTCAGCAATGTAATGGTGTAATAATATTATCCAATAAATACATATTTCTTTCTGGAGGTCTTTTAATAATTTTTACATGCATTTTCCTGTTCTCTGTTCCTGGTTTGATTTTAACAGTACAACCCTTGAGAGCTTTAGACCAAGTGGCACTAAATTTTCCCTTGTACCGTTGATCGTAGTGGAGCTTTGCCACTCCTTACCAGCGGCTCTGTCAACCCTTCATTTCCCAATGAGAAACAAAGCCAGTGATGTTAAGTACCTTCTAAAATCCATTCTACAGAGGGGTTTTTGTCATGAACAGCTGAAAATTCTCCTCCTTTCCAAAGAAGATAGGCCTGAACATATTAAATCAGCACACAGTGAGCATGCTGGTCAGAGAAGGGCTAAGATATAGTAGTATATTTTTTTTCACCCTGGAAGAAGAGAAGGTTACACCGACCCCTGAACTAATATTACTGTAATAAACCCTGTTCTTCCTTGCATTACAGTTGAGAAAGCCCATTATAATCATCAATCAAGTCTCCCAAGGAACATGGAAAGCAGATGTATCATTGCATCTACTTCACAATGGAATAACTGAGGAAAAATGGTTTTCCCAAGGTCTGAGAGGCCATAACAGAGCTGACAAATATCCCATAATTTCTAGTCTTTAAATACAGAAATTATCTTCTACACTGCACAAGGAAAGGCAGGAAATCAGTGTGGAAAAGGCTTTCCTTCCCCAAAACAGGAACCTTTCTCTGGATTAAGGATTAGGAAAGAACACAAGTCATTAGAAGCAATGTCCATCTTGGAATTGTACTTGTTTCAGTGAAGAATAGGCCAGGAGTATCTAGTCCTCATTACTGATAAGAAATCTGCATCACAGATTGCAGATGCTTGCTGACTTTTGCCCTAGTGGTCCCAATTTTCTCATTTCAGTTCAAATCAGCTGCTGTACTGCCATCAAACAGAATCACAGCTCTGTTAGTTACAGCGGGGGAAAAAAAAAATTTAAAAAATGTCAACACAGAAAACCTTGCACAATGAAGCATTTTGAAATGCTATTTCTTATTGTCTCATTCAATGTATTTCAGAGCCAACAGTATCAGAAAGATTTAGAGACCTGAAGGAACAGGGAGAAGTAGGTGCTGCTTTTAAATGCTTTTTCAAACACAGTGTTGTAATTGGAATCAACAGCATAGTCCAGCAATTCTGTCTCACTGATACAAAACATGTGTGGTAATATCCTTCTCCAGAAGGACCAGATGTCCAAGGCAGTCAAGGATTAGCAAGGCATTGCCCCAGTCTGGCTCTGTATCTCAGTTTGCCTAACCTATTGTGCAGCAGCCATTCTCCAGCATAGCTCTAGCACCTGGAGACCTGCAGCAATTGTTAATAAAAACTCCTAAAAGCTGATGTAAATCATGGAAGAAGCTTCTTTCTACATTTCCATCTCTTTTTTTGTTGATCACTGGGATTATACAATAGCTTTTTTGGGGGGCCTTGGTGGTAACAGTTTATTTTCCATGCAAGGGCCACAGCAAAATTAGTGCTGTTCATGCTGAGGATTGTGGGAAGTAGTTAATCAGTGTAGAGGACTGTCATTTCAGTGAGCTGTCCTTTTACTGGTCTGGCCAGAGAGGTTTAAAACACTGTGATTGCTGACACCTTCTCCATGCTGACAATTATCATCCACTCAGCCAAACAGCGCAAATAAGTCGCTAATGTACCACAGTTATCCCAGAGAGCTTTGTCAGCGTGTTTTTAATAGTGGGATTCAAGTAAGAGCTTCAGATAACATTTGCCACTCATTCCAATATCCCACCACTTTCCCTTTCTTACTTGGAGCTCTATTTATGCATGTTGGTTGTGGCATAACCCATGGGCGGGACTTTTTCAGCTTGAAAATGAGATACTGTCATACATGTCACAGAAGATCAAATGAAGCTTTCCAATATACTTCCCCAGAGGTATTAACTTCTTAGAGTGGCTCTCCTTTCCCAAAGGATTGAAATAATCTGCCCAGAAATCATGAGCCTGGCAGTCAGCTCCAACTGTTTTACTAGAAGATTGGGGGAGCTCCTGGTATTATTTAATAACTGTAGCTTCTGGCAAGGGTTTAGTATGCACATTTAAGCACTGTATTTAGCTCCATTTTTCTGCATGCTAGATTGGATCTGTGGTGTGCTGAAGTACAGCACAAAATGTTCCCTCTGAGAATTCCTCACTCCCTCTGGGCCCAGCATTACCTAAGAATCATTATTTTTTTCACCTGAGGCAGGTTCTCCTTTGCAAAGCTAACAATTTTATAGTTGTAAATAAAGAAACAGAAATAATCAGCGGCCCAAGTAATACAACAGCAATAGGCCATTTAACTATCAAAATGTCATCTGGAGCCTGCTGTTTTCTTCACTTGTGGCTCCACAGGGCTATAATTTATTTTAGAAATTTGGTTACAATAGATGAGAGTGGAGGTTTCTTGAACCAAGCCAACTGAAACATTTTCAAATAGCAGTCCTAGATATTATTCCACAGACCACATATGGCAAAGAGAACAGTAAGATGAAAGACAAAAAATCCAGTAACAAAGGGTTTGCCTCTATGAAGCAATTTGTCTCTACACTTAATGACTTTAGGTGTGATACAAGTTATGGCTTGGAGTTCAGCAGAATCTAATGTCATGAAGGAATTCTGTAACACAGCTATTCCTGTGCTATGATTGCCCATTTTTTCACTGTGAGTTGAGTCTTGCAGCAAAAGGAAACACTTTTACCTTAAAATGCCCCCAAGAGAATTTTATATCACACCTCCAACCTGATTTAGAAATGCAGAGCAACATGCTTTCTGCATAAAACAGTATATCAAAAGTCTAGCAGCAAGAATAAACCTGATTCAGATGGTAACTGAAGTTGTCAGGTAATATTCCATTCCTGCACAAATGGATAAAAGATGACTATAGTCACCTCTCCCTACTATGCCCACTTCTCTTACATGTGCACACAAACACAGAAAAAGTGTTGTTGAAATCTGCTTCAGACAGCTGTAATAAATCAGCAAAACCCACCAGTCCTTCCAGCACCAGACAGGCTGATGAACAACTGCTGACCCAGGAGTGTCATGGAAAGCGTCCTGTGCAGTAGAAACCACAGCGCAGAAACAATTTTGATATTGGCCCATTGGTATGCTCTGTCACTGATGTTGAATAAGTCAAAATGCTCAAATTAACACGTTGCTCACATGCTAAATAAGATAGACTCACAGAATTGCTTTTTACCTGTAGCAGAGCAGAGTTCATAATCACCTCGTTATAGGGAAAAGATCAGTAGAAGCTCTGGGCTAAGGAGGCTTCTGACAGCACAAGGGAACACAGCAGCAAAAGCAGTCCCAGGTCCAGTGTGTATTCAAGAAATGACCTTACCCTGTGCAGCCAAAGGAGGCACCTCTGCAAGGCATTCCTTAACATCCCCCTGCACAGGAGGCCACAGCATGCTGACAGAGGGCCCTCGAGCATCTTTACTTTCTGGAGGCAGCCAGAGAAGACCAGACACTTTTTCTGAGCCCTACAAACAAGAAAGAAAGAAAGAGAAAAAAAAAACAACCCAACAAACAAAACTAAAACAAATAATCTTAAAATGAAAAGAATAAATAAAATTTCAACTCATCTCCACTCTCATTTTTCTCCTCTTGCACACTGATGTTAAAGAGGAATGCTAGAAGAAAGAAATGAGCTGGCCCACGTAAATCTCAGGACAATTAACACAGGTAAATAATTGTTGTTACCCAGAAGTTTGGAAAAGCGTATGCGTGTTGATTTGAAGTAAAGAAAAATGCTGATTTTAATGTAATTTATGTTTCTTTAACAGTCTTTACCTGAAAGTTGCACAAAAATGCATACTGACAAAAAATTATCTCCCTACTATCCACTTACTGGCATCCTTACAGGTATTGTCAAGCCCCATGTCATTATCTTCAGATTTTAAAACCAGCCTTAACTAAAAAGCTTCCAGACATTATTTTTAGAGAAAATTTATTTTATTCATATACAGTAAGTGGCAAATGTAAAAGAGAATGTTCACTCTTTTCTTCATGAGCTGAAGGCATCTGGATTATTTTATCCTCCTGTCGTTGTCTGGCTGTGATATTGTTGAATACATGAGTGTCAGGAGTGCCAGAAATTAATTCAATTTTAGAACTTGATTTATATTAACAAACTGGAGGAAGAAAAAAAAAGGAACATAAATCAATATTACCATTCCCCATTCCTTATTTTAATAAATGAAATGTCAGTCTTCTTTTACCTAATTTGCTAGAGAGGTTTTAAACCTTTCTGACTCAAATAATTCCACTGTAGTTTTGAGATTCTGTTGTAGTCTGAGGCTGGCTGAAAAAAAAAATGTGCTTTGAAAGGGTTAACTTGTGGAACACACCATAAAAGGCAGCCATAAAAGCTGTGACTGTTCAAAAGGAGAGTGGCATTAAGAAGGAGGCGAAAAATAAATAAACAAACCACTATAGGGTGGAATCACAAACTTACAGAGACCTTGAAGGAAAATTGACCACCCTCCATTCTAGAATGCAAGTATGCTATTGTAATTAAATTACACCCTTACATTTATATTCCTAGCTCTGGCTTATTTCATCCCAAATATGAGCTTTATTGATTGAATAACATCAGTCATAATTCTCTCTGCTTCTTTTTGCAGCTTATACCCTCTGTGCATGGATCCTCCAGCTTGATCAAAATGTTTCTTCTATTGAAAAAATAATGTTTATTCCTCAGATAATCTGAAGCCAACTTTTAAATGTTTAACAAGACTAATCCACAAGCATATTATCTATGTTGTTTGAACCATAAAATAAAAACCCAGACACAGTCATTTTTTTTCTTTTCTTTTTCTGACACAGAGGACTAACCAGATCTAACATATTTGCAATTTTCACCCAAGAGTTGTTTAGACAATTTTCTTGGCAATGAAGATTCAAGAAAGTAAAACACAAAACTGCTGAAGGTCAGGTTTATTGTTAACCTGTTCAATCTTGTCACAATCGCAGTGACTTTGCAGAGCTCACAAAGTAGGAGGTACCTAGAGCTGCTGTTGAGGTAATCCCAAAATACAGATTTTCTGACTTTGTATCAGAGACAGACAATTCCTGTGGGGATTAAAAAAAAAGCATCAAGAATGTAACAGATTCCAGAGTTTGTGAAAATGTATGACAATTTCTGGATTTTCTCCCTTTCCCATGAAAAATAATCTACAGTTGGGAATGGACTTTGGACAGCAACATTTGAATGTAGGCATCCATGTCACGGCAAATTAGGAACATTTAACCTTTAGACACTGAGAAATATTTTGCCCCATAATCAGTGTTGATTTAATAAAGAAATCATCCAATAGATATGATTCTGAAGTTTGTGTATGAGAGACACCAGGTGATCGAAGGAACCAGCCCGCCACGCGCAGTCAGTTCCTGCCCTCACTGATCCCTCATTTTCCACCTCCATGACAGGAATTGTCAACTTCTTTCACTAACAGGGATCCACATCATTTCAGTGAAAGACAGGAGAGACTGAATTTAATATCTCAAAAATCCTGCATCAGCATTTTCCAGGTCGAAGATAGACTGCATATTTGACATCTTCCACTTGGCTCTTCCCACAAACTCTAACAGAGTCCTACCAGGCTCCTGTCCTTGTTCCTTGCCCACAATGCCTGGTATTATGTACCCATTAAGCTGCCTTAGCTCCCTTTAAAATGACATCTGATCTGGGTAAGATTTTTCTCTTTCTCAGAAAGTCTTTTATTGGCCTGAAACAAAGGATTTGAGAAGAGGATAACCAAAGGGTGCAAGCTAAGCATTAGACCTCAGATTCTACAAGGTATCTGGGCATGAGAATTTCATTTCTATTGAGATGAGACTGTCTGAGAGGCTCACCCACTTCATGATAGCCTCATTCCTAATTTACTGAACACAAAGTTTAGTTAGTTTTGTAAGTTGTACCAACGGCATAAAATTGTCACATACTCAACAGCAGCAAAAAGTCAAATAGGAATATTCCAAGTGACTTAGCCAAGGGCAAGCACAGGTTGTATGTAACTCACTGTGAGTCAGAAACATAAGGAACTTAGGAAGAAAATAGCAGGCAAGGAGATAACAGTATTCTGAAGACCAAAAGTGAAGTCATAAGAATCTGAGAGGAAATACTGAAAAATCAGTCAGAAAAGAAAAATCTTTGGCTCAATTATTAAAATTCCAGAATTAGTAAGCACAGCAGAAATTATTTTCCTGGACTATTCTGGGTAGGGAGAAATGAAAACTCAGAATGAAAAAAAAAAGCAGGAGAGCCCCAGCATCACTAAGTAATCAAAGGCTTTCCTTATCTGAAATTCCTTTCCCGCCAAAAACCAAAACAGCATCTTTTAAGGGGTTTTTAAAATCACTTTTGGACATTAGTCTTATTCACAAATCAGACAAGAAGAGAATCCAGAGACAGATTTTTGCTGATTAACAGAAAACTGCATAACTGCTTGCAGGCCAGTGGCAGTGGGCTTTGGATTTGCAGAGTGTATGGGAAAATATTCTGCCTCAACAAGTCCACGAGAGAAAGACGGAAAGACAGCAGATTCTCATATATACTTGTTTATATTTTATCCTCATAGTTCCAATATTTTTATCTTATCATTGCAAGGATCTCAAGAGCTGCAGGGGTTTATTGCCAGGAATGAACAATCAAATTCAGTTTATATAAAGGTAACTTGCAAGTTAGCTCAATGACTGTCAAGCAGTTTTTTGTCAAGACTAACTTCAGAAGATGTAGTTATTTCATGTCTGGTGGGGATTTGATTTGTTTATTCAAACTTTTCACTTGTTTATTCAAACATTTCTCTATAACCTGAAAATAACATCCCAAAATTCTGACTAAATCCCTATTATACTAGTATTTCTGAATCATCCATAGCCAAGAATCGCTAAAGATCTAATTTTAAAAATACTTTTTCCTATTATGCTCCTCCTACTTTCTCCAATCAACTATATGGAGAACATTCAGCAAATAAGGCAATGGCCTGTAAATGCATAGCCACAAAAGATGCATCACTAGTTGCTTTTACAGCTTAGTTGTGCTCCCAGTTTTTAGAAGAATGCATGTGTTGTCTTAGTGTTTTGCTCTGGAGACTTACATTGAGTACATGACTCTCAGGCATCTCACTTTGCAGCTGTCTTGCTCATAAAGCACCAATTTTTCAGAGTGACTCATTAGTAACAAACTCTCTACAAATAAAAGTCAAATAAAAGAAACGCAAGTAAACAGACACAGGTAAAAGCACACAGCTGCATATTAAGGAGTGTTTTGCTAGGCATAAACTTAATTTGTACAGAAATGTATTTTTGAAAGAACTAGCATTATATGCATAGATCCCTTTTCCAAAATCAGTGCCTCTTTAAAACAAAATTGGTATGATCTGCACATGAAAACCATAAATTTTCGTACCACTCTGAACTGGTGTCGTCACAGTGTGACTGAATTGATTTTTGTATTTAAATGCTGCTTTTGCTAGCAGTGGCTTTTGTCAATTCTTCACATTTGTATCAAGTATGACTTCTTTCAAAACAGGCCTGTGGTTCTGGTCTTCATTTTAGCTAAAGCTGCAGTGATCCTTGGAGCTACATGCCCTTCAGTTCTGAGTTTAATTTCTAATCAAAAGCTGAAGACGTTATGACTGACTCTTGGAGCTGAATCCAATCCACATGACTTCAGTGTGTTCTGACTGAAGATTCTAGTTTTTTGTCTATTTTCCTCCACCTTGTGCCAAAGCTTTGACAAATTAACAAATATCAGGGACACACCGAGGCTCCACATATGGATGAAAACCAAGGACAGATGGGAGAAGGAGTTTCAGTACAAATTGCTGAGCAAAAGCTAATGCTTAATAAAATGCATTTATTTATAATACCACTTTTTTATTTTCATCTCAAATCAATGTACATCACAAGATGCAGTTTATAAATTTCTCTTCATTTACTGTTTTGGGTTTTTCCATTTGGTAATAAAATAAAAGGTTAACATTGTTGTTTTGTTTTGTTTTTAAAGACAGCCTTAAAATTGGCCCAAGTCACTGACACGTGCATCCATGAGATCTAACATCATAATTTCTGCATAAGATATATTAAGGTTCTGCGTACATTCTAAACCATTTATATAAGCATAATGGTTATATGTGCATTTTGCATATGGAACAAAAAAAAATCAAGATCTAGGTCTTTCAAAATGGCTATTTACTAAAGGAGCCTAATTACAACAGAGATATTCCAATGGATAAAGAGAAAGCAGAAAAAAAAAAAAATAATAAAGGCATCTGTCCTTTTCAGAATTCTTTCCAGATATTTTCCCTCTTTGGTCAACAAACTGAGTTGAGCATCTGAAATTACATTGCCCAAGTTCCAGTTTCCATCCAGTGATTCTATCAAAGGAGGCAGATACTTCATATCGTCCATAAAAAAGAAGAATATCTACTCACATGGAAAAATCTCTCTCTTGCTATTTCCCTGCATATATAGAATCACCTAATTCACCATTTCCATGTTTGAACAGCCCCATTAAAATGCCATATCCAAGCAAATGAAGAAAGGCTATAACAATCACTCCTTGCCCCTTTCAAGCTTTTAAGAGGCCCGGCATAACTCATTTGTAGCACACTTAGCTTTTGTTTGCATGACAAACTGTGCAGTGAGGCTGCTCAGAGGAGGAAACACTAATAAAGACTGGATTTGTATAAGGGAGCAAGGGGAGAAGTGGCTCACTGAAATTTGAAAAATCAAGTACCGCGACAGCTGCTGCTGCTGTAACACTCTTGCAAACCCCAGATTGCCATGAGGTTATTCATTGCATCTGCACTGAATTTCCTGGGTTACTGTAACACATTACAAGGATGTGCTTTGATGTGTCCCACATAAATGTCCTCACCACCACACCCTCTTCCTTTCTCTCCCCTCTCCACCTACTCCTGGCCCTAGGACCCTGCAGTCCACAGCAATGTCATGCTGCATGCCTTCCTGCTCACATGAGCAGCAGTTGTCAGAGAAATGGATCCAAAAGAAACAGTCAATAAAAACAGAAACAGCTGTAACAATTTTACATGGCATGGTTCTGATTTCTGGGTATATCCTCCGCGCACATGTTTTCTTTTTCCCTTTTCTTCTACCTTTCCAAAGTAACAGGGTATGGTGTTGTGGAAAAACAGCCATTAGGAAGGGAACAATACAGCAAAGAAATTCTTCTCACAGATTTTATCACTTGAAAAATGGGGCAACTTAGATTTTTAAAAATTTTTTAAAGAAGTTGCAAAAAGGGAAATAGATGGCTAGAGAGAAGAAAAATAATTAGTGGACAGAATGAAAAGGGACTATGGGTTCTAAAGGCAGCTGTAGATTTTTTCCAGAAGAGGTCTGACAATATTTTAAAACCCAGTCTCCACATTCTGCCTCACTTACACCCTTCAACCGAAGGGCAGGTTGTAGTTGTTGGCATTCGGACAACATTTTTAATGCGAGAAGCATCTAAATTGACTTTAATGAGAGATTATGGATCAGTTCTGTGTTATTTAGAGTAAAACAAGGAGCCTTAGGGTCACCCTGCTTAGCTCAGACAACAAACAGTGGCATCTAAGCCAGAACCCCCAGTAGAGGGGCTCTCGAGATTATCTTTCTCCACTGAATATAGCCCAGAGCACCTGAGCCTTTACCACACAGTCTTAGCTGACCTGGAGGGACAGAAAGTAATAGATGTGATCCAACTAGATAATTTTACAAATGTATTTAGTCAACACAAGGCTCCTTGAGAAGGAAGTAGTAGGGTGGAAAGACATCTATGAAATACTTTAAAAATCTGGCAATTAACTGATGCTTTTCAGCCTAAGAAGGCATGGCTCTGTCATAGCAGACAGGGTGATTTCTGGATCAGCTGCCACAGGCAGGATAAACTATTGGTGGCACAGATTTCAGTTCACAGCAGACATTTCAGAAAGTACCCAGAAAACCTGCTCGTCTTTCTAACTGCACTGCAGACGTATCAAAAAACTTCATGACTGTCTTGAGCATCTGACATCAGACTGCATAGGAAACTCAGAGAATTTACACACGATCAACTCACAGACCCCATCCTTTATTCTATCCACAATTTCATTTGCCCAGAGCAGAAATTTGAGATAGAATAAAAAGACAAATCTCAAACATTCAATTGCATTTTCTTTGCATTGTAAGCAAAGAGAAAAAACATGTGATTGAGGCTTTCTAGGTGACTTGCTTAAAGCTTTTAACTGAAGAAAAAAAATGAACAGATGGTATGATGATATATATCTATTTTTCCTTAATTGGAATACTCTCCAAAGAAACAAAATATCTAAATTCTATTTTTCACTCCTAAATCCACAATCTTGACCACCCTAAACACTGTGTCACAGAGCATTCTATGAGGACTTTAAAATTACCAGTAAAATACTAACTGGCAAAGGAATATCATTTTCCAGCAGAGCAGACATGTTATATTACCCCTGAAATGTATTTTAACATGCTAATATGGACTTATCTTTTAGCCTTACCATCGTGGTACAGGAGAGTCCTTCAAATTCACACTCTCAGCCATTGAGCCAAATATCCTTAACTAAGACCCCCAAAATACAACTTAATGTCTTAACCCTTAGGCTTCAGAGGAAGAGAAATTAAAATGCTGTCTCTTTTTGGCTATGAAGTTTTTAATCTTACCAAAAATACCTAGAAGAAAAATGAAAAGCTCAACTTTTAGCAACAATTCCTAAGTCTATACGAATTTTAGTTACAAGGCATGAGCTTAACACAGGAGGAATTAGCTACAACAGAATTTTGCTAATAAGACCAAGCATCATGTAGTTTATTGCAATTGATTTCTCAGTGACTTCAAAATTCTGTGAAGAGCTGCACGTAATATAGTTTGAGTTTGCATAAGAAATCCAAAAACAGGTCTAAACCTCTGTGGTAGGAGGTGTCATTGGAGCAGCTTTTCTTTCAGGTTGCATTATACCTTTCCCATTTATTTTCCAGTTAGAATCCAGAGTGCTCAAGAAAACAAAAGATGAAGAACAAACACACTCTTTTGGACTCTTTCCATCTGGGCCAATTTAATCTTTAGAAAAACATGGAAATTCTCACTTTAACCTCACTTCCAGCAGTATAGTTGAGAACTGTGCACTAGCACACTAGGCTGAAAAAAACAAGGCAGCCAGATTCTGTCTATAGATAATTAACTAAGTCACATATGTTTGAATAAAACAGAATTTGTGCCAGTATTTCCAAAACCTGCAGTTAACATTAGGTGATTTTTGAAACCAGAAGTGTCCCTGTTGTGTTTCTTACTTCCAAGATTTTTTCAGCTGTGTCACTGAAGCCAAATATGGTGCCTCTCAATAAATCAGTCATATTTCAGGCTCTTATAATTGCATTACATTACTTCATCTTTCTTTAAAAATAATAGTGAAGTGGACTATTTTCTGTTCAAACCATTTGCACATAGCTAATGGGTTCAATATGTGTGCATTCTGCTGCTATACCCGAGGAGTTCAACAATACAATGTTTAGAGAGCACGAACACCTCACATGCTAAAAGTGATATCCCTTCTCAGGTAGCCCATGGTCACCCAGCTACCAGTTACAAATGCTGTGGCATTCACAGAAAGATTGAGGGATAATACTGACATTTCAACCAAGTGCTTCTTTTCTCAGTGAAATATGTCCCACAGGCCTGGCTGTGTGAAGGCTTTGGCCAGGTGTTGAGCCACACTATACTGGCCTCTGGCTGTTTTGATGTAGTAAATGATTTTATTGACTAAATTTTATTGACACATATTAAGCAATTAAACATTAATATTTAATAGCACGGAAGAAATTTTAAGTAGGTAGTAATGATTACCTAGAACTAACCTGGAATACAAACCCCTTAAATCTTAAGTGCTTTGTTAATGTAACTGTCAGTTACAACCTGCTCGTTTGCAAAGGTCGAAACAGAGAAGGGATTCCAAGGGTCCCCAGAGTCCCCTTGAACTCTGTTGTCATATCCAGAGCTGTCCACAGCATACTAGAGCTCACATTTGCCAGATGCCAAAGCACAACAGAAAAAACAGCTTCTTACTGCTTGTAAGAAGCAAGCCACCTTAGACATAACCACCTCAGTCTTCCCCAAGACAAGCATGCAAAGCAAGGACAGGGAGAACTGGGCTGCAGGTTGCTGCGAAACACAAGCAGGGCATAAGCAATTCAGATTTGAGGAGATGTCTCAAGGATAGAACCTAAGCTTGGACTGTGCTATCTTGCATATCTAGGGGGAAAAAAAGTGTTTTCACGAGTAGCTACAGGATTCTCTTTTTTTTTTCTTTTCAGGATAGTTTCATGAATTTGATGGTATGAGATAGAGGATAAATGGTTAGAACAGAAATTGTCACATATACTTCAGTAACTAAGAGCAAAGAACTTCTGTTCTGCACTCTTCACATAATACTGCAGTTTTATTTATAGATCCTTGTGGAGAAACATCTCTGCAGACAGTCATAAATTCTAACATCCCATGCTCAGGGTGTAGTACAAATGCAGTCCTTAGGGGGTCAGTACCCCAGACTTATGTAAAACTGAGTTTATTACCAGCATATGTCAACACAAATACTGACATTATACCTAGGCTGCCCTTTGAAGCATATAAAACACATCTCTGGAGCATGTAGCACTAGAGGCTTTAGAAACCAACCTCGGGATCAGGGAAGCCATTCAGTTCTGGCAAGCCATCACCAATGTGACTGTTTAGTTTAACATCTGCTAATATAGTGTGGCTTTTCTCTGCACAGCACACAGGCCAGAGTCCAGTATTAGCCATAAATACTCAGGTACATAAAATGAGCAGAACTCAGCCCAATGGTGAATACATATGGCAGTCCATGGTGTTTTCTTGGACACCATGTTCAGCAAATGCATAATGGTATAGTCTATGATCATTCTCTGGTCCTGGCTTGATCTCTTCTAAATGACTGCTAACCATCCAGTTCAAGTTAGCAATTTAAGATACATCTCTATCAGAAGAAGGAAGCAAGAGAAGTCTCCACAGTACTCAATCCATCACAAACAACATCTCAGAAAAGTATGATGTATTTTCCCCTGGGTTTGCCTCATGAGCACAGGAGTTAACTGAAACTTCCTCAGATGAGATATCCAGTTCCAGAGTTAGAAAACGAAACCACAAAATGAAGCTGTGATTGCAAAATAGAAAAGCATAAATTTGTGCAAGAGTTATTCTGGCTCATGTGGCTAACTATAACATTGAAGATGTGGCCTTTGGTATGAGCAAGTAACTGTATACACAGGTTTCAGCAGCTCTTCTGCTTTGCCCATTTTGAAACTTACAGTAGCACTCTGAATCCACTATCAGAGTATCTAGTTCATGCTTGTCACCTCCCCAGTCTGCAGTGCCACTTCCCTTTGTAGGCTTATTTCCAGGGCTGCAGGGAGAGGATTTTAGCCACTATGATTTTTTTCATACATCTCTTAAGCTTTCTGATCAAATCACAGGGAAATACATTGAATAAAACTGCTGTAGCCCCAATCACTGAAAACTGAGTGGCTTTTTAAGCTCGTGCAATTTCTCAGACTGTTAAAAAAAGATAAATACTTAACAGTAAATATTTATGTTTATGTAAAATCACATTCTGCAAATGGATTCCTGGGGCCATCAAATAACAGAGGTTGAAAAAACAGCCTGATGGCTCATGTGTGTTTGTAAAAACATGCTCTTTTCACATAATAATCTAATAAAAACTTGATAGACAGCTCTGTGTATATTCCCACAAAAGTAACAGTGCCAGGAGAAAAGGGAGATGCCCATCCCTCTCAGACAGGTTCCTCCTGATCTTTAGACTGCTCTTGACCTTCAGTGAAACCCGAGCAGATGAGATCACTGTTGCTACTTTACATCAGATGAGAATCAGCTCAGCACTGGATGACTGTGTCTTAGAGGGCTGTCAAGGAGTGGCATTTTGGATGGACAGTTCAAAGTACGTGAAGAAGGATTTTAAATATCTCATTAAAAAAACCTTGTAGAATACTCATTATAGAGGGAGACTTTTAGGAAAGGTCCAGAGGTTGCTGTGAGAAAGTCTAATTTTCAGCTACATGAGATTTGGCATGCCTGAGCTCAGCTGCACTCTTATAACTTTCACTGCCAAAGATAATAAAAAATTAGTATTCATTCTGCCTAAAATGTTAGAGAAATCTGCTATTCAACAAGATTCCCTTCAAAATCATTAAGAAAGGAATGACACATAGGGCAAGAAACTCTATTTCAAGTCATGACCACATTCTTCCAGAGTGCTAGGTGATCTGACAGTGAGAATGTCCTCTCTGCTTCATGGCCACAAAGAACTTCTGAAGTACATTTACTGAAGCTCTTTTACTAAATCTCCCAAGATCATCTACTGCAGTGCCCTGGCTCCCAACAGCATTCCCTCCATTACGCATCATATTAGCCCAAATGTGTTTGCCTTCAGGGCAAGGTGTAAGGCACATCTATTCATTCAGGTTTATGCCAGCAGAATGAATGCAAAGCCTTGACTATTGGTTTGCTTATACAAAGAAGGTAGGGTGTGAATTTACAAGCTACCGTATGAATTCACACCCTGCTGGCTGCTCCCTCCCTGTGTACTTTTACATGCAGTTGAGGAAGCCACTTCATACAAAGGAGCCCTCAGTGTGCCCCCTCAGTGTCCATAGGGGGTTTTAGTGCACAGTCATTTCACATAACGCAACGTCATTTCACGTCTTCATTTGCTGCTGGTAGTTTACCTGCATAGGAAAACCCTCGCGCAGTGGATTTGTCTGATTTCCAGAAAGCTTTTGTCAACAGTCAAAACAGTTCCTGCAATACCACAACAGAAATAAAGTTGCACAAAAGAAGGTATTTCTTCTCAATTTTTTTTTTGTGGTTATATCTGTACCTAGCAGTACACATACATGTGCCACTTTTAGGAGTGAAGTAAATTTGCCTTCCTAAACAACTTTTACTTAAGAATCAATTCTTCTGGTCTGCATACTTAGTTTGTATAAAAATATCTGGAATTTCTCCTCACTTGAACAAAAGTATTTCTCTGCCTAAGAAAAGTGCATATTCCATGAAATAGCAAGCTGATACCCAGGATCTCAAATTCATATTCAGCCTTCTATGAGCTCTGAACAATTAACTTGTTTATCATATCTTAAAACATGCAGGTGCCTGTGCACCTCTTTTATCAGGGACCCACCTGATGCAACTTAGCAGAGCTGCATCTGCTTCAACAATAGCCTGCCAATTTTCATATGTAAGAGTATGGCCTAATTTATTTCCCAGAGAGGGAATTAGTAAGGTAAGACTTGTATGCTTTCCATGATAACATTTTCTTGCTAGAGCACAAGTGAAAAAGTCTGTACTTTAATGCAGACTGCATCAGGAAAAAAAAAGTCACCCACTCCCAGTTAATTCATTTTAAATTCTTAGTAGGTCAACATCTACTTCAGGGTCTTCCAAGTGCATGTTGTCTCATCTGTGTTTGTCTTCAAAATTATAAACTCCTCAGGGTATGCTCTCTGCCTCTCTCTGTCTTGTTCAGTGCTGATCACGTCATCAGAGATTAGCAAATAATTCTTACTATTAGCAAAAATAAATAATATGTGGCAAGATGTTCTCACACATGCCTTTTGCCTGCGAAGCATGGCACGGGAGAAGATGGCTTGGAATGACCTGGCAAGAAGCAGACTTTTCAGGATATTGAAAGGTCAGATCCCCACAGAAAGAGCACTTCAACACACAATCAACATACTTTGGGCAAGCAATTCTCATGTAAGCTGCTCAGTTGGGAAGAGGGATACTCCTTGGTTCCCTGGGACTCTACAGTGGGCTGGGCTTTCCTCTCTCTCCTCTGTCTAACAAGCCAGCCAGGGTAACTAAAGTGCAGTAAAGTAAAATAAACAGATCTGCAAAGTGCTGAGTCGAGTCATTTTCCCCAGGAGAATCTGCAGGGCTCTGAGGCTTTACTTGGAACTGTAATTAACACCTGACTGCAGCATGTTTATGAACAAAGTTAAGGAGGGAGAAAGACAGAGAGAGAGATGTCTCAGGCTTGGACTGAATGTTCTTGAGTTGGCTCAACTTTTATGGGCTAATTTGGCAGTGGCTGTGATTGAGTACAACACAGAAATGAAAAGGAGCTTGAGGCTACTTGCCACCTCCTCCTCCTCCCTCCCTGAGCTAGCTCCTACTGCAAAGCATGTGTTTCCATTTAACACTGGATAAGAGTCAATTGAAGTCTGGATTCTCATTCAAATATTTATTCTTCTGTGGCATTATTAACATTATTTTCCACTTAGGTGTAGCTTACTTCTACCTGAGATTATCTTCATTTCTTATGATCACATTGCAGCCTCAGGTTTTTTGAGAAATGTTCTATCTTCCCCTCACTTGAAGCTATACCCTATATCTCATTCTTTCTCCTTGTTTGTAGATAAAATCCTACAAGTTCTTACTGAATTAGAAAGAAAAATCTCCCACTGACTTTAGCAATGAGTCTAACAACAAAAACTGAAAACATCCTGGTTTCCATTATGTTCACCTCTGCATGAGCACAGTCATTGCATTCTCTCTTTCAGGGAGTGTTTATGTTTTTCTCTTTGTTTTTGACTGACCTTAACTCAGCTAAGGAAACTCAATTCACATCAAGATCTACTTCTAGATTAGTTTTAGGACAGAATTTAGATTTTGGCTTCAAGGCTTACCAAAATGGAGTTTAAACTTCAGACCCCTGCTATTTTATCATAACTCCTATAATATTTTAAAACACAGAAACCTGCTATGATCAACAGATTAATTTCCACCATCTTTAATATTTCCTTTCCTGAAGCTCCTTTGGTGAACTGCCTGTTGTGTGAGATATCCTAATATATTATTCTCTTTTTTGACAATTTTACTACAGTTTTGTGTTATTAATAAAAACAAACTATTTTCTGAAGAAACAATGCCAAAAGGCAGTAAAAGTACACAAATTCTCTGTCTTTTTGGTCAGCAATTTTTAATTCTAGTATATAAGGCACAGCTAAATCAGTCATATTGTCAAATGAATCAAAATTCTAACCTTCTTAGAGTAGAGACAGAGAGCATAAATCACTCTGTGCTATTACAGCAGTAATAAAAACAAACAAATAAGAAAATAAATGCCCTAATAATTTGACCAAATGAGCTTTTTGCTTAGCCTTTTTCCAAGTCACTAGGATTTCCAGGAATTTGGTCAAATGACTGAAAATATAATCAGAATGATGGTAAACAGACCATCGATTTCACAAACATCTCTTTGGGCAATCAGTCAAACTCCAGCATAAATGCATTCTGTTTCAAAAATCTCAGATGGATTGCTTGTGGCATTTATATGCCCATCAGACACAAACCTGGTCTGAGAAGCAGTTAGGGAACCATTTTCCTGAAGCCTGGTAAAAGGCTACTTATCTATTTGTTATAATTAGTGAGTGCTTCAATCTGGAAAGATTGCTACTGTAAATTTAGCAAAAGCATGTTAGGTAAGTCTACTCTATCACAGCCACACAATATCAATCAATTTTGCTGTTTCTTTTTTTTTCTAAGTATGGGTTTCTTTCACTGACTGTATTGAGCCGAACACATACTAAAAGACCAGATCTTTAGAAGTTCAGCAGTGTACATTTTAAAGCAGAATTTCCCATGATGAGCAAATCCACACTTCTAAAGTGCTTAGAAGTCTCTTTGGGATTACTTTTGGCACCAGATTATATCAGAGGCAGACATGGTAATAATTAATTTCAGAGGTACAAAGCACAGTTATGTGGGTCTTCCCATCACACCTCCCATTCAAACACCCATGAGAAAGCTGATTTTGATGTGTGTATTGCTACCTTAGCTGACAGCCTAAAGTCCCACCAGGCACCTGGAACCATTCCCTGGCCTTGCAGGGGAGCGTGTCTTCCTTACTTCCCACTACACAGCTTCTCAGGACTCAGTCCAGTTTTCCAGCTTTCACTGCCAACATATTTAATCCTGTAATTCAGTCATCAAAGTCACAGTCGGAGTCAAAGTTAAAGAGTCCACATACAGATTTTGTATGTGCATGTATGTGAATTTTGTCAGGCCTTAGTGACAAGCTATCAGCAAGATCACATCATTGGTGCCTTGTTTAAGGAGTGGGGCCGGGGAGGTGGGGAATATTGTTTTTTGGTTTTTCTGGTGGGTTTTTTTGGTTTTTTTTGGTTTTTTGTTTGTTTTTTTTTCTTTTTGCTAGCTCCTTAGTATTCCTGGGAACAGAAATGCATTGTGAAAGAACCCACTATCCTCTTCTTCTGCAATTTACCATAAACAAAACTGCAACCATACATAACACCCTACCTTAAGTGCAGCCCTCTATGGAATGGATCATTCTCAGGCAAGATGAAAAATATTAGGGAAAAAATGCTTGTTTGTAAACTTTCCAATTAATCCTTTTACCTATCCATGTGTTCCCATTACAACGCCCTCCAACAGTCACTGCTTTGCTGTATTGTCTAGAGCCTAAGCAGCACAGTGCACCCTCAAACCTGACTCTCCTCAGGAGATGGTGACACCCTTAAGTGACAAATTCTGTGCTTCACAGATAAGGACTTCATAACTTCTTTTCAAGTAACTCACAATTCATATTTTCTTTCTTAGGCAGTGTGACTTAAGCCTGTTATGAGAGCTATGGATTTAGGAATACAATGAGCACCTTCATGTTGAAATTTGGCTGTGTGGACTGAAATCTGCTTTCATCAGCGTAACTTGTTAGAACCCTGAAAATGCCTCTCCTGTTTATGCAATGTACATAATTAAAAAAAAAAAGTAAAAAAAAGTAAAAAATTAGACAAAGTTGCTGTTTTCTTATTCAGCGTTCATATTTTGCCTTTAAGTCTACAGAAAGTGGCACTGAAAAATTAAGTAAAAAGTCATGACATACAATTGAGAGTGGCTTAAGCCCTAGTTCTCCAGGCTTAAAAGTCTGTTTAATTTTACACATATCCACACTCTCATTGATTTTTCTTCACCTGAGTTAAATCAAAAAGATATTTGTGATTTTAGGTTTCAGCACTTGACAAGTTACAGAACCAAATATGAACCTGGTGGTGTCACTTTACCTTTCTATCTTCCCCCTTAGTCCAGGACTCTTTTTGTGCTCAGTGGAATTTGGAACAGACCTCCTCTGACCCTGGACCAGAGCCTTTATTTGTTTATGGGATGATAGATAAATAGACAACAATAGTGAAAATGCCATCAAGAAATTGAACTTCGATTTTCAATTAAAATAAATTAAACTTGCTAGCCATTTTTAGGTCAAATCCAAAGGATTCCCTCCTCATTTATGAAAAGGAAATAGAAAGTTGCATTTCTCCATCTCCCTTCTTCACATTATTTTCACTGGTTACTTTAGCAGTAAGAAAGGTCAAGAATGGCAGAGGAAGGGGTGGGCGTACAGCTCTCCCTGCTCCATACAGCAGTAAGCAAAATCAGGAAGTGAGGCAGGAAATAGCCAGCTGCATCACAGCCAGGACTCCCACTCCCCAGCCTGAGTCATTGCAGAGCTGCCTGGAGTGCTGTGCCTCTGCCCCCCTGCTCAGCTGAGATATCAGGCTGCATCTGCTCAGCCCTGCTCCAGGAGCAGAGGACCACGCCTGGTGCTGGCCCTCTACCAGCCAGTGCACACTGCAGTCATGAAACAGACCCAGACGTGCCTTCTCTGGGTACATCTTCACAATTTCAAAATAAAAACATGCCACAGCAAATAATGGTATCCCTCTCCTCAACATCCATACACAGTTCAAGAACATTAAAACTGCTCCAGCCTCCTCATCTGTTCAGCTCTGGGAGTAGAAATAAATGAGGTTTACATTAGATTATGTCTGACTAGTTACACTGCCAAATATTTGGAGACTACAAGTGCCTGGCAAAGCTCAATACATTGTGATACTCCTTGGAAAAGTGGGGCTTTCTCGAGGTCTCTGCTGACTCTTCCCATTTACCTCACACTTACCTTAAATACAACACGAGCAGAGGGAACTCTGCACTTCCCACAAAGCACTCAATATGTGAAGTGATCATGCCCATAGACAGTCAGCACCTAAACCACACCTAAGTTCTCAGAACAAAATCAATATTTTATGCCCTGAAGAAATTTTGCTAGTTGCGACAGACTTTGAAAAATTAGAATAATTTTCTGCCTGTGAGTAGCTCCACTAAATAAGAAAGCAGCTGCATTTGTGCAACTGTCTCTGGGGTTTTGCATGCAGACACCATTTTCTGACATATGGGAGGGAATGTGAATTCTACACTTGCCACATGGAGGGTCCCAATCAGATCTAACATCAATACTTGATTTGAGTCCAATTTATTTGGGATTTGAAAAAAATATTATTTTCAAAAAAACACAACTGAATGTCAGACAGCAGAACTACAAGATGTATGGAAATGTATATGTAGATTATGGTGAGAAGGAAAGTAGTTTTCCTGTGAGACCCAGTGTGCAGGGGAAAAAAATTACTTTGTATATTTACAGAAGGAAAAATGGGATAGCAGAATAGTATCTTTTGGCTAACTGCAGCGTACATCTGGGAAATTTAAAAGAACTTAAAGATGTTCAGCATCTCGAAAAAAACAAAGAAATATGTTTCCCAGGTGACTAACCTGTTAAAAAAACAAGCAGCCACAAAAATGAACTCACACCCTGCACTGCTCCATGATTGTCTGCAATGGGTCGAAATGGCTGAGTACTAGTTTAAATTGATAAAGAATGTAAAATACGAGGGAGAAGAGAAAACTAAAGAAAAAAAGAAGACACCTGTTTCAAAAGGCTTCCCAGTTACTCCTGCACACACACATTTCCCTCACGTAGTTATGAGCTGCTTTCTGGGGATTCAGCCACAGTCTCCCTTCCATCTCAGTTGTCACTGATCTGAGACTTTTTGCCCATTGTCAGATGGCACATGCCATGTGTCAGAAAATTATTTTTTTTTTAGATTCAATTAAAACAAACTTGAGTCCACCCAGGAGGCATCCTGCCCCAGCTGCACTTCTGCTCTGTTGTACCCCGTTCCAACCATACTGAAGAAAATAAAAGGACTGAGAATGGAGAGACACACTATTTTTTAATTAAAACCCTATGTATCATGTAAAATACTCAGGACAGAAGCAAGAGGGGTTTATGAATATCAGCTGAAATCAGCCTCACAGAGCAAGTGCCAATATTTACATTTCTATTGCTTAACTTTGTTTGGGTTGGAAATTATAGCTGTTTTCTGATTAACTACCTGCAGGCATGCACCAGTTTGACCTTCTGCATGCTAAATTGCATGCACTAAATTAAATTTTCCTCTCTCTCTCTCTCACTGAGATAAACAAGGCCAGTTACATGACTCAGGCTGCCCTTTCCCTCCTGCCATTCCATATGCAAAGTGAATCCTAGCCAGTTAATCCTCTAATTTAAGAGCAGACTTCTGCATTTTTTAAGTGATTAGAAGGATTTTGTTTCTTTTACGTAGTTGTGGGTCAATAATTTGTATTCGGAAAGACGAGCTTGTAGCATCAAAATGACATAAGTTTCCTCATAACAGGCTTGTGTGAGTACTTCAGAGGTAAGTAAATGAGCAATGTTCATTTTCAACTCTCTATAAATTTGAGGAAACAATGTCATCATCTACAATGGCTGCTCAGCATACTTCTCCAGAGAAAGCAGAGCCAAAAAAAGAAAAAGGAATGAAGAAAATACCACTTTTAGCAGGTGATCAGTTGTCCTATTGTGCAGGCAATAGGTTAGAAACTTTTAAGTCAAATCTAGTTATTCACTTTTTCAAATACTAGCAACTAATTTGAGAAATATTTAAATTGTATTATTACTCAGACATTCTCATTATATCCTCAATTGAAATTATTCAGATCAGGAACCACTTTCCTGAAATCAGATCAAGTTATTCTGACACCAACCACACGCACTTTTTAGTACTTATTCCTCAGAGAATCATAAGAAAATATAATCAATTTTCAGACTACATTGCTGAATTAACAGAGACAAGGATTACTGCAAATGTAACAGGCCAGGCTGTTAAAGAAAAAAAAAAAAAACAACTTGCATTTTTCCAGTGGGAACTAGGAAAGATTTGTGTTCCACTTTATTTTGTGATGAAATAAGAAAGTTTAGTTGCTACACGAAAACCAAGAAAGGAACTCAATGCTTTGTAAGAGATACACCACTTCAGAGAGGAAATATTTTCTGTGCAAAGGCAGTTTCAGACCCAGGCTTTGAATATGTAAAATAGGCAGCAGTCATAATTTTCCAGTAGAACACATCATGTCTGATTTTGTAAAATGAAACCTTACAAAGTTTGTATTCTCTGCCATAACGTGGCTCAGAGAAAGCACAGATCTCTTTTTGGTCCATCCATGGACAACCCAACAGCAAACTCTACGCTGTTGTCAGCTCTAGTGATGACTGGCTAAGCCTCAGCTGACTGCAGTGGTGTACCGTCAGTTCTGCAGTCAGAATAAAACTTCAGAAGAACAAACTCTTTAGCATACTCTGCTGCTTAAATCAATCAGCTCAGGATCTTTCAAAATTTATCTTTCGTAAAATGGAGGAATATGGAGAAACGGAGAATTTCTTCCGGAGAAACAACTGGCAAACACAATTCACTATCACTCTGAGGAACTCTCGTCTCAAACACCTCTCTCCTCCCTTTTATAATACCAAATAAAACAACAATATACCTGCAGCTTATCACAACTCTTTTCCCAGAGAATTGTTAATTGAAAGCGTTTATGTGTTTGCTAATGTTTTGATAACAAACATGATGGTTGGTGTTTGTTTTTTTTTTAAATTTCTAGTTAAACACTTTCTCTTTTGTTTTTCTAAAGGATTGAGATGGCTTAATTTTACCCTACACTTCATCTACCTTTTCCACACAGGTTCTCTCAGTGAGAAGCAGAACAAGAGGCAGCATGAGGTGAGCAAATATTTCTCCTTCAACTACAAATCACAGTTTGAATACTTCAGCTCTGCTTACCTGATATAAACAAAAGCGGATGGCAAATCCTATATTTACTATGACTGCATTAGGATTTATAGGACAAAACTATTTTCTTATACTAGTCACTGTTAAATTTTACTGACTCTTTATTAGTATGTATCTGAGGGGTAAAAAGCATTCTAAACTGATCAAAAGAAACCAATTATCATGCAAGACAATTTTTTAACTGCAAGAGCAGTTGCCATTTGTTACCTGTAACGTTACACTCTTTTATCCAAGAACATAATGGCATATATGATCAATTCTTTGTCAAGATGTACAGGCATACATTTTCATGATCCCTGAAGTACCAGATATACAGAGGTACTGTTTTGCTCTGTATTGTGTTGCAAAGATATCCCTAATATATCTGCTGTGAGAAAAGAAACTATTTTTCTTAATTTGGCAAATCTGAGAACAAAGCCAAATAAAAGTGTCATATTCTCACTAAGTATTGTACAAAGCTCACGTCTTGGCTAGGATTTGTACCTGCTCATCCTAGAATATGGTTTGGCCCAAGAGTATACTGCTCTATTACAAGAGCCAAGGCAAGTCCTGTAGAGATTGTGAAGTCAGAGATAAATGATTCTTCTCTCTGTTTAACAAAAGTAATTCTCAAAAGAAAATATAAAGGTGATTGATTAATTTCTGTTTAGTTGCCCCACTACAGTACATGTTCATAATTATTTCTTTTTTTTTCCATAATTACTCCAGAGTACTTTTAGAGATGTTTCATTTATTGTATGTAAACATACATGGATTTTTTAATCAGCTATGGGTGCCCATAGACACCACAATGAACCAAGAGCAACAGAACCAAAACTCAGACACTGTGCAAGGCACGGGAAATTTCTAGGAGATATCAATACTGAAAATATAAAAGAAGTTGCACTTCTCAAGGTCATATCCTGTGACCTCAAGTTCAAACATTCAAACAAAACTGACCCTACTGGGCCTTGTAAGGACTAGGCAAAAGGACCAGAAGACAAAGAAACTAACCACACCTTAGTGAAAATAATTTTGAAAGGCAAATAATTGAGGTAAACTGATGCTAATCAGCATAGTTGATAGGATTAACCTGGGAGATTCTGGTAGATAGCCATCATAATTTATTTAGCCCATAGCTCAGTATTCTTAATATAGTTTCACATCATTCTCCTCTGTGTTATACCAAGAGAAAATGAAATCTGTCTTTTAACTCATCATTTACAATTTTGCAAGAGTCATTACTAGATCAATATACCAGTATCATTCTGAACAAAGCTCTTTGACTTCTTTTTACATATATCTGTAGGTATGTATATGTGTGCACTAAGTAAAGCCATAGAGAGATTTATAATCCACATTATTGGATCAATTTATGTACATATAGTGCATTAAATTTTAATTCTGCTGTCCAGTGTTTTGCAATATCCTAATTTCCATTTGCAAACATTGTTCCTATAAAAAAGTTAACAGAAAATTAAGGAGGTGATTAAAAAAATATATATTTCCCTTACATTCTGGTTACATTACTCCTGTAATAATATGTTACAGCTATGTGGTACATACCTTTGTGCCTGTAGAGTATAGCTAAACCATTTCTAGATCTCAAAAAAAGTCCTGTCAGGGGCCTGGGGCACATGGTTATCCCAGGAACCACCCAGGAGTAGCCTTTGAGTGGGTAAGAGAAACACACAAATCTTAACATTGAGGCAGGATGCACAGGTTTTTTTCATTCCAGACCTCTCTCCACCCACTGCTCTTCACATATGCTTGCACTTCTGACCTGAGCCTCCAGCAGTGTTTGTGGAATTTGTACTGTATGACACAGTGTGACTATGTTACTGTGTTTCCCAACAAGGCTATTGCCTAGTGCATTTCTTATGTCTTTTCCTTTTATTCCCTTTTTTCCTTTTTTTTTTTTCCACCTTTTGTAATGGAAATAAATTACTACAGTTCTTGAGTCCTCTTTCACTTAAGTTTTGTTAATTAGCCACAGGTAAGGCAAGCATGCTTTTACATCACTATCATGGACCCCAGCTTGAAAGTCAAAAGAACTTTAGCCTCTTGAGTAATACCTTGATTACTCGATAGCTCCAGCAGCTGAGAGATTTGATTCCACAGTTGGATTCCGATAGTCTAACACAAGGGAACTGAAACTGAATAAGCAGAGGATGAATTATTTGGCCTATGGAATTGAATGACAAAATTCTCATTGCTCCAAAGAGCCAGGAACTAGTTCAAGCTTCCAAGACAGCACAGAAGATGTGAGCAGTTCCTCCACCAGCAGTTTTCCCTTTTCCCAGTTTTCTTCCACTTAAATTGTTTAGAATTGGAAGGAGCAGAGGTATTTCCTTCTATGGCACCAAGATTTATACATGAAAATATTATACCAAAAGCATCCACATAATACTTCCAATATTTCCAAGCATTCCAGGCATATGCAATCCTGTCCTGGAACTTAATGCAAAAACGTATAACCACCAAACCTTTCCTGCAGGAAATATGTGCCCATATGGAATATGTGCTTTTCTGAAAAGGTAACTTTCATCTTTAGTAAAGGTGAGCAGAATTGTTTCAAGGGATTAGCAACATAGGTCAATTAACTTTTTTTCCCTCATGATAAGAAGGCTCACAGGGCTATCTGCCTGTACTCAAATATCCATGAATGTCCACTTTTTGCCTCTTCCTAAAGATGTCCTGAGATGCAAGTAAAACAAAAAACTGGAAGAGGGCATATATAGAGTTCTTTCTATTTTCTTCTAATCATCTCTTACTTTACTTTCCCTCAACTGGCCCATCAGACGGATGGGAATAATCCTGCCCACCTCCTAGGAATATGAAGAGCATGATCCCTGACATGGTCATAGTCTCTGTTGCCAAATTCCAGCAGCACCCAGCGATCGTGATCCTCAGATTAAATACTTTTCAGGTTTAATTAGAAATATAAAGGGTGGCACAGAAGAGCAATTGGTCAATTTCTCTGCACCTGCATAGGAACATAAAGCAAGAGTCAGAAATTTAACCTAGATCTCTAGGAAATAAGTTCTTTTGCCATGGAGCATATTGCTGTGAACTTTTATCTTTATTGCAGACTCTTGGCATAAGACTGAACAAGCAGAAAAACTCACATTTGTTCTGAAAAAGAAGGACAGAGCACATAATGCTCTCTTTCAAGAGCTGTAAGCTGTCAAGACAAGAGCAAAACCAGAGAATTAGCATGTGAATTAATGCTATCACCATGCTAAAAAAACTAATCCTATGCCATTTAAAACTTTTTTGCACAGGCATATTTTTTATCCCTTGTAGATGGATCATGGCAATTAGGGACTGAGTTAATAAGCTCCAAACTAGTAAAATTCCAATTGCAGAGCCAGGTATATGAGGTGATAGTAGGAGTTAATAAGCCAGAGGACAAGCTATACTGCCAAATGTAACCTTTGACAGGAGGGTCAGAAGTCACAGGGCAAATCTAGAAACAGACCAGTTCTTTAAATCTTTTTGCAAGGCTACAGGAATGAATTCTATCTGAAATGTTTGGTTTTGACTGGAAACAAAAATCTTCAGTTTTGCTTAAGCTGCAATGATGGCTTCAACTCCTGGCATAGGCAGATATAAGCCTGTGATAAGAAACGTCTCATTTATGGATACAAGGTTGGCCATGTCAAAGGAGAATTAACAGAAGAAAGAAGAAACAGATGCTTGTTTTCACCAGTCATAAAACTGAGACTTTCATTCACATTCTTACATTAGTTTTTAAAGGCCAGCATCTTTCACTTTCTATAAACATTTAATGAAATCTTGGCAAGAGAGTAACTTTAATCTCAAATACCTGGTAATATATAAACACTTCTACACCATGTTTTCAAGTCTACATTAAGCCCTAACAACCTGAAATTAAATTTGTTTAGAATTAAACACAAAGTTTCAGAATAACATTATTGCTGCTATAATACTTGCATCTCCAAAAGGGCAATAGAGATAGCCTCACCTGACTCACTAGCCAGAGCACTGGAAATTACCAATATTTTTCATGAAAATGACTGCAAATTAACTCAGAACAAGAATATTCACTCATGTAACTGACAGCTAATTTTGAAATAATGAATGCATTTAAGAGAAACACAGTTTTTAACTGCAAACTTAAGAAGGCAAAATAAGCAACGTGCTGAATAAATTGTTCATTCTGAATGATTCATCCAAATCTAATAACTATCTGTCTCTATAAATATTGTAATAAGGCATAATCAGTCAGTATAAAACACCAGAAAGAAACGAGCCACTAAAAAAATGAAGCTGTATTGCTGCTGTTTCAGTACCAAAGGACAGACTTCATAACTCTCCAAAAGTCTCTTCTAGCTCCAGATTCTTCTGCAAAAGCAGAATTTAAACTGCGTTTTGCTGCCACGCATCATGGCTGAGACCCACAAGCTCAAATGTAATCCAACCCTAAAGGCAAAATGAGATGCTTATTCTCTCCTCTTCTCATTTTTACCCCTTTTCTCTTTGGAAACCCAGAACCAGAGGCATGGGGGGAAGCTGCTGACTCAAATTGCTGTGTGAGCAAAACCTACAGGCTCCACGTTGCTGCTATATATGGGCTGGGGGGAAAGATGATGGGCCTGTCTCAAAAGAGCCGCCAACCATCACGTCTGAGAGCTCCTCTCAGGCGTCCTCAGCCTAAACATTTTATGGGTTGGGGGTCGCAGGTCACCAACTGTCAAAACAGAGCACAAGTCACACTGCGCACCCACGAGGAAACTGAGCAGACAGAGGAGCCGGAGTTCAGGGGCCGCGCTGCTCAACGCACACCACAAATGGCAAGGCTGCCCTTAAAAAGTAACAGGCTTCCCCCCCTAAATCTTCCTGATTTTTACAAGTGGAGCTCAAAGTTAAATGGGCGTGAGTTTTAAAAGATCAATGCACATGTGGAATTAGACTATTCTGGATGTCTTTTTTTTTTTTTTTAAATAGAGGAAAACAAGCACCAAACTTTGAACTGCCAAATTTAACCAGCAGCAAACTCCAAAGCACCAGGTGGTTTCATAAACCTAAAGGTTCATAAATCTTTTCTTTAAAGTTTCCAATTTCAAAAAAGAGCTTGTTCTCTTTGTGGTTATTTTTCAATTTTTCTCCCTCCCTCCCCCTCCTTTCCTGCCTTTGGGCGGATGACCTGCCAACCCCTGACAGCCTTTTAAGCTCGCCGTGCTGGCTCCTGCTGACGCTGCCGGAGACAGGCTGCCCACTCACTCACGGGGCAGCGAGCTGTGGGCATGACTTCATTCACCAGGAGGAATCGCTGGGAAAGGGGCTGCACAGGGGAGCCATGGTTTCTATTTTTAAACACTGCCTGTCGCATAGCTCAGGAGTGCAAGGAGTTCAAGCATTTAGTGAATCTGTTCTCGCCACCGCTCAGGCCTTTAGAGTAGTAATAGTTCTAGTAATCAAGGCAGTGTAGTCATCAGTCTCCTCAATCTACATACAGTCCATGGGAGCAATTCATCTGTGAAGTGGGGTAATTTGGGAGACTGCCAGGTGCAGGCAGGGGGATCAGGGTTGGATGAATCACCGGTGGCTTGTGTTTAGTGCGGACCAAGGTGTCTTCATGAAAGATGACAGCTGCGAATAAACTTCTACTGCAACCAGAGCAAATCACTTGCCCTGTGTACCCTTGCTTCTGCTGTATGAGAAGTGCCACTGAGGCAGGCAGCTGTCAGGCATAGCATGAGGTCTTCTTGTGGCCAGAACCAGCTGGTGGCTGTTATGCTTGTGAGAGTATATAGGGCTTTTACCTATGCATGTATACAGTGAAGCATGTGAACAGTACACTCCCAGGAAGCACCAAACTCTATGTAGTTTCTGTGATGTGAGAAGAGCAGAGCTGCCATAAACAGTCCTTCTCCAGTGTTAAAAGAAGTCAGCAAAAAGGCCAGATACTAATCTTTTAGGTACTGCTCTATAATCAAGACACACTGACACACGGTCCTCTAATTTTAAACTGACAGAAGACAAACGGCAAGAGTGGAAGGAATGGCCATAAATTTGTGGCTTCTTTCTTTGTTTCCTAATTGCACTCTAAGATCAGCCCATTTTAACACATGCCTCAAATCATGCAATCACAAAATCACTCAGGTTGGAAGGGCCTCAGAGGTCACCTAGTCAATCCCCCCGACAGCAGCCTGCTCCCTCTGCTATACACATTCTCCCGCAGAAAGGCAGAATGGAGAGAGAGCTGCAGAAACAGCTGTGCAACCATTAACTTTCTTGCTTACCTAAGTCAGACAGATGGGAATCTTTAGCCCATTACCACTTCTCTTCTTTAGAAACAGCACCTAACACATGGTTCAGTAGAGACATCACACACAACTTCTCAACTCTGTCACAGACCTGGGTGAGGGTAAGTTGTTTAAAGGTCCAGCCATTTGGTGGGTAACAGCGTTGGCTGATCAGATTCAGTACACAAAATCATATGAAGCCCTCAGGTTAATATCACCCACTTCTATTGCTGAAACTAATGAGGCAAAAGTGCTGTGGAATGTGATCAAGGCCACACAGGAGTATCAGGATCAGAGCTAGGATTACACAGCATAAGCCTGGTCTAAATGCTCTAACGCCTTCTGGGGTTCAGATGATTCACTCCTGTCGCCTGTGCCACTCTAGCTGTTGAGGTATGGCACTGGCCCACAGACACAAACCTGGGTGAACAGTGGTTTGGATACCAGCAAGAGTTACCCAAGACTTTCTGTCAATCCTTCAGCTAGGCAGTATTCTTCCCTTTGGAATAAATGTTCCTCAATTTTTGTTGCAGCTTTCTTTCATCCACTTTCATCCAATGTCATTACCCTCCTCACATATACAAATATACACATGCTTTGCCAGAAAATCAAAGAAAAGTACCACTCTCTTTTAAAAAGAGAAACAAGAAGAGCTTTCATGTTTCTCATGTTTTATGCTGTTGTAACTACATTTGATATAATCCCATGAGCAGACCTTCCAATAATAATGACTAAATCTACTTTTCTTTTATTTTGTAGGCTATTTAGGAGCTATTTGGAGCTGTAACCACAGTTATCCAGACAGGTCTCACCACATACATGTGGTATTATTTACTCAACCTCCTGATTCATTAAATGTATTTCCAGCTCCTAAGAAGTTTATCATTATTCCTCTGTGGCATCTTCATATTGATTATAATTTCAAAATTCTCTGCTGGAGATCAGTGAGTATCCACTAAATTAGGTGACAGTTGATGTGTGTAAAACTGAAACACTGCTACTATTTGCTGTCTACAGCCATCAAAGTAATTAAGATGATTCCATCTCTCCTCCTTCACTCTTTAGAGCTAACTCTGGTTCTGTGTTGAACTGTAGGGAAAGAGGAAAGCAGACAACTGGTAGACAAGCTTGATCGCAATGGCAAACACAGCATCTAAAATCTTCCAGCATATTGGCTAGTGTGACAAAGACGCTATTATTTTGTGCCATAGCTCCTCCAAAACCTGGGTCCAGTCTTTCCCTTGAGCCAGGAGTGTTACAGTATTGCTCTCTTGATCCTCTGTCTCTGAGAATTGCAGATCTTGTCGAGAAATAGCTCTCAGACTAAACAAAGGAGGTGGTTTGGGGCTCATAAGCATAAAACAACACTACCACAAACAAGTTAAAATGACAGACTCCTGAGTGATACAACTCAAGCTCCAGCTTTCATAGCGAGGCCAGAACATCAGGTTTCTCTGGGTTCAGTATTACTCACCCACAGTTAAAAACAATTGACAGATACAATTTTATGTTGCTCTTTCTCTGAATGGTCAAATTCCAAACTGAATGCCAGATCTGGATTTGGCAGCAGGGATCCATGGCTGTGCCAGTAACTTAAATACATCTAGCCCAGATGGCCCTTAAGCCTATCTGAAAAATATTCCTGGATTCCAACTGCAGCAAGCCAGTTTCCAGAGTCCCCTGGGCAGAACAGCACACTAGCATTTTGCATCAACTAATCTTTCTAAGTATATAAAAACTTCTAATCCCTATCTTTTCACCCATAAATAGACTCTAGTCATTTATATATAAATAGATACATATGTGAGGCATCCCTTCTCATTCCACCATATGATAAAAGACCAGAGCAGCATCTCAGACCTGACAGAATGCAGGCTGGATCTTGGTGGAACTAGGCTTGGATATGGGACTCATTGTTTCCAGAATTATCCAGCAACCTGGTTGACACTCTGAGGGAATGATACATGCCTCCTCTCTATTACAAAGCCTGTTCCAAAAAAATATCAGAGTAGCTGGTAGAAAACAACTTCAAGGGAATGTGACATGTAATTCTTGTCCTGCCAAGAAAATATATGCATTCTTAATAATTATTAATTATTAATGATAACATGTTTGATAATTATTAGCAATGAGATAGATACTATCCTCAGTTATATCCCTATGTGGATTTTACCAACCTTAAAATAATAGGATAAGGCAACAGTATACTACCAATAGCTAAAACTCTGAACAAAATTCACAAATTAAAATGAGTTAAGAAGTCTTTTCCAGAAAAATAAGTAATTTTCCTGTTCTTGAACAGTGGATCAGTGACAGTTAAATGACTTCCCTATCACCTGCCATGTTCATACAAGCAATATTCATTAGCAACAAGATTATAAATGAGGCCAAAAAAAAATACTTGTCTCCTTATAATTCTATCTTTTCTTTGCCAAACCCTATCAGCACTCAAAACAGTAGATTTCACTGCTATTCAAAATAAGGATCTGAAACATAATTATTCCCTGAATCTACATGGATATGTTTTAGCTGAGGAGCTGTACCAAACCTCATCCCACAGACTGCACTAATCCAGCATCATGTCAAACTATTCCAGGGAAGACCATGGCATTTCTCTAACTCTGGCCTTAGGATCATGTATGCTAAGTGTATGACCTGTTGAGAAAAACAGTCCAAGTTCACTTGACATTGTGCTAGGATCAGCTGGTCTTCCATTAACACAAAGTACTCTATGAATGGAGGCTGGGAGCTGCCAGATCACCCATTCCATTGTTTGCACAGAACCTTACTCTGTCCGAGGCATTACAAATCAGCATGGACTGTGGCCTTCTAATTTTTCTGTGAATGTTTAACTGGATCTGACACCCATTACATGCAGTTAGCCTGTGAATTGGTTTGTGTGAGAGGTTTCTAGGGTACATACGACTATGATGTGTCTGTGAAACAAATTTCTGGACTGACCCAGACCGTTTGTCCAGAACAAAATTAGGTATGTGTATGAGTTGTAGGATGCAAATATGGGCATCATTGCATCTAGATACATGGAGACAGGTGGTAGACTAATGGATTTTCGGAGGTCAAACAACCTTTTGTTTTTCATGTGGTGTCACAGTAGGGCACGAATAGAACATATGTAACAGTTGAGAAAGGAAAACCAAAGCCAGCACAAATTAAATAGATCATCATGTGTGGATGATCCTGAAGGAATGAAAACAGAGATGCAGAGCAGAGCATAACTTTATGTGCAGTTTATGCACATGACCTATCTCTTTTTGTACAGGCAAGACACACTCCATCCCACTCCAGGGTTATATATTTCTCTAACCACACTCCAGGGTTATAGAAATAGTCAGTTCCAAAGGTATTAGAAGATACAATGCTAAAACTCTTCCTGGAGAAATTGCAACATATGCCCTACTGATTTTATTCCAAACCTCTAGAACTCATGCCACAATACCTTAGATCTATCACAAAACAGAAACACTAGGGACATCTCCCCATAGAAAACAGAACAAACAGAAACACCAGTTGTATAATTTTCCAAAGGATTTTATGCTATATTCTTTTTTCTTCCACAGTCATTTTGAGGCATGTGTGTGTAATGCAGTCCTAGATAATGCAATAGCAATTGTGTCTGCTTTTACTCAGAGACTAACAGCCCTTTCTGAGCTGATGTTCTTAGGAAAAAAGCCTTCAGACTAACCATATTCCTCCACAAATTCTCCAGTGGAGAGCACTGAACACTCACATGGGCCTTTCAGATATGTTAGGTCTATCTCTTGCTGATTGGTCCTTTTACTCCTCTTTAAAAAAGAAAAACTTCCAGCTTTCATTTCAAAAGCCAAAAAGCAATTTGAAATTCTCTCCAGATGTTAAGGGGTTTTGTTGTCTTTTTTCCTCCACACAGATTCACATTTGAAAAGAAGAAAATAGAGAAAGAAGAAAAAAAAAACCAAAAAGAAGATAAGGAGAGGGTTTTTTTAAGCCTTTAAAAGATATGAGGGATCTAAATTAAAAACCTTTGTGCAGTGAAAGGTGGCTGGAGGGAATGTATAAGAATAGTCAGTTACTGCTGGCATGTTTACAGGCTTTGAAGGTTCTTCACATCTAGCCGAGTGAGAATGGTTAAGAGCAGCTCTACCTCACACTAAGATTTTATGGGATTAATGAGGTCTTTATTAAACCAAATACCTGCAGGTTCTGTTAATGCCAGTGGAGTTACAAATCCTTCATACTTGTTCATACAAGCCAGAGGGTAAAATTGGAGCACTGTAAAAATGACTGGCCACTTTGCCTTTTTATTCTTGTGATGATCACTATTTCTGATAAGTAAAAGGGTTTGTTTCTACTGACACTGGTTAAAATGAAAAGGATTTGGGCTTTTTTTTTTTTAATTGTATTTTGTTTGTGAGTTCTTTTTTAACAGCCATAGATTTATGACCAATGTAGGAAAGAAGGTTTTGTGGAAGATAAACTGACTACAACAGGAAAAATTTTCGAGTTGCATTAACTGATTTACCAAAAGATGATTTCTTTCTCCTGAACAAGACTGTTGTAAACCGAAAAAACCTTCTGCTGTCTTTGCATCCCCATTTAATTATTTGAAATTGTCAGCTCACACCATGTGCAAATAATGGATCTAGCTACAGGATAAGTTTACACTCAAACTCAAGAATTGTAATGGCAAAATATGCTGCAAAATCATACCACGCTGTTTTAATTTTGCAAGCCGACATGAAACACCCTTTTGTTCCGCTGTTATAAAGATGAGAAATAAATATACAAAAAAACTGAGATATTCTGATCATCATTAATTGTAACCTAACTCTCTTTCTCCTACATATTACTGATTTTTTATTATTATTATAAGATTTAGAGTATCTCAGAAATCTTTAATACTATGATAGTGTCCCTTGCAGCAAAAATGAATGAAAAAATGTGATACTTTGGTACATGTCTCCCCTCCACTTTTTAAAGATTGATTTAAAAACTCATACGTTTAAGGAGGTTGACAGTATACATGCTCAGAAAAGCAGAATTTTTGTACAGAATTTGTATCAGGATGTTGGGGTTTCCTTAAAGAAAAGAATATAAAAATTTGAAAAAAAAACCCAGTCCTTTAAGAAGAATTACTTTTAGTATATACATTCTTTTTAATTAACTACTTCTGTTTAGCATAATCATTTTTATGAAGGATGCAAATAATTTTATTCACTAAAAAAATTTTATCTTTTCTGGTGTCTAGAAGGTGGAATGGTATGACATGTTTCATAGGTATGAAGCCAAACACTCCTGAAATATGCTCCACAGGGAATATTAGCCCCAAACTTTGAAACCACAGCCAAATCAGAAAATCTATAGGGAGAAAGTGATGCAAAGATTGTGCTGCACTCCACTCCCTCTTATTGGGTTGTTGTTTTGGGTTTGTTTTTTTTTTTTTCCCAAGGAAGACTGTAAAAATATCAAAGCCTTTGTGTCTTGGGAAGAACTGTGTTTGAAGATTAGCTCAAATAATGATTTTATAATCACACTTCAAAAAACAAAAATAAAATACATAGACAAAACAGGCAACAATTCCTTTACCTCTTCTTGTTTATGCAAAAATCCACGGCTGGTGAAACAAGTTGCACAGTTTGTTTGACATTCCTGTTCCTGCTCCTGCTCAGCCATGAAGCTGCACCATGTCAGCCACTTACAATGACCAGGCACTTCTGAAAATGGCAGTGTCATGACATTTCCATGGTGACTTTGGCCTCAGCTTTGCAAATCCCACAAAATCAGGTTACAGACTGAGGACTTAGGAAACGAGTAAGAAGGCGCTAAAGGAGAAAATCTATGATTATATGCAAATATATTCATTAGAGAAGAGATTGAACAGAAATGCACCTTCTATATTTTTTAATGAATTTTTAAACATAAAAATGTGCTACAGGTGTGCAATTTAATGTATCTGACCTTTAAAGGACTGGTTAGAAATGTTTGCTACCAAAAAGTTTTCTTGTTTATATTTTTTCTATTTCTGTTCAAAAATGTTTCCTTTAAAGCTTCATCTGTTTCCACTTTTATTGATAATCATTTATTTCTTCTTTGCTTTATTACTTAATGTCCAATATAGCCATAAGCTATAAGTTTTGAAGTTATAAGCAAATCCTGCCAGACACCCTGGAAGAGGTGACAACCTCTGCACAGAATATACCATGGCCTTTGCCTGCTATATATATCTGTACGTCTTTCCATGCATTTTTTACCTTGTAAAAGAATTTCTTTTAATAGCACAGAATATATAGTCACTGGATAACTACTTTCCCACTTTTCCCTCAAAGAAAACAATTTTAGGAAGTAGGTGAATGCATTTTACTAAAATAATTTCAAGTGTCTTTTAAAAAAGACTATGTCAATATTAATTTCTAGCCAAGGTTCGATAAATTTTACAAGCTTAACTGAAATATTTTTTAAATGAGGTAGAATAGAAACCAATATTCTAGTGAGATCCTAAATAGGATTTGAAGTTCTGAATTTCCTGTGGGACAGGAGATGCCCAACATGCATATACCTCACCCCTTCAGGGTTTGCTGGGGCTTGCATGTTTGGGGTTTTTTATATATTGTTTAGAGACAGTAACAAACAAATGAAGAAAAGAAAATGTGATAGGTTTTGAAATTACTCAGAGAAAACTCTGATCTTGAATGCTACCTTAAAGACATGTAAGTAAAGGTCACATTGTTTCAGTATTACTTCCATTCCATTATGAAACAGAGGAATTTGAGGCATAATATGGCTTCTTTCCTCTGATAAATGCACAGTTAAAAGTAAGATCCTCCCAAAGAAACAAGATGAGCATAGATCTCTGCCTGTTATGTTGCTTTCAGCTAATACCCCCTCCCCCCAAGAAAAATTCTACTGACCTTTTACTCTCCATTCACTCCTGACACATATGTCAGAAATTGTTGGACCAATGAGCATTTCACATGCATTTCACATCAGGAGGAAAAATGCATCTTCACAAAATGCACTTCTAAAGGACAGGACAAAACTGCCATTTGCCATTTTGTGTTACTATCCATTGCAAAAGTCAAACACTGCTAAAACAGAAGCATGTTTACCACAATCTGTGGAAATACCTTCCTATTCAAATGTGTTCAAAATCTCTGTACACACTTCGGTGCTCTTTTCAATGGATTTGCAATTGAAAAAAAAATCCTCTTACTTTTACAGGCTCTAGTTCCACAAAGCACTTAAGGAAATATTTTTTCAGTGATGCATTTATCCATAGAATTAAAAATATGCAAATATTTAAACCAAGTTCTATTTCTGCTATTCCCCATTTACTGGCAGGAAGATTCCAGTCTTCTGATGGCAATTTTACTGTTTGTTAGTTCTTATTAGAAGTGTGTTACACAAATATAATACTTAAACCAATACCAATAATATCCCAGCCCACCAGTGAATTCCACTGTGACATGTCTACCCTAAGTAAACTTTATCCTGAAGAAGGATTAGTTAAAATCTGGACCTTATGGAAAATAACCTGATTGTAGCATATTACAGCTATGATTGTATCTGAACATTGTCAAAGGAAACAAATCATACTTAAAAGCCAATGTATAGGAAAACAAGCAAAAAACATAGAAAATATTTAAATCACTAAGTCTTCAGTCTTAGAGTTTTGATGTTCAATGTGCCTCAGAATCAAGCACATTTTTTCTTGTGGCTAAGGAAGAGCTAAAACATCATATCTATTCTATAGATAGTGCTATTTTATACACTATCTTATAAGTCAGAGTGCAAATACTTACATACTTCCTCAATTGGACTGGGCTTTGGAAATTAGGCCAGTTATGACACAACAGGTTATTCCACCACCCCAGAAGCAGAACAAAACCCAAACTGGGTAGGCAGAAGAAGCTGTCACAACTAGTCAAAACCTCAACTATACAGCAACGGTCCCAGTAACCCATTCCAAACATTTTTTAGAGGCTGGAGACTCACCTTCACTTTCAAAATCCCTAGTTTTCACCTCTGAAAAAGGAAAATCGGATTTAAGGTATTGGATAAATAATATTGCAATCACACAACATTAAATGTTGAGCCAGCCCAGGCTCAGCCTGCCACTTCACATTCATACAAAAAGTTTTGTATTGCATCTCTGTCCCAGCAGATGTCAGATCCTTATCATCCGACCTCCAAGAGCCAGATAAATCTGGTGTCAAGTATCAGGACAGGATAAGTACTGTAATGTGGTCTCTCAATAATTCAGCTGAAGTGCCATAATGCAGTTATGTGTGATCCAGATCAAATTTATACTGCCAAGTTATTTGATAATACACAGATACAGCATTAGTGAGCACTGAGCCACAGGCTTCAAACAATTTCAAGTATCGGGAACAATATACACTAGCCAGCTTTAACTCCATTCTTTGATTCTTTGCAAAGTCCCCTGGGTTTTTGCCATCATTAACTGGAATTCTACTTGGGGTTCACACTTAATATTTCATGGTGTACTTAAATGTATGTTATCATAATGGCAATGCTGATAAATTATTTTTAAAACATGTTTCACCATTTTATTTTTATGTCTACTTCTGAAATTTCATGAATTAAAAGTAAACTGAAAATCTCCCAAAGATTTCCACCCTTTTTTTTTTACCATATGGAATTATTTTCCCTTATGTTCTTCTCTACTTTTTTCCAGCCTGCATGCAGAGAGCACACTAAGAAAGGACTCAATCTCCATTTTGCTGGTTTTGCTGAGACAAACATTTGGAAAGAATGCTTTTAAAATTCTCCTGTTTCCTGTATGAAGAAGATGGGAGAAGAAAGAGCCCTTGTTTAACTAAATTCTACAAAATCACCTAAATTCTGCTTAAAAGTCTCATGGACCTTAGAGGAAATAATCATAAAAGACAAAATATTTTTAATTTAAAACTATCTAGATTGAAAAAATATTGTGTTTATTTTCCTCTTCCAAATATATTTTCCACAAGTTTGGATGAGGGTTTGAGCAACCTGGTCTAGTGCAAGGTGCCCCTCTCTATGGGAGGGGGATTGGAACAAGATGAGCTTTAAGATTCCTTCCAACCCAAACCATTCTACAGCTTTATGATTTTATGAAAATTTAATGTGCTCTGAGGATTTGGGTTTGATCAGATAAAACAGTTTTGCAACTTTTCAAAGCCAACCCCTAAGTAAAGTTGACAGGATAATTTAGCAAATATTTTATAAAAGAAAGACAAGACCCCAAGGTCCTTCTCCACAGACCTGCTTTCCACGATATCCACTACTCTACCCTGAGCTACCCAGGTAATTGGATCATCATAGAAGATAATAATTGGGTTGGCCAAGCATTATTTGCCTTTAGTGCGTCCACCCTGACTACTCCTGATCAACTTTTTGTACTGCATGAGGACAAAGATGGCCCCAGAATGGGGTGCTCCATCACCTTCCCAGGGATTGAGGTGAGGCTGACAGTCTGGTAGTTCCCTAGGTCCTCTTACTTGCCCTTTTTGGAAACCAGAGTGACATTGCCTTTTTTCCAGTGCTCAGGCACCTCTACTGAGTGTCACCAATTTTCAAAGGTGACTGTGAGTGGCCTTGCTATGGTGTCCATGTATTGTCTCAGCACTTGTGGATAAATCCTGTCAGGGCCCATGGACTTGAGGATATCAGGTTTGCCTGGGTGTTCTTTAACTCAACCTTCCTTGATCAAGGAAAAGTCTTCCTCCCAACACTCCTCTACCCTGGTCTCCCAGGTCAGAGATTCTTGAAGGCTGGTCTTGTCCCAATGCAAAGGCATCATTCTGCAGTTCTGCCTTCTCTGTATCCTGTTACCAGGGTGTCCCTTCCATTTGGTAACAGGCTCACATTATCCTTAGCTTTCCTTTATTATTCATGTATTTGAAAAAGCCCTTCTTGTTCTTCTTGATATCCTTTGCCAGATTTAATTCCAGAGGGACCGTGACCTTCTTTGTATTTCTCATTGCATGTGCAAAACAAGAACACAAGAACTCATAAACCAGTTTGGGTTTTTTTACAGTGTATCTAAAGAGTCAATCATTTAGACCACATACAGGAATATTTTTCTGAACATTTATCTTTGCATGATCTGCACTTGGGGATCATCTTTTAAAAACATAACAAAAATTTGATATTTCAAACTTCTGCATCAACTAATGTTCAGTTATTAAAGACAGATACTTCCAAGTAAGTAATAGTCAAAATCAAGTGATATTACCACTCTTCAATTAAACTACTTAAGTATTCTGCAAGGAGCTATTCTATTAGAAAACATTTTTTCATTCTTCTGCATTAGCCATCAATCAGACACAAGACTTCACATCTCAAAAACTTTAAATAAAGTAAAATGGAATAGGAATATTCGATCCTCCGGCACTGATCAATAGATCTTAATCAAGATGCCACAGTCTAATTCATGATTTGCAACCTGATATGAGATGGAAAGATAAGGTTATTGAGAAATGAGCACTAAATATTGTTATCTGTAATATTGATACATCACATATAATACCTATGAAACATGAATAATGAACCAAAAGCTATATAATAAAGTGCCTATATTAAGTCCTGCCTTTGGTATATTGTTTACACTAGGTGGTAACAATTACTCATTTCCAGGAAAAACCTTGAAGATAAAAGGAATGTGATAATTAAAAAAAAAAAAAAAAAGTATATTTCTAAGGCAAAAGTAAAAGACCAAGGGAGATGGAAACATGCTGCTAATCAGAGCTGTGCTCTGTAGTTCCTCATGTTGTTCCAGAAAGTTTTTTCTCCGTACTGAAAGTTGTCCAGCCATTTGCAGTGTTGTCTTGATTGTTATTGTTAAAATTAGGTAGTTAGGTAGTTATTGGGGGCTACAGTGAACTTCCTTTCCATGATTCAGAGAATAATCAGAGACAATAGGATGCCAAGTTCTATTCCATGTCTTCAGAGCTTATAAAGCCAGGTCACTTTCAAAAGGCAGAAGGAAGCATTTCCAGCTACTTTCAAGTTTTTATTCAGCTTTTAAGTAGGACAGAATTGCTATTTTATAAAAGAAAACTAATATTTTAATCTATTTATTTGTTGTTATTGTAACTCTTCCTTTCTTTTCTTTCTCTCGCTTTTCTTTTTCTTTTTCGGTGCTAGTAAGAAACTATGTATTTCACTTAAAGTGCAGGTCTGGGAATCAGGAATTTTATTTTATTTTTTTCCCCAAGACTTCCTGTGCAGACACAAATAAACTTAACCTCTATGTCAGTTCTCACACCTGGTAAAAGAACTTCACCTTTATACTTATCCACTTTGTAGAATGTCTTCTCTCCTGCCTATGATTCTTGATTGCTGACAATTTTAATCCATTCATGTTTGTAGAGTATTTGAGGATGAAAGGTGCAAGAGAAAATTAAAGTATATTATTTTGTGGTAGAATGTGTTAATTAAAACTTCATGCAATGATTTCAAATAAACCATTCACCTGTGATCTACATTTAAGGTGCTTATCTACATTTACACAGCAGGTCATCCTCCAAACTAAGTTATATGAGGATATTGACTTCAGCTGATGCCATCAGGCCTCAGAGAGGCTTCCCTGCCCAAAAACAGAGAAGACAGACTAGGGAGTTTGCCTGCTGCCTTTGTTATCTAGTCCCTAATATAAACTAACTCTATGCCTTGCTTTGGCCCCACTGCCAAACCCTCAAAATGCCAAGAAAAGGAGACTAGTGAATGAAAGAGAAAGAGGTGGGTTGAGAACTGTTCATTCACCTAATTCACAGGACGCTTCTAATGTAAGATAGCAGGACTTTTCAGTCTCACCTGTAATCTTATTGGGGCAGGTTTTCATGTGACGCTGAATTAAAGCAAGCTCATAAGCCATTAACTGCGGTCTGGAAGACAGCTGGTTTTTTTCCACCATCCATGCTAGAGTTTGGCTGTGGCCCCAATTCGAATATTACTGCCTTCATCAAATTGCCACTTTTCCTGCTGCAGACAGTAACTCCTTCATTTACTCAGCAGAACCTCACTTTCCAGTAAAGGTACAGCCTCTAAGCAGAACAAAGTGTTCTAGTAAACATCCTAGAACTTAGCAAAGGTAGACCACCTGTTACTGGTTTTGATTTATCATTGAAGTATCTTGTTTCCCAAGGAATGCCTTCCCTAAATTCTTAGCCTTTCTTCTCCCTTGTTCATCATTGCTTCAAGAATCCTGAAATAATCCTGAAAGGCTCCTGGGTTGTACGTATACCCATTCCACAGGTATGGAACTAGTTGTCTAAAGGCAAGAAAATTCATTTACACTGCATCCCTTATTCATCATGACCATCTAATTTGGAAAGTTTCTTCATGGGTAAATGGACCTGAGAAACAGATGAAAGGTTATACATTTGCAAACATATTCATGCAGATGAGCCTCACACAAGAAGAAAACAGGGCCAACCTGCTCAGGCTGGTTTGCAGGTTACCACAGACGCATCAGAATCGAGAACAAACCTCACTGCTGACGACAGCACATGTTTTGCATGTGGTGGAAATGCCCATCTTTTACGCAGAGGGTTTTTGAGTAGAGAAAATAATTTCATGGTTTTATAGAGGTTGGGTTTGTTCCTTTTTAAATAATGCTAACTTATTCATGAGACAATTCAGATGAAGCAGTAAACATATAACTTCTACCTCTTCAATTCTTCTATTTTTTTTAATATATAAAAACTCAGCCTATTTCTCTAAACCGAACTCTCAGATCAGTTATACCAAGATTTGTGATGTCTAATATGTTTCTTAACTGACCGAAGTGTCATATATATAATTTTACAGACCTGTCTTTCAATGAGCCTCCATTCCCTTTACTCTGGGTAAATTTCTGTTCAGTTTATGCTATTTCTCTCAATGGTGATACTGTAAACTACTGTTTGCCTCCCACAAATAGCCAGGATTTTAATGTAAGCAAGCTTAGATGGCTGAAGAAACAAGGAAGGATGGGAAGACTACCATGGGGAGTGGGAACAACAGGCTAGAAACATTAAGAATACCTGTCTCAGAACTGGAGATTTCTAGGACCAATTGCATTTTCACCTCATTCAGGGCAAAATATTGGCACTCTCTTCATTCAATCGTACCTGAGATCCCACAGCTCAATTTATTAATGAAATTCCCCCTCACAGCTAAAATTTTAAAAAAAATTAAAAAGAACCAAAAAATACTGAATATGAATGTGGAAGAAAGGCAATTTGATGTTTGTAATTATCGAGGCAAACTCCACAACCTGCTGAATGTATGCAAAATGGACCCTGGATGGTGTATATAAAAGTGGTATGTTGCAGAGAATAACAGCAAGTATTGAGGGTTCTTACTGGTAAAGCAAGTCATCATCCAGGATCCCTACCATGAGCAACAAGGGGGCTTCACTGAAAGGTAAGAACTTTTACATTCACCTGCTGATAATTTTTATATTTCTTTCCATTTTGATTGAATTAGGAGGCAGCTGAAATGCAACACATCTAGAAACTGAGGTCTTCCAGCCAACTAGTTTTCCAGAAAGGGCAAAACCTGAAGAAAGGAGCTTGATGACTTTTGTCTTCTAAGAGTACCTTTGCATTGGGCAGTAACACAAAAAATTGGCTTGGGGGATGTCACACCTGCACAAGAAAGCTTGGATCGGGACTGGTTTGCTACACCACTCAGAAGGCCGTGACTAGAAGTCATTACCCACAAGTCTAGAGGTGATGTGGTAATTTTGAAATTAATGTTTCCAAAATGGTCATGGATTTTCCAAGCCAACAAGTCTCAGGTTTTCTTATTCATAGACTTATTCCTTAGAGTACTTTCTTAACTGTAACGTCCAGCATATACTTTGCTCATGGAGGAGGAGGAAGGCTTAATTCAATATTGTGTAAATCCACTTTTTTTGAATTTAGAGCTAGAGAGAAACTTATCACATGACATCCTTAGGGATAGTTTTGCTGATTTATGAAGCGCACTTTAATTTAGCATTTTAAATAAGTTTAGTGAACCAATATAGGTAACAGGTCAATTTCCAAAAGTCTCAGAACAAGTACATTAATTTAGCAAATATTTCCTTTTAATTATTTGCCATTGTTTTTCTCTGTATATTTTATTTCATGGAATAAAAAACTTAAGTCTGTTAAGTTTACATGAAAAGTTTTAAACAGATGAGGTTTTGTGCTTTAGATAAAGAGAAGTCCTCTAAATCAATTTCAGAATCTCAGGAGAAAAGACAAAACCTATCACTGATTTCTTAGAAGTAGGAAATTTAGGGTTAAACTCTAAAGAGCAAAGAAGCACAGCTGCTGGAAATCTTTTGAAGGAACTCCCAGGACAATCACAGCCTTAAGAGTGACCTAATCACCCTCCCAGAAAAATTAATTTTAACTCCAAATGTTTGCAAAGAAGAAAAGGACCTCTGGGAGGAGGAGGAGGAAAAAAAAAAAGAAAGACAAAAAGACAAATCTATTTTCCAAATTTATATATCTGTGCAAATATAATTATGTATCTATATTTGCACCATGAAGAAGTTTGATTTGTTTTTTCTTCTGTTTATCACTCTGTTATAAAGCCAGACATGTAAGAGACTTGAGAATACACTGTACACTACAGCACTGGTTACCTTGTCTCCTCAAACTCTGTAACAGGCTCTGCTATACCAGCAAGATAACAGAGGGGAGAAAGGATAAAAGAATTATAGAATTGCAGTGTGTCTGTCCTCCACTGCTGTTCAGCAGCCAGCACAGGGGGTACTCTGAGCCATGTGACAACACAACCCAAATCAGCCAGCACCTGGCTCTGACAGCTGCTTCTAAATACACCTGCAAGTCAAAGGGAGCCCATTTCACTGTGTTTTAAACTTGAACAGGTTTATTGCTGGTGGCCCTTCTGGTGTCCCACATGCTTCTGACAAAGGAAGGAGTGACCTCTCTGCCAATCTGCCCCAATGGATCTGCCAATTGCCAACTTACCCTTGAGGAACTTTTTGACCGAGCAGTTAAACTTGCACACCGCATCTACTACCTCTCTTCGGAAATATTCAATGAATTTGTAAGTACTCCTTTCCTGAGAGCAAGAAAATATAAAATTGCAGTTTAATACTTTTTAATCACAAACATATGTTAACATATAATAAGTAAACAAATATGACTGCTGAACAGACGGTGAAAATCCCAATGGTGACCAAATCAGTATATAATCCTCAATGTTGCTAAGATCCCCAGCACTTTTATTAAAAGATACCATTTTCCTATCATTCTTCATCTGTGGGACATTTGTTTTCGCTGGGTGCCAGTTCCACTCTAGAGACTCACCAGAAACTTTTGACCTTTACAGCATAAAAGCAGCGATAAAAGCTATGCAACAACACCTAGCTGGCACAGTGTTTGAGCTGAAGCTCTTACCTTTCTGTCTCAATAACACCTGCCTGTGCTGATCTGCAGGATGAACGCTATGCCCAGGGCCGGGGTTTCATTGCCAAAGCTGTCAATAGCTGCCACACTGCATCTTTAACCACTCCTGAGGATAAGGAGCAGGCTCAGCAGATTCATGTAAGTCCCATTTCCAGTGTAATTCAGTGTACGACAGAGCAGGGGAAGGCAGGGATGGAGGGTTACGGAATAGTGAGGCATCTGTCAGAGTGAGAGGAAGATCAACTCAGTTGGAATAAAAAATCCTGGAAGAGGAAAGCACCAAATACCCAAAGCTGATTTAACATTTTCTGATATTAAGTTACAAAGCATACACCATATATAAGTGACTTTCATAATCTCTTCCTTTACCTGCATGGTACATTTAATCACTGCATCTTATTTCCAGTTAAAATACTACCTCATGGAGCAATACCAGTTACCAAGTTTGTGCAGTGCTGAGAACACTACAACCTTTAAACATTATCTTAAAACATGTTATAGCAATTAATGTATTTACAAACATAAAACCACATCACTGTATGTAGACAGAGGTAAATAGTTTTCCAGTAACTCAAAACACTAAAAAACATTACGGAAAAAACATCAAATAGATATTCTCTCTGTTACCAGTAGGCAAAAGTGGTCACATCATCATCCAAATACAAAGACTGTAGTGTGAAAATCTGCAAAATATCTGTAAAGAGAAGCACACTACATACATACATAATTTTTAAAAATTATAAACTTCAGTGAAGATGAAAATAAGTTTGTTCAGCCTATGCTCAGAGATACAATTTGAAAATTCTTCGGAGAAAAAAAATATGCAGAGGGGGCTTAAAAAATGGGGCTGTTCCAAATCTCTATCTGTTTCATGGTGGTGATGGTGGTATCTTCACAATCCTACAGTATCACCAGCTTCTCAGTGTGTCATTTAGAAATTCTAGTGGGAGCAATAGAATTCACAGCCTTGGGTTGTGCATCTAGCAAAGAAGAAAAGGTTTAATACTTGCCACGACCTTAACCATAAGCTTGATGAATTCCTTTTGCCCACAAGAAAGGACAATTTTTAAAATCAGAGAGCTACTGCTGGAAGCATTGTTGTTCAAAGGGGAGGACAGGTGAATTACGTAGAGACAATAAAAGCTATTTGGTGGTTTACCATAATGTGCATCTTCCAGTCAGTACTAAACTTAAAAAAAAAAAAAAAAAACAAAACCCAAACTAACAGTGGATTTTAAAACGTTCATCAAAAATCAGATAAGGAGTTCTGGGTTATCTTTCACAGAGATGAGACATAGTTATGCTTGTTAGTTTTGAATGCTGAGAGTATTCGATTACATTTTCCACTACAACACGGCTCATGCAAATATTGTAGAACATGATGGCGCCAAATACAAACTTCAAAAATGTAATTGCGTAGAGATATCTAAGGCAGGGGTATAGGGCATATGCAATGATAGGTCCTAGAATAAGTTTCTAAATCACAATGTCTGAGGACACTGCTTTAATGCCTTCTAATTTTATCAGAATTTAGCTTTCTTCTTTTAATTGCTTTTCCTTACTATGGGTGAGCAGCATGAAGACCTACTGAATTTAATACTGGGAGTTCTGCGTTCCTGGAATGATCCCTTGATCCACCTGGCCTCAGAAGTACAAAGAATCAAAGAAGCTCCAGGAACCATCCTCTGGAAGGCTGTGGAGATTGAAGAGCAAAACAAGCGACTTCTGGAAGGAATGGAGAAAATAGTTGGGCGTGTAAGTAGGTCCTTAACACCCCTCCAGCCAATTGCTTTAATGAAGACACATTCATTGAACAGCCCTCCCTACCTGGAATATGAAAGGGAACAGTAGATATGAAGATAAAAAAGGTAGACGAAGTAGTTGAGTCTGAGAACTTTTTAGGTTTTTTCTTTCAGATTTCTTTTCTTCTGCTATCTTGCAAATTCTAAAGAGACATTGTGGCATGATTGTCACAGAATAACCCATCACACTGCCATGTTTCAGGGGAAGATGTATTCATCAGGACTGGCTATGGTCATTCTATCTTTGAGTATTTTCAATTAGGAATCCTGATTGTTTAAGGATGCATCTCCATTTTTTTCCATATGCATGTATTGCTATATATATATATATGTGTGTGTTTGAGCATATTTATATGTATTTGTACACCAATAGGTATTATACATTGATTTTGGAAACAGATACTGTGTTTAAAACAGCTCTGGGAGTCTGAGTTATTGCAAAGATGTGGCATACAGCAAATATCCCTGATATCTTTCATTTCTCTGTTCACACCACACTGATTCCTCTGGGCTCTGTGTCTGACTTGGTTCCCCCTATACTTGTGAGTTTAGACAACCAGGCTGTTGTCTCACAAAACCCGTACGTGAATAGCTCTTGTTACCAGTAATTGATGGAAAGCTTTCCTGAATAAAACCAGCTCTCGCTTGTTTATTTTTAAAGGGGCCTCTGTTAGTCACTGAATTTATCATTCTGTCAGTGAGTTAGATGTTGACAAGAGGTTCTGACTTCACTGCTCGGAGCAGCTGAACAGCGCGCAAAGTGCCACCATCATTGTATCCACTTTTCACTAGATCACTCACGGTCTCTCTTTCACTTGTCTCTTCACTCAGAAACCTTATACCAATGCAGGCTACAAATACATTTATCAGTGTAATCAAATACATCTCTCTATCACACATCCATGTGTAAAAAGGGCAAAGCTGAGGATCCAAGATAAGAGTAAAAAGTCAGGTGCTGCTCCAGTTGCCCTGTCACCACCTTCTCATTCATATTATTTACAGAAGGAGATAAGGCTGGCTCATCCATTAGTGTCAAACCATATTTTTAAGTCATAATGGGTCTATTTTTTTTGCCTTTTGCTTAAACTGAGTGATAGCGGCTCCGGAGATACTCTCCTATATGTCTTTACAGAGTATGACTTGTGTGAAACAAGGATGGTGCACAAGCACCAATAGGCACAGACTTCCTTCCTGCTATGAAAGGTAAATTTAAGTCATAGGGGATAATTAATGATTGTCTTTAAATAAGGAGACCTAAACCAGTCTTCACCTCAAATACTAACTCACTACATGTGTTCCTACATGTAGCTTTCTGACATCAGAAGTAATTTTATCACGCAGCATTTTTTTTTTTGAGGGAGCCCAGTACTCATGAATGTGTATTACTGAGAGATTTTTCTGATAAGGGCTGAGACTAATCTGTGTGTTGCAAGCAAACAACTTCTAAGAACAAGTGTTAGCAAAGTTTTAAAGGTGGAGGGAGCCAAAGAGAGATTTCCCTGATGAGTCCAGTCATGATTTCTCTGCGAAGTCAGGTTTCCCTGAATACTGGTTAACAAGCTACTTCTCTTAAAATGCTACTGAGACAGTTATGCTTTTTACATGTTTTAGGAAAATAAACTGAAAAACCTGACAAATTCATTCGAAATCTGAATGATGATGTAGAACATTGTATGGAATAATGTGAGCCACAACAGAAAGCACATTAGAACCCATACACTAGTAATTAGCATTCTTCAAGGACAGTATTTTAAATGCTGCCATCTACATCCAGTCAGGTTCACTATCATTTACTAGTAATACCACTTTGTGTGTTTAGGTTCACTCTGAGGAGGTTGAAAATGACATTTACACTCCGTGGGAAGGACTTCCATCCCTGCAGCTTGCTGACGAGGACTCCAGACTCTTTGCCTTCTACAACCTGCTGCACTGCCTCCGCCGAGATTCCCACAAAATTGACAACTATCTCAAGGTTTTGAAGTGCCGTCTAATCCACAATAACAATTGCTGAGTGCTCATGGCCTAATCACGTACTGAAGTCATTCATCGTGTGTTCTTGATGCTTTGCCACTTCATGAAAATCGTACACTGTGCAGTATCTGTATCACCAGTAACTTTCAGATATGTTTGTATGAATTCTGGCTGCAACAATTAGAACCACATGCCGGTGCTTTAAAATATTACCAACTACTTGTATGGCAAAAATACACTTTCTGTCTAATCTCCTCCCCTAGTAGCATTTGAGTGATAAACAAGTCATGCAGATACAAATAAAAATATTCTTAAATCCAAAAGCGTGTAGCACTGGGTGGTATCAATGAATAAAAAAATAGATGGCATGATTTATACCTTTAAGAGCAGCTTCTCTTTCAGGATCTCAATCTCCAGTTACTGATGTAACACATACATGTATTGGTATTTACACCCTCCCCAAAAAGAGAGGAAACAAATAGGAGGGAAAAAAAAGCAGATTAATCACCTATTACACTAAACTACCCTAAAGTGAAATTATGGTCTGAAATCCAATCTGCTTAGATCAATTCTTTTACTCTGTACAAAATCTGTCAGAGTAGGGGAGAGAAAGGTTAAGAAATTCATCCTGGCTAACACAGCCTTTGATTCCCCATGCAATTAATGGAGAGAAAAGACACATCCAGAATTTTAAGGACAGAGATACAGATGTCTCTACTGATGAGAAAAGGGAAGGTTTGTTCTATATGAGGTAATTATCTGAGGGCAAAGGAACCAACTGGTTTCAGTAGGTCTCAAAAGGAAATGGTGGGCATTCATATCATATCCTTCTACCTTTCACATTCCTCCCAAGAGGTGTTGTGATTGCAGTTACTTGGAGAATTTTGAAGCCATAAAAAGACACTAACTGAGCTGAGGTGTCTTTTGTCCTAAACCCAATGTGTCTCCATTCCCTTTGGGTTGAGTCAAAAAAGATTTTAATGCACTCATTTGAAAACACTATGGTTACACATTGAAAATTTGGACAGATTAAAACAATTGACTACTTTTGAAAAAACCTGGCTTACAGTCACACAGCAAGTAAGAAGCCAAATTTCAACAGAAGCCATTGACTGTACCTATATATTATCTTTGTAAGCAATAAATAAACTCAGCCTTGGCTTCATCACACAGTTTTAGCAAGAAGGATCTTAATTTACAATCATCTCCTCCTGGAGCTGGCTTGCCACTAGACAAGCATGCTGCATTGCTCCAGGTTAGAGCCAGCTCAGAGGAAGAGTGAAACACCAGAGAAGATGGGTTTGAGGGCTTAAGCCTTTAATTTACCATGACAGAATAAGCACAGCCATAAGAGGTATTCACATAAGAGATTAGACAATATCAACTGCTAGAAAGGTCTAATTTTAGCCATCCTACAAGAATGCAATGATACTTGCATTTCTAATTGTGTGTATAGATAATGGCCTTTTAATCTCTTCATGTTTTCAATTATTGATTGCCTCAGTCTTTATCTGGATAAGTATACATTAAGCCCAATTTTAATCTATAAAAAATCACCTTTACATTAAGCAAATTCCTTGTAGGACAGTTGCAATTGACATATTTCATAAGCTCTGAGATGCACAAAACCTGGGGAGTATGCAACAGCCGCTTAACAACACACAGCTGTACAGCACAGCCTAGGAAGAAAATGGGTAAAATTTGCCAGGCAAAATGCAAGTGTCCCAACTAGAATTTAAAATGGTTATAATATTCTGCTTTTTTGTTATAATGCCAATGGAGGGGGAGAAAAAGGCATTTTAAAGGAAAGAAAAAAAAATAAAAAGAAAAAATGTCCTTTGTAATTATCATAAGTGCTTAGAATTACAGTGTGAGTTCTTATTGAAAAGAAAACATGAATAATGGGACTAGTCTGTATTGAGCTGGAAAAACAATTATGTCTCACTGAGCAAACTCCTACCTCAGAATCTCTTTAGAATTCAAAAGCAACTTGATTAATAAGGCAGACATTCATAATTTTACACTTACATGACTAGATCTAAAACAATGACTTTCATTAACTGCTTAAAAATTGCAGTGCTAAAACAATTGTTTAAAACTTGCATGCACTGGCTTTATTACAGCCTATTTTAGCACAATTGTGAGTTTTTTAATTTCATAAGGAAAGATACAAGAGAATGACAAAGAAAGAATCTAAAGAACTGAAAAGCTATCTGTTTTGCAGCTGCTTAGCTAAAGTAGCATTAAAAAGTGATCTGGTTAATATTCTGAGTCATCACAGCTGTCACAGAGACAGAGAGACATAGAAGCCCATGAACATATTCAGAGCTACACCTTCCCTGTCAAGTGCCTTGCCATGGACAAACCCTTCAGACTCTGAATGTTCAAGCCAATAGGTAATTGTAAATTTGGTTTCTTAGAGTTGCTGGTAGGAACAACACATACTTACCTTACTATTAATAGTTAGGTATTAGGAAAAATATCTTTACTGTGAGGGTGGTGAGGCACTGGAACAGGTTGCCCAGAGATGTTGTGAATGCCCCATTCCTGGCAGTGTTCAAGGCCAGACTGGGCTCTGAGAAGCCTGCAAAAAGTGCAAAAAGTGTCCCTGACCACAAGGGAATTGGCTCTTTGTCTAAAAATTATCTTTAAGGCCCCTTCCAAACCAGGTTAATTTTATGACTCCATGATTTTATCATTTTGTAAATTAGTGCGTTTGTAAGTCCTGAGCAACAATTGTCTTTTGTCAATCAAAAAATTACATAGCCAAACTCTTATATTATATAAAACTGAATTTAAAACAAGCATGTTCTTTCTAAGTAAAAGGAACTGATAACTATAAGCATTTTTTCCAAGTGTAATAACTTCTGGCTACTTCACAAAATGGCTAGTTTTCTAATTATTGATTCAATGCCCAAGTTGGCCATATTTAAAAATCAGTTCATATCTTTATTTCTGTTCATTTAAGATTACATAGTGACAGGAATGGAAAGGAAAGGTCCACTTAGCTGAAATATAGGTTCTGTTCCCTTTTAAAATAATATTCAAATTTCCATAGATGGCTCTAAATTTAAGATAACACTTTGTGACATGAAATCTAAGTGGTAGGAAGTTTAAGCCAATTCATCACTGAAACCATTTATCACTGAACACAACAGAGCAGCACAGATACACAAAATAGAAATCTGACTTGCTATTCATGTGTATTTCTGGACTCTAGGATGATAGGTAATCAGCGGAGTAAAGGAGAATAATTTTGAGGCTGATTTTAAAGCCAATAAGGGAAGATTTTATTGACAGCATATGCCATTTGGAATCAGCTGCTTAACTAATAATGTGATAATCTTTCTATCATCCCTTTTTTCCCTCTTTTTCATTTGAGATCCTACAAAAAGCCTCCAATGTTTTGCCTATTGCTTGACAACTCGTCTGTACAATAGTGTTGACTTTTATATTATTTCAAAGATAATCTACAATTCTGATAACAAGGGATACAGAGTGTAGAAACCACACATCTTCTAAATTTAATTTCTGAAAAACAGAAGTTCTCTGAGGGCTACATTTTAAATGGAGTCTGCTTATTACAAACAAAATGTATACGAGCAACCAATTACGTCAGAAATGTAAACTTGGCAATCATACTTATGTATATATCCATACACTCAAAAATCTAGTAGTACAATCGTACATGGGAATAGCATCACAAGCATGCACATTCTTGCTGAAACTACTGGGTTTGCTAATCTGAAAAGCTATTAACATATTTGACTATTTCTGTCTTGAGCTCTAAATGACTTGTGCCTGCAAATCACTTTGCTAAATCTTGAAGACTGATGGTGAACCTCAATATTCAATTCAAATGAAATTTAGAATGGACTACACACAGATTTTATATTAAGCACTAAAAAATGTTTAAACCCAACATTTTTAAAATGTAATGACACTCTTTTGAAGATCTTCATGGTCATGTCCATCTTAAGGAATGAGGCTAAATTCAACATCAGTCTTGGAAAATAGTAGGAGTGTCAGCCATGTTTTTCCAACTTTTTTTCCCTGAACAACTCAATGACTACCAGATAGCATTTTAACAATATCTATTATTATTGGGATTTTAAGGCTGTATTTAGATATATCCCCCCATAACTAAATACTAAAAAAACCCTTACATTTTTTCATGGTGATTTTTCATTTCCTTTCCTGCATTCAACTATGGGGAGTAAATGGAAGCAGACAAGCAATGGTGCTTAATGTCCTCTGAATTATATATTTTTTTCCAAACAGTGAAAGCAGTAAAAACTGTCCTTATTTTTGGTGAAAAAAGTAAGAAATGTGAGACTTCTCCCATTTGATTTTTGGAACATACAAAAAATTCAAGGCCATTTTGAAGGATACAGAGCTCAGCTTCCAATCTACAATTTTAATGTGCATTGAGGGAAGTAAAAAACTATGTTGCTTACATTGTCACTAATTCTTTTTCATGCCCTTTTAATAACCCATAAATCCCATGCTAACATTCTGGAGTTTAGGAGGACATGTCTTGGACAGAACCCTATATTGCAAATTCCCATCTTTTCAGTACTCTCAATATTTTAATTTTTAAGAAGATGATAATATAGTACATAAAATTTGTTAAAGAATGCTTTTACAACAAATTCTTCACTAAATTTCAGCTATCAGACAGTGCTTTGCCAAGCATAAAAACAAACAGTATTTACTGACAATATTTAATAATAGTCCCTCAAAACCAGACTTTTCTTATCAAACATCACCGCACTAATTACGGGAACAGTTTTCCCTTTTTAATAAATGATAGGGTTCATTACACTGAAGAGTTCACATCACTTATTAATTCACAAGTGACAGTGTGAGTCATCAAAAATGCTAAGAGCACTCACTCTAGCATATCAAAGAAGCTGTAAAGTTCATACCATTTGTACTATATACCACATCTTGGAAAGGAGTTTGCAAATACTGAATAGATAACATGCATGTGCACTCAATGAATAGGAATTGATTCACGCACTAAATGACTAACACTAAAAATATTCCCATTCAATAATGGAGTATTTTTCCCATTCCTCATATCAAGATGACTACCTCCCTCCAGCTTTAAGTGTCAAATAAGAATACTATATATTCCACAGTACTATCAGAATTACTGGACCCACACTCATCAACCAAGTCACCGTTACTGTACACTAAGGCAGAAGAAAAAAGGAGCCCTTCCCAACAAGGTCCTGCTCTGTTTATTTATAATTCAAACCAGTAGGAAAATGTGGTACACAACATTATCTTGTCTCTCTGCCAGTGTTTTCACTCTTTTGCTAAGGTAGAAATAGCTCCTGATATATATATATATATAGATATTATTGTGCTTACCTTTACTGACTTCATGTTTGAAAGCATTGTGCAAGGTTTGCAGGATTAGGCCAATAATCACACATGACAATAGGCTCTTTCTTTAGCCAGATGATTGAAATAACAATAATCTTCCCCAGGACCCAGTCTTGGGAGATTTCCAGCCTGATTTCACGGATAAAAATAGTTCATATAGCACAGAAAACTTTCCAAGCTTTTGATGATTATCCAAGCCTAACCAAAGCCTCAGAATCTTTTGGATGTTCCAACATCCTGGATCTACAGCACATGTAGATCTTATAACTTAATATGACAAAAGGTACTTGAATTGATTGGATTTGCATGGTATCTTTAGGAGGCCCATGCAATACAGACCATGGGTCCTCCTGTCAATGTTAATGCAATAAGCAGCTCAGCATTTCTTTAAAGTGTTTTTTGTGCTATTTGCAAGGAATTTGTTCTTCTGTGTCCCTGTCGCATCAAAGTGAGAAAATAAAAAGGATTGTGTTCTTTATCACCTTGTACTAGAAAATACCTCATGGTATTAGAAAATACTCTCATGCTCTCTCAAGGGCCATGTGATGGAAGAAAGTGCAATGCACAGGCTGAGTTTATTGAGAGATTAGCTTTTGATGTATGGCACCATGAAAAATGTAAAGCAAAAGCATCAGAAATGGTTTTCAAGAAGTTTAGGGTACCTATTTATTTTTATTTTCACTTGAGATTCCATCTAAGGGAAAATAATGTTTAGATGAATATAAGAGAAAAAGACTGATACCAAAACAAGTATTGAAGCTTTTAATACAGTGTTAGGTAGTAGCACTGCTTCACAAGATGTTTTTGATTCTCTAGAAAATCCTTTTTGTGCATGTCATAACTCAGGAAAAAAAAAAGCTACACTACTGCTGTGAGGGGGTAAAGGTACCTGTGTAATTGTTTACATAGTGCACATCACCTTAACAACAAGCCATGCCATAACTGGTACAGCCCTTTTATCAAATGGATTATGAATCCTGTCTGGGCCTAAATTAAGGGTAGTATACATTTTATTGTCATGGCACAGATCTTAATGGGGGAAAAGAGCAGAGCAAAGCTGTAGAATGGTAGTGCTACAGTCTTGAACATGTACTACCTGTTTAGAGAGATGGTCAAGAAACTCCTCCAGAGCATGCACTGAATCATAGAATCACTAAATGATCTGGATTGGAAGGATCATCTTGTCAACACCCCCTCCTACAATGGATTGGGACGTTCTCTCGATTGGGTTGGTAAATGCCTCATTCAACCTGACCTTGAACACTTGTGATAACGGAGCATTGACAGCTTCTCTGAGCAACCTTTCAGCATCTCACCACTCCATTTTTAAAAAAATTCCTCCTTTTATTCAGTCTAAATCAACCCTCTTTCAGTCTAAAACTGTTGTCCCTTGTCACTACAGGAAAAGATGCCCGTTTATATACTGAAAGGCAGTAAGACAATAAGTTCTCCCTGGAGCCTTATGTTCTCCAGGCTAAACAGCCCCAGCTTTCACAGCCTTTCTTCATAGGAGAGGTGTTCCAGCCAGCAAATCATTTTTTGTGACCCTCTTTTGCATCTGCTCTAACAGTACTTGTACTGGGCACCCAAAAACTGTACACAGTGGCACTTCACAGGGGCAGAGCAGAGCGGGCAGAATCATCTCTCTCAATCTGATGGCCAAACTTCCTTTATTGAAGAGTGTGATTGACTTCCTGGGTTAAAAGTGAATGTTGCCAGCTCATATTCAATTTTTTAACCATTAGTGTCCCCAAATCCTTCTCTACAGGACTGTCCTAAATCCATTCTTCCCCCAGGCTGGATTGATGCTGGGAGTTGCCGTGACCCAGGAGCAGGACTTTGCACTTGAGCTTGTTGAACCTCCTGAGGTTTTCATGGGCTCATTTCTCAAGCCTATCAAGGTCCCTCTGGATGGCATTCCTTCCCTCCAGCAAATCAAAGGATGAAAAATGGTTTTTCATGCCTCAGAGATGAAAGATAGTTTTGTTTGAGTTATAACCTTAAAATCAATCAGCAATACTTCTATTACATATACTTAATTGCAGCTGGGCAAACTGCATTTAAATTTACTCTCCAACAAAATAGATTTATATATGGAAGGAGGTGACACTTATAAGGTTATTTTGAAAGCAGAAACTTATTTTGTACTAATCCATGTACATAATCTGCAAGTTGATCCTTTTCTTTGTTGTTGCTGTTTTTTGTTAAATGCAAAGTATATCACATTTCAACTGTACATATTGAAGGTATAAGGAAAATGTAACACATATGCACCTCTTTCCTAGAGCTAGTTTTAAGCAGGTAGATATTCCCAAAAAAGATCACAAAGTTAAGAAAAGCTTAATAAATGGGGTTTCTTTATATTTATCATCTTCTTTAAAAAAACAAAACAAAACAAAAACACATGAAATGCAATTTTTTTACATGCAATGACCATGTAGTAGGAAAGCTGACATTTAGCAAAGAAAAGTCTTTTCATTTGGTTTCAGTTTTTACTTCCTCACAAATTCAGAGACATTTTTAATCAAGCTAATTTAAACAATGTTTCAGGATTTTTTCCCATGTGTAGATTGAAATCCATTCTGGATTCACATTTTTCAGCAAGAAAATGAAAATTTTACAATTTCAGTAGACAAGCACCATACTTTCACTCATAAGAAAATTTCCATCAAACCACCATTTTAACAACAGTTCAAGAAATTTTTCTCAGCAGGAAAAGACACTGAGAAAACATTAAGTACAACCATGAGCCATGCAAAAGCTTTTGATAAATGAAATGTTGTACAAAATATATCAATACACGGTTCAAGATGAAAACATAAATAGCAACTGAACAAGAAGCATGATGAACATAAGATGGTTCATTGTCACAATTTTTGAAAAACAAACCTTTTTCTGGAGTCCAAAAAGAGCCTCAGTTCAGCTAAGTAATACAGACATTCAAGTAACATCCAGCAAACACACCTGATCCAGTAAGACTGTGGATAAAAAAGAAAGATTTTCTCAAACCGTATCCCTTTGGCTAGCTTCTACAAAGGAGAAATACATAAGGATTCCACTAAAGAAAAGTAGACTTTATTTTTCTCTCTAGATGAAGTTTTTCTCTTTAGAAATTAGCAGATACTTCCTTATTTGTATTTAGTTATATGGGATTGCAAGTTCTTAAGATTTTTCCAGCAAGTCCCTTCAGATGACAGATTATATCTTTCAAGGGAAACTTAATTTCAAACACAAACTGAACACACCATTTCCACCCCACTGGACATTTTTAAAGAGCTTCCCTTTTTATTATCATCAAACTTAAGGTCTTTGAAATCCTGATGGAATTAAACTCAAACTCTGAAATAGTGCTTTAAGCAGCCATTGCAAGGTACTGAAAAATGGAAACAATGAAGGATTAAGCCCATTTTACTACATCTGCAGGGCCTGAAGAAAAGGCATCTCTGCAGCTCTGTGCCAGCACCGGGCATTTTCCACTGAAGAGCACAAGGCTCAGCCCTGTCCATCAGGACACACAGTGCCCAGTCTGTGCAGTGCTCATCGTCCCTACAATACACCACTGTGGGAAATCAAGGCACAGAAAACTCCTAAAACCTTTTGCCTACATAGGTCCAGACATAGAAATGAATACAAAGTTTAATTTAAGAACTTGGAAGATGCTTCCAGATTTAGAGACCAGAAGCAAGGATGTAGATTTGTAGTTTAAGCAGAAACATGTTAAGCTGGTAGTGGAAAGTTTTAAAGTTTAGATATAGAAATAGTTATAAAGGTAGTAAGAAGTTATAAGGTGTAGTAATGTAGGTTTGTGTGTCATTTTATGATTGGTTAAGAAAGTCTGTGCTGTGACAAAACCTGTAAAACAAAACAATTAACGATTAGTGTAAAGACACTACTAACTTTGTGGCAGTAGTTTATTGGCTAATAAATCTTTACAAAGCATTGTAACTCTAACTTCTGATGTGAAAATGTTCTCACCCTCTCTGAGACTGATGAAGATAAGAGCAATAAATCATCCTTTTAACATGTCTCTCAGTAGTCCCATCTCTCACTTATCCCAATACGTCACAGTCACCCACACACCTTCAGGACTGTGGCTGTGGGGCCAAGGCAAGCTCACAACAGAGAGAAGGGCCAAGGCACAATGCCTGGGGTGAAGGGGAGTCTGTCATTCGCCCTGGCACCTTATGGGGACAGAGATGCTAGTGGCCACAGCACCCCATTCCCTACACGGGTTGTTTGGCAGCTCAGCCTCCTGCTGCTGCGCCTAGGGCATGCGGTGCAGGCTGAGGGGTGTTGGGAGTTGGAGCAGGGGGGAGGATTTTCCATCAGGCTACAGGGATCCACGCACAAATGAACATTATTGTAAATGAGGGGGGGTGGGGACCAACACCAGTGCCACCCAGCTGTCTAACTCAGAATGTTCAGCAGTTTTTTTGTGGGGTTTGGTGTGGCTTTTCTTTTCACGAAACTGACAAAATCTGGCAACAATGCACTGTGTAAAAAAGTGACATTTTGACTCTAAGGAAGGAATTATTTGCAATTTGTTTTGAGCAGAAGCTTAGCTCGTGTCAGATGTGAACCTCCAGACAATCATTAGTTTAAACTGCCTGCTATGTGTTTAAAAATTTCAGTCAATTTCGAGCTGATCTGAATTGCAAATGGGATGGTAATAAGCCATTAGGGAATAACATATCTCTCTCTCACACTTGCAGCCCTCTGCTTTAAGGGGCCTGACTGCACTCAAATATGAAAATGCCACTTTAGTCATGTGCATTGACAACAAACATGGAAATGCAGTGTCCAGCCTCGTAGAGTGGCACTCAGGAGAAGACCAAGAGTGGCCACAGGAGTGAAGGAACGCTGTAGGTGAAGCCCCTACAGCGAACAAGAAGCAGCAGTCAGTTTTCCACAGAACAGACAGTGTGGCTTACTGACGGCACGGTAAAACACAGGCCTGGCATATGACTAGGACTTGGTGATTTGGATTTCTGAGGATCTGAGGCATTGCTCGCTCTCCATGAAGCCATTTTTTGTGAAGGAGTGTAGGACATGCACCATCTAAGATTTTCTAAACAAAGTTGCCTGTATTTCCTCAAAACTGGCTGCCTCACAACCTCCAGCGTTCTATGAGTGAAAAGATACATTTTTAAAATTTGTTTTAATTCTTGAGCTTTCAGCTCAAGATAAGGCTCTGCAATACCCAAATCCATTGATTAAGAAATCTGCACAACTAAAACTGAGTAAATATCATACATGACAGCATGTATAATAAATAATACTTAAGTAATTAAGTTAATATACAATCCAAATTATCTTTGCCTCCTGAAGAACATCTTAAATCACCTACTGATGTTTTGTAGGTGTTTCATAGGTAGAAATACTTTCTTTCACAGCACTATAGCCACACTTGTGTAGCTGTCACCTTTTTTTTTACACTGCTTCACAAAATCACATATGATCTTTGTGGTTTCTTAAGTCTGCAGCTGAGGCAGGCTCCATGTCCCACCCTATCAGCTGATAAACAACCTACTCTCTACATTCAAGCAGATTCCCATGAGGGGATAATGAAGGGATAAATGCAGGTCTGATCTGCATCTGTAAAAGCTGAATGCTCGTACCTCAGTATCAACCAGACCAGTAGATGTTCCCACATCACTGGATATTCTTGCAACCTTAGAGATGAACAGTTTCCTAATGGAATTCTGGGACTCCATTTGCTGCCTGAACTTACATGCCTAAATACAGGTCCTGGAGATTTTGTTTCTAGAGAACCTCTTTGTTGAGAGGGGACTAACCAGTCACACACAGCAGATCACAGAGACTGGATCAGGAGGTCCACAAACACATTCACCAGACTGGATTTCTGCACACCATGCCTTTGTCTTCAGGACAGCATTAAAGTGGATATTCTATTGATTCCTTTACAGCACATCCACTCAATCCGCTCTGTTTTTAAGAGATAACACCTTAAAATTGATGGCTACTGGTGAATGCGGATATTACACCATATCAGAGCTTTCCTTGAAAGTTCGTGTCAGCTCTCTCCTGCTGGAAATATGCTGGAAAGGGAATTTTTTGAACAGAACCTTTATGGAACTGCCATGCAGTGGAAAGTAAATGGCCGTGGACAAATAGGTCAGTGTTAGACTGCTGAGCAGAGGCTTTAAATAAGTAGGAGGAATCTAAGCAAGGGAAATAAAACTCAGGTAAAACTGTGGGTGCAGATGAAGAGTACAGAAGCTTGATTAACCAGCTTCCCACACAGGACTGAAAATAGCCTCTCTGAGCCTCTCTGACTCAAACTGTACCTGCTAGAACACATCTGAAACAACCATAACATGGCCTAATTCTATTGACAGAGTGTTCCAAACTTGATGTGTATCTATATTTATACATGTACAGATACACACATGTATAACTTATTGATAGAAATTCTATTCCATGAATATTATAAATGAAGTGACAAAAAAATTTAATATTCAAAAATTAGTATTAGAATTTTGGAGCAATACAAAGAAGCTTCCAACAGGGAAAACCAGAGCTTTTGGGTTGAATCATTTCTTCAAGGACAGGTACACCTAAAAAACTTAAGAATGCAAACTTTGAAGACAATTCAGCACCAGCAAAAGACTTCCAAATTCTTTGTTTCCTGGGAACACAATGGACTAGTCATGTCCCTGAAAGCCACATGAAATAAATTAATCCTTTCCAATTATCTTTGCAAGCTATATTTGGGATAACAATTCCCTACTTTCACATGTACACATGTGGAGCTTCCCTTAATTTTAGTGAGATAAACGGCGTTTCCAATTTGGATCTTTGAAAAGGTCTGACATTCAGTATTTATTATTAGAGCAAAGATTAAGAACAGTCCTACTGAACTCTAATATTTAAAGACTTAATCCTTTCAGAAGTGATATTATGGCACAGGACAATTAATATATTCCCAGAAGTATATCTTTCAAGCAAAAAAATTTCCTGTGATAAATACAGGAAAGATTAAAGATGGTATTATATGTTAATTCAGATGGAAATTGAGTAGTTAAATGCTTCCAAATCTAAACTCTAGCTCATTACAATTTTCCCAACATTTGCAATGTAATAAAAAAAATTAAAAATTTATTTTTTCTATTATATTTGGTTTAATTAAGACAGCATACAGCACAAAATAGTTAGAATCTACCAAAATATTGTAAATTTAAAATGAAGTAAAATCCTTTGCTTTAGTAATTTTTGCAGTTCTGTATTTTAATGTCCTTAGATGAGGTATTCAATATTCACTCCACCAGAGTGTGTACATGCCAAAGCGCATGCCCCAAACTTACTGTAGTTTCCACACAAAAATTGTTTATTTGTCATATATGGGTTCTTGTATGTACAAGTTACCCCTTGAACATACACCTGCATAATCTGATAGTTCCAAGATACGTATATAAGGAAACTGTTGAGGTTTAGGCATCTTCCTCATTCACATTTGAAAACTGAGTTCCTGTATTGAGGGTTCTTATCCTTATTTGACATGTGACACAGGCCAAAGATCTGCAGTTGTATTTACTGAAACTAAACCAACACAAACAGTGAAAGAGAAAGATATAAGCAACCAGGGAGATGTGATTTCTTGGACTTTTAAGCATGTGTGTGTGTGATAGTCGTATGCTTTTTGTGTCAGATATTTGGCTATCTAAATACTACTTTTCACATGACATAGTCCTGAGAGCACGTAGTATAAATTAACCCATATCAGTTATGAAAAAATAGTCATGTGAATGGAATCTGAAAGACAAACAATCATCTCTCAGCTGCAACAGAACGAAATCTAAGCACAGAGTACTATTTGGTTTGGTTAAAAGAAGAATGCAACAGGAATCAAAGGCTCAGACCTGGATTCATTCCTTGTGTGAATACCCCTGTTGACCTCAGAGGGAGGGTTAACATAATATGGCATAAACAATCAACATCGTATTTTAATTCCCAAAGAATGCAATAGAAGCATATGATATTCATGTGTATGAAAAATACAGAGGAGAGAACATCATTGGCAGTGACAGTGACCTGACTTACTTGAAAACAGAAAGCAGGAAAATTTTGTTCTTTGCATCCCAAATTGCCCTGTACCAGCTAACTGTGTCACAGCACAGAGACAGCAGAGACCAAGCCACAGTCTGCTAAGTAAAAACTGGAGTAAAATAGAGTAGGTGTCTCATGGGAAGAAAGCACTTTGCCAGTGCAGAACAAAGTGAGGATCAGAATTTTTCCCTCTGAATAGGTAGTACTCTGTCTCTCAAGGTACTCTAGAGATAACTCAAATATCGTACAGCTCCCCTGAAGATTCACAGCAAAGTTACAGAGGAATGTGATGTATATGGATCCTAGGACTGGATGCATTGCCTATATGGGGTTCTGCACTGAGATTTTCCTCTGTCTTGATCTTCACCAGACATTAGCATGGGATTCAACTTGTGCCACTCTGTTGGTCTGGTAGCAACAACATCAGCTTGTCACAGAAGAACAGTCTATAAAGGATTTACAGAACGACAGTGCATTCTCTGACCTAAAAGCAAGCAAAGACAAAGGCAAGTTTAGGTGACATGCAAACCAAGCCTTCAAAAACACAGTCATTGTGGGTCAGCCACTGCAGATTTCTTTTATATTGAAATACATTTTAATCAAGAAGCTCCAGATTTGAATTGTGAAAATTCAGTTCTTGACTCTAAGTTCTTGAGTCTGTACAGTTGCTAATAGGTACTGAAGAGGTTTCTTAAGCAATGGTCCAAACAGTAAACACACCTCTTCTGGAAATGTATTTGTGTGAAAATACTGATATGCACTCATTTCATTAGAAAGGTTTAATGGCCTTTTCCATGCAGAGGACACAAAGAAAAGCACCATGCCCTGAGATTAATTCAAATTCTTCCAGAGAGCAGCAATTCTCACCGCAATAGACTCAGACGGAAAATGGAGAAATTTTGGAGGCGAAGTTCCATCTCTTACAGCGTTACGAATTTTGGAGTACCCAACTGCAGTCCATCCAAGCTGCTTCATGGTCCTGTTGCTGAATCCATGCTACACCTGCTGCAGTAGATAGAATCTGCTCCCATAAAGTTGAAGCTGAATGTGGTATTGCCTGCAAGATGTTATCTATAAACACAGACTTGCACAAATGGAAGAAATCAAGGCAGCTGCTTCCTACAGCCACCACTTGAATGCAGGAAGGGGAAAATCTGCATAAAGAGTGCCTCCTCTATGCGTTCCTACAGAATTCAGTCCTGGCTTTCACTTCCCATCTTCCAAACATGGGTTTCATTCAAAGAATGAGACATGACAGATAGTATGTAGGTATGAGACAACATGTGCCTTGAGGCTAGTGACAGAAAGAGGCGAAGGTAACAACCCTGCATGAAGGTGAAGATGACGCACAGTCTAGTTCATCTCATGAAAACACAAATTGAGAAGTCCTGTTTTTGTGAACAGGAAAAAAATCCTGGACAACCTGAACATCTCCCTAAAGGAAAAACAGCCCTTTCCCTGATGAATCTGTATAAAATGTTCTATCCTTATTGATAGAAAATATAATATATATTAAGAAATGGACAAAAAGAAACACAGAAGAATTGTTTTCAAAGCTTAGTAGATCACATTATGGTAATGTATAGAAAGGAATGCATATGATCCTGAATCACAATGTTATCAAATGTCTTGTCAGAAGTAGAATGTAATGTGAAGCAGTAACCTCTTCCTGGATTTCATTGTGGGAAGTGATGTCCTCTCTGCTTCATTCATTTTCATGTACAGTGTGTGGGTGGGACTTGCTGATCTTTATTTTATTATTATTTTTATTTGCATTTATGTTTAATTATTCAGATGACATTTATTTTCATTCTGGCTCATTAATGCACAATATTAAACTGTCTTATTGTTGCTGACTTGTTCAGACCTCTGAATTCTCAGTTGTATGCAGGTTTTCCCTCAAAGCTATGGCACGATTTAAGAAAGATGCGACATACAAACAAGAGGTTTTGTAAGACCAGGTCTCATGCCTTAAATACATTTATATATTTATTTAATTATTTGTTTATGAAGGTATAAATGTAAATATTGTTAAAACATTAATATATTTCTTTATAAAAATATATAAGAAGATATGCATGTGTTTCACAATGAAATGTCAAATTATACCTGTCGGATTTTACATTCTGCCAAAGAACAGACAGATAAGTCCTAACATGTTAGTGTTTATAGTAAAATATATATATATATATTTAATACTTCCATCCTGCTGTTGCTTAAAAAAATTTCATAGAAATTAAACAAAGCAACCACTATCTATATTCTACAGAGCTACTTTGCAGTTGTTCTTTTTGCTTCATAGTGACTTGGTAAAATTTGTCTGGCCTATTCTCAATGAATTTTTATGTATGAAAAAGGGCTTTTTATTCAGAGACTGACAGCTCTCTACCATTCCTTTCCCTCCCTTTCTAAAAGTGCAACCTGCAAGAAACAAATGTAGCCTCTCCCATAGTTGAAGAGAAAAACTGTGCTTTGTTTCTAATGCTGAAATTTGTTGGGAGCTAAGAGTGGTAGGGTTTCGGCTCTTTGATTGTGAGTTTGGTTTGGGTTTTTAAAAAGTATTTTAGCAAGATACAACCTTTTGCAAACGGCGAAAGTCAATTTCCCTATACCTTTAGGGTCCTACAGCATACCACAATGGTTAGAAAACAGCCATTCTGAAGCTGGGTTGTGTCTGACAAATAGAATATGTCTAGGAAATGGGGAAATACTGCTTGAAATATCAAGGACTATTTCCAAGACAATAGCTCTGAGGACAAGACATTCACTGTAGAGGCAATCCATTTGTCCATGTACCTATATGCCTTATATGACTAAAAGAAAATACTATTCCCAGATATTAAGGCTCATTTTGTCTTTAATAGCATCATTAGAACAGGATAAGAATATGTCCTCAGAGCAGTAGTAGGAAGGATGGCACACCTTCACAATTCAAGGAGGTAGAAGGTGCAATTACAAAGCAGTCAGTTATCTCACTGCCTGGGGCAGCCAGAGAGGACTGCTGTGAGAAGTACCAAAAAGGATGGGCAAGGCAGTGGGCAAGCAGAAAACCAACAACAGATCTGAGCATTCCTGTTGAAAAAAATGGAGAAAGATCACTAGTTCAGTGGTGGTTGTAGATCATGTATTACCAAATGAAAAGAAAATTGTGGGAACAGATATATGTCCTAAGGTTTTACTTCAAACACAGATGTCCACTTTACTGGCATATAAGCCTAACAAATTCTGTCAGGTGATTTATGCAATGCAGAATACAGAAGCATAACTGCCTGTCTGCTGGTACTAAGTCCATTAACATTAGAATTAGATATGTCATCTCTATCCAGTACGCATTATTTTACTCATCATCACACATTTATTCCTTTATCAGATTTTGTTAAAATGAGCTTCACTGAAGACAAAAGACCTGAATAATTTGATATGCAATAAATGGTCCTTGTAGCCTTATTTCCTTAAACAGAGAAAATAATATGGTTAGATTAGCTCAAATGACAATGCACTGTCTTATATAAGGTTCACTAGGTTACAGAGGGAAACATTCATGCACCCTCAAATGAAAGGGTTCAAAAAAATGACAGAAGGCATAGTTAATTAGTTGACTAGATTGTTCAATTCTTGCATAAAGGCATGAGCTCTGCTTTAGTGAAGAAGCAAGCACTGACAGAAGTTAATGCCTCGGAGATTCTGCTTTGAACATTTTAGACTCTTGTCAAATTATAATTGCATTCATATGAGATTTCATATATTTGGTTTTGTAGGAGGTTGATCTCATTTTACTCTGTAGGAATATTTTAGCTAGAAAAGAGAATTGAATAACTAGAAAAAACACAAGTGGATGACATGCATAAGAAGCAATTGTGTAGGTGTTGTACAAAACACCTTGCAAAAAATGCTACTTGTCTGAAAGGTACTTGTAGTAATAGAGTGGGACAAAAAACGAGAAACAGAAAGAGACAGACAGATGGAAGAACAAAGAAGCAGTGACACAGTTGGTCAGTGTGATAGGCAGCATTCTCAGCACATCCCTTGTTTGACAGCTGTCAAAAATTTATTAAACTTCACAGCAAAAGAGTTTTAAAGAGGCCTTTCTTAAAAAAAAATGAGGTGAGACAAGCTAAAAAGCTTAAATCTATGAAACATTTAACTTTAATGCCCAGAAATCCTTTACTTATAAGGGAATAAAACCAAAGAAATGTAATTGGTTTTCAGTTGTCTGTATTCCTAGATCCATACCTCAGTGGAAAATACTTTTTTTTCATTGATAGACTGTATTGTCTTAATGCAATTGAAGAAATCCTTATTTTGACTTCAAATTCCATAACCCTCCAGAAAATTGACATGCCATTCGTATAAGAAGAAAGCTCCTTTTGCTCTGAACACGTTTGCCATCTCCAGGCACGCCAGACATTTGCAAGGTGCCAGCTGTGAAGGAAACATGAATATGTTCACATGATCAACAGCTGCACTGTGAAAATGCCTATGGGGATGGGGAAATGTTCTAGGCCTTTCCATGTTGTGTAGTGATTAAAAGAAATAAGCCTAAGAGTTACCAGGAATCAGGAATTTTTTAGGGCAGAAAAAAGACAGAAACTGATTTTCGATGACATTCAGAATGGATGAAATTCATCCTTATTCAGGACTTTTGTACAAGAGGTATTTCTAACAGCACCTTGTTTCAAAATAGTTCTAAGCAGCACAAATCAAACTTAGACATTCCAACAATGGAATTATGAATATAACATTGTCTGAAAACCTATCAATAACTTCTCAAGCCATACACAAAATCACATATAGTTCTTCCAAAGCTTGTGAATACTTTGAGAGCTATTCCTTCATTTACTTGTCCTGTCACTACAAGCTCTTGTAACTAGTCCCTCTCCACCTTCCTTGTAGACCCATTTCAGGTACTGAGAAGCTGCTATAAGGTCTCCCTGGAGGTTTCTCTTCTCCAAGCTGAACATCCAGAACTTTCTCAGCCTGTCTTCTACAGGAGGTGCTTCAGACCTCTGATTATCATTGTGGCTCTTCTCTAGACTCACTCCAAGAGGTTCTTTGGGGGCCAAAGAGATGAAGATGAACACAGGACTCTGCGTAGGGTCTACAAGAGCAGAGTATTATGGGAAGACCACCTCCCTTGATCTGCTGGCCACGCTGCTTTTGGTGCAGCCCAGGACAGTCTTGGCTTTCTGAGCTGGAAGCTCAGGTCATCTTGGGCTTCTAATCAACCAACACCCTTAAGTCCATCTCCTCAGGGATGCTCTCAATCTGTTCTCCACCCAGTACTTGTACTTGTTTTTGCAAATGCTCTGATCCAAGGACTTTGCAAACACTTTGAGAGCTATTCCTTGGCCTGGTTGAAATTCATGAGGTCAGCAAAGACCCATCTCTTAAAACCTTGCTTAGGTCCCTCTGGATGGCATCTCTGCTCCACAGAATGTCAACAGCTGGACGCCATCAGCACACTTGCAGATAGAGTGTGCACTCAATCCCACCATCCATGTCATGGACAAAGATGTTACACAGGAGCACAAAAACCTTGGGAAGTCTGCTTTTGATCTAAATCAGTAATGGGATTCCCTACAGAATAATGGGAAAACTGGGCAATGGAGACAGGAAATAAATTAAGAGAAGCATTCATGCTGTAAGTCACTCTTGTCTCACTAGAATTCAGCATCTTAGATTTATGTTTGCTTCCTCTCACTGGTCTGCCTGATTTCTATTGTTCTGTTTCTGCTATTACCCAGCAGGCTCTTGCAAATAAATTGGCTCACCACATTTAATGATACTTCTCTCTTACAAAGGAGTGGCAGCTTGGTGTGTTGCAAGTCACTGTGCTATAAGCACATGGGTGGTGAAGTCATTTTCCATGTCCCACAGGTAAGACACTGCCATCATAAGCTCAAGACAGTCGAACAAAATACTAATACCACTAACACCCACGTTCAAAACTTCCCCTGACATTTAAGGGGTCCCTGTCTGAAGGCTAATTTCAGCAGTTTTCTTGAACGGTTGCCCTCCTGTATACCCTTTATATATCAGTTGTCTAATGTGCAATTTACCAAGTTGTCTTCTACCTGGACCGAAAGCCAGTCCTGTACACTGAGTTTCAACAACTACAATAAAACCATTCTTAGTTCAGTCACTCTTCAATATAAACCTGTCAGCCCTTCAGATAATGTCCATGAGTGATCATTCTGAAATGTATACATACTTTAATATGTCTGCAAACATATAATAATTAACTTTTAGACAAATTAATATTAGATTTGCTTAAAGGTATTCCAGTAAAACAAGTGTTCATCATTTTTATTTTGCTCTCTACTGGTAAAACATTCTGTTATCAACAAGATACATTAAAAATAAGAAATTTCCAGGCTGCAGTCCTTGAGTCTGTTGATTAAAGACTCTTTATTTCCTCTATTTTTGAGACAGTGACTTGCACATACACATCTAAGCATGTATTAAAGGCAAAAAATCACCCAAGTTCCACTTGGTATTATCTAAGCTGCAGAAACCACTTCCCATTCCAGAATTAGCCATTAGACTTGAAAAAGTCATCTACATAACAAAAGCGTCTCAGACTATCTCAAAAAGATCCTCCATTTCAGTCTACCTTGAGAAAATTTGGAAATCACTACAAAAATATTTATCATAGACAACCACTGAAGTAAACAACAAACAAATGTCAAAGAATGCATCCTGCTTCTCACTTACACCAGCCCAGAACTGTTCTTTCCATTGTTATGTTTTTCTATGCTCTCAATTTTACGTACAAGGTAGATATTAAAAAGCAGATTAAAAAAACTGCCATAAAAACCTCCAGTCTACACTGGACACCAGCAAAGCAGTGCAGGCAATTTTGGGCTTTAAGGGGAGAAGATAGCTTTACATGGGATCTGGTCTACTCTAAACAACTGTCTGGTCCACTGTCAGGTTTCTAAAAACAGCAAGTGGGAGATGATCAGGAAAAAGCCATTAGAGACCAGCAGCTCCCTCATCTTCAGGTGCTCTGGAGTAAGAGGTGTTGAACATTCTGGAGTGCATAGTGGATGCAACTGTCACACTGAACATTACTGTGGGCCTGTTCTGTACAGCCTGGATACTCTTAGTTTAAAATCTTTAACATTGGTTTTCCAAATTTGCCAGCTGCAGTGAATTCCACAGCTTGTTCTGTGTCAATGATTTCTTTTTGTTTGCTTTAGATCCTTTCTTCAGCAATCAGAAAAATATCTGCTGAAAAGGGCTTTAATTTGTGTTGGTAACAAGAGTAACATTAAAGAGTAACATTAAAGAGTGTGAAGAAAATAAGAAAAGGAGAAACTGTCTACCTGATAGCAATCAGGAATGGGGAATGAGGTGAAAAAGTAGCAAAAATTATTCCAGAGGACAGTCAGAAAGGAATTTGGCTCAATGTCATAAATAGCACAAATTCCTCTTTAGGTTTTCACTAATATGAGTGAAATCTTTGCTAAAAACAGAAACTTACCTTCACTGAGATATGTGTAAGAGCATATTTCATTCATTTGACTGAAAGGAAATAAGATCATCTCATTTCTCTTAAATCTAGTAACATTGGAAAAGCTTGGTTTTATCTACAGAACTTAAGGTTCCTGTAGACTTTTGAAAGAATTGCTTATGTGCATTTCTGCCAACCAGCACTTTTTCTATGACATCTGCAGCTTCATCATGAAGTCAGTCTGCCTCACAAACTTTGACCACCTATTCACCCAAAGAAAAAGAAATTTGACTGAAGAAACATCCTTTAATTTCAAATCAAAATAATCAATCTAAATTGAAGCAAAACCCTACTCAAAACTGTTCACAGAATTTACTTGCTTTTAGGAAAGGATATTACCATGTACAAGAAGGAAGATGATACAAAGTACAGAAAGGGTTTGGGGCAGATGGGTGTTGCTGCTGAGCAAACAGTGATGTTCTGTCAGTCTAATCATTGTCAATTGTTCTACGTATGGAGATTGGTGAAGAGAAATGCATTTATGTAGGTCTGGAGAGAATACTGAATGTAAAATTTTATACTGGAAGTATTGAGCGATAAGTCCAGAAATAAAATTTAATACCTCTTATATGTCAAGGCAGATTAAATTCAAGTAGGAAAAAAGTGCACAGTTTTATGGGATCTGCTGGAAACACCAATTCCTCCCCTTATACATCCTCCCCTCTCTGATTTTTTTTTAACAAACTCTTCATAAAAAGGGTAGATGAATGATGGAGTGTACTTGGAATTCGACCTTAAAATCAAATAATTAACCCTGACATCCTCAGCTCTTAAAAATTATTCATTATATTTTTAACAGATGTTTTAGTTATTTTCATTGTTACAATGCAGTAGCTTTTAATCAGATTTACATAATTAAATGCTCTCTTTCTGACACAGGCTGCATATCTATCACAGCCTCATTTAAGCCACATAGCATGAGTTATATCAAAGTAATCAGGAATAGTCTCCACATACCTAGGAACCAAAATTCTCAAAATTCCCTCTGCTGTTTATATCGTGTAACTTGGAAAATGTATTATTCTGAACATTCATTTAAATCCTTTTTCAAGGCAGTAAACATTTTCCGTAGCTCTCACCTTCATATGTCCTTCTGGATCTGCCACTTGTCCTTGTGAACATTATGCACACAAGAGGTTTTTTGTTCCTTCTTCCTTGCAGTACATTGTGCTCTGGATTTTACAGCCTCACTGATGTCCAAACGGATGCAGCTCTTCTACCCCTATATCAAATCACATCACATCAAATCTGAATTATTTTGTGATCATTAAAGTGTTGATTGGTCTTACCTGTGTTGATTATCATTTGTGGCCATGCAACACCTCACTAAACACAGAGGAGCTCTCTCTTACAGCCAAGATTGTTCCAGTCTAAACTCCTGAAACAACTTCTAGGAAATGCAGAGATAGATAAAGATGTATACATATACATGAACATCCACATGTATGTGAGCCTTTTCAGTTTGATCATTAATTGCAAGATTATGTATTACTTCTATGTGGAATGTTTCCGTTCTGCATCTCAGAAAGTCTAAATTCTCTCCATATTCAAACCCTTTTTTTTTTCTGAGCATAAATGATTGAGAGCATTCTTTTTAACTTACAATATTTTGTTATGTAATATCTTATGACAAACTGGCCTTGGTGGTTCTGAAAAAAAAGCTTACACAATTCTGCCTAATTACTATGTATGTCCTCATGGACATCTTTTGGAGTGTATGGGGAATGGGTAGAGGTCCATGCAAATATAGGATTGAAGGATCATTAAAAATTATTCATGAAATAGTAATCAAAGAGGATGAGATTTATTACCTGCATTGGTTTGGGGTACATAAGAAAGCAAGATCTCCCATTAACTTACTTTAGAAGGTTAAAAACAAAAAATAAAACCTTTTTTTTGCCCTATATCTGAGATGAAAATAGACTTACTCCTGCAAATACAAGCCCTCTACAGACATGTAGGAAACATTAAAGAACCTCAAGAGGAAGTAGTGGGAGTTTTTCACGGCTTTTTTTTTTGATAATCCTGGTTTTACTTTTCTGATACTCTCATGCCTTACTAAAACTTTACTATGATAAAAAGGAGGGCTGTTGAAGCAGGACATGTGCTTTTGGCATGCTCAAAGGTGATATCTGTTTCTGCATTTGGAGTCACTGCTCTAACTGTACCAGTTTTTATTGCCACATTTACAGGGTGTTCCAACAAGGAAAAGGGTGGATGGAGGTAAGTGCTTCAGTAAGGACAACAAAAGGTGGCTTTTATAAAGCAGCATGTATGTTAAGATCCTCTGAGGAGAATCAGGCATTAAAACCAGAAAACGAAAATACCCTCCAGCCCTTCAAATAGAGCAATGAAAACAAACCATTTTTCCTTCACTCAAATATTTAAAATATTAAAACTTTGAAAGTTCTCCGAATGGAATCCAATTATGCTCACAACCAGAGGCTAATTTCCCCAACTCTCTGAGCCACTGATCCTCAGCAACCATCTGAGCGGTTTTGCACTCTAAAATCTAGGGCAGCTGACAGTCAACAGATCTCCTTTGCTGAGAAGATTTTCTGTTAATTTTGTCCAGCTTCTGTTTTCCAGTGCCGGTCAATGTTTTCCAAGTAAACTCATCCATGAATTCATGTAAAGACTCGACTTAAAGCCCTTAGGCACTGATGGATCTATTTTTAGTCTTTTAGATGCAGTCTTAACTCAGTCAAAAGGTAGGCATTTTTTATGCAATATAGTAATTATTTATAAAACCTTAAATTAATGCAACAATTCAAGCACCTTAACATGTTGAGATGCTATCTCTGAAAGTATTTAGTCAAAATGATCAAAACCTGAGAGCAGTATTTAGATAAAGGATATAAAAATCTGACCTTTACAAAACAATCCCACACAGAGAGTCTGTTTATCATTGTCTCAGTGACAATCTGGGGCAAAAAGTCAATATACATTCCTTGGAAGGCCAGATGGGGGGTGGAGAGGGAAAAGGAAGAAAGAAAGGATGAAAGCAAGAAATGAAAATAATTTAATCTCTGAGCCATCAAAGTTTTTCTGGTGCATGTGTAACTTTAAGAACCTGAATAGCTCATTGAAGGACAATATGTCGATGAGTGTTTGCTGGCTACACCTGAAGTCATCAGGAAATCTTCATGCTCCTTCTAGTACTGTGTTGTCCACAAATGCCTTGTGCACGTGTGCTTTTGTCACAACAGACACACTCTTCTGTCAAAATAAGCTTGAGACCAAGTTAGTACTGTAAGCAGCAATCAGCAGGTGAGTAAAAAGGTAAGATGCCAGTCAACAAGGAACCAATCAAAATGCTATCCTTCTGCCAAAAGACAGACCAGGCAGTGTGTCTGTCATGTTCTAGCTGTCTTTTTGCTTTTTATAAAGAAATGTCAATTGTTGATGGAAATAGTCTCATTTAAGTTAAGCTATTGCAAAATCCATAACTTCACTACCTCATCCTTACTACTTACATTATACCCTATTTACTCAAAACTTGAAAAGCCACTGAAAATATTTAAACTGTCTCTTGCAAGCCATATGTCAATACAGCACAACAGTTCTGATTGTCAGGGATCTGCTAGCTATTGTATAATCTCTCTGTATTTGGTCTCACTCGTGCAAAACTGAAGCATTCAAATGACTGCACTATGACTATTGAGATAATGCACATTATGGCAAGGATCTGGGTCACTGGTATTAGAGCTGAGTCACATCACCAGTAATAAAAACCCTGATGCTCTTTGGGAAAAAAAGCAGCTGTGGTTCCTCCTCTAAATAAGTTTTAAGGCCTGTAGGCAGGAAAGGATGATAAAAACATGTTGTACTCCTTCATGGAGCAACTATCAGGCAATGCACAGTGTTTGTTGTGAAAGTCGTATGGGTCTTTGCCTGGAGGAAACTAGTACATTGACAGGAGCAACTCAATAATTTCAGAATATAGTCTCAGAGTAAATAATAAAGTATGTCAATTAATGTCTTCCATATATACTAGACTTTGAATAAAAATATCTTCATTTCATTGGTTTGGAAATTTCCTTCATTCTTTTTAAGATCAGCACTCATTCATTTATAGCAAATGATTTTGTTACTCTTTTATTTAATATGTTTACATTTTTTCTTTATTTTTTAAAAATCTGCTCATTCAAATAGCCCCAGCTTGACTCCACACGGAAATAGATTTCTACTATGGTTTAGAAAGTGGACAGCTGGTCAAGAATTAATTAAGAGTGGTGACCAGTATGCAGTTCTACAAAGAACATAAAATTTGGACCTTCCTAGGCATCACAGCCCAGAGCTCAGACTTCCAGAATGAGATCTAATAGTCCACATTTTTCCCTAAACGTAATAAATGTCTATTTTTTTTTTAATTCTCATTATGGGGGCCTGCATAATATTTCCCCAAGTTCTAAGGGGACCCATGTCAAATTTGGGTTATTTTTCTTAGGTTTTCTTGTTTATACTAAGAGAAAAGCATATCCTCTTTCTATGATAAAAACACACTGCTAAGATTATAAACACAGACAAGGGAAACAGCATACTTGTTATGGATATGCAACCAAATATCATTCAGAATTAGTACAATTATCCCATGGTGCATACATCAAAATACATCAAAGTTTCACTATCTTCTGTGTCCAGGAAGTTTATTTAAAACAGCTTGCAACTATGGAAGAGAGGTTTGACCTGCCTTTTCAAGCCTAGAGGAGGACACCATTCTGAATTATAGTATGGCTTAATGTTAAGTTAGATTTTTTTTATATTTTCAGGTGCCAGATTTCAAACTGTTGTCTTTAGAATACCAAAGTCGGATCTAGTTTTAAGAGAACCCTGAGTAAGCAGCTTCACAGTTTCTACCAATTTGATACTTAAACTTCTGAGTTACCTGATTTTTTTAATACGCATATTAAACACCTAAAACCAAGGGGGAAACTGAAATCAAAGCTTTTATCTTCTTACAATCCCTGTCACTGCACACACTGACAGATTGCAGTAATGGTGAAAAGACTTTGCATGGTCACACAGATAAGATTATATTAATAAAGAGAAGCTGAAGAAACTTTTTGATCCTCAAAAAAACTACTGAGTAATTTATGAAGCCTTTTCCTTATATCTCCTATGAATGGTTAATGCGTTACTGAATACTTGTGCAAACTTCTTACAGCTAAGTGGACAATATTAAGACAATTTCTTCAGTAATATCTTTATCCAAAATACACCTCATTCTTAAAGACTAAAAAACAAAAACCAACAAAACCAAAAATGCTTTCATGAAATTTTAAAAAATCCAAATCTCACTCAGCACTGACTGCCAGTCGCACATACTCCTGCAACAGGATAATGACCAGAGTAAGAAACTGACCATTTTTTCATACGTCCCAAGAGTTTCATTCTTCATTTAGTACTTGAAGATGCAGAGATTTATTTTCATCATGATTTCTACATTCCCACATATATTTTACCTTTACCAAAGCCAGCTTGAGTATGTGCTCTGAGTGGTCCCAAATTTGTCCTGGAGGTAAAACAGAACTGAGTAGGCCAGTCATTGCAAAGCAGTGGACATCAGTGAGTCAAATGAAGTTCTGGCACAACCTGTCTAGCCAGGGTTAAGCAGGGAAAGCTTTGTCCATGATGTTGCAGGAATGGAGGCAGCATGCATAAGAGAGAACACACAGAAGGCTGCTAGAGCTGGTTGTTCAGGGATGCCTGCAGAGGCAGCTCCAGGAACTGACAAATAAGAGTGTCAAATGTACATGTGCAAGTATTTGTCTTGAGTTGGAGAACTGAACCTGAACAATTAATGTGCTGTGTGTGTATGTACATTTATCTGAAAAGCCCATTACACCCTCTTAATCCCTTTTTAATCTTCAGCACGACAGAAGTTTTCAGCATAGCACTCCATGAAATGATGGGTAATAAAGAGCAATGCTTCAGATAGTTGGGGGAAAACCCCAGGAACTCCAAGAACTTGTTCAGCCATACAAGTCACACTTAAGCAGAAATTTACAGCAGAGACAAGCAACAGAGAAACTTGCTGGAATAACTTCTTTCCCTTAACCCAGATGCTTCAAGTTCCCACTTTTACACTCAGTGACCTGCCCCAGAGAAGAGCTGGATCCCCAGTCAATATTAATCAGCAGAATGTCAGTGAAGTTCATGGCTATGTGTCATCCTGATGACCCAACTCGGTGCAGCCACAGAAACTCAGGCAAATGACTGCTTTCCAGGCAAATTTATCTGAATCATCCTTCTGAACTCTGGCTACAGGATTTTTCTTTTACTTAAAGTCCTGAAACATTAAAGAACGGAATGCATCAACTTAATTGGAAACAGTTTTGCCACAACACATCCTGTGTCTGTTTGAGGACTTAGAGAGAGGAAAAGCCCATGCTTTGAAGCACTGTGACAACTTAAGATAAATTTCAGCATTACTTTTCTAACAGAATATAATTGAAAACATACTTCAACACAGACTCTAATCTAACTCTGGTTAGAGATGTGCTCAACCCACAACTTTCAATCTCAACATTCCCAAGTCTTGAAGAAATCCTGACTGAAACCCAAATTGTCTTCTCTTTCTATAACAGTCTTTAATACTATTGAATTGTGTTCATCACTCATTAAAAATCAAAATGACTGCTTCTACCACCATTTGTGTGGGTGCCTCTTTTCATCACACTAATACCTATTTCTTTCAATCCCCCCTCAAAGATTTGGGTGAAATACCTGTATATTATACCTGGTAATCCCTCTCCCCAATGCTTCAGTGTCTAAAGAGACAAAACTGGCAGGCAGTCAGATAAAGAAAGCATTGTTATCTCCATTTTCAGCTGGGAAACCAGGCCTTAAAATGACTAAGTCAGAATCCCAAGGGAGGTCAAGGATCAGATTCTCAAATGCTCAATAACCAGCATCAGAGCCAGACTTTCATAGGAAAAAGAGACAAGAAAAAAAGAAGGGGGGAGGGGGGTGGAGAGGAAAGGGAAAAATACAAAAGAAGAAAAAGGTGTCCAAACTGTATAGTTCCTAATTTTATTGCACATTTTCAAAAGATCTTTTTGCAACATCTTGAGGATCTGTCCACTTGGGTACCCATTTGAGTGCTGCAATGGGAAGGTGTGTCTCTAGGAGATCTCTCTCCCCAGTTTGGGTGCTGCCCCCATTTTGAAGTGCGGCAGTACATGAGTGGCCCAAGGCCACGAAGGAAGTCTCTTGCGGAGCCAGAAATTTGAATCAGCAACTCCTGTGCCCCAACCACAAGTCTATCCTTCCTCTCACTAACAACACAGAGTATTTCTTTGTTAAGTTGCTTTCTAGTTAGATATAATATAATGGGCCTTTTTCTTTATTCATCCACAATGGTAACATGACATTATGAGATTGGCGCTTGTCATTCACAGGCAATGCTCTTTCTCCACTTGCCCCCCAAAACACAAACACGCTTAGCAGACTGCTGTCTGCAGATGACACTACAATCTAGTAACACTTTAAAGCTTTTTTTTCCAGCAGCACTCACATAAATTGCCCTTTATTAATATTTTTCAGGATATGAGAGGCTGACAAGTTCCAGATCCCAGCTACAAAGAATTATTCCCCTTTACCACGTAACCTCCTGGAAGGGAAAAAGCCTTTCTGGTCAAGAAGATCAAGATAACAGCAGCTTGTTCATATAATATCCCTTAGCAGCTGCTGCTGCTACTATGGGAATCCTAAATACTTCAATAATAGGTCAGTCACCACTGGCTACTGCTTTACATGTGAGCAGCCTTAAGTATCTATGAAAGATGTGGAGAGCAGCAAGTGGAAGACCCAAACACAACATCATGTTTTCTTTTGCTTCTTTTTCTACTTCATATAAAGGGATAACTGTAATTATTCCCCAGTTCAAGCCCTGAAGACTACAGGGGGATGTCACCAAGCAAACCAAGAAAATTATAGATATTCATTGTATCTGTGCAGACAAATGAATGCATGCGAGAAATGCCTGATGTACAGAACTCCATTCATCTCTGAGTTACTATTTTTGTACTTGTCTCATTTGGGATTTTTTTTTTTTTTTTAATTCAGTTTCTTCAAACCGTGCCCTCTTCTATATGACCTTTTTGATCAATAGTCCTTTGTTTTGCTGTGAGGCCTTGGCAGCAAAGGACAGAATGAATACAGCTAATTCTCATCTAATGTTTACCTTCAAACTCTTTGGGTCTTGGCACAGGTTTGAGACATTTATTTTACTGGGTTTTATAACTCTAAATGATGAATATTGCTTGAGAATGTGGTGTCCTCTAGAGATCCCAGAGTTCTCAGCTGACCTTTCCCTCTGCTCCTGCAGTTGCTCTTATCTCTAGCCCACTCACACCTTTCTGCTTCACCACCTCAGAAATTAGTGGATTACCTCAGCCCCTCTGATACATCTTTTGGCAAGTCAAAGAAAGTCAGGTTGCCAACTATTTTTATGGGGAAAACAGGCCTCTCCCTGTATTTTTAAAGGGGTTTTTTTGTGGTAAGTGGACTCAAAAAGTCTCTTTGTCAGATTCTACAGTTGCCTGCCATTTTAAAATCCAAATCCAACTGGTTTTAATAATTACATTGTCTTCCCGCAAGAGTTTCACTGACAAAAATTTGTGGCTGATTTTCAAATGACAAATGAATGTGACACTTTCTATTATTTTTCACCCTAAAGAAAGCCTGCTATCCTATATGTGATGATCTATTATTGTTTCAGAAACTGTAGTGCAACAGTACATCCCTGGCAGCTCCCAGAACAAAACTATCAGACATATGGGCCTCCCTTCCTTTCCCAGCAGCTTTATCTCAACAAGTACTGCATTTAAGCAAACAGCCTAAAGCACGACTCATACCCCAGTGAGAGACAACTATTTGAAAACTTTAGGTCTGTATAACTGACCACAGAAAGGGCAAAAGGATCAAAAATGAGCCTAATGTTACAATTGCAGATGCAAAACAAATTAATACTCCCACAGAGGGAAAGCCAGATCTGTCAGACTGCCCAAGCCTCTGCAGGAGGTTTGGCTACTGCAGCAGCAGGGAGACAGCCTGGGACCAGGCGTAAATATTCTGGCCCCTGGAGCTAGACATGTGTGCACTTTAGAAGGATGCTGGTAGTGGGAAATCCTTGAGCTAAGCATTTCTGTTACCAAGTCTATCCTTTTGCAAATAATAATTTACTGTTTTCTCTGAAGTTTTCACTGGATTTGAAGCTCCTCTTGGTGTAGTTCAAAGATGCAAAGTTAAGACGAAAAAAAGCATTTAGTGTTGCTTTGGTTTTGTTACAACTTTCATTTGGCTTGGTTTTTAATTAGCATGCATTCATATCATGCAAAGTTAGAGCTGATCATTAAAGTTACCTCTAAATGTACTGTGAAATTGTTTGGGATCTTAAAAAAAAATTTAACTCAGTCGTGCCCTTTTCCCCCTCCCTAGCAGCAGCTGTTGAAAAGCTGCAAGTTACCAACCATTGAAATGCTACAAAAAATGCTCTAAAAATAATCAAAAATTTATATCCAAGTAGATATAACCAAGTGAAACTTCCAGATTCACAATGTGCAGTAACATGTTAGAGAGTGACTGATCTATTGCTTATGAAAAGAAAAAAAAAACATAAGAAAAAGTCTTTTCACAGTTCAATAGAAAGTTACAATATTTGAGAAATGAATAAGAAGTCATGTAATGGCTTTGCAGCTTTTGAACTTTCACATGTTTCAGATTTTTCTAATGCTTGTGCGGATTAAAGAGATTCACATCTCAATGGCTGGGGCACCTCGCATTTTTTCTGGATCAGGTTTAATGATTTCCACACTGTAAAAACTTCATTTTGTATGAACACACCCTGAATTTAAGGAATTTTTCATACTTAGGTACATGCTTTCCAGTGTATTTCTTTTAATCTTAACCCTGTCAAAGGGCACAGTGGCTCGATCATAAGAGCGAGCAACTCCTTCAATTTCACACATCAATACACTAGGGCTTTTCAGCATGCTTTTCTTTCCAGACCCCAAAAATAAATTAAGGAGGGGGGGAGTGGGACGTAAGGAAACAATAAAATAGAAGTCATCCATGGGGTTTTTTTGCTTCTGTGTATTATCTCAATGTGGACCCCAAAATAAAAGGGAGAACTATTTATTTCAGTAATGTGAAAAGTTCTTGGGTTTAAACCTGCAACTACACCCTTTTCATCTCTTTAAAAGACATTTCAAAGCAGGATTGTGAGACCCAAAGAGAGAGAAGAGTCTCTGATGTCCATCTAGCTCACACAGAAAAAAACCTGGCATTTTCTACCCTTTGACGTAGGATTAAGGAGTGACAAAAAGCCATTTCATCCTTTCTAAGAAAATGCATATGTGAGGGCTTACACTAAATAATAAACTCGTGGCTATCAGGAAGGCATGGCTACCATCTAGAATCCATCAATAATCACAGACCTCAAAAATCAGCAGGGATGTTAAGTCCTTATGGCTCAATGACAAAATGAACCAAATGTGTAAAAATATTTGCACGCAAAGGTGTGACAAACTAAGATGTAGGTTGCAGGAATGGAGGCAGCATGCATGAGAGAGAATATGCTGCTAGGGGTATAGCAGTATATACCTGAAGGGCCTGTGCAGAACTGAATCTAGTGGATGAACAGAGGGGTGTTTTTTCCCGGCTGTAGACCCATAGAGTAAGAAAATTTCAGAGCTTCAACTGAATTTACTGGTTTCCATCATTATGCAGCACAGGAGTATAGCCAAAACTTCTGACTGCCTTGCATTTCTTCTAACATGCTCTGCAACAGAAATGTCCAATTCATCCAGAAATTATCAACTATACAGCAGTGCTATTCCAAAATCCTGGCCGCCTTCTGATTTTTTTTGCATGTTTCAAACTCTTATTATAGTCCATACTAGTAGGAGACACCCAGGATTACCTAAATTTAACAAGAAGCCAATGAGCTGATTTAAATAAAGGGCATTACCTCTCTTTACAATTGCCAAGTAGCTGAAAACAGCATCAGTTGGGCTGAGCAAAGAAAGGAACCAAATGCTGGCTGTACTTGAAACTTTGGAGACTCCCTTTGAAGTGGGAGTGCCCCAGTTAACCCATCTCCAATTGTTCCACCAGGGCCAGGATTTCACTCGGCCTCATAGCCCTGATTTCAGATGATCTGCTGCTTGAAAACACACAACCAAGTTGATCTGCACAGCATTAGTGTCCTGTCCTGCTTCTTAGGAACACATCATAACATGAATACCTGGTTTGTGAAATCAAACACCACCTGTTCATTTGGGCTCCTTGGCCTGCCATTCACTTGCTTCTAAAAGAAATAGGATTACCCTCATAAAACAAGGGAAACAAAACATTTCAGAGGGCAGTGCTAATCTTCATGACTCGTATTCAGCTAAACTCGTATCAAATGTGAACAGATAACACAAAGATAGGCATCAGAGGAGGTTATTTTTAATGTCTGCAAGCATTTCTTCACAATCACAAAAATCACAAAAATCTTGGTGAGTATCATGCCAAGGAACCAAAGTCGAATTTGAAGGTGTGTGTGTGATCCCCTGGTTTTTAACATACACCACTTGATGGAAAGAAGATCCACAGGCTATGACACAGCAAATAGGGCACAGAAGTGTGCTGGAACTTCTTCTTTATAAAAGGGATATACTCAGAAAACTCATAAAGGTGCATAATCTTACCTGCCTTTGCAGGAGTTGTTATGAAACACAGCTATCTAGGTACACTCCATTTTTCACCACACTATCCTAGGTGAAGAAAGAAAGGCTGGAACTTGTGATCTCATCTGCAGCTTTGAACAATTTGTAGGTTTTGGTTTTAAAGGATTAATATGAAGAGATGCTGGAGATGACACACCAACAAATATAGTTCAGCTACAACAGTGTATACGTGTGTTAGCCCACACATGCAGGAATTGCAGCTGAGATCTATAATACACTGCCATCTGTAGAGGTCATAAGCAGGAGATTTACATCAAGATTCACCAGCCATTTGTTTCAGTCAACCAAAATAACTGCAGCACCATAAACCACCTCCTCCATTCTGAATGTTTTCCATAGGTAAAATACTGCAAAAAAATCTATCTCCAATGTAAGTCTACTAACTGCCATTATTTCAAATGTCTCCAACTTTGAAATATCAAAAATATTTTGACCTCAAAAGAGCCTAATTACTGTGTCTGTATATAACAAAGAAAAACATGGCAAACTCAGACATAACTGACATGACTGTGGTATCACTACCTCCATATGAATAATTACTTTGAATAAGGGTGTGAGCACTGTTTATGC
>JBBMKD010000102.1:60032806-60054723 GCA_037834095.1 Argya squamiceps
CATAACTGACATGACTGTGGTATCACTACCTCCATATGAATAATTACTTTGAATAAGGGTGTGAGCACTGTTTATGCAACACTAAAGTGTCAAAAAAAATTTTTACTGTTAACCTTAATGATGACAACAGCACAAGTGGCTGGAGAGCTAAAAAGCATTTCTTGTTTGAAATTGCTGCATTCTGCCTCCCTCGACATTTCTAAGAGCACTAGCTTTGTAGGTCAAGACACCAGCTATCTCATTACCTGAGTTTCTGCAGCCTGTTAAGAGACTGGTTTCTCCTTGGAATATTTGTTTTGTTCACTGCCTGTTCCCTTTCATTAAAAACTAAAGACATTTTATGATGAAAGCAGAAGTATTCAGAAGGACATAATTATTGAGACTCACTGCAACCCTACTTTACTAGCTCAGGAGTGAAGTGATATTTCCCCACATTTTCTCCTACTCAAGACCAAATTTATAGTAAATTGCTCAACAAAAAAAAGTAAGCTTTGAGAGAATTTTCAGAGGAACAGAGGGGAGAAAATAGTAGAAATAGAAACACCACGCTTTGGAGGAAGAGTATAGAAAAAAGACATGTTCAAGGGAAAATAGCAGAGATGAAAGCCTGGCCCAACTGAATTCCAGAATAAAACAGCCATTGGTTTCAACAGGGTCACGATCTCTGTCAAGATCTGAGTCTGGATTCACTTTTGAAGTAGGTGTGGCCTAAGAACAGGAGGGAAGAATTAGCAATAATATAAAATATCTCTCTCTGTCTTAAACAGCCCATCATACATTACATTTTACATGTCTACACAAGGCAGGAGTGGTTATGAAACACAGCTATCTAGGTACACCCCATTTTTCATCACACTATCCTATTTGTTACCCTTCCATCACACATTAACATGATTTTTTTTTCTTCGTATTTGCTGGTGTTGAATAGGATGACAGCATTAACACAGTGGCTGGTGCTACACACCAGAACAGCCTACATTTCATGTCAAGCCACTTTTCATCATAGAAATAACAGCATCATGTATCTAAAGGCACAGGTTTTGGTGCTACACTGAGACAACTGTGATTACCTGCCATATGCTTCAGTGCTGTGTTTGTGCAAGTTATGCTTGTGTCTTGTATACACACCCACACACTACATGTATGCAGCAATTCTGAGTGCACAGGCACACACATGCATGGATGCAGGAAGAGCAGGAATGTGGGAGTCACGATAATGCTGCTCCTGGCTGTTACAGGAGCATTTGTTACACAATTTGTTTCCATGTTCATGGATCAAAGAAAAAGATATCTTGTAAGGATTATTTTATTTTGTTAAATATTTGTATTCCCTACTGCACTGCAATAAAAGGAATGTGCAAACTGCCAGTCTTTTAAGAAATATGAGATAATTCCTGGTACTTTTGGTTTGAAATTGGAACTGAAACACATTTGCTACAGAAGAACTGATCTGTACGGCCCTGCAGGAGGTGAAGGCTGGGAGTCAACTCTCTCCTTGTGGCATGGGAATCTAGATGAGTTGCTCTATATCCTGTATCCTCTGATCATTTTCAGAAAAACAGAAAGCTGCCATAAAATCACAAAATGCTCAGTAAATCCATGACTGGCCAAGACTTTGATGTCAGGAATACACCAAGCAGTACAGCCACCTCACAGCTGCAAATGGAGGCAGGATTCTGGGTATTTTGATGGGGAGAAAAAAAAAATATTACCTGCATATGCTTCCAGTAAATCAGCATTCACTTAGGCACCCTAGAGCATGAAACTCAGCATAATAGATCTTTCATAGCCCACAGAAGAGGTCATGGTACAAGAATGTTGAAAAATACAACATAATCTTTTGTAGGTAAGAAACTTCAAGGTAAGAGGTGCAACTTGTAGCAAGAATAGAAACCTCAGAGGAGGCCATCAGAAAGTGGTTAACATGAGTTTTTCAAAAGAATATGCAAAATTGACAGTACTTGCAACAAGGACATGTATTTCAAACTCCTCTGGCATCCTGTTTCTTATGCATTATACACACACACACAGGGCTCAGATTTTTTGTTTGTTTCATTAACTCCGTATTGCTGCTACTCATAATTACCCAAAGTATTATGATCACATCATTCACACATTCAATTGTTTGGAAAAAATTTCATTGAAGAGACTTTCAGTAGAGTAACTACATTGAATACAATTTCTGGTGCACTGCATTTTTTATATTTAATATGTCACTTGATGGTTTGTTAAACTGTTTGATTTGATGATTTTTATAAACAAACTGTTGAAATCCAGATAAACACCAAGGACACAACTCTTTTCCAAGAATATATGCTTTATCTTGTTTGTTGCTTTTCTTTGAACTCCTTATCTTCAAGCAGAAATGTACCAAACACTCAAATTCTTTTTTCTAGAAAATGGGGTACTGCATTGCTATAGTAATGCATACTTATTTTGATTTGCTGAAGCCCAAGTCAGCTAATATCCCAGGTGAACTTGTTGAAACTACAACTGGCTATAACCAGCAAGGGCAAGAACCTCAAGAGACAATTGTAGACAAAGGCTATCTGTTGCCTAGCATCCTGCAGCATCCTACAGGAAAGTGGAGGAGGACATCAGATTTTGATCAAGAGCATATTGTTAAGGGAAGTGGGACCACAACTTTCTGGAGTAACCTCCAAGGATAGACAAGGCAAACACAATTACTGACCATCAAATACTGCCCCTCCTCACTTTCACTTCTCTAAAAATCTGTCACTCCATGAGACCGTCAGGAAGGAGCAGAGAAGGAAGTGGTGTGAGTTTCAGTAATGAATCAATGCCAGGAAAAAGACATAGGAAATTCAACTCTGTAGGAACTGAATGTTTTGCCTCAGCCACAAAATGCATGCAAATTCATGTCGCCATTTCTGGTTTCATTTTTTTTATACCTTCCCAATAAATTTCAGGGGCCAAGGCAGAACAGCTCTGGTTCCAGGGAAGCAGGTAGCTGTTCAGAGATAAACAGGCAGCTCACACACCTCTAAAAGGTACCTCAGATGTGCAAGCTGTTCACACCCCTCTAAAAAGTATCTCATTCATCCAAATATTTGAAATTAAACTGTTTCAGACAAAAATGAGTTCACTACTTCTCAGCACTGAGTCATATTTTTTATTTTGCAATTCCAAAGACATGTGGGTCTTTTTCTCCCATCCCCCACTGTCTCATATTTTGAAAATTCCCACTTCTTTGAGTGTGATGTCATGATGCGTTGCCATGAATATTTAACTTAAAATTATAAATACTGAATTGGAACTTCTTTGCATGGTAAAAGATCACACATGGGGAAATAGTGGTTTAAACAAAGATCTGCTATAATTAGTGATAATAACAAAGGAAATATTCATGATTACATCAAAGGATTCTTCACCGAGTATTGTTTTTATTTGCTTCCTAAGGGAGCAGAGAGTTCTCTAAAATGATAACACTGTTTTAGGCAGATGTGGATAAATAAAAGAAGGCCATCTATAGAGAATCCAACTTCAAACCACGGCCTGAAAAATACTCTGAAATCCAGAAGAGTTCTCTAATTGATCTGATTACATGTCAGACATCAGCACTCTGCTAGGTATGCAGTGCTGATAAGCCTGCAGTATGTAAACACCTTTTCAGATGAACATGACACACAACACTGCAGCTACCCTGGGCATCTGTCTCCACATACATAAGGCATAGCCTGGGGATTAATTTCATCCACTAGCATAAACAGGACTAATTTTTTGAAGTACAGATAGCTAAAAATAGCTAAGAGTAATGTTATGCAATAAAAACTGATATATGTTTCCCCTTTCCAGATGAAAGAATCTGACATGGCTTCAAATAAAAAGAGGTGGCAGCCTGACCAGAACACAAAATATATTCATTTCATTCCCTTCCAGAGAGGCAGCATTTTAATCTTCCATACATTAAAGATGCATGCCCACTATCATATCATTTCAACAGCCTAAATATTAAATTATGACCAAAAATTCACAACACTTCTGCCTTCCCCTGGAAAAAAAAAATAGGTCAAAAATAAATGGAAACAAACTGTTTTCTGCTCCTTTTTATGCATTTGACAGAGAGAAAAAAAATGAGGGAGATAAATCTGCATAATACTGAACTGAATCTCTTTAATTCCAGTCAGCTTTTATCATTCAATCACTGAGTCTGTATGTGGAAAAATTCATGCTAATTCCCCCTAGCAACAGCCGCAGCCTATCCAGGGGAGCCCCGCACCAGGCAGCTGCCAGCCAGCAAGAATAACTCTAAGTAGGTCAGCCCTGCATTTCTAAAAATGCCACGGTCTAGTAACCCCACTGTCCCGTCTGTCTGCCCTACCCCATAATAACCTCGATGGCTTGGTGACACAATGACATACTACCCTGTTAGAGCGCAATCAAATCCTGCTGCATTATTCTGCTGCGAGCATCGCTGCTGGATGAAGGACCCGTCGAGGGGCAGCATTAATCAGGCAGCCATTCATGTCCACTAGCACTTCACTCTGGAGATGGGGCCTGCATTAATGACCAGCTGTTTGAACTAATACAAACAAAATAATGCCTTCCACCCTGTTGGCTGTGCAGAATACACTGTTCTAATCGGGCAGGTTATGCTCATTGACTAAACCTAAGATGTAAATTAAACAGCCCCAGACAATGCCAGCTTTTGTAACCTTCTATTAATTAAAGGAAGTATATTTAAATTATACTACACACAACTCAAAGAGCTATTGGTTTAATATACAGAGTCATCTCCTCCTACAAATTTGTGTTCACAGTCCAAGAAAAAAAAAACAACCCAAACCAAAACCAAACCAGGAAGCACCTACCCTCACTGTTTGTGTAGTACAATCTACCTATCCTGGTAAATTAAAGAGCTACTACAACAGAGCTGTTGAACTGAAAGTGACTTTTGCTGGGAGCAGGGAAGCACACCAGACCTCCAGTAACTGGTCTTTGGGAACAGTGACAGACATGCATGCTGGATGTGGTGGAGGGGTATTGGTGAAAGCCCCATAAACCTCTCCCAGCCATGACACAGAGAAAGGCCAGTCGCAGCGGATTAAACACCCCCTGCAATCTCACTGCTTAACCACTACCGAGTTGCCTTCACAGACCTAAAAATAATTGCAGAGGTCAGAAAGCCCCTTGGCAGGATCTGGGCATGTGTCTTTAAGAGCACGTCCATCCCTCCTGCTTCCCACAGCCCTGGGGACTTCTGCATGGCTGCAAGATGCTGCAGGAAGCCCGGTCCCTCCCCCCTCGCTCTTAACCAGAGAAGCCTTAATATAAACCACACTAGAGCCCAGCCGGTCTCCTCTGGGGTGGTATTTCAGTATCAAATCTGTAATGCCAGAACAGAATTTCAGCAGGCTTGCTTTGTGCTTAATTGCACCCTTCCTTTTTAAACACCTTTGTGCAGCTCACCAGTCTCTTCCTTCAGAGCATGCCTCCATGTCATGCAGCTGCCTGTACAGGACAAAGCTTAGAAAGAAATTTTCAAGGATAGACTGCTCATCTGCATTTTTTCCTGAAGGATTTGCACTTTTGGTGAATGCATGCCATAATTCAGTCCGCACTGCTGCAGAACTCAGCAAACCTTGTGCATGTAATCCATCCACGTATGACTTAGGAACACAGCAGATTCATTAATCCATTTTGCTCTTTCTTGTTCGAGTCAGGCTTGTTAACCAGGTTGTGAGAGTCTTCCTTTTCTTTGTGGCACACATCACATAGCAGTTCTTGGAGAGATACAGTCACTGACGTAACCGTGGGCTCCTAATTACAAGCTGCTGACATTTTGCTCATCTCTGCAGCTTTGAAGCTGTGAGTTCAGAGTCTCTCCTCCTCCCTCCTTGCTTGCTTCAAACTGCCCGAGTTAGAAGCACACAACAGATTCAGAAAGGTACAGGAGTGGCATAAACTGCTCTGCAGAGCCTGCTGTATTGCCAAAGTTATTTCTCTTTAAGCAAACAGAAAACTACAGTTTGGAAGTAATAAGACTCCTTAGCCCCCAGCACAAGAATGCTATCCAACAGCTGGCTAAATACAATTCAACACACAGGGCTGCCTTTGTAGGCTGGAAAACAGATAGTGGAAGGACCGGACGGGCGTCTTGCAGGGTAGCTCACCATGACTATTGGGAAATCCCCTCATACACATTTTAGTATGACATTATGGTCTATGGCTTTGTATAAAAGGGAAAAAAAGGAAGGGAAAAAACCCCGTCTTTCTTGGTAGGCAGCTGCTAGAATTCATGCCAAGCCCTGCTAGCTGAGTGCAGTGCTTGTTTTCCCTGTTTCTGCATTGTTCAGATATGGCCAAGCTGAGCTACCTACCAAATGAAATATGCCTGTACTGTGACAAGTCTATCTGCTCTAAAACCACCCCAAGCAGATTCCACAATAAAAAATACACCCAGCTACATTTCACAGAAATCAATTGCCAAATGCAAGCGTTGCCTTTTCTCAATATATGAAGACTCCTTTTCAATTAGAGGCTGATTTTGAAAATCAAAGAAAAAAACGGGAAAAAGAAAAAAAAGATGCAAGTATAACACTGAATACAAATGCTCAGTTGAGGATTTAGTCATCGGATGACTGTGGTAGCCAGCTGGTCTACAAGTCATCTGGGATACATTTATTTTGATTAGATTGATCACATTTCTATTTACAGTATAGAATTTTTCACCATACTGAATACAGCTGTGTTTATAGAGATTTTAAGATGGAGAAAACGAAACCCCATGGTTTCTCTCAGCACAGTGCAGAAGACTCAGTGCTTCAAGGTGTTAAGCAGAAAGGATCTGCTTTCACATTTCTTAAAAGAATACTGCCTACCATCTGTTTTCACAAAGTGCCACCTCAGTCAGGAAATGGGTGTAGAGCTAGAGCTGAAAATACAAGCTGCAATCAAGTCTGACCCAGCAAACTGACAAACGTCCTCTGTAAATCGGTCAGAAATGTCTTTCTTTCATTTCTATGCATGTTCACACACACACAAAAGCACACACATACACAGATATACACACAGAGTGCGAGGCTGCTGTTTTCCCTGGGGATATTTCTGCAGCCACCTAACTCATCAGTTCACTCCCTGACAGCACCAGGAGTGCTCAAGCTACAATTTACAGTCCGTCCGTCCATACATCGTTTTGTTAATCAAGCCATCCTCTCTGCAGTGAGAATCCACAGAATCAAACGGCACGTAGCATTTCTTCTTCCTTTGCATTTGCATTCGCTCGCTCTCTCCTTCTCCCTTGGCTTTGCCTTAACAGGCAGATGCAACCGATACCTTATTTATCCATCTCCAGCACAACACTGAGGTGAAACCCGACTGCAGCACTGTGACTTCCCCATGTTAATCCTCTGGAGCAGCAGAGGCTGGATTCTTGTTGCTGATGCCCTTGTCAAGCACTGGATTACTTTACATAATATTTCTTTAAGCTTTCACCCACCCTATCCTAGATTAACACCCTTCCTTTCTCCTCCCTCCCCCCCGCCGCAGAAAACCCCAAAATCATCACATATTGCAACCCTTGGCTTCCAGAACCAATAAAAAAATACGCGGCTCCATCGCTCTTCTTCCTTAGCAATGTGCAGACGAGAGGGTTTTGAGTCAGCCAAGCCAGGGCGAAGTGCAGGCAGCCAGGCTGCAGCAGCCCCAGCAGCAGCAGCAGGAGCAGCAGCCGCCCAGGTAAATGGAGGGAAAAGCAGGCTCTGTCGAAAGCGGTGTAACATCATCGGAGCTGTGAGGAAAGACAGTCTCGCTTCTTCCAAACGGTGCAGCTTTATGCCTGCAGGGATGGAGCAAAGGGAAGACCCAGAATTAAAAAAATAAAAGCCAAAACAGTGAAGAAGAAACAATAACTATAAGAAATTGTCGTAACTTTATTTTTCTGGGCTTTCGGGCTTTTCTGGGAGGCTGCCTCTTTTCCTCTCCCTCCCCAAAGTATCCTATGTTGCTGGATGCTACTGTCCAAGAGTGCGGAGTCACAAAGGCTCACTCTCCAAAGCGCAGTGAGACCAGCATCACATGAGAAACCACATGACGCACCCAAATCGGATGCTGATGTGGTCCAGTATTTCACTCGGAGTAGGGGGGAATATCTCGACCGAAATATGCCCCTCTCTAGTGGTTAGAATGAATTTCCCTTTAAAAAAAAAAAAAATAAATAAAGGCAGCAGCCCAAAATATAAATATCTCCATATCTATCCATCTTCAATGCCAATGCTTCAGGAGGCAGGAGAATGCTGTTCCACAGACACTAGCTGGATGGCAGCAATATTACTTCCAGGCTATGTTATTCTAAACTGATTGCACTGAAGTGAATTCCTGAAAAGCATAGTCTATGTCTCCCTAACATGAACAGACTCAGAAAACCATCTCCATTATAATTTCCTGCAATCTGTATCCAAACCTGCATTCTGAATAATTTATTTGAGACTAATAAGCTGTTTGCCAAGACTACTCCTTTTCCCACTCAGCCCCACACTCAATGAGCGACTACAGCAAGAAACATAGAGGTATTCACCATTTCCTCAACCAGTAATTTTAGTAAATGCACTGTCCACAAAATAATCAGGAAAAAAAGAGCAGAAGAGCTTTTTCCTGTTTTTCACGTATGGACACAACAGGGTTCTCTCTGGTTTGCCGATGGTGGCAACCTTTCTCTCACATTGCAGACTTGAAAGCTTTCAGTCCAAGCCAAGAAGCAAACATTCTTGCCTGCCAATTCCTGCAGAGGTGTTGTGCCACCCTGTTTAACGCAGAAACATCTGGACACCTCTGGCAGCTCCTGAATAAGAGCGTGCAGCTCCACAATGCTGTTTACTGTCAGGGCACCAAGCAGTTAACATCCTTGGCTGCTTTACCATCTTGCCTATAGGAGCATGGAACCGAGGGATTGGTTCACTCCAGAAACAAAAGCAGAAAAGCTGACCTCGATGATCGATGGAATTGCTGCTCACAAAGTTATCATCCAACAAACAGTCAGGGGTTTGTAGCTTGTTTTTTGCCTAACATTTGTCCAAGAGACAGAGCAGGTGGCACAGAGTCTTCCATCCCCTTTGTTTGCAAAAGCTGGGCACCACCTCGCAGTGCTGCACTCCCTGGCTCTTTACACTGAACTGTACACGTTGTTGGGGAAATAGAGGAAGAAAGCTGCTTTGCACAGGATCCCATTGCAATCTCTGAAGTTACATAATGGAGATGAAGCACAGAATTCCCCCAGAAGAGACACGTTTAACCCTTACACAGGAAAGCGCAATCGGAGTAAAACCCAAGTGCACTTTTGTGCTGCTTTCAACCCTCCCGACTGTTCACGCAATAGCAGATTGCAAAAATTTGCACAAGATAGTTGTAGCTTGTTCTCATTGGCTCCTTTCAGAAAGAGGTTTTGGAATGGGCTGCACCTAGGAGTTGCCTACATTCCACGTAAAATCCAGTGGTAGCATTCAGACTCAGCAGCGCTGCTAGTGTTCAAGAAAGGCGCAGGACTACATGTGCAGAAATCCCAAAATTACCACAGTCATCTGAGGGCATTTTCACCCATGGGGTTAATAATTTCAGCACTGGCACATCTTTGATGAAAATTGTAGAGGATATATCCAAACTCTGAATATAGCTAATCAACATAGTACTGTATTTTTAGATGCAACGTCAGCTAATATAGAGAATCCAGGTTATGGATTGCTTTCTCAGTCCAAAATATAAACATTACTGAGGCAGGAACTGAGTTTAGCAAAATATATATCTTCAGGGCTTTGGATTACAAGATGAGAAGAACTGTCCTGGTGACCAGTCCCATTGTTTTTAACCTACAACGATCATAACAGCATGGCTCTGAATGGCTTCTGGTCTGTTCTCATTAGTTTCTAAGACAGAGCTGCAGCAGCTCGTAACTCTGTGAGTCAATGACCTTTCCCACTTGCTACCAATAACTCATTTATCTCTTCTGACTTAGAGACATGTTGGAAGGGTCGTCTGCAGGTAACTTAGTGAAAACCCTGGATATCACCAGGTCAGATGCAACTTCATCCTGAAAACTCTCAGAGGTGGCGATTCCATAACCTCTTCCAGTGCTGACCTCCTGCCCTGGGAAAATAAATGTGCAGGAAATAAATGTTCATTCTGTATTTCTTATATAGGCAGCCTTCACTGCACTGCTGAATTGCATATATTTTCCTAGATCTGCCACTGAAAGCACAGGGAAGGCACAAAGGAATGAAGGGACTTTTCATATGAATTTAACCAAGTTCAGCTCAAATTAGTAGCACCTCCAAATTAATAACACATTATTATCATTTAATCTCCAGATGCTTCCATTTCATCTATTAACCAAAGCACTAAAATGCTAGTGAACACTCTGATAACAATTCCAGTGTTCTACCAGGTGTTCCCAATGAGAAAAAGGAGAAAACCCAAAGATCCCTTGCATATGAAACCTAAACTACACTCAGAAGTCATAATTAGGGCCGAACCAACATGGTACCTGAAGGATGTTGGTTTATTCAGAATAAACACGACACATTTTTCAATCAGACCTGGAAAATGGGCCCTAGATTATATAAATACATAGCCACAATCTTGTGAAAAACCTCCTGTGCAGGTACACAATGTATGTATCTTTAGGGAAGATCCAGGGATACACAGTCATGTTAGGCGTCAGTGAAGAGGTAGGAAGCAGAAGAGATAAGAATTGCAAAGAGAAAGTCATAATTCCCTCAGAAATGTAAAAAGGTCTAGATGAAGAAAGGCTTTATGTGAGAGACAGCCTAGTGCACATAGTGCTTGCAAATCTAATTCTTATACTTCAGATAAACTCCCCAATAAATGCTTTGTTAACAGCATGAGTAACAAGTTTTCTTCCCTCTTCAAACCTCTAACATCAGTACTTAACTCTATTAGATGTTGTTAGCTCTCAAAGGAACTTACTAGCAGACTCTAAATTACCTGTCTAATATGACTTCCTCAGTTTAGCTCCAGAGTGTATTTTCTCCCCTCCAGAGAATGGAGAACTCAGAAGTTGCCCAAACAGAACAGCAGACGGTACAGGCAAGAATTTTGGGTTGAGATCATTACTGCTTGTGTTCACATGAAAGCTTTTGGGCTGAAACATGTGGAAAGAGCTGGGATTGTTTTGGATGCTGCCTTGACAAGTCATCAATCAAAATTTTCCCAGGATCAATTTGGTGCCAGGATTTGAAGACCTGTTCTCAAACATTTGATCACAAATCCTGTTCCATATTAGCACAGCTTTGTGCTGCCTTAGGGATACATGAGCTATGTTGGATTTGATGTAACTGGCCACAGGGGACAGCCTTCAGAGCAAATATTCAGCAGCTGAGTAGACTCTAGATGAACATGAGGAATCAGAGCAATATACAGAAGCCCAAAATAATCTTAATTCATGAGAGCTTAAAGGCTACTGAATTTTGTGGAGTAATTTTCAGATGCTGTTAAAGCAAATACTTCTTCGTATGGCTAATTTTCTGTTCGGTACAGTACTCCAATGCAACACGGATCCCTGTAAGTGTGATGTGTTGAACGCCACTGAAGACAAAACTTTGGTTTTGGAAAATGAAATCTTTAGAGTGTCAGCTTTTCTTTTTGGGAAGAGTTCCACTTTGGGTCTTAGTCCCTGAAGTCAAAGAAGCTGAACTTCACCTTGATTAAGCATAGCACAGGCACTGCAGAGACTGGGCAGAAAAAAAAGAACCAACCATAATAAATTTAAGTTTTTGCTTATTATACTCAAAAGCTGCCACCCCTGTGTAGCTCTAAACAGTGCCACCTAGGAAGCAGGAACTGAAAAATAACAGAGACTTGGAGAAATGCTATGTTTTCAATTAGAGTAGAATGCCACTAGCACACTTGTGTATATCAGTAAAATATGGAGTTGCTAATTTGATGGGAACATATAATTGCAAGGAATTGTTTCATACTTGATGGTTCTCAGCAAGAATCAGGCTTTGGGGTTCAATTTTCAATGACCTTTCTCTCTGTAATCTGCAGATGGAGAAAGAATTATCATTAGGCTTGAGGTTTCAACCCAAAAGCCAGGCAAAACTTGACGTTTCACTGAACTTGAAACCTCAAAGCGAACTTCAAGCATGCAAAACTTATGGACTCAAATCAAAACAAACATATGTCAGTGAGCAAAAACCACAGAGCTGCACATGGGCCTAAGTACTGAGCCATACTGGCTACTGGCCAGGGCATGAAGAGCCCTACTCATCACACAAAACACCAGCAGAAGTTTAGTGACCACAGGGTATGGCTAGACACACACGGCCGTAGTTTAGAGACACTTAGGTCAATGTCATCTGAGAGCTCAAGGCCCAAAAGCAGTTTATCTACATTGTACCTCTTCAGTAAGGTAAGATATCTTCTGAGGAGTTTTGTGTGATCACAACTAAACTTCTTTGCTACTTGATGGGCTTCTACAAAGCCATCTTCTGGCATCTTCTTGCTAAGATGTAGAGTGTCTGGAGTGGAGATCTAACTACCTCCTCATTAAAACAGACACCCTTTAGTTTTCCAAACAGTTAAAAATAACCACGATTCCACCTTTTTAGTAGAATTTTCAGTAAAATACACTAGAATCTGCCTAGACCATCCAAGTGAATACATGTAGAAAAAATAGGGAAATGGTGTTTCTGTATTTTCAGCACAGAGATGTTCATTACAAAAAACTGGTAAAGCACCACAGTTCTTCACTTTTCTGTTGCAGCCATTTGAAACCAGAACAATTTACTTGAATTCACTGACTATGCAATACTACTCTTGGAAAAATTTCCCAAGTTAATTCAATTTTCTATGATGTGTGATGGACAGTTTATAGCATTTACCCTCTCAAAGTTTCAGGTATTTCAGCATTGGCCACACATGCTTGTATTTGCCAGCTCTTTAATAATACTTTAGAACCTGGTTCCAGTGTGAGCACAGATGCTATCTTTAAAATTTGAGCGATGTTTTCTCTATATTTACCTATGTTGATTGTTGTATGCTGGAAAAGGCCTCCATACTTTAAAAGACTGAGTCTATGTAACTTAAACCTTGTCCTGTTGGAACTCTGCAAACTGTGTGAGAAAGAACACTTCAGCAGAAGTCCTGGATGGGAGCAGAGATAGAGCAGTTAACTGTGCAGAATGTGGTACATTGATGTAAATGCAACCAAATTATAAATAACACTGAAAAACATACAAGTTTCTCTGCAATTGAAGTTTCCTAAGGTTAGTATTTCCATTATTCTTCTAACTTACTAAAAACTGTTTCCAGCAGGTAAGTAAGTTCTGGAGTGAAACACTTCTCACAGTTCAAAAACAACTGGTATAATGTATATGCCAGTTAAAACATGTTGGGACATAAGTTAATGTAGAGGACTGTAATTATTGTGATGATGTAAAAACAAAATAACATTTGAAAAAAGTATTTGGAAGGATGTGTTAAAATGTACATCTCGTAGTAAAATAGGAATGCTTCACTAACTCACTTGTCATTGAATGTCCAGTGATCTTATAATTCCCTTTTATTTTCTTGAAAGTGTAAAACAACAGTACTATGACATAATTCTGGAATATTTAATTGCTACAATACAAATCAGTTAAGCTACATTCCCAAAAACATGACCACTGAACTGTGTCATACATATTCTACTAGATTTGCATTCATTCTGCATCAGGACTTTGATTTTGATTCCAAAACTCAACTATTGCTTTGGGAGGTAAACCAGCACTTCAAGAAGAGAATGTAATCTGAATACAAAGGTTCCTCATGCAAATACACTAATTTCCTTAAAACTCTCATAGTCATTAGTATTGGGTTAATGAACATAGAACACTAGGAAAAGTGATGCAAATTTCAGGAAAGGAGGAAGTTGGGCAGTCTATCAATTCTTCACTGTGAGGGTGGTGAGGCAGTGGAACAAGCTAGCCAGAGAAGCTGTGGATGCCCCATCCCTGAGGGTGTTCAAGGCCAGGTTGGATGGGACTTTGATTGACCCAGTCTAGTAGAAGGTGTCCTTGCCCATGGCACGGGGTGTTGGAAATAGATGATCTTTAAAGATCCCTTCCAACACAAACCAGTCAATGATTCTGTGATTCATACAAACCAACCTACAAACCCTCATGTGTTTTACCTTCCTGTGAGAAAGCTGTGTGATGGAGAGGTCACGCAGAGATCAGAGTTGCACATACAATAGCTACAAGTCCATGACCTGCTCAGTCAATTAATATAATACCTATATAAAAACTTAATAGCCAGTTTTGGAGGAAGGGGAAGGGTGGAGGGTAATTTTAAATTTTTTGCTCCTCAAGGGAAAACACACAGAAAACATTACAACCAAATCCTTAGTGAAACTGCAGACAAGGCAGTTAATATTTGGTCTTGGGCAAAAGACTGGTTTCCTTTCCTTGGCTGCCCAGTTTTAGATGGGCATTTTACATCAAACACGTTACAAGTTCAAAGTGGAAGAGCTATGTTTTTTCACCTGTGAGTGGTTTCAACTCAGACTTCAGCATTACTGTCAGGAAGTCAGTTTTTCCATGCTTGTTACTGTAAACAAAGATTGTATGGCACATCTCCAAAAGTGATCGAAGGTCAAGGACCAAACTGCAACTGCTTCCAGAAACCAAAACCATAACACTAAAGTGAGAATAACCACACATTCAAACCCTGGCTGATGCTCTTGTCACTCAGCCTTTTGGGCAGTACAACAAATACATGCAAACACAACCTCACTTACCATTTTTTAATACAGATATCTATATAAATATATAAATCTTGTATATATATGTGTGTTTTCATATATACTTACACATACAATACAGACCTATAAATATATATATAAGTGAAATGAAACATTTCTAAGAAGAGTCTTTCTCCTCAAACCATAACATTTCTATTGATATTTTCATTGTAAAAGATAACCACTTCCAAGAATTTTTGCCAGAATTTATAACTTTACAACCATATATTTCATTCATCAGGTTGTTTCTTTTTGCTTCTCCTCAGGCTTGAACTCAAATTTGCTAATGTTATAATTTCTTTTTGTTTTACATCTAAGCTTCTAACTATTGTTTTAGTGGACATAATTTACCCCTTCTGCCCTTGTATGAGGTTTATAACATTACCTAATTATTCACAAGTTCTGTATGTTTATTTTCATCTTCAGGCCCCAAGCTGAAATTCTGCAGATGAGTATTTACAACCACAATTGATGCCTGTAGAAATTGTCTTGTTAGTATAACATAGTGCACCCCAAACTGAATACTGCAAACAGGTGGAGACTCTGAACAAATGTCCACAAATGGGAGGAACAACTTCACTGCTGGTGTTTGTCACATTTAAGTATTTGTGCCCAAAACCTTGCAATATCATAAATGGTAATAATTTAGGGCATTATTTGAAACACAGAGGTAACTGGAGGCTTATTTTTGTTGACCTATAAACCTTAATCTTTTGGTTACCTTTAAAAATGTCTGCAACCCATCTCATCTGCTACTGTACTAACCAAGCAGTATTCATGACAAAAATACAGCCTCCTGGCAGGGGCATGGGGAAAAAAATAAAAGCAAAGTACAGCGCAGGTGAGAAGCCTGATTATTATCAGAAATTAAGACAGTCCAAAGAACAAATTGAAGAAAGGCACTTTTATTCAAAAGCCCTAAAATTAGACCTATATAAGCTCATGTACTAAGTCCTTGCTTACATTCTACTGCCTTCAGTATGACAGAAGCACATACTTCCCTGGTCTTTGCTGGGAAAGACCCTTTTCTGAGTCACAACTACAAATATTATTCTGACTGAACAACATAAAAGTCTCAGATGCATGTTATTAATTTGTGAATTGGAGACATGTTTTACCGTATAAAACTGTGAAAAACTTTAAAAATCTCTAAAAACAATTATGGCCAACGGGTTGAATGGTTCCTGGTCTTACATCCAACCCCAAGAAGTAATTTGAAAATGTCTCTGCACTCAATTGGCATTTAAAAGTTGAGTCAGTGCCTCTGACTCTGACAACCATTATGAGATTCAGCTTTGGAGTATTTATTTTTTGCTCATCATTAGCATCCCATCTTCTGCTTTCAAGCATTTCAAAATATCTCAAAACAGAACCTGTCGGCAGTGAAACATGATCTATGAAAGCATGACTCCAAACTAGAAAATCTTACTACTCATCAGATTTGGACCCTACAAACAGGTGGTGCTCCACTGGTATTTTCAAGTACTTAAAGTGTTAAATATTTAGAGATATTGTTGAAGACATTTTAACCAACCTAACAGTTTACTGTTAAGTTTAACAATAAACAAAGTTGACACCCACCCATGCTATCAGCCCATATATGTTTTATGGCTAATGAAGGTTGACCCTCCCCCAGTTTAGCAGAGAGGAATTCCTCCTGTAAACACAAATTCTTTTACCTCTGTGCATGCCAAAATAACCTTCACCTGTAAGCCTACAGTTGCACTATCAAGGTCTATGACCACTGCTAATGAACTTTCTCTGGATAAGCCTGAACAAGATTAAGAATGAAATGAAAACAACATAAAGCACCTTAGTCTATCCTTTTCTTTATTCATTTCTACTGTCAATGATTGTCTAATTGGTATAAATCTTAAATCACTTCTTTCTGCCCTCAACTACAGAGGATCACCTTCATGAAAACAGGGGTGGTTTTTTTCCCCCTAAACTATGCCTTCTTAATCCAAGTATCCTCACCCCATTACCTAAATTAAAAAGACATCTATTTCTGGATGTACTTCTCCAACAAAGAATACTCAATTAACCTGCTGCCTTTGCCCTCCTTAAATCAACAAAAAACTTCTTCAGACTTGAATGGATTTGAATTTCACATATGGTATCAAAACATCTTGATATGTGTAATGCTACAGCCTTTTTATTTATCCTGAGAGCGATTGCAAAGCTGCTGATGCAGTGTGTGCAAACCCAATTTCTTTTGAGAGAAAAATATTACCTTTTTTAAACTTTTTGGATATGAAAGGGCATTTGCCTGCATCCTGAAAATATTTTCCGAACATTAAATTCTTGACAGAATTACCAGTCAGACAGGAGACAGACTAGTCCCAAAATGAGTAACAATTATACATTCTTTTCTAGAATTACATTTTCAAAGCACTTAAAACCCAAAACCAACCCAAACCAAAACAACAAAAAAAACCCCACAAACAACAAAAACAACCCATCCTGAAAAGAAAACAAAACCAACCCCTGCGATTTTTTTAAAAATGGGGAGAATGAGAGACACATTTGCATTTGCAATACCTGCACCAGGCCATCCTGCAGATCAGCTCTCAGCTGGATCTTGGTCGCCTAATACCACTTCCTTTTGTTAGGATAACCAAACTAAAATGAGTGCTTCTGTTACAGAGTCTGGCAATAAGCTGCAATCACTAACTGTCAAACTTGTATTACATATACACATATAGATGCATATGGATGCAAGTAACACAGATTATTTCCTGTGCTGTTTCAAGGGCCTTTGCTTGACCAGTGACACCTTTTCAGCCCCAAAGGGCTCCACTTCCCTGTCCCAGCAAAATGAAAACAAAGGTTTTCCTCATAAAAAGAGCAGCAATACTACATACCCCCTCTCCAGAGGAGGAGAAGGATGTGGTGCTTAGTCCCCACTCAGGTTAAACCATGACACATACTGATAAAAAAAATCAATTGCAAAACTACAACTACTGTTTTCTTGCATTATTCCTTCAAAACTAACAAGATTTCTGATTAAAAAGCAATTTTTGTTCTCCTGGATCATGGTTGCATTTGAAAGGAAAACTGTCCCCAAAACTAAGGAGTACTATCTACATCATCCTTGCTAACATGAAGTAATGCCTTAGCTCCAGGTCAGTGGGGCTGGTAAGTCCAGCTCAGATAATAAAAAATTGTAGGTAACGGGGGCTCTGGAAGGCACAGTACTGTGACTCAAATGAACACAGACATCTGAATATGTTTCTTTTTGGCCCACATGCTGAAGATTTTAGCAAATAATTAGTTAGACATTGCTCTTTTGAAATGGACAGCCTCATGCAAAACTGCAGGAGGAAAAAGTCAGAGGTTTTCATTTCCCACCCAGTAGAAGACTACAATTGTCACTTGAAAAATTCTAGCATGCATTAAAGAGAAAAAAAGTGACAAATCCTAAGGAAAAACTTCTTTTACAAAAGACATCTGAAGTAGAAAAAATAACCATCTCAACATCCCTTTGAAAAAAAGTGAAAGAAGAAATAATCTAATGCATTTGTATAAATACTTTTCCTCTAATCTTTATTTACAGACAATTCTACTCACAGATCACTAAGTTGTTACAACAGAGAATTAAGGCTGGTGCAGTGCAAATTCACCCACATCTCATGTGTTCTGTTTCCTTTTAGATAAAGCTTTCTTCTGAATTTGCCCAGTTTTTAACCACACTTGAGAAACAGTCATTGTTTTAATGTTTGAACTTTAAAATTATTGATTTAGTCCACACATACACTCATTAACTGCAGTTTAATGCTGTCCACTTTTATGAATGTGGGAAAGGGCATCTGTAAAACATGAGTGTAACTCAATGAATACAAGTTTGCACAGCTACAAAAGAGGCTACCAGAGCAGGATAAGAAGAAGTGATTAAGTTAAAGATGAAAATGTTTCAGGAAAACATAAAGGACAAGCATTCCCTGGTTGGAAAATAGAGCCAGAAGGACACAGTTTAGAGATAAAAACACTGTATTGTTTGCACAACATTGTGAAATCCTTCCACAACAGCATACTTTTACAGTTTGCCTATCTATGGTGTACACTATTGCTCAGAAACAGGTATATCTTAATGATAAGCAAAAAAAGGTAAAAATGGCTAAGTTTAGTTCTTCCACTAACACGCTAGTTTTTTATTATTATTATTTTTCTTTTTTTTGGAGGCTTGGCCAAAATTCAAGGATATGGAAACATCCCAGCCTGTTTAGTGCACAGGGGGCTTGGTGGAAATGGAACCCACTAACTTGCCCACTGTTTTCTTACCTTACCTAAACTGGGGATGAATTTTATCCCCTGTATACAGTATCTGCAGAAAATACATACATCTACAAGCTACATAGGTCATAAATTGCCATATGACATGAACCTGTACTCATTTGTACATGTCAACTTTTTTACCCTTTGGTAAGCATACCAAATACTCCTTTACACCAATTTCTACACTAATTTTCACATTTAAATGTTTCTTTTTCCAAATAAAAAATCAGTAGAAAATGTACATGGAAAAGGAGAGGAAAAAACTGCTTGACTTAATCCTACCCAAGAAAAGATTTTAAAAAGGGATACATGGATTCCTGCTGAATGCACAGCAGTGCAACATTCAGCAGTCATTTAAATCTATATTATATTTAATAAAACCACAGTATGTTCTCTTGTCCTATTAAAACTGCATTCTACCTTACCAGGTCTGAATAATTTGTATAAAATTGATTGCTACAGTTCTTAGTAAGAGCTATAATTGCATTCCTGGTATAACTTAAAATGGCAACCTTATCTTAATTAGTTGCATGCTACAGAAATGCTTCTGAAAGCTGTGGAGGATTAACCTGCATTTTTAAACTGAAGCCTTGGGGTTGGGGGTTTTTTTGTGTTTTTTTTTTTTTTTTTTTTTTTCTAATTTCATCTCCAACACAGGAACTACTGCTAATTTATTGTAAACAAAAAAGAGCAGGGGCTGGGACAAGGGAACACTGTCTGTTGAGGACCTGGGAGAAAGCTTCATACAATCCAACACCAGCACGCACTACAGAGGAAAAAATTCTGATCAATTACAGAATAAAGAAAAAAAAAAAGAAGAAACAAAAACCAATGCCAAAAAAACCCCCAGCTTAAACACACCACCATCCCAAAACAAAACCAACCCAAGAGATTCACATGAGCAATGTGCTGCAGACACCCACCAACAAAGTCTCTCATGACAGAACCAAAAGTAACTCCAAAGCTGCAAGTATAGCTGCCTCCCCAGCTCATCTGCCACCCAGATGCTGTCCAGCTGATGTGACTTCTGGAAGCACACACCTCACAATATGGGAAAGAAATACTACTGCTTTGTCAGAGTCAGAAAAATTATAACTGGTAAAATTTGGTGGCAAGTGACTAAAAGCCCTTCATGCAAATGCAGTTATCCTGCTCTGGCTTGAGTTTGAGGGAATATTTTTTTTATTTGTTGACTTTCTTGCTACATGTAAGCATATCCACATTGCTGTTCTGTGGAAAAATGATACAGCTTTCTTGCTTAATACAAAAATAGTAATCAGGTTTATTTAGAAAGCAACTCATCAAGCAGCAGCTGTATAAGGCATCTACTCATAGGAGGCAGTGGCGCAGGACTGCAATTGCTGCAATTTCCAAATTTTATCATATATTTTACCATTGTTTGTGCTACAGTTCTGCTCAGCACTAATTTTATGAGTCCCATCTTAATCCAGCAAAAATAAAAAAAACCAAACAAAACAAAGCCCATTCCTTACTAATTATTTCCCTGGACTTCTGTGCTGTCAATCATGTACCACAGTATAACTACAGTGAGCTACCAAGCAGTAAAGGCCAGGATAAGTGTTCCAAGAAATTACTTTCTGTAACTGTATCTTTTCCAAATTAACTTCTATTCCCAACTTTTCAGTGGCAAGGAAGCATCCAGCTTTTTAGCCTGGTTCACTAGTTATATCCCAGGCCCCGTAGGGCACAGAATACTCTGAAGAATTCTGTGTGCACCTATCTGTATGAACACAGCATGATGGGATTCTCCATGCTGTGCTGGAGCTCCACGGAGCCAATTATGGATATAGAAGCAATAAGGTGGTGTTTCAGAATCACTATAGTGAATCTACTTAAAAAGGAGCACATGCAAAATGACACACATCCATATGTATGTGGGTATCCCTGAACACATCCCCGCATGGCCCCCTGATATTTGACTTCTCACATGCATGTAAAATGATTAAACTCCCCCAGAAATGGAGAGACCTCTCTCAGGGCTGTAGAATTTTCCTCACTGAAGCAATATGCCTCTGTAAGATGAAACATGCATTCATTCTTCACTTTAAAGGGAATGCCCACAAAGCAGGAATCTGCATTATTTTTTGTTCAGTATAGCCAACAGATGCCTAGGGATTTTTTACTTAATTACTAAGGAGTTAGCTTTTTGACGTGAGACTCATTCACACCTCAGCCTTTTCTTTAAATTTTACTGATGATATGGAGTGGAAAGACAGGAAGTGAATGAAAATAATCACTTATCCACAACTGCCTGCCTAGTGTTTGTGCTTATGGTAATGCATGAGCAGAACAATCAGCTTTGCCTCTGGTGTGATCCCAGCCAGTCCGTTAGCTAGTCCTTATAAATCCATCCATCACCCCTATGAAAGTCACTGCCTTCCTTTTACGAAGATAATGTATGTTACTGGGATTATACCACTGCATGCAAAGTCATTAAAGAAAGGTAGACCACAATTTATGACCGCGTGTGTGGACAGTAGGGCATTATTTTAACCATAAAATCACAATCTGCAAGGAGAGTGGCCAAACCAGAAGAGCCATTAAAGACTTATAATTAACATCAATCAATATGACACTACTGTTGACATCTTTATTACTTTAAATACACTAATCAAATACTTCTGCATTCAGATAGAAAGACTGATAGGCAGACAGGCAGAGAGAACATCCCTACAGAGAGTGATTTTAAATTATCTATTCAAAAGGTAACAAAAGATAAGCACACCAGCATAACCACATGGAAATTCGGTGCACTGGCTGAAACCATTTCCAATTTGGATACTGGACCTGGGGTGGTCAAGCTTGCATATGAGATATATCAAATATGCCCTGTAAAAATACATACATGTATGCCTTAGTCATGCAGACA
>JBBMKD010000102.1:60054823-60155063 GCA_037834095.1 Argya squamiceps
GTGGTCAAGCTTGCATATGAGATATATCAAATATGCCCTGTAAAAATACATACATGTATGCCTTAGTCATGCAGACAGCTACTGACTCTTCTAAACTGAGAGAACATGTATCCCATAGACACGCCATGTTGTGGAGTATTTTGCATTAGAAAAATAAATGGAGCACTGGTCCTCACAGCATCAATCCATTTTTCATCTCTACTTTTTCCCATACAGGAAGTTAGACAGAAGAATACCATGGTATCATTTGCATACCCACCATTGTGACTGTCAATATCATCTAATTGCATCCACATGCAATTTCCTACTACACAGAAACTAAAATACTTGTTACTCTTGCTGCTCATACAAACATTCCAGTACTAAGGAACAAGAAGGTGTTTCACTTCTCAGGCCCCATGTTCTTGTACCTTACTCAGTACCTTTTTGAGGAGCAACTCCTTTCCCCATAAGACTTTGGCTTTAGCATTCAAAAAAGGAGAAATGAATGAGTACCAGGAATAAAAAAAATGCATGCCAGCCCTTTTCAGAAAACATGCTATGGAAGAAATCAAATGATGGTGCTCTCAACATCAGATAGGGATTCAAGAATCCCTGCTTCTTTTCTATTTTTATTTTTCTATTTTCTATTATTCAAGTGGAGATAATAATGTTTAAAAAAATGCAACAATTGAGCATTTATTTAGATCACATTTGGTTGTAAGTAATAGTTTATTGTAATATGGAAGTTCGCTTTGGAAAGATATGCATGGTTTTCTGTCCTTGGAAATTAAATGAAGATAAGGATTGCTTTTGCTTATTTAATACAAAACAAAACACAACAAAACCAAACCAAACCAACAAACAAAAACAATATAAACAACAAAAAACAAACCAAAACAAAAAATGAAACAGAAGTAAAACCAAAAACCAACCCCCCCAAATACACAAACCTCAGATAACTCTACACATAACATGAGAGTCTTTATGCTGTGCTTATCTTGGTGAGCACCTTTTTTGGAGAGGCCGGTGGCAGCCTGCAGATCATCTCACATGTGCAATGAGCATGAGGATCAGCAAACCTCTGTAAAAACCACCAGAAAATGGCAACACCTGAGAGGCTGAGCTGCCTGAAGGGATAAGCCACACAGCATTCCTGAGCCATCCAGCCTCCAAGGACCTGGAAAGCATCTTCAGTCAGTGATTTCACTCATCCTTCTCAGCTCCATAGCAGAGAACTGAACTCTCACATACTGTGTGAAAGCCTTACAGAGCACTAAGTAACGAGAAAAATGCAGTAATTTGTCTATTGAAAATCCAATTAGTTTAAGCCAATATTTATCAGATCACTCTCTTTAAAACATTTTGCTTCAATTTTAAGTGAGTTACACTAATTTGGATTGGACCGTCCTTCTCTAATGAAACTGCCAAGCCTTTCAGATGCTTTAATTCATTTCCAAACACAGCGGAGCCCCATAAAACAAGCAGAAAGAGACTGCTAAATGTAAGTGAGGTTGCAGTGCATTAAAACAAACTAATGTATCGAGTGACAAAACATAATGAGTGCTTTTACAGAGAGGAGGAACTGAGACCGAGGTCTGAAAGGACACACTGCAAACCGGGCAGCCAGCCATCTGTCTACCAGGATCTCCTTTGCATCCTGCTGGAAAAGCAGCTTCTGCATCAGAGGTCTGCCCAGCTCCCCACCGTCCGCTTGAGACATTCCTGGCTGCCGTCGTTTACTGACTCAGTGGGAACACACACCCCCTAATCCGAGCGGAGGATTGAGAAAGAGCCTCCGATGAGTTGTTTAATTATCAGGACCTTATCATTTGCGGGGAGCAGCAGAGAGGAGCAGGTAGCCGCAGAAGGTTGTGTGGCTGTGAGTCAGGGCAGACCCCGGGCGGCGTGTCCCTGAGCGGGCAGCTGGCAGCAGACGGGAGTCACGGGCAGGGAAGTGACACAGCTGTCAGGGTGCAGCCGCTTCCTGCGCTCCGCTCCCGGCCCCTGCCAAACCCAAAACAATGCTGCAGTCTGAGCAAACATCCTCGCTCTCACAGGGGAAGGGTACGACTCGCATTGTTCGCAAATATCCAGCCTGCTCGGTATCCCAGTCCAAAAGGGGCTGACATTGTATTTTCCACAGATACATTTACACAATAAATAATACAAGCACCAGGTATTGTGTGTTCACCAGCGTGCACAACACTGCACACCGCTGTGTATCCAGGTTCTCCAAACCGAGTTTTGTGTGCCTTAGGCCCGTTTTGGACAATCATCTACGAACAAAGACTTTGAAAATGTTTCCATTTTGAGAATGGGGCCCAAAAAAGCTGTTGAGAGGCACTGGGACTGAGGGAAAAGGGAGCTTGTGAAGGTATGGGTGGATGCTACGGTAGAACAGAAAACAGACGGAGCATCTTTCCAAAAGGAAAGATGACTATATGGAGGGCAGGTGAAGATGGGAGAAAGAAGAGAGAGACAGAACAGTATTAGAAAACAGAATGAGGAATATCAGGGGTCCTGTAACACTTTTATTAATTATGTATTAATTTTCTGTTTGTGTTGTGGTCCTTGAGCATACATCAGTAGTTTTGCAGCTTTAAGTTTGCCACTGCCATAAGGCATGCATACTACATTCTCTTCATCTTTTTTGTTACCCTACACAGCTCAGGAACAATCTTTCCCTGGCAAAGATACAGTTTCCAGCAGAATCTGGATGAAATTCTGCATCTTATCCACTCTTCCTTTTTACCTGAGGTCACTGAATGCTGTTTATCCACGAATCCTACATTTTTTATCTCCTCACAGGAGGTTTTAGGATGCTTGTAAGTAGGAGGTGGCAGCATAAGAGGCCTTGCAGAAATGTAAGGCATCCAAGTGATGTGTTTCTGGCCTGTGTGCTTTCTAGTGTGTTTTGAGTGTTGACCTGACAAACCAGGAAAACATATCGAAAAATTATTTCTTGCATGGCACCCTCTTTCTTCCTCCCTCACAGTTCCCTTCCACCCCCACCATGCCCCTCCACATTGCAATGCACATCACTGATGTCAGAGCAGCATGGAAATGTATGCAGGTACAACACCGGCCTTTTACAACTGTCTGAGCCAAAGGTATTAATCATCAACTGGGATTTGAAAATCATAACCAGGAGACAGCAGTCGCGACAGCTCTGCAGCATAATGACAAAATATGCAGAGCAACGTGGAAGAGGAGAACACACTCTGTCTTTTAGTCTCTGTGCAATTGAGAGGTATGTTAATAAGCATGTTCATTTGAATGGCTTTTATTGTAACAATAATTTTCTTGCTCCGTTGGATTTTTTTTTTTTTTTAATATTCCTTAGAGTAATAACATTAATCAAGGCACTGCTACATGGCACTGTCAAAGAAAAAGCACATCCTGAGTGAGCCTGCCTATCACAGAACCACTGCTGAATGCTTCAAGATTTATCATGGGCTGTGAGATCACATATTCCCTACACAGGCAGTGTGCACACACACACACTTTTTCATAAATTTTTAGATAGCATAGGCATGGTGGAGAAGAATAACTACTTCTTTAACTTTAAGGTTTATGCCAACATTTAATGCAATCAGTTGAATAATAGGAGTCTCCATAAGATAACGTTCCTTTGAATAATACATGGGCTAGAAAGACTATATTTAAATGAAAATGCATAAGCTGCGTTTTAAGTCACTTTGTGTGACAGCAGCAAAGGTAAATTTTCAGCAGGGCTTCTTTTGAGGTGGTGTGTGTGCACAGAGAACGTGGTGAGCCTTCACCTCAAATGCAGATACAAGACCTTGCAGAAATGGTATCAACATCCCTGCCACCACCAGCACTCTTTGGCCAACAACAGTTCCACAGTGTCTATACACCCCAGCACATAAGCACATGCGTGAAACTCCTGAAGTTCGGATGGAACAAGCACAGAAGAAAAGTTGGCCTTTGGAAACACAACCCACAGCTCCCAGCACATAAGCCCTGAAGGCCAGTGCTGTTCTGAGCCCACCAGCCAGAGCCCCGGGAGGCTGGGTGCTCATCCCAGCCGCAGCCTGTGCCTCGCTGGAGCGAGTGCTGGAGGAGTGACCTGGGAGAGTTCAGCGCCGGGAGCTGCTCTGGCAGCCTCGCCCTGTCCTCGCCTTACCCCTCGGGCTTGCCAGCAATGATGACAGCTTTGCTCCCTTTGAACTGTCTGACGGAGCACGAGGGCTGACTTCAGCTGGCTCCTGTGCAAGGCAGAGCGCGCCGTGCCTGCACCACAAAAATCCATGGGAGCTCAGCTATTGACTCCAAGGGCTGCAGCACCAAGTCCCTTGGAGCGACTCCCTGTATAATCAACTTGAGAAACAGTCTGTGGTTTCCTTTAAGAGCCATTAGAGAGCGTTACATAGTTTTATGTCTCAAACTTAAAATGCTGGTATCTAATACAAACCCAAAACTTAATCACAGAATACGTTTGATATTTATCCATGGCCAAAACTTGCTCAATTAAACTTTTCCAACAAACATGACAAATATTATGCAGCACAATAACACTCAGCTGAGGACAGCATATATGGCACCAAGCAGAGCAGAAACGTAAATCTTAAAAATTAACAGCCTCTTGAGATATGCAAATATGTTAATACCGTGTGGTTGTCCAAAGAGTTGTTGCAAGACAAGCTTGTTTACGGGTTTTTTCATACTTACAAGGGTCACTGCTTACTAATTTAAAGGCAGAGCCCACTCATTTTTTCTTCTTCCTTATTTCTATTTTGTTCCAGCTCTGCTTACTCTAGTCTGTTGCACTTGGCATTGGGAGCTGTGACAATTGTTTCTCATACGAACTGCAGTTCACACATTTGTAGTTCTCTTCCCTATATAATATCATTACAGCTACCTTGGAAAAAAAGAAAATGTAGCTTATTTACTGAACGTCACTCGTTCCAACACCATCACTGCTGGATAAAAATAAAAACCTCAAACACTAGGTGTCTTCATTTTAGCATCTGGAAAACATGTGCGTTAGGAAGTTTAGATATGTTCCAGAAATGATAAACAAACACTGCCAAGTTCTTTCTCTGGCCTACAGTAAAAGCCAGCACAGAGGAAAAATATCCCATGGTTTAAATACAAACTATCTCATGTAACTCAGGCTTTAAATATTTAATAGTAAGCAAAACTATATCTCTAAATCTATACCTTTGCACAATAACAAACTTCAGCAATTCATTGCTAATAAAATATATCCCATTTGTCATATTTATTTATAGAATACCAATTACATGCACAAAAACCCTGAAGCTTAAAACTGAAGCTATTCATGATGCTTATGAAACTGAGGGCTAAATGTGCTCCAAAACAATGGAACAGTTTGCCAAACTCTGCCGGCCACTTTGCCCCTCCCTACTTGGAAAAAGACTTATGTGGGGGTAAAAGGGCTTTAGCTCTGCCTAGAGGTATGTTGCAAGGAATTAATAAGGTTTGGGATTTGTTTTTCTTTTATAAAATGCTATTTTAAACCTCTTTTTTTTTTCTTCATCTATGGGCAGTTTGTTGGGACTGCTCAGTTTGTTGGTTTCCATCTCTTGCCTAAAACAATAAAACTGTAATTTCTTGAAACTCTTCTTGAGTAACTAGAAGAGCCAAGGAGAAAAGCTTTTTCTATCTCTCTGTTAAAAACAGAGCTGGTATGCTGTTGTGTTTGGGTTTTCTAAATTCTCATTTTATTTTTTTTCCTATTGTAGTGTTCAAGATACAATGCCTGATTAGTGCAGGAAGAACTTATGTCGCATGCTGCTAAATCCATTGAAGCAAGAGTTTTCCAGTAGTGATGGCATAGTTATGTTATGATATAGTTATGTTTCTTATCTGCTGGCTACTCCAATTCTGTGTGTATAGCATCACACAAACTATTAAGAGCTCTGTAAGCTTTATTACATGCACATTGCCATGATATTTATATTCTGCATGAAAAGAGGGAGAATAGCAAATGTGATAAGTGGTCATGAGTTAGGAGCAGAAGTTCATCTCTGGTTAGGGAAAAGCCACTGTGTTTACCACATCTTGTAAGGACTATGATAGCCTGGGGAACCACCACCTTCTCTTTATGAAGTCTCTCACAGATATTAGGGAGAGAAGCAAAACTGGAGAACCTCATGGAGGCTGGGTTGGGTTTAAAGCAGAATAAATCCCTGCCCTGGTGGAAATAAATATTGGTATAAATCAAACTTGGTATAAACATTACATGCATGCTGACTGTGTTTACTCACCATTCCAGCCACTCCCCGCTGGCCACCCCAGTAACAGCCTGACCCTGAGCATGCCAAACAAGCCTTGGCACAGGCCCAGCTTCACAGGTCTACATTTCTTGTCTGGCTGAAATTCAATGTGCACTTGTATCAAGAGGGTGAAGAGGACCTGTGGAACAGGGTTAGGTGGCTGCAGTGTTCAGGTACAGAGCTGAAAGTTCAGTTTACCCAGTCCCAAGTGCTGGTAACTAGAATTTCTTAACACTGGCTGCAAAGTGGTGGCAATGCCTGCTGCCAGTGGCTGCCCACAGGCACCACACAAGGACCAGCCAAGTCTCATGGCTCCTCTTGTGGAAGACAGACAACAAGCAATTAAGCAATGTAACGACAGGGTTTCAAAAGGGAAGCCCCCACCTCATTACACTCTTGGAATGCAGATATGGTCTTGTTGTACTATGTCATTTATGAGTTGCAATAATTGGCTTGTGACATTTCCATTCCTTTTGGAAGCAGTTGGTCACAAGCTGTGTGTTAAGTGGCCTCGTGACTATGGCAGTAAGTGACACCAGGTAGAAATTTTTATATAATCCACTTCAGAAAAAAAAGTCTCATTTAGCACCCAGAGACATTAGCTCAAACAATGCAGGAAAGCAAATACCCTCTTTTCATCACCACCTACAGTTCCTAGACAAGTGAAAAAAATTCTCAAGAGTGACATTGTGAGAAAGAAATTGTTAAAAAATAAAATTTCAACCCAAACTCAAGAGCTATAGTCTAGATCTGGGAAAAGTTGTCTTCCACTTTTCTGCCCCAGCTCTAAAAGTTTACTTTGCAAACACAAATATTTGTTGAAAGCGCCTTGTCCCAGTCAGTGGTATGCTTTTCAGTTTTTCAGAGGCAGTTTTTACAGCACCATTTATACCATTGACCCTGGCCTGAAAAAAAAATGCAGAACATAGCCATCCAAGTAGGCTATAAACTCTGCTAACCAACTTTACAGCTTTTAAATCCTATTAGGCTCCCTTATACAGTTTAAAGCCTCTCTAAGGCCTTTATCCCCATGGATATACTTGTGTAATGCATGGAAGTTATAAGGGTTTGTCTGGAGAAGAATTTGGTTCTTCAGTCACCTTGCAAGTGACTGTCCCTGACATGCCAGCTGTCAGAAATTTCACATGCAAAGTAAAATCAAAGTCCTAATCTTTCAGGATTCCTAAATAATAAATTTAGGAATTATACTGACCAATATACAGTTTTCTCAGATCTGTTGATTGATAACACTTAAACACCACAATATGATGTGTTCACAGAGACTCCTTACACCTTTTTCATTGCCAGGGAGATTATAAAATAGATATATCACCTCAATTTACTATGGTGAGATCTGTTTTCACATCATATACTTAAAAAAACCCTACTCAAGGTCTATTTTTCCACAAGCACATACAGTAAGTGTGATTTTTAAACAAAAATCACTTGTGAGCCCTTTATTAAAAAAGCTAAATTCCACTGATTTTACTGGGGATGGGTGGGGAGAATGAAGGTTCCATGGTGACATGGTGCCTCAGTAAAGACAGCAAACTCAGCTTAATAAACTCTTTTAATTTTAAGGTGTTTTGTTTTTTGGTTCTGGGTTTGTTTTTTTTTTCTTTTCAAGAGCTAATAACTTCAAAACTAATATAAGAATGACCCAGTCCACCTCTGGGTTCAGAAGTTCCAATGTGCATGTATGTACCTCAGCAAGTGCAAATTCTGGTTTAATTCTTAAACACAATTACTTCTTATTTAGTTTTAACATTTGACAACTAAACCTTTTCTGATGGGAATACTTATATATAGACTATGCTCTTTCTATTTTCTAAAAATTCTGGTTCATTAAGTAAATGTAAGTAATACAGCCATAAGTAGCAGAAAGAAACACATAGTCATTAACAGCATAAATACCAGAGCATAAATTAAATATAGCCAGTTCTAAAACATAAATAGACAGAAAAAATGATTATTCAAAGAGCTGAAAGTATAAGCCTTCTCTTATTGGTAACATGCTGTAATTATCATAGGTACTGTTACTAGATTATATTGTGTGTTATGGAATTCATATGTGTAGACATATGTAATATTTCTTGATGAAACTCCCAAGCAAGGCAAATAGAAAATAAGAGGAGTTTGTAAACATCAGCAACTCATAAACTGGTGTGTTAAGTTCACATACCAATTGAACTAGAAGACTAGCAAACTTGCTAACACAAGGTGTAACTTGAAAAGAGTACCCTAAGCACCCAAGTCTTACAGCCACTGTTGCTGGGGGAAAGAACTGAGTTAGTTTTCCAGGGTTACCTGGGATAGATACTACAGACAAATTGCATTGCAATACCCACTTTGGTATTTATACTCGACTTGGAAACTTAACTCAGGAAAAGTTAATGTGGAGCAAGGTCATCACAAAGCTTTTCCCAAGAGAAGCCACAGATCAAGGGGAAAAGTGTCCTGGTCTGCCTGCATGAGTTTCCAAGAAGCTGGGACTTGCTTTAGAGCTCACTTTCTTGCAGAATTTTCACAGGCTTACTCTGAATAACTACACATCTTTGTGCAAAAGCCTTAGCACTTACCACTTAAATTAGGCTTCTTTACAAACGCAAATAATAATGATGATGATAATTGTTATTATTTCAGCATAAGTGTTTTTCTGTTATCTGTCTTTGAATAAGAAGTGTACATGGTTTGCAGACTACTCTGCTGAAGGTGTACTGCTGTACCAGGCAACACACTGACAGAACATTTTCCAGGGAATAATCAGATTCCACACTGAAACCAAAATTTTGGCCTACCAAAAAAATAATTAGCAAAAGTGGCAAGAGTCAGGGCAACAGGTTATTCTATCCCAATCCCAGGGAGGAGGAGCTCAATAGTGAGGAGAATTATAATGTATCCAGAAAAAAAGCACTGTAAGAGACAATGGCAAGAAACTGGTAAACACATTGAAAGTGCAAGGAAATCATATGACTTTGTAATTCAAAATGCAACTAAGAAATTGCCAGAAAAGACAAGTTTCCAAATCCTTTTGGTTGATTAATGGAATTCAGACAAAACTGTGGACTTAATTTGATGCAGGAATTATTTTTTTAAATTCTCTTGTATAGACAAATCAGCCTTTTCAGAATGATTTTCCTTAGTTTAAAACACATGTAAAACAAAATACAAAAAATTTCTTTCTAATCTGTAGCTTTGATGAAAGATGAACTAGTGGGCCTGCTTCTGAGGTTGTATGCCTTTAAATCTTTGGTGCTGATGTGAAAGTATGTGCTCGCCCATCTGATGTTTTTAATAATTGTCAGCACAGTGTCACTGGACTTATATACATCTTGATGAGAAAGTACTAAAACAGGAACTCTGCTTCTGCTTCTTAATCTGTTGTACTCGCATCAAAGCCAGACCCTATATAAACAGGAAACTGGAATGGGCCTGATAATGTATCACCCACAGGACTGAAGCTTTAAAGGAGACTGGGCAGACAAACAGAGCTACAGCCACTTCTGCATTTTCACTGATAAAACAGTCATTCCCCAGCAGATCATCATCCTTCATGAAGCCAAGAACTATAAAGTTCTCTATGATTGCCAAAGGTTAAATATCTGTACCTAAAACCAAGTCTCAGCAACACCAAACTGTACACAAGTGTTCAGCCACCTTGAAACATCAAAGGTAAAACTGTAAAAAGGACCTGAAGTCCCATTCCTAAAGCAACTCAATTCCATCAACTTTGTTTTGATATCTGTCATCCAATATAATGTATTTGCTTTTGAACATTTAATCTCTGGCCTGTTAGATGTCCAAAGCAGGACAAAGCAAATCCAATAAGCTTCCAAAACAGAGTGTCTGTAAACATCTAATTAGTGTGACCAAGAAATCTTGCAATCTTGCAAGCACTCATCTTGCATGTTTTTTTTAAAGTTTGCTAATATGAACAGTTGCAAATTGTTTTTAAAAAAACCAGCAAACACTCTAGCTGTAGCTCAAAAAAAGCCTACAGGAAAATACCATGCAAGAAAGAACACAATGCTCTAAATTTTAAACTATGTGTTATTTGTCCTAGTGGACTGTCAGTAAACGTGCACACGTCACTGCTATTTAAAGTATTCTTCCAGAGCACCAAGGAAATTCACTGGAAGGCACTAATGAAGATATCAGGGAGGTTTATTATAACAAGTAGGGCAAAGAGTGGAAAGGAGACTAAATTCTGCAAACCCCATGCTGGGGACCTTCAGAGGCATGATACAACAGAGAAATCTGTGCTAGAACTGTAATCCTGAGGTTTTCCCACTGGGTCACAGGGTCTTGACTTCTAAGGACACCAACTTCCAACCCAAAGGGGAGAGAAAAAAAAATCAAAACAAAACATGAAACTTTCCTTCTACGAGATAAAGTTTATGGCATAAATAAATAATAATGCATAGCACTGTTAATAGGGGTCTGGATTACCAGCATTAGAATTTCAAAGGATTACAGATACTGTGCTGTTGTGACAGATTAACTACATGCCTTATCAAGCAGTAATATCTTTCATCAGCTCACAATATCATATTACAGTAAAAAACACAAAGCAAAGGAACTTACAGGCACAAAAATGTTTCCCAAAATATAAAACAAAACTCTACAGATGTGGTGTGCCTGTTATCAAGAAGTGAGATTTTCTTTGCTTTACATCACAGTGAGGTTTTCAGTTGCTCTACAACTGTTTCTCCCCATTTCAGATCATTAATCTGTAGTGTAAAAATAATTGAGAGTAAGGCAGTCTTTAGTTTTAACTGAAAGTAGAGGAGAAATACATTGGTTAGGTATTAGGTAATGCACAGTTCCTAGATGCTCAGTAATTGTGCTATGTTCAGTTTAAGATTAAAGTTAAGATTATTTCTCCACTCTACAGTTACTATATTTATAAATTTCATATTTCTAAGAATCATAGGATGGGTCAGATTGGAAGGCACCACAGTTGATCACCTCATCCCACTTCCTGACTCAAGCAGGGTAGTCCTAGAGTACATGGCACAGGATTCTGTCCAGATGGTTCTTGAATATCTTGCATGAGGGAAACTCCATAGCCTCTTTGGGCAATCTGTTCCAGTGTTTGGTCACCCGCACAGTAGGGAAGTTCTTTCTCATATTTAGGTGGAACTTCCTGTGCATCAGTTTCTGGCCATTTGTTCTTGTCCTATTGCTTGACACTGAGAAGAGCCTGGATCCATCTTGTTGGTACCCTCCCTTCAGATACTGACAGACACTGATGACACCCTCAGTCACCTCTTCTTGAGGCTCAACAGGCACAGCTCCCCCAGCCTTTCTTCATAAGAGGATGCTCCAGTCCCTTGATCATCTTTGTCGCCATCCACTGGACCTGCTCAAGTTGCTCTGTGTCTCTCTTGTCCTGAGGAGCCCAGAACTGGACACAGCCCTCCAGGTGTGATCTCACCAAGGCTGAGAAGAGGGGCAGGATCACCTCCCTTGACCTGCTGGCAGTGCTCTTCCTAATGCACCCCAGGATCCCACTGGCCTTCTTGGCCACCAGGGCCCTGCTGGCTCATGGACAGGCTTGTTGTCCACCCAGGTCCTTCCTTCCTTTCCCGAAGGTTGGCCCCCAGCCCGTGTTGATGCTTGGGGTTATTCCTCCCCAGGGGCAGGACCCTGCACTTGCCTTTGTTGAATTTCAGAAGGTTCCTCTCTGCCCATCCCTCCAGCCTGTCAAGGCCCCTCTGAAGGGCTGCACAGCTCTCTGGGGTGTTGGCCACTCCTCACAGTTTTGAGTCATCAGTGAACTTGCTGAAGAGGCATCTGCCCCTTCATCCAAGACACTGTTGGATAAGTTAACCAATACTGGGCCCAGTAGAGAACCCAGGGGGACATCAATAGTGACAGGCCTCTAAGTAGATGCTGTCACTGATCATGATCCTCTGGAATCTGCTGCTCAGCCAGTTCTTAATCCAACCCACTACCCACTCATCCAGTCTGCACTTCCAAAATTTGCCTATGAGTATGTTGTGAGAGGCAGTGTGAAAAGCCTTGCTGAAGGCAAGGTAAACAATATCCACTGTTCTCCCCTCATCCATCCAGGAAACTCTTTCATCATAGAAGGCAATCAGGTTCGTCAAGCATCATTCACATTTAGTGTATCCATGCTGACCATTCCTGATCACCTTCTTGTCCTCCATGTGTCTTCCAGAGTGAGGCACTTTGTCACCTTTCCAGGGATTTAGGTAAGGCTGACTGGTCAGTAGTTCCTAGGTCCTGCTTGCCCTTTTTGTTGATGTTCCGTGAGTCCCACTCACAAACAGCTCCAGCTGTAGGTTGTGGCAAACATCACAGGCTGGAAAGCTAGGAAACTGAGGAAGGCAGGGGGTCCTCCAACCACCTCTACCCACGTACAACTATATCAGAATGCTGATTTACCTTTTTCTTTCTTTTCAGCATAAGATATGTTGGTCCAGCCTTAATTCCAGCATTGTTGGATTTCCATGGGTTGTACTGTTTAGAGGTTTCAGGGTAAGTCTCAATAACAAAAGACTAAATAATATCAAGATGTGTTCAGTGGCATGACAAAGTCATAAACCCTATTTTGTGTCTTTTCTTAAGCACACACAAAATGTTTTCTCAGCATTTTACTTAAAGATTTGTTATAACCACAATTATTTCAAAATTTGTGTAAAAACAAGTAGATATTTATTCCTTAATCCTGTCAATAAAAAAAAAATAAATAAGCTAAGCCTGGTAATACAGAACAGAATGTGACAGAATGGAGTATTTGATTCAAACTTATCTGAAGGCTTGAGAATGTTATATAAGTTTACTGCCTTATTTTTTCTTGCTGTGACATATATATCCTGGATTTTCTCAGAGCACTGATGAGTCACTTAAAAATGTATTGTTATTAGGAATTTTGGCTCAGGTCAAGTAATTGGATCTCCACGAGGGACAGGACAGTGGGCAACCATGCTGTTTATCATTGATTCATATATCCTTTGGGTTTGCACCTAAAGGACTTTAAGTACATAGTTCAATGGAAAATCCCTATATGCTTCCCTTTCACAATTTCTATAATATTCTCCAATTATAGCAAACTAAATAAGGCTTTAACTTGCTACTTGTCACCATTGTATCTCATCTCTTTTCTGTCGTAATGTTGACTAACTCACAGCATGATGGAAAAGCCAAAAGCAATTTTACTGACCAAAACCTCTTACACAGTGTAACAGGTTGTCTGAGTGTAAAAGTGATCTTCTTCAGCCCTATAAATAAGAATATTTCTAGTGTCACATCGCATCTATGAATCCCTTCCTACTTCAGGAATCCAGAAGGGCAGATGGCTTTTAAAAGCATGGTCTTTTAGGACCAGAGAAGGAAGTGATTATCACTGTTAATAAAAGTCATGTCAATAATGCTCTGTGAGCAGCAAGTGTATTCAAATATTGCACTTTGGGGGAAAAGAAATAGACATACTTTTTCTTTAGCTGTTCTTGTGCTTATTTTGTTCATTATTATTGCTATTGAATAACAATGCATTTGCATTGGTTTTGATCAAAATATCCCAATTCTCAGATCTTAACATACATTATATTTTGATTTGTAAAGATTTATTGGCATGAATTCCACTATATAAGGCAGAATTCCTTCTTTTCAGTGTATCAAATATTATAAATCATCAACATGATGATTATGAAATTTTCCTCAAGGCTTAAGGTACTTTACTACCAAGATCTATCTCTCAGAAGCATAATCAGCCCTTAGTTAGAACCAGTGTCATCTCCTGCTTCATTTTCTCTCCTAGTGTGTTTTGTAACTTCAGATAATTACAGAGGCCCTTAAACATCATTCCAATGAACGGAGAGGGGGAAAGAAATATCCTTTGCAAGAAATGAATTCGAGGTTGCAGTAGGGTTTTTTTATCCTGATAAAATTGCCACAAATACCGAAGAATACACCATTTCTGTGTCAGTTTTGGAAATACAAAATCTGTGTGTAGTTTGTATGCTGTTCGGCAGTAAAAATCATGTGCACACTGACTATGTATAATTAATGAAAACAGAGTGTGCATTGTGAACTGTACAGGAACTGAGACACAATAAGCACAGATCAATTTACCAGAAAAAAAATGTGTCTTTGGCAAGCAAGCAAATTCATATTTTGATTTAAACCTTAGTTTATTACCAGCAGTAATTCACCTGCAAAAGTCTTAGTTTTGTGACTTTCCACTTACTCATACAGCTTTAAATGAAAAGACTCAGTTCTTCTGGTTAACACATAGGGCACAAAATTATTCATTAGACTATGAATCATAAAATATGACAGATGCCTGGCCGAGCATCCAAGGATGGAGTTAAAGGTCTTCCCTTATTTATACACAAGTCAATGTGGAATGGTGCCATAGGCTTTATCTAGACAGAGATTTAAAAGTGAGCTGTTAACATGCCTTAGCTAAAGCATATGTTAAAAGTCTTTTATTATTGTCTATCTATACTTTGATGCACCTTAAGCTGATAAAAATGAAGCATGACAGGAAATTAATCTTAATCAAGGGAAGAAGATGTACACCAGGGGATGTAAACCAGAATTCTAAAATGCATTAGTCAGAACTTGATAGCTGAGGTTTTATTCTGTGTCCACCTCCAAGTGATTGACTAGAAAAAGCTAGGTAAGAGAAAGTTAAGCAAATGATCAGCTAGAATCTCCAATTTTACTCACATCAAAGTTAAAGCAATAAGGCATCACCCCATCTTGTGCTAACTTAAGCTACAATGCTCCCAGTTATCTGTAAAGTAACCTTACCAATAAAGAATCAATAGGAGAAAAAATTCTGTACATGAAGTTAAAGCATATTAAGTCAAGAAAGCAAACAAAAAAAAAACCCTCTTTCCAAGTTTGATAACACTTTAAAAAATTAAGTATGAAGCATTAAGAATGAAGTAAGCCCTTTGGCCCAGAAAACTGAACTATGCTCTTTGAAAGCCAAAAATAATTTAAAAATACCAAAATATCCCATATTAACCACATTTCACTTTTCTTTACTAAAATCACAACAATGAGGTTATTTGGATAACAATAACTCACACTCTGTAAATTTCCTGACCAATAGTGATACAAGGATGGGTACTGCTTGCATGGTTGTTAAGAAGTAATGTGCAACATAATGTGTACCCATCAGAGGGCAAAGCAGAGATATATAAGGGTATAATGTAAAACTGAACTAAAATGATTTGACAAGTGGTGGTTTCATGCTCATTACCATTGTTTTCTGTAGAGAATTAGGTATCCAACCAGACAAAAAAAAATCTGTTTTATTAAGCACACATATCCATGCATTTGCATATGTACATATATCATTATGTGTCTCAAAACACAGGCTTTAAAAACAAGAAAAATGTTAGCAGTAGCCAAACCAATCCATCTATAAAATTGTGTTTGAATTTTCACTTCTTATTGATGGAGTTGTGTTATTTACTTCAGGCTGCAAGTCTATTAAATAGGCTATCAGCTCTACTTCTAATGTATCTCCCTGGACTGAGACGTTCACTTACAGTGACTCAGGCAGGAGTGGGACAATTAAAAAGTGGAGGATTTCTGTCAAGGGAGGTTTTTTGGTGACACATGAGTTGCAAAGAAATGCTAACACAGCAAACAAACAAGCACAAATAATTCTTCAGGTCTGGAAGTGAAAAGGAAAGCAATGCCATTCTCCTGGTGGGAAGAGACATTTATTATTTCAATTGTGAATTTATTGTGGTTAATGGATGTAGACTAAGAGAAGAAAAATCAATAGAGTCATGCACATATTCCATTTGAGAGATGTGGATTCTACTCTAAGCAAGGACAGAAAAGTGGGAAACATTTTTTTATTTTAATAGTCTGAAAATCAGTAACAGATTATTATGAGTTTTACTCACGGAAATTAACTAATTAACTAGAGGATGTTATCAGCCAGAATCAGGATGGGGAAACAAAAAGCAAGGCAACTTCCCTTCTGTAAATAATCCTTATTCATCTTTTATTCATTCATTTTATAACATGACCAGCAGTCAGTACAAATTTACTAGCAGGATGCATTAAGGAAAAGCAAAAAAACCGTTCTGTTTCCTCACCATTGCCCATACTTCACCTTTTCCCTATAAAGAATGAGATAATGAAAACTCATATGGTTTATGACATTCCCCTTGCAAACTGAGAACAGTAGAAGTCTGCCCTTCTTACTGACTTATGCGTAGTGCAATTGTTTGGCTAAGGCCCTGATCAACAAATATTGTGTTTCTTTCTGGGGAACATCAATACAATTAGTCCCTTTACTGTGTTCTTTGGAAGAATCAGAACATGGATAGAAAAATGTCGAGAGGGAAACCTAAACCTACACCAGGCAGTAAAACTCCCCAGGGAAAAATCATGTTTATTAAGTTATTCCTCTTGCTCAGTAAAGGTTAGCAAGCATTTCAGTGAATTTCCTCTTGGGTCAAATGAAGCTAGAAAGGGAGTGGATGTGATACCACCTGACAGGCCTTGATTTTCAGATGGAAGCTACAGGAATATTTTGGACTCTCAGTTTCTGGATCTTGATTTCCAATAATAAAACAACATCTAAATGATTATTCTTTTCAAACAAACTAAAAAAGTTATTTTATTTCTGGAGAAATTTACCCAGAAGTTTGTCCAATATCCCATCATTAGATCTGAATCTAGAGTAGGCTGGCAATAACAACTGCCATGACAGCTGCAACTGTGGGGCATTGCAGAAAATTGCTTCTGCTTAACCCTTGAAAGAACTAAAACATCTACTTTTTTTTTTTTTTACAGCCTTAGAAGAGTGCATTCCTGTGAGGGGTTCATTGTGTTCCTCTTAACGAAAATAAATCCACTGTATTTACTGAGAGATGCATTCTATAGATGATCTAGCATCTCATTTAGATGATTTTACCCCATACTGTTCTGGCACACAGGCTCTCACAAACAACATTTTCAATACTCTGCTCTTCAGATCTCATCACAATCCTAAACTAGGTCACCTGGAATGATGGTGTGGCACAAAAACAAATAGATCAGATCCAACTTCTCTCTTTCTTGAGTACCTGATATTAACTTCCCTAGAAAGGAAAATTTCAGAACAAAAAAATAAATGTTTTCAATAGCCCTTTACCAATAGCTGGCTCCTCAAAACAAGCTCAGGTTGACAATGAGTGACAGTGACTGCCAGTCGACGGCTGTTTGATAGGTTTGCATCACCAAAGCTCTCATTTCCAGCAGACCAGGGCACAGATTTCCACCTCAGGGGGCTAAGGAGCTGCGGCTGGAATAGCTCTGGCACATGAATAATCTCTACCCGAGACAGGAAAGCTCCAGGTCAGGGCTGAGGTCACTTCTGTTGAAGCAGAGAGCATCAAGACCTATTCTTAGTGCACATGAGCTGACATTTGGTAATACCGTCACAAAGACAAGGGAGTATGTGAATACTTTGCCAAGAGGCCAGGAGCCACGTCACCCTGCTAACTCATATTACAGCTACAGCTTACCTCATGTTAGTCCTGCACCTTAGCCAAGGTGTAGGGAAAAATACATCCATTGTCCAGGGAAGACAAGGCAGCTGAAAATTAATGGTAAAATGGACTTGCTATGACATTGGCCATATTTAATTAATTTTATGAATAAACAGCCTAACATTTCCAAGGACATCAAACTAATAGTATTGTTGAACTTATGATCAATGCATAAGAATGCAGATGCTTAACAGCTGACATTTTGGAAGAAGAAATATGTGTTTTGATATTGTTTTGGTATTTTGCTTTCTAAAACACATCTAAAAATTGCTTTAAATGGACAGCCATTATCACCATTGGTATTTATTTTAGCTATCGCACTCTTGCTACTCAGGCAAACCTTCAGGACGGGGGAGAGAAACACAAAGAAAAAGATAAAGGAAGAACAAATAGAAGCAATGTAAGCAATGAAATATTGAACAAAGACTACTACAGAAAATTGCCTAATATGAAATTAAATTAGTGCCAGGCACTGTTTGAATCATCAACACAACTTAAATTCCAAGTTAAGTTCTGAAGCAAGGTCCTTGAATGAAAAAAACTATCAATTTGAATTCCTTGGCCTCCAGCTGTTGTAAATAGTTGCAAAACATACACCATCTTCTTTACACCTATAACTTCTGCTGAGTTCAGTAGTGCAAAAAGTCTCATTATTGCAGCAGATAAGACAGAATTACAACTCTGGGTTTGACATGGTGGAGTGCCTCATTACACACTGTCACAGGCATCACAGGATGCACCAGAGAATTCTTCATCAAGGAGAAATAATGAGCTGTCCTGGCTCCACACTCTTTTATAGACTCCCAGATGTTTGCATTTATTTATTTATTTATTTATTGAATTTAAAATGTCCCCAAACCTGTATCAACTAAGTAATGAAAAATAAACCTTTATCAGCATAAACCTGATCAAAATACTGAGAGTGCTGACTGGGCACCATAATGGAAATAATCTGTTTATTCAGCATTCTCTTTCAATAATATGGGATGCATTCAGATTCCTTCCACAATTCCCTCCTCATTAACATCCTGTCCAGTTTGCTGCAGGCCATGACGTAGACTCTGATAATAGTTTTGGCATATGTTTCCTAAGGAAAGGCCCAGCCACCCTTCTCCTGAGAGGATGTCGATTGTGTTAATGCTGAAGGTGCATATGCACCACCTCCTGCTGGGCCCAAGCCCCAGCACACACGTGACCTGTCACTGTCACTTAATGCTAACCACTGAAAATCATCCACAGATACTACAGACCTCCTCCATACATGGGCAATGCGTGTATGTGTGTGAGTATGCAGAGACACACACACCAGGCATGTACTCAAAGCACACAGAAGAGCTTACTATATGTTATGGTGAAAAAAAATCACTATCATCCCCTGAAGTCTTACAGGAAGGGTGAAAAGTTCCTCATGGAAAAGGCAACTTCTTTCAGTTCTGTCATCCCAGAGCCTCATGTATAACAGCCAGAGATATAAGGCTGCTTTTTTCAATTTTTATTTTTTTTCCCTCCAAGAGATACACAGAAGCAGCATGTGTGTCATTTTAATGCAAAACCATAACAAAGTCTTCAGGAGTGATAAGACAAAATGAGTTTCCAAACACATGAGATGCATCAGTTGGAGTGCTGATCCTCAATAAACACAACCAGAGATAAATAGTCAAACACTCCTCTTTGGCCTCTTCTTCATCAGCAAATTAAACAGTGCCAAGAAGCAAACCCAGACAGTGGACTTTAATTGTCTCTGCAGTTCAGTTATTAGACAAGTTCTTGGCAGAGGTTTGGCAGACTCCCCAGCACCACAGGGGAAAAACACACCCCAGAGATAAATCCCGTAAGATTGGATGTGGTCACCTTCTTTTGGAGGGTAAGAGCTGCATGATTTCATCACGGGCTGTCCACATCCTTTGTGCCAGAGGATACTCCCAGGCAAGTTTAACTTCTTAGTTCAGACACAATCTTCCTGTCCACTGTCAAAGCAGAGCTTTGCCTCAACACAGGTACCAAATCTCTCTCAAACATGGATCAACACCACAGTATTATTATTTCAGATTAGAATTTCATTACTTTCCCTATCTGGTAAAACAAACTATGTCTGAGCTCCATCATACAGTTCTGTGAAGAACATTAAACAGGAAAATATGTAGAGCAGCAAGAATTTGCCACATCAAATGTAATCCTTACCCAGCATTCTCAGAAGATGAAGTAATAACAGCAAAACTGACCCTGTACATAACATCTAGAAATATGCCAAGAGTAAAATACCAAGCTTTCTCTTTTAAAAATAACTATGGACAGACAAGCATGTAAACATACATGAAACTCACAACATCATAGAAACTTCTGAGCTGTTGTATGTTATGAGCACACTGTCTGTGTAGGGACAGGTAATACACTCCTGCAGGACCTAGAACCCCACTGAGGGAAAGGAAGATAATTGCTAAGGTCCTAAAGCAGAGTTCAGAGGATGGAGTTCCCAGCTGCTTCCACTGGGTTTTCTGGAACCTGTTCACCCTTGCTGCACATTCTCCCTAAAACTCATGAGAAGAAGCCAAAGTTTTATTCCACAACAGTATCTACCATGCACTGCTGAACTAGAAGACACAGTAATCTTGCAGACAAAAATTACAGAAAGTCAAAGACCCACCTAAACTTTGTATTCTAGATACAAGCAAAAGGAGGGGGAAATGGAGAGCAAAGTATGTCTCATTATTTCACAGTTTTCCAAGCCATAAAACCCCAGTACAATTTCTCAGAGAAATGCAGCTTTCACTTGTCCATGCCTGTGTCCCTTCCAAACTGAAACTCCAACAAACAGAAGGATATCTTTAGGTACAGGTCAAAAAAAGAGGTGACTTGACTGTGTCCTTCAGAAATTCTTCCTGAAGAGTTGCATATCTTCACATGCTCTCAATTAAAGCAATTAAACAATTCAATAAGGCAACAGATTCCAGTAAAGTTGCCAATATTGATATAACATCCCAATCTATACTTCTAACCTGTGTATACAGCGATTTAGTGTAGCATCAATACTAAACACAGCCAAAGTACAAATTCGCTCACTGTTGTTCCTTTCTCCAGTCAGTCATCCCCCTTTCCTCACCACGCCCTTCATGGCAGGTGAATGTGCACTGCAAAACCTATTTTGACAGAGACAGAGCAAGTGCTATAATCTGGCACAAAACCCTCCTAGAAAAACAAGCAGAACGTGCATTTTTTCATAATACTATCCATCTCAAGATTGCAGGGTTCTGAAGGCTGTTGATTTTGATTTGTTTTTCCTAAAGTCCCATTTCATATAATCCCATGCTCAGCAACTCCCTTGCAAACTGCTGACTTTTCTTAAAATGGGCATAGATTATCCCCAAAAGTGAAGCCCTTTTCAAGGAAAATGGTTGTTTCCTCATATCTATAATTTAGAAAGGAAATATGAAAACATAGACAGGAAGGCAAGTATGGGAAGCTACAAAAGCAAAAATGTGTAAACTATAAGTAGAGAGTCTATATATAAATTCTAGACCAAAGTAAAACTCCTTATTTCAAAATACACCTCTCACAGAAGTACATGTATTTTATTGGACAATATTTACCTGTTCCTTGCAATAGTGGAGTCTAAGGAATTATAACTGGGAAATGTATTTTAGACAGGATGCAACATGTACTCAGAAACCAACAAGGTAAAATACTGTAGTGAGTTAACTGCAAAGCACGGTAAAGATCTGCCCTCCTTTCCCCTTCATGCACGTTGCAGCATCTCTGAGTTGGTACAGAAAACTCAGTGTCAAAAACCAGCCATGAGAAATGTCACTCATTGATGCCTGTTTTGGTTACACTTCCCATCACCAAGCAGACAGGAAATGTTCTCAGGCTCACAAAAAAGGCAAAGAGAAGCCAGAGTTAAAAGCAGACTCCTTTTTCCCTCCCCCTGCTGCACACTATTAATCTGAAAGACCGGAAGCCATATGGGGATCGAGTTATTATTCAGCTACTTATTGCCTTCAGGTAGCTCCAAATTAAAAAGAAAGATTGTCAGCAGATGTACCCATCTACTCTGCCCTTTTTTCATATGTCTGCAGCATTATTACATTTACACCCACCTGCACGCTGTAGCCAAAGGTGTGCCAGTACTTCACAATCCAACTTTTTTTTATTCTCCCTCCCTTAGGAACTCTTAGGTCAATAGTTGAGTTAAAAAAAATCACACTGTGCCTCACCACCACAATTTTTTTTTTTTTTTAAGGATGATCCAGAGATTTATTTTCTTGAGCTGCTGGACCTGAAAAGCAGCAATTAGGGCCTAGATATCTCCCCAAGAGTTCTGTCATCTCCCACATCAGCTGTCTTTGCTGTAAGCACTGCAGTACCATGCCTCTGTTCTCTTGTCATCAAATGCATTTTCACTTCTAAGGGTCTTAACGTCCTACTAATCTTAAAGGAATTTTCAAAGGAAGCAGCTACTAAAATGAACAACTCCTCCAGAAATTGAATTACATCTATCCCAGTATCTTCTTTTTCACACTTAAGACTATAGATGGAATTACAGGTCAGGGAGCAGGTTGTCACTAGCAGTAAACTGGCTATTTGAACAAACTAGGTACACCAAGAAAACATAAATAATAATTATCAACATCCTCTCTCAATTTTTTTTAATTTGTGGATATCTAGACAATAAGAAAAAAAGACCTTTTGTTTGCGCAAAAGTTTTCATATCAGATACATGCACAGAAAATCACTACAGATCTCATTCTTCATTCATCATCACATTCTTCAAATGTCATGTTTTACATATATTAAATATGTTAAATCCACAATATCTCAAAAACACAACATAATTGATGGTGCAAAGTTGGTCTACTCTTAACACTCATTGGAAGTTCATACTGGTGAAATGCCAGATGATCAGAGGGCTGGAACACCTCTCCTATGAGGAAAGGCTGAGAGATGGGGTTGTTCAGTCTGGAGAAGAGATCTTTTTGCAGCTTTCCAACACTTTAATGGGACTTATAAGAAGGAGGGAGAGGGACTTTTTATACAGGCAGATAGTGATAGGACAAGGGACAATGATTTCAAACTGAAAAATGGCAGGTTTGATTAGATGTTAGGAAGAAATTATTTGCTGTGAGAGTGGGGAAGCACTGGTACAGGTTGCCCAGAGAAGCTGTGGATGCCCCATCCCTGGAAACGTTCAAGGCCAGGTTGGATGGGGCCCTGAGCAACCTCGCCTACTGAAAGGTGCCCCTGCCTACAGCAGGTGGGTTGGGACTAGGTGATCTTTAAGGTCCTTTCCAATCCTAACAATTCTATGATTCCATTTCATATCCACTTTACAACATGAAAAAATTGCTGACACATCTATTGGTGTAGCATCTCAAAACTCAGGAACTCATTGGTTTACCTATCTCTTCATAACCTTGTGAGCTAATTTGCAAGAGGACTAAAATGTAAAAAAACAACCACTCAAAATACCTCCAGAACATTAACTTCAGGACATCTGAGTGTAAGCTTTTCTCTGTTCACTCATACAAACATAGTGATTCATCACCAGTAACTGGTGAAGCATGGTCAAAATTTCAGAAAAAAATTTGCCATGTATGCATTTGAATTATTTGATATTTTCTTAATGCAAATAATGAGAATTCTTTTCTGACTTCTATTTTTTTTTCCTAGCTGTACCTTAGTGGAAACATTTCAAAATATTGTTTTTCTTCTAGCACAGAAACAAAATTCTTTGTGCAGAAATAAATAAAAGCAGTAAAGATTCTATCAGTTGTTTATTTCACAATGCAACCAGAACTATGCTATGGGGAAATGAAGCTGAAGGTTAAATTTGAATGCAGCAGGAGAACCTTTCAGCTGCAAATATTGAGGCAGCTTCCTCTTGAATACAAACTAGAGATGACTTCATAAACACTAAGTTATTACTTTTAACTATGTGAAAAACAACTTAAATACAAAAAGAGTCAGTATTATTTCCAAGATGGAGCAGTTGCTCTTATTCTTCCAAATCTACTTTGAAACACTCTCTTCCAGGCTCAATTATCCAGTCCCCAATGTTGAAGCATCCTTAAAGATCACTTGGTGCACCTGAAGAAGGTCTGTGTTCCCCATCAGAAGTGTCCTCACACTAATAATATCTCTGAATGGATTTGGAAGGCACTATCCAAGTCGACATGCACTTTACAGTAACAGAGGCTTTGTTTATGCTAGTTTACATGAAATTACTCCAGGGCCCAGGAATGCACATATGTGCTCAGGTTTCCCCACTCATGTGAATGCATATCGAAAGATACCTTTATTCTGAAATCCTCTTAGAGGACTTCAACAATTCATTTAAAAGGCTTGTCGAGATTTTCTGGTTTTCAGTGCACTTCAATCTCCCTAGTGATTATAATCAGCCCCAAAGCACACAGCTATGCTTGTAGCACTGCTAAATCCCACTCACCAACTGCATGCTTTTTATCCTAACATGAAGTCAATAGAACAGAAACCTAGATTTTACACCTGCACTGGGAATTTTCAAGAAAATTTCCAAACATAGTTTGATGTTAGCAAGACAAAAATATATATCTATATATATGCATGTCAATATTGTGACTCCAGAATATGTTTCTAATATTTTATTTAAAACTCATAAAATTAAAATCATACTGCTATACTTCTTGTCTTTGAATAGCATTTCCTTTCTAAACTGTCATTGTCATTAAAATTAAATTAAACATTTACAACATGTTTTTAGAGACATAAGGAAACAATTTATTTGTGCGTACACTTTCGTAACAGGCACTCTTCAAAGAAAAATTGGAAAAGAAAAGGCATTATGATTCAATTTCATCATATCATTATTTACTAATTAATGAAATGCTCCCTCTGGATTCAAATACAGCTTTATGCAGTCATTTTTCACTTTAAATAAGAAGTACTACTACAGCATAAATTCAATGCTTTTACACAAGATGCAATTTGTGCCACAATATGAAATGCGACTACTAACAACATTATCACAAACAGTTCAGTGAATGCTAACGCTCTTGGATCTTTGGTGCACATCCACATTCCAAATCACAGAGTCATAAAGCAGTTGTGGTTGTAAGGGTCCCTAAAGATCAACCAGTTCCAACACCTATGACAATGGAAAGGACGCCTTCCACTAGACCAGGCGTCTCAAACATCCATTCAACATGAATGTTGACACAGAAGAAGCATCTACCATCTCTCTGGCCAACTTGTTCCACTGTCTCATCATTCTCATAAAAAAAAATCTTCCTTAACATCTAATCTAAACCCTCCCTCCTTCAGTGTGAAGCCATTCACTCCTGTCCAGCCACTACAGGCCCTTGTATAAAGTCCCTCTTCAACTCTCTTGTAGACTCCCATTAGGTACTGGAAGGCTGCTCTAAGGTCTCCCCAGAGCCTGAAATGGTCTGCACAGGTCCAGGTAGATGACATCAGTTGCTCTTCGCTTATCCACCAATACAGTAACCATGTCACAAAAGGCACCAAATTCTTCTGGCATGATTTGCCCAAGTTGGCTGTTGGCTGCCACCAATCACCTCCTTATTTTCCACATGACTTAGCACATGACTTAGCACAGTTTTCAGAAGGATCTTTCCCACAATCTTGCCAAGTAACTGAGGTGAGATTGACTGTCCTGCATGCAGTTCCTCAGGTCTTCCTTTTATGTTTCCCCTTTTCCAATCAGTGACAACTTCATTTGACTGCCGTGACTTTTCAAATACAATGACCATTTGCAGCCATTTGTTTGCAAATTTGCAAACTTTTCAGGCCCTTTTAAACCCCTTCTCTATCTCTTCTTGAAGTTACTCTGGTCCTATACTTAGACTTATAATGGACTGTAAACCAGATAATTGGCTATGGGAGGTGACACTAGAATGAACAGATATTGGGTTAAGAAGGCCACTCATGAGAAGAAGCAGTGGTCATCCTGTTGCACACCTGGATCCACAAGGTCCTGCAGTTCAACCAGATGTATAAGAGATACTATCATATTCTCTTCCTAAAGCATGTATTTGCTACAGTACTATAGCTAAGAAACACAAAGATATTGAAGAATCATTGCTGGACAGAACCTCTCAAGGCAATCTTACTCACCCCACTACTCCAGTGACCCACAATTCAATGATCCTGAGTTGGCCCTTGGGTAACCCTAGGTTCTCCTCCCAGAAAAAGTCTTCTGTTGAGGATATGTTGCCTATCATACCTTCCTCCCTGCTGCAACACAGCCTCTCCACCATGGGATTAGATGAGCTGCTTGAATTCCCTGAACTTCACAAGCTGAAGGGGAGGGGGAGCTGTCCAGAAAAGGTCGTCTCTTGGTTCTCTCAGAGGAAAGGGGGAGGGGGAGTAAAAACCTCACTGATCAGTCAGTTGTTTCTTTTTATTGACAATATGCAATATTCCTATAAATCTGTCATCTGCAGGACAAGACAATTGCCTGAAGAGCTAAAATCTACTCTCAGGTCACAAGCAAGACCGAGATATCTAGGTAATATCAGAGGCGCAATTACCTACAGAGAGGAAGCCAGAAAGAGGATGATAAGTACCAACAATTTGCCTATATAACAACAGGGGACAGAGAGCCATATATCTTCAGCAAAATAGCATCTCACTTCTTCCAAGAAATTGAACTATAATCTCAGCTGACAAAATACAAATTTCAGAGTATTATTTTAGCATGAGGAATAATCTTACTGCCAGCTTGGCTTCTGTGCTATGTCTGCCTTGCTTTCCAGTTGTTCCAGTTTTCTGTTCAGAGATGCTCAGGCAGAAGCTGTTTGAGCAGCGACTGGAAAAATTTCTGTGATAAACCAGTGTGAAGTATAGATCTGTGTTGATTGCCTCCTGTGGAAGCAACAGAATTAATTATTTAGCTGCTTGTGGCCTTTGAACCTTAAGGGTTATGATCTGAACGAGAATACACCTTGTCCCTGAAGTTCACTGAAGTGCAGAAGCTGAAGCTATGAGGCTAATTCCCTTCCATAAAGGCAATCAAAACACCCTGATGGCACCTGGTGAACATTAAAGGCAGCTTTGGTTTCAAAGTCAGAAGCCCTTGGGAAAAACAGAGGTCAGGTCACTCTTTGCTCTACAAACATTGCTTTCCTCCTTTCTTTCTTTCTTTCTGTTTTCATTTAACACTATCAAGCCTGACAAATATTTCCCTCATTTTTTTTCTTTTCTTCTCCCTCTCTCCCTGTCTCCCTTGATTTCTTCCACCCTCTGCCTTTTCTACCCTTACCCTGTGAAAACTTGATTAAGAGAGTGAGTTCATTTGTATGGTAAAGTAGCAAACCTCTTCAGAACTGGTAAAGCCAAGCACATCTGTTTTGTAATCATCACAGGGTTGTTCTCCTCTGCATCAGCCCATTAGTCAACACCCCTGCAATGTTATGCATGGAAAGCAATTCCTGTACCTTAAAGCAGAACCACTACCCATGTGGCTCCTGAGAGTGAAACAAGCAGAGAACAGCTTTTATAGGAAAAGCAAAAAAACATGACACTGAAGCAGCTGGTCTAGGAGTTTGTTTTCAAGATAAGTTATTGGCAGAAAAGAAAAATAAAGGAGTAGGGGAACAGGAGATTTCTCCCTACAGGGAGATTCTTCTCAACAGTTCAGCAGTGGTGAGTTCACATCCTGAGCCAGAAAGCCTCAGACCCCTTTCCACAAATGGCACACTGACCAAACCTTAAGTAACATAGCTGAAGACGGTCTCATTATCTATGTAAGCTACACTCATGGCAATACTTAATTATGCACTTGTTAAGTCATTACATTTCATCACTAAATAAAACAGTGTTTCAAAGCTGGAAATACCTCGCAGAAGTCAGAACTGCTGTACTGCTCCTAACAACTCTGCACAGCAGAACTGAAGCCACCTCCTATCATGGGTCTAGGCATCTGTGCCTATTATCTCTTGGTGGAATGGAAAGCAATGGAACAGCATGAACGGTGTTGGCATGGCAATACAGGGGGAATTTGTTCCCAAGCAGGCCCTTACCCTGTAATTTTCTATGTCTGTGAATGCATGTAATCAGGAAGGCTACAGTATTTTAATGGATGAAAAAGCGTGCTTTTTTTTTTCCTTAGAAGGGATTGCTATAGTGATTAACACCACTTCTTCTTAAAATCTTGCTATCTCTTTCTTACATGTGAAGATAAAATAATTTAATAAGCCCTTTAAATTTATTTTCTTCATATCCTTGTTCATAAGCAAGATTTAGACTGCAGCTGGAAGGAGGGTACATACGCATCCTGTCCTTCAGGCTCTGAGAGAATAGACTGCTACAGGCAGGTTGAAACACACCTTTGGTACAAATGTGATGAATACTCACCATCACTAAGCTGGCTGGAAGCAAGCAAAATAGCAAGGTTACACCACAGACAGAGTTTTTCCAATGTGAAAGAAGCCTTGAAGTTTCCTAAACACTTGGAGGAGGAATACTTTCTTCCTGAAACTTCAGGATGTAAATGAAGACTTACTGGGCTGTGTATCCCTTGACTCTTGCTAACTTTACCTAAGCATTTAAGAGGTGCTACAGAAATAAGTGTGACCAGAGAACCACAATGCTTCTCAGAAAGTAGCAATATGCCACTGACAGACCCTGGGACACAGCACAGGCTCTGCAATCCTTCCAGATGGTAGGCAACAAAGCTAGATACCCTGTTTTGTTTTTCTTCTTGGTCAAAAGCCAAAATGTGCTTTTGGCTGTACACAGCCTTGGTTTTCCCTCTCTCCCACTGTTTATAAGTGGTTGACACCTTAAAGAGCATGTGGCATTTTGCAGGGGGGGATATAGGTGGTCTGAGTGCTGGAGCTGCACCACAGACTAGCATTTATTTCAGGAGGTAGACCTGATGCACACAAAAGGTGGGCCAGGCACAGGTGGTTGCCCCAAGGCACTGTGACAGTCATCTGATGTCACCGTGAGCTCACACACCTGCTCCAACGGTGCCAGGGCCTGAGGGTTTTCCCTGATTGATGTGTGCAACTGTTCATGGGCCTGTGTGGGTGGAGGATGTGGGCTGCCCTGGCACCACACCGACCTGAACTTCCCTCTGACATTGCACAAGAAGACAGACCAAGACTCATACCTGCCCACCCACACAGAAATGCCAGCAGATATAAAAATACATGACCTTAAAAAACAGCACACAATCTCTCCATTTTAATTCTTTTTCCCTTTTCTCACCAGCACCAGCTCTGCAGACTTGAAATCAAGTTACACACACAAACAGGGTTGGGCTGTTGCCTTTACCACATTTGCTACCACATTCCTATGGCCACCCTCCTAGAAATTCCCTCAGATATTTCTAACTTCCCACTTCTCTGTTTAATTCCAAAAATAAAAAAGGGGAGGTGGGGAAGATGAAAGGAAAAAAAAATGCACTTCTGTCTGTATGAAAAGTACAAGTTTGGCTTAAGAAAGTATCTATATAATACAGAAGGACCAACTTCTCAAGTTCACAAAAACAACCACTTCTACCACATATGCTCACCTATCTCCTGAAAGGAAATTCACTGCTCAGAAACCTGATATTCCACATGCTCTAATTAAGGAAAAAGGAAATAGCTTTCAGTCTCTTGTGCAAGGGCCAATGAACATAAGTCAAACACTCACCTAAAACCATGAAAACACTTTGAAAAGAAGTAAAACAAACATTCTGCTAATTTCCCAGATGTATTTCCAGCAATGTTTCTGATATAGACACAATGGGTAGGAAAGAGGAAAAGAATTTAGTGATGTGGAAGACATACATTTACAATCCATCCTCAGCCCCTTTTATGCATTTGTGATGGAGGGATTCGCTCTTTCCTGCTTTAGCAGGGCTCCGAGGGTGACATAAAATGGACAGTGTCATATCTCTAAAAAGCTACTTTCTGAGAAGCACTGTGGTTCTCTGGTCACACTTATTTCTGTAGCACCTCTTAAATGCTTAGGTAAAGTTAGCAAGAGTCAAGGGATACACAGCCCAGTAAGTCTTCATTTACATCCTGAAGTTTCAGGAAGAAAGTATTCCTCCTCCAAGTGTTTAGGAAACTTCAAGGCTTCTTTCACATTGGAAAAACTCTGTCTGTGGTGTAACCTTGCTATTTTGCTTGCTTCCAGCCAGCTTAGTGATGGTGAGTATTCATCACATTTGTACCAAAGAGGAAAAAGAAAAGCACCAACCAGAAATACAATTTACATGCACATTTCCACTGAGCCTCCCAGTTATCTTCCCAAGTCTGGCCTCTCTGAGCTCATTGACAGTGCTGAAAGAAGGCAGGTTTTGAAATTAGGGATTGCAATCAAGGATTGGTCATTAAACAAAAGCCAGTTATGCTTTTTTTCCAAATTTAGAGACTTATGAGAGCACACTTGAGGTTTTCAAAGAGAATGTACTTTATTTAACTTGAGCCAGTGAAATTGGAAAGCAGACAGTGACAGGAAAAAAATTACTCCTTGAGAGACAAGACCTGATGCCAAGAGATGGCCATGCCTCCTTATGCCCATTCTGCCTCAGAGTCAGCTATGACAACAATAATTAAGATGCAAAGGTACAAAGAAGAAATGTAACTCTTCTTATCTATTATATTCCACCACAGTTAGCTCAGTGTAAGACACACTGTTCTTTAGATGCTAATACTATGTGAGATCTAGCCCCTTCCATCTTGTTTCACAAAATACAAGCCACCTCCAAAAACTGAAAGTAAATGTTAGCTTCCTTTCTCAGTGTGTTTTATTTGTTGATCATTTCCTGGGAAAGTTCTAAACACTTCTGTTGAAAAGCGTTGATCTGAAGATACTTTACTGCCATGGGCTATGTTACACACAGAAAAAGCAAAGAACTCCAGAATCCTTACAGATTGTGCCTATGCGATACCTTCAGAGAAACTGCAATTTTGTATCTTTACAACTTTCTGTATCTTAGCACTGTTCACAGAAAAATAGACATAATTCTGTCTGAATTAAAATTATGGTGAGAACAAATCCATTATTATCATTTTTTTTATTGTTATCATTACCAGTACTAAAGCAATTTTTATACAGTACCTTTTTATTCACAGAACTCAGGGCACCTTGCTTATTGTTCTCATTTTACAAATGTAAGACCTTGGGAACTTTGAGATGCAGTTTCTTTATAAAGGTCATACAATATGCCACTGACAGACCCTGGGACACAGCACAGGCTCTGCAATCCTTCCAGATGGTAGGCAACAAAGCTAGTTACCACATTTTTTCCCTTCTTTTAATTTCCATCTCTGACTCTGTGTATTTTGATCTGCCTCATTCAGCACTTAACATATCACTGCTTCAAATCCTGTCTTTCCAGGAACACAACTGCTTTTTTCTCTAGAGCTGCCCTGCTTTGTGCAACACTGAGCATCTACATGTATTAATACACTCAACCTCAAATTGTGTCTGAAGAGTCATCCTTCCCCCTGCTATCCCTAGTACCACTAGAGTGCATATTAGGAAATATTAGATTAAAAAATACTCAAAAGTTTGAGATTCTGCCCTGTCTTTTTTTCTGGCATGGTAAAAACATTACATACTATTTCAGCTTCTTCTCTTGGTCAGAGTGCATAACGTCACAATCATATATACAAAAGCAGCATTTTCTAAATCATTTGTATTTGTCGTGTATCCATTCTCCTGCTAAGACAGCAGCACCTTTGCCTCTCAACCTCACCAATCTAATAAATGCAGGCTTGGAACTGACAAAAGACAGCAAACATGTCAAAATAAAAAAAAAAAATTCCAAGCCACAACAAGTTACACATTTCAGGAATAATAAAAAAGAGCACAGTGATTTCTCAATTGCAGATGATATCAGTAAAATGTCATAACCATTTCTTTTCCCCCACCACCATTTCAACTTGAATACCTGGGACTGCCAGAACTCCCTTTAACAGAGCAGAATTTTCACTGCCCACTACAGCTGTTGAAAACTTGAGCCAACCAGCCCAACACAGCTGGATGAATTATAGTAAGTTATAATGAATTCAAGGACCTTCAGCTACCAGCTACACATCTTTTCACTGCAGAATTACCTCTGCAAATGGAAAAAGTCATACAAGTCCGGCCTGCAATCTGACCGAAGCAAGCAAAAAGAAGCATCCTTTGGTCTCACAGAAAAGTCCTATAATTTGCAGTGTGAGCGCCACAACAAGGTCTTTGCATTACATTGCATTGTCTTTTTCTTGCCCTTACAAAATCTCCCATACCAGACAGCAGCTCCAGATCACAAGGCCCCAGTACGCTGGCATCCCTGAGTGAAAGAAGATTGAGTGGATGCAGTAACCAGTGCCCTGCCAACATGCCCAGACCTACACAACTTCTCCCTAAGCCAGGTGTTTTCCTTTGCATGGAAAAATGTCATTTAGCTGGAGAGTAGCAAACACTGTACTGTTTCCCCTTGTGGCTAATAGCAGAAGAGTTTTTTATAGCTGGACTTCCAAAAGCAAGGGGCCTCAGAAGCAGGAGGTCTTTTAAAGCTCCTCTGCCCATAGTTTGCTGAACTTTCATTTTTTGAGACAAAATGTAAAGGCAGTTTCCTCATCTATTCACTTACTAAAAAAACATCAACCAACTCAAGTTCCTGCGTAACTGTATTATTACCTAGTACTTTGGAAGTACTTCTCTAAAGTTTCATTGTGCATTTTCTGACAATTAACACAATAAATCAGTTAGGAGCTTTTTCAGACTCAGAAATAAGTATCAGCTATTCAGACACTAATCTGCAATTACTGGTGGCAGGACAATAAACACTATGTGAATTGTCTTGCTAAGCAAAAACCAAGTGGAATGGATGAAATAATTATCTTGCATCAAACATATTGTCAGACTCCAGCTCATCTTCCTGCTCATGTCTCTACACACTCTCGACACAGAAGAAATCTCATCTTTTAAGCAAACAAACATATAAAAAGCACCAACTAAATTAGAAACTCCATGGAGTCAACAGATTATGATCTCATCTTTTTTTTTCCAAGCATTTCCTTTCCAAACTGAATTAAATTCATTTGAAAAAAAATTAAGCACAGAGTATATTAAACTCTCTCGAGGAGGCAAGTTGCTCGGTCATGACTACACTACTCTTTCAGTCTGGTTTTAATTTGACTTATACCAATTCATTAGTTTGATTTAAAGCAAACACAGAAACCTGGTAAGAGCAGATGCCACAGTACTAAATGGCATACTATTAAAAACTGGCAAATATAAATGCATTTTAAAGAAAAAGAACTCTCCTGTCTTGAGCTAAATGCAATGTATAAAGAGTTAAATTTAGAACAATAAACTATTACCCTTTTTTTTTTTTCCAAAGGCAAGACCTTGTAATTAACCCTCAAGGAAAATCATCAACTTCCACATTGCTCAGTTCTCTGTCCTTGAGACATTTATGGCAAAAATAAGCCCTGTGGGGCCCCATGGTGCAGAAACGCCCAAGTGCAGGTGTGTCTACGGATAGTTTTCTATTTTTTTTTCAACATTTCCACCCTGTTGCTTCTTATCTAGGCTGTCCTCGCCCTTCTATATTAATCTCTGTTTATTCTACTATTTGGCAGTGACAAAAACACTGACACACTCCTGTTTATGGTCCTCTGGATCCCACCTAGTAGCTGTGCTTTAACTCAACAAATTTCAGGAAAGTCAGTGCTGAGAAGAAATGTGCAACTTCCCAGCCACATCTCTCTGGAAGGAAATGAGCTGTGCTCTGCTGGGAAAAGGAAATTGCTTTGGAAGTCTAGACCGAACCCTTCCTTTTCCATCCCTCCTCCTGTTTCCCCCTTGAATATACTTAAGACAAAACAAAAGGAAGCTGAAGAATGAAAAAGAATGATTGGGCAGAGTTTCCATTTCTGTGTGTAATAAAAACACAGGTGGACGTGGACTTAAGCACCAGTGAAACATCACCTAGAGGAAAGGCAGGAGAGACACAGGACCATAGAAGCACCTCAGAGACAAGGGTGTTGGCAGCATCTGGTATAGCAAAATGGGAATCAGCAGTGTGGTGACAGGCAGTACACTGCAGGAAGCCACTCTGATCCTCCTCTAGGCTGGATTTGTCTTTGGAATGCAGTAATGCAGCTGCTGATCTAGTCACCTATGATTGTGACAGGGAGAGGGAACAGACTGCAAGGTATTTAGTGAATCTCCCTTGTTCCCAAACTGAAGACACAGTAAGAAAAGCAGGTGTGAAATAGGACTGGAAGTGCAGAGAAGCTTGAAACGATCTTGAAACAAATGAACTCAGCTTCTGAAATGAATTTTAGAAGAAGCCCATGGAGACTCTATGACCAAAGGTGGAGGTCAGACAGTTTAAGCAACAAGGCCTCAATTTAGCAGGGAATGCCAGCAATAAAAACAATGAAGCAAAAATATGAGGAGTAAAATATATAAGCATATTATAAAAGAAAATCAAGAAATTACCAAGTAAGTTTGGTACTATTTGATTTAACTGCGGACCAGAAAATACAAGAGCAAGCTAAGAGAATTTTCCTGATTCAAAGAGCAAAAGAATGACCAAGGGAATGGACAAAGAAGTTTCTGGGTAGTGAGGAAATATGATCAAGGTGGGAAAAAAGTTTGACTGTAAATTTAAAAAATATTAAATGGCATGGCAGAAGAATTTTAAAACATTTTTGCACAAGGGGCACCAAGGAAAGCAATCCTGTGAAAGAGAAAGTAAGAAAATACAGGTGCCTGTGGGCATTTAAACTAAACTGCAGCATGGGCAAGTAGCAAATTTCACAAGCTTCCTTTATTTCCTGCTTAAATGAAAGGATATGTTTTGTTTGAGTTTGTTTGGTTTTGATAAGAAGTAACAAAAGGGGAAAGAGTGGGAAACCAATCCATCATAAAATTCTTCTGGTGCGCACCTTGGGAATTCTGCACAATCTGAGTACTCTGAATTCATGCTGAAGAGATTCACTGCAGCTTATGTGACCTTCCCCCCACACATACATATAGGAAAAGGAAACCAGAGTTACATCAAGAGAACAGTGGGGCTGCAAGATCACAACTCTCTCGTACCCAAGGTCAGAGCTCAGGCATTGCCCTCGGTCTGTCTTCTCACAGAGATGCAAACCAATACACAAGGCAGCACTCTCAGCACTTTCTGTCCCACTCCCTAAGGACAAAATATGAAAAGAAAACACTTTGAACCACCCTTTAGCTCCTGCTGGCACAGGTCTCTATATAGAGCAGGGAAGAGGAAAAGGAAGAAGTGATGGGACAACGTACCAGCCAAGAGTTCACAGGGAGGAGTGCTGCAAATCCCTGCTAAATTCACACCACTCATATCCTGAGATTATACTGGTCTACAGCATGTGCTGGAGTTTAGTGTTTATAGGTTTATTAGTTGTGTGACTTTCCAGTCAAAAAGAAAAAAAGAAAAAATGGAAAGAAGGGTTTGAGTTTGTTTTGTTTCTGACCAAGTGCAGGGAAGAAATTTTATTCCTTAAGGAAACTTCTCAGGACTGGCAATGAATGTGAGGATTGTATGTCTGAGTCATCCTGTCAATTCCCTAAATCCCACACCATGTGGAGTTCAGAAAACGTTTTCAGCTAGGAAACTTTTAAAAAAATAATTTAATCTTTTTAAATTAAAAAAAAAAAAAAAGAAGAAGTGGTTTAGAGCTCCTCCCTTTCTAAATAACAGTTGGACCCAGAAAGACCAGTTTTGTTTTTAAACAAAGTCAGCAAATGGTCCCTAAGCTGGTCGGTTCCAGTAATTGGCATCAGAGTAATAACAGTCACTCAGTTGGTTTCCCCTTTGCCAGACCAAAAATAACCATTCAGCCAAATTCTTCCCAAAAGTGTTTATTTCAGCTGAAGCAAGGACAGTTAGGTTGCAGGCACGTCTTTCTCACAGTTGGAAACACCTCTATACATAGTGTTGTTTCCACACCCCTCTCTATATACTCAGAGTTACCACTAGACATATTAGAGATTCAAAACAACTGAAAGCAACTCCTCCCTTTCTTGTTAGGAACAGCAGGAACAAAATTACTTTTATCAGATGCTGCCTGTAAAATTACTTTTTATCAGATGCTGCCTTTGTGTTGTTTACAGCATGCTTGTAATGCACTAGAGGAAAAATACCCATTTGCCCTACAACCATTAGAAACTTATGGTGATTACAGGGACTGATAAATCAATATAAAACCACCTTTCATATTTATTTGAGGCAGGTACATAGTTTCATCCACCTAAAAAGCATAAATCATCAAAATCACAGTAAGTTTTCCAGAAGTTAAGTCAAAGCACTCCCAGTTAACCGACTTGGACATGCCAAGTAGCCACAACATTATTTAGTGTACTTACAGCACAGAGAGCCTGAAGTGCAGAGGTAGTGTGAAGCTTGACGTGCACAGTCCTTCCAAGACACCCCATCACAAGGACACTGAGGATGTTGCTGAGAGTAAGTACAGCAGTATTGGCCTTGACAGCTGGTAAAAAATGATCCATCTAAATCTCCTAAGAGAATAAAGACATTACATACAAGAGATTTGAGCAATAATAATTTAGAACCATTAAAAACAGGTGTTTCACCACTATGGCTACTCATGTCCCCTCCCAGTCCTTCCAGTCTTCAAGAACAGGAGTATCACATCTCAGTTTCATGTCAATAGATATAAACCAGCATTTCTCCCAGAGCTTGGAAAGGAAATTGGTGCTGAGGTTGGGAATAGGAGAATAACATGGAGTTCACAGACATAACTGTTTCATAACTTTTGAAAAATTTAGCTGAGTGAGTCTACTGGAACAAAAACATTAACTAAAAGGAACAGCTGAAAACATTTTTTCTGCCCATGGTCACTCAGCATGAGACAGTGGATGGAAATAACAGTGAGTCATCTTGACATAGGATGGAGCAAAATCTGAAGGAATACTGGATATAAACGCCAAGAGATAAAGGCCAGAGTAAGCTACTGATGACTCTTGAGGTCACATCCAAAAGGAATTGATCTTTAAGCTCTGGTCTCCAAAATACAACACATTTCTTGAATTATATAGCTTTAAGTTAGTTTTAAAATGTAGTAGGAAATGAAGCATTTTCATTTGTTACAATTTTCCTTCTAAGAATGGTTAACATGCCCATACAGTTCAAATGCAAATGAGACAACATGGTAGCTGTTGTTCCACCTTTGGAATTGCATTTGTGTAGACACATATGTACATGTATGCACACTGTACAAGCTGGTTCTATCCACACACAAACTATATAAGGTTTGTTTCAGACCTGAAAAATGGCTTGTGCTTCCAAAAGGCATTTCTCTGCAACAGTTCATGTAATAAAGACATTTCTTCTGTGATCCACATGGTGTTAGACACACTATTTCCACTGTAGTGGTGTTTGCAAACATGCAACACACATTTATTCCCCTCTCCTTCTTTTCAACTGTTTGGCCTGCATCAGTTGACCTAAAATAGTTACTCAGTACCAACTCATAAAAATACACTATCTACACATTAAAAAAAAAATGAACAAACTAAGGTATTCTTCTTACTGACCCACTTAGTTTCCTAAACAGCACTTTAAAAAATATGTATTTAATTTCCCTGAAAACAAAACAGTAGTATTTATGTTCTGTGCATAAGCAAAGGATAAAAGTTTCACAATGCAACTCTTTAAAGCCCCATAATTTACACTCTGGTATCATAAACCAGCAATAAAATATTTTAGAGATAGCCATAAAATTGTGATCCAAGTTCTTTCTTTTCAAAATCTCTGCTTCATCTCAGCTGTTAAGAGTCTGAGCAGGATTATTTACATTTAATTAGTGGTAAAGTTCACATGTAGTCTGAACAGTTCCAAAGTTTGTCCATTTCCAGACAGAGCCTCCCATCTCAGGCTCACCTCAGTACCTAGAAGGGGCTGGACACTTTGCTGCAAATGTTTTCACCTAAAGAGGTGTCTACCACTGAACCCAAACTGCTCCAGCTGAAATAACATGGAAGTTTGGGACAAGGCAAATAAAGGCAGGGCTGTCACTGAACATCAGATTTCTGGTGGGCTGTGGTGGATGTGGGATTTGGTGGTTGGTCTTGTAGCAGGGTTTGCCTCAGCTCTCTGGATTTCACTGTTTCCAGAGCCTGCATCTCTGAGTTGATCAAGCACTGCACCAACAAACCCCAAAATTTTCCCCACATATCTGAAACACCATAATCTGTAAAATTTTTGAGTCTTACCCATGAACAGATCCAGTGAATCTGAGCATGGATACCAGAGGCAGACCCCCTAGGACCCAGTTCCTGCCTTACCTTTTGGGCAGCCAGAAGCCATTATCCCCAGACCCAGAGGTGTCCAGGGCAGCTAGAACCTGCTCCATGGGCATGGGTGGCACACCTCAGCAGGACATGCTCTGCCTGTCTTACAGGCCATGACCCAATTCCAGCTACTTCTAGACAGTGTCTGTACAGGAGATGTGTTTGTTTTGGCTCTCTTATTTTAAATGTCAAATTAAAAGCAAAATACCACTCCAACCCAAATCAGACTGAAAACAACAATTGAAAACATAAAAGTAAGGGGTCACACACACACCAGGAACCTTATTTCAACTTGTTCTCTAACAGGACAAGGTAAATAAGAGGAAGTATGGAACAATCCACACATTCATAGAATGCTTCACCAGAAATCACAAGTTGCTTTAAAAATTATTTGAGGTTTCAATATACACTCATTGCAGTTAGCTGGAACTTTGCCTTTTATTACTAGGGATGCAAGAAGATGAGACATTGCAGAAGATGAAGCAGCAAGCTCTGACAATTCAACATACTACTACTGAAAATACCAAATCTATGTCTCACAATAAGGTGTTCAGACCCAATCCACAAGAAGCAGGGTGGTTATATTAATAAATAACTGACATTCCGTGAGAGATTATCTTTGATTCTGCTGTTGACCCACTGAACTAGAGCAAAGACATTTGCCTATTTCTGCAATGAGTTATCAGTAGGATATTACAACAACTGAGCAGATGTCATACAACAGAAAATAAACATGGGAAAGTGGTAGACATTGTTATATAAAATGCTGAGGCAAAAGCTTGAATTTTGGTCTTCCTAATACTCATTCCTTTACTTGACCACAAGAATCAGGCTACAAAATACAACCCTGTCCAGTGAGAAATATTACAGTCAGGAAATGCATAGCAATTCAATTACTCTCATTGCTTCTTCCTTCAAAGAATAAATTCATTTTACCAAATATATATGGTATATATATATATATTCATCATTTCCAGATGACTAGGATTGTGTAATTTCTTTAATTTATTTTAAGGTTACAAAACTGTAAACAGTCTGCTAGCATTTCCTTGACAAGACAAGCATCAATGATAACCAGATATAGATTTTAAAAGGTTTTCTAGCATTTCCTTGACAAGACAAGCATCAATGATAACCAGATATAGATTTTAAAAGGTTTTCCTGCATGCTTCACAGTCACATGGTCTAGTTTTGTTTTTCAGTTGTAGGTTTTACTCAGCTTGGAAATCAGCATAGTCAGTATTTCAGGATATTCAAGATTCCTGGAAACCTCTAAGAACCATAACATGTCAGGCCCTGATTCGGGAATGCACCTACCTGTTTAACCTCAAGCACAAGACCTCACATCTTCATTACACAAAACTTTAATCAAGCATTGAACTTTGAACATATATTAAAGTGCTTTGCTGAATCAGGAAGGATCTGGACCTTTTTAAAGAGCAGCATTGTTAATTGACTGCAAAGATGTTATATCCTGCAACTAGGCTCTTAATGAGCCGTGCCTGCTGGCAAGCAGCTCTGATAGCACACAGCAGCCAGCTGGTCCTCAGCAGCAGAGCACGTGGATTGCTGCATTACTCATGGGGTAAGCAGCACATACCCCCTCTCTCAAATAACTGCAGGACAGGTTGCTGCTTGCTCCAAATATGCTGGTTTGTGTGCATACCTGGCCACTAGTCACTGTAATTGAAAAAAAAAAAAAAAAAAGAATCTCCTTTTTACAGTCATCTATAATACCACACTGAAGTGATTTACTTAAATGGTGGAAGAATATATAAGGCAATAAAACATCTTTTACAGCTGGTTTAGCACTGAAATAAAGCTGAAACATTTGATAACTGCAGGAGGGTTGCTGGTGAGGATATTCTAATGCAGTGAACACTCACAAAATAAAAGGAGATAAAAAATCAAATCTCATGCTTGTTTCCTTTATGTTGTTTTATCTTTCAGAACTGCACAGAAACTACAGCTGCCACTTCCCTCAGACTTTCTGCAGAAGCTGGTACCAAGGACGTGCAGTTTGGGTACAAACTGAACAAAGAAAGGTTTGAAAAGTGTAAATATGTTTGAGGGCAGCTAAGTAAATAATTGATCAAAATCACATCCTTAGTGAAAAAGGAATTCTATGATTAGGAAGCATGTTTCCAAAATATTTGTTTCAGTTTTTTCAGCAACCTAACTTTGAAAAGCTGAGGAGATCACACTCGGCCATGACACGGGCATGTGCAATCATTTGAATTCAAAGAAGTTATACCCACTACAGCAGCTCTAAATTCATCCTAAGTGTGAAATTATCCATTTTGTGCATGTAAATGTTACCATACATCGTTACAGATATTATTCTGAGAAGCTAAATTGCCTGCTTAGAAGAAGTGCTCCATGGTGTCAGTAAAAACTTTGGTAGTGTTCATCAAGGGAACATTTGCTATTTCTAGGCTGTGATTCTTCTCTTGTCATAGACTACCATTATTACGGAGACTAAAAGTAAAAGCTTATTGAAATAATGCAGTTCCTTTAGGCTAGTCCAGGTTAAAATCAAGCTTCTCACAGCCTTCTCAAAAAAAGGGCAAGATTAGAGGAATTTAGGCAAAACTTTATGTACTTTTAATTTAATTGTAACAGAATCGACTTAACACCTTTATTCCTTCTCCTTTTTCCCACAACTCTTTATATAACTTTCTCAGGTTAAATCTTTACTGTGTGTACTCTCTGTGTTCTCCACATACACTGTGCTCTGCTTTGCCATGGAATCAAACTATATGGGCCCTCACTTTCAGCTGGAACTCTTATAAAGCACTGTCATTCAAATGAAAGAAAATATTCTAGCAGTTCAATCTGGTTTTCATTTCTTTTGCTCCAGCTGACATTGCTGCTTACTTTGGATGAGCAATTGGTCTGTAGTCTCTAGTTACAAACTTTTACATGACTTAAATAAAATGCAGAGGATAGTTTTAAAAAAAAAAATTGGGCACATATTGTGTGAAAATACTTTTCCATGCTCTGAAAACCATGGGCCAAATACTGGAGCTGATGTTAGTAATCATTTCTAATATACCTCTGATGAACAAGGTTATCTTCAACCCTTTCAGCTGCTATAGAATAGTTAGATTTCAGCTCAAACTGTACCACTTTGACGTGCTTCTGTTATCTTGTTTGTGGTATCTTGAATAAGGCTATAGCTGTTTATAATAATTTATTTTGTGTTTTAAGAATCCTTGTAGAAATCCACAACTAATGGAGCACATCACAAGACCATCAGATTTGGCATGATTTTCTTTTTTCCCTCCTTGAAGATGGATTTGCTTTGGATACATTGTCAGAATCTCTTAAGTAATATGTGACAAGGAAGCATATATTCTCTTAATGTCACTTTATTCAGAACTACAAAAAAAAGTTTCCCTTTCCTCTTTATGATTTTCGGCAGTAGTTCACACCATGGAAGAGCAGCATAGCTCCCTGGTTCTTCCACCTTCTCCAGTGTCCTGTAAATGACATCTGAAGGATGGAAAGAGTATCAGCTCTTCTATCACCACAATATTTGGATTCCTAGTCATACATTCAAACAAATTCTGAGGGACTTTATTTAAACCAAGCCTGAGCACTTGTGGTTTTCCTAGCCCACAACCAACTTCCAGGACTTTCAGTTTGCAAAAGTCATCGGAACATTAATAATTCTTCACCCTTGAACCACAGATACTCCATTCCCATTTAGTCATCTTCCTATAAACACATTTTTTGCTTCAACAGAAAGCAGGAATATCCTACACATCTAATCAACACAATCACAGTAGTTCAAACCCAACTTTAATCAAAGCTATAGTGTCCAGACTATTTTTATACACAGCTACCACAAGTGTCTATTTTAGTTGTAGTGGGGAACTCTGCATTTTTCACACATCCCTTTCTACTTATCAATGAATAATATAGTTCTATGTAATTAACCTTCATATATATCTAATATCCAGGGCTTAGAAATGACACAGATGAATCATGATGGAAGTAGGTCATTCTGGCATGACAGTGTTTACATCATGTCTCCATTTAAACCTGATCCTCAGGTTTATCAACATGTTCCCCTTCCCCTGCCCAGGAGGATCCAAATCTGGAGTATAATGTCTGATTCTAGCATATTTAAAAATCATCTGCTCTTTTCTGCATTTGCTTATTTTAGGCTACCAATAAATTCCTCCTAACTTGATGCTTTCCCTGTCCTTCTTTACTCCCACCACCTCCTTTCCTACAGGTTGTTTTTCCCTCACTGAGATTCCAGTGGGTCTTGTGAACAGAACTGTAGACATACATTGATTTAAACACAAAAGTACAGAAGTACTTGGGAGTGGAGGAAGTGCTACAAAGAGAGGATTGTAAAGCTACCAGTATTTCAAGCAGGGCTTTTTTTTCTTTAATTCCATCCTCTACCACAGTGGATCCTGTAAAACAAGTGTCCCCTTTCTCCCTCATCCAGTCTGATTCTGTGCTGCTCTCTCTCTTGACATTACTGCAAGTCTCATGACTCAAAGACGCAGTTCCCAAAGAGAAATGCTCAAATGAGAATGTCATGACCAGTTGACCACAAATGCTACCATTATTCATCGTTAGGCTGAATTATTCCTGCCCACCATGGATCACATCATTATGCAAAGGCATGAGCTAAGAATATGGGAAAAGACTGGCAAAAGGCCTCTTTAAGAAGCATGCCAAATTTCACCAGTTCATTTAAAGAACAAAGCATATCTATCAAGGTAATCTTTATATATTCTGAATACTTCAATGTTAAAAGAAGTCCAGGTGTTTATTTCTGAGCTTCCATGCACACATTTTCCTGGCTCATGTTTTCAAAAGAGGGGACTAGATATTATAACAACATCAACATATAAAAAGATTCAGCTGTTTTTTCCATAGCTTCATACACTACTGCGGTCATTTCTCTTGGCAGAAACATTTTAAAATCTGCAAGAAAATACAAAAAAACCCCTTGACTTTCCAATTTTTTTTTACTTCTTTTCTTTTTTAAACTTGAACATTGTCAGAATAATGTTTTGCAGGAATATTTATTTTTTTGTCAGTGCATTTATTTTTTTCTATGCTCTATACAGAGAAGTAAGTTTATAATTAAAAAAAAATCCACTAACAAGATAAATGAAGAAAAACCTCCCTCAAGGGAAGACTTCTTTTAAATTAGAGAGGAGACTAATCAAAGAGAAAATGACAGCAGCCCATTTTCAGGGTACTACCACATGAAGACCCAGTTAGCAATTACACACATACGTGACAATAAGCCACACACAGCTTGAGTATGCTGGAGCTGGACCCACACGGTATTGCAGCTCAATGATTTCATTTCTCTGTTGCCTGGGATCAAAGAGGATGGACTATTGTGGGAGGCTTTGACCCACATGCACAATCAGGAATGCTACAGAACTGTCATGGCCCTCACATTGTCATTAGTGGCACAACTGAGGGCAAGCAGAGGAGATATGAAGGGGTACAGCAAAGAGAGCACAGCTTGAGATGTGCATATGCTACACCTCTATGAGCAGCATCAGAGGATGCTGAGATAAAGGAGTTGCAAAGCACCTGGTTTATTCAAGAAATGCAGGATCTGAAATGAAGCCACCAAGGATCCCAGTTTGTGAGCAAAAATACATCATTCCTGACTTCAAACTGACCAAGCAAAAAGCCTCCTGAGGAACGGCATTAGCAGCACAAGCTTCACTTCTCCCCTTTGTGCCTCCATGTACTGTGTCCTTGGTGTGTTCCCCACAGGAAGAGACATGGAGCAGAGTTGCTGCAGGAAACACACAGGAGGGAAGCAGCAGCCACAGTGCAGCTCCCCAGCCAGCTCAAAGCTTCACCTTGCACTGGCACTCAATTTCCCCTTGACAAGTTGTTAAACAATCACCTGGCTACAGCCAGCCCCCCTCAGGGCCCAAGCCCAAGTGTGTTATTGCACATTTATGCAAGGCTGTTTCTCAGATTTGAAAGTACTTTTGTGTAACAAAAGATAAAAATAAATTTACCACACTTAGAGATTAAGTGCCTATATTCTCAGATAAATACCAACTCCCAAAGAAATGGCTTAATGCTTAAAATATTTTGACAGAATGGCATGTAGCCCACAGGCCCCACAGGTTGCTTGGAAAGCAGGAGTAGGAACAAATGTATGGCAAAGATTTTGTTAAGATGTTCCTCTTACCTATACCAGCTAGTTTGGGTTAATTAACAATCCCAGGAAAAAGAGCAGGAGGTGCAGAGAGGGAGAAGAACCTTTAAAGCTGCATTCATCCAAGGTTTGCTCAGGCTTCTAACCCTTTAGCAATGCTCTAACCTTTTGCCAGTAAAACACACTCAGCAGTGTCCACAACAAAGAAATCAGACCTCCTTACAGCAGCTGAAAATGTGAATTGCCTCCTTCATCTGCAGGCAGTATTAAGGGGCTGGGGGGGTGTCCCAACTGTGCTGCATCCTCGGCACAGACGGGGACTCTGGAAAGGGGAAGAGGGGAGGAAGAGGGGTCAGAAAGCAATAGCTGCTCTCTCTAACGTGGGCACACAAGCCATGAAAACCTGCACATTGTGCAGGCAAGCAGCCTACAGCACAGCATGTCTGGAAAGTAATGTTTTAGGATGTCTAAAAGCTACACTGTGATGAGGTTGTTTAAAAGCCACCTGCAGGTCTAACAAATAGTGGACTTAAGGAGAGATGGAAGAAGTTGCTTATGCCAAAGGAAAGGAAAAATGTCTTGAAGAAAAGAATAAAGAAACAAAACACCTCTCCTCCCATCCCATTTTTTTCTCTTCTGTAATGTTGAAAAGAAAAAGCCTCACATTTGGTAATCCTGCTGTAACATTCCTAGCAGGTAGGGAAGGACAAATATAGGGGAATTCCATTTACCCCAAAGGTTGGATTTTGTTTTATTTCAGTTCACTTTAGCTTTTTTTTTTTTTTTTTTTTTTTTTTTTTTTTTTTTTTTTTTTTTTTTTTCCCCCAAGATTTTGAGTTTTTTTTTTTTCTTTAATGTTTCAGGAACCCCTACAGAAATCATGTGCAGGTTTAATCCCTATGCCATGTTCTCCACCTCTGTGCTTCACACACTGCTCATTCAGTGCACACATCACTCGCCCAGAGCTCCCCTGTGCCACCCTGCTGAGACCCAGGCTGAGGGAATAAGAAATGACTCAAGCACCTCCCACTAATGTTGCAGCAGTTATTCATTTTTCATGCTATTCATCGTATTCTGAAACCAATTCTGAAACCCCAAAATTAACAAACTACAGCAAGAGAGAATTATCTGAGAGCAGGACAAAATGGTGGATTTTTCACACCTCATTGGCCATTTGTGCTTCCTGCACTATTTTTTTCCTCTTCCCTTCTGTGAGATACCATCCCTCTCCCCAGCACCTCCCTCTTAGGAGGGCTTGCAAAGACATCAGGGCAGCAGAGTGCAGATGCCAGAGCCCGACCTCCATCCCTCAGTAGCCAGCCAGTGGCCTGACCTCCATCCATGCATGGCCAGGGAGGCATGATGTGTGACTGAGGTTTGGTGCCAGTTTCCATGGCAATGGGGCTGGTTTTTTCACAGAGGTACATGAGACAATAGACTAAGCTAAGACATATAGCTATGCTTAAGGCATGTAAGGAGGCACCACCACCGTTTTGTGAAGGCAGAGTGTTTCTGTGAATGTTTTCCTGTAACTACCTCCTTTTCTTTTTTTTTCCCTGTAGCAATCTGTCCTAAGCAAGCATTGAAGAGCACCAGTTTTAGCAGCTCATACAGATATGTGGCTCATATAGTCGTACATGATTGCAGATGGAGAGACCATGCCATCTATATATGGTCAAACAGTACTTCCAGTGACCCCTCTTTACCCTCTTATGACTGAGAGAGTTTCTTAAGGGCTTTCCTCAGAACCACAAAGCCGGAGCTTTAATTCCTGACCTATTTCCAAAGCTCAGTGAAAGCCAGCACAGATGTATGTTCACCACAGAAACATCCTGTGATTTTGTAAAGCAATTTAAAAAAAAAATAAATCTGAAGTTGCAAGGCTAAGCACTCTGAAAGCTCTTGGATCAAAAAAGTCATTAGGAAAAAAAATAGTTATTGTTTGGTTTAGTGTTTTCCATTTTAAAAGAAAGTGATTTTCATTAGATGAAAGAGCTTAATGGTTTGAACAAAAATCTAAGGGTTTCAAACCTCCAGCATTGGTGTAGCATTTGATAACTAAATATTTCCTAAGCTCATGGCAGGGCAGAAAACCCACATTGCAGAGGACACCCCTCAGCTCCACCACCTTCCTGTCTCACTCCTGCCAAGGGGCTTGAGACATCCCTTGGAGACAAGCACAGGTTCCTAAATTCAGGGTACATCAAGTTGCTATTCTCAATGTCCCATTTTTGGGATGGCCACTGCTGCATCAATCATTCTCCAGGATTAGGAAATGAATTGATCCATTTTCTCAAGTCAAAAAAATATTTCCCTGCCTTGACAATATTGGACTGTAAAGACCTTTTTCCAGAGCTGAATATCTTACTCAAGCCTGCCAAGTAACAAACATACTTTTCAGGGCTTTTTAGCTCTCTCATATAACTGTCTTCCACAAATGCCAGACGTCAAAGACTAATGTTGCCTGACGAGCCATAATTGACACAATGACAACCAAGTATCTCATATCATCATATAATCTTTTTTTAAGAAGCGTGGCAACCTTTCCAGCTATCCACATTTCCTTTAAACATTTCACTTGAAACTCAGTGAAATGAATTTTAAAATTGGCAGTTTAGTATAATGAAGCATTTGCGAGAGCTGTACTGTTTTTTCTCATTTTGCTTCTAATCGGCTCCCATAATTTGCACTTAATTCAGATTATCAACATACCACTACCATAAAGGAGAGAAAATTGCATAGTTTGACTGTGAAAGATTAAAGGTACTGCTGAAAACTTAGCAGGTAAAATATGAATGCACAAAACAATCAGCAAGTCCTCACACCTGGCATGAGAAAGTGGACATGAACATATTGAAAGTTCCCAAAAATCTTCATCTCCTTCTTTCACATACTATATAGAAGAGCATGCCAAACCCCAGAGAAACATTCCCACTTCGGGGGGAAGGAAGTAAACCACACGCCTTCCATAAATAGCACTCTCCTCCCTTAAGTAAACCCTGTGCACTCAGCCTGTGACTATGCTACAGTTTAAATATTTTGCTAACCTTATGCTATATTTTCAGCACAGCAAAAACCAACACTGCAGAACATCTGCCCCCAAGTTCTAAGTGGGAGTGCTTAAGAGGCGGCTTTTCTTCTGCTTAAGAAAAGGGGTGCCCTCTTTAGGAATGCAGCCCAATTCATCCTAGGTCATCTGGAATGGCTCGGCTCAAAGGTCCCACAGCTATTTACCCACAGCTGAGAAATTGCCCGGCTACGCTGCCTTTATAATGAAGCTGGCTTACCCTGCACAAGGGAAAGAGAGAGAATAGCATCAAAAGAATCAGTCTTACTGGGACTTTTAAATGAGAAATCAGCTGAGCAAGCCACTCTCCAAGGAAAGAGGAGGAGGTTCCCTTGCACACATTATACGATTTAATTAATTAAGGCACATACCAGAAGCTATTTGAGTGCAAAGACACAGCTCGACTGAAATGACAGGCTGGTCCAGAGCCACTCACCAGACTCAGTTTGGCAGGATCTGGGAGGACAGAGGTATCAGGAAAGGCCATGTTCAGTCTGCTACAGAAAAGGCAGACATCTTCTCCCTTTAAACTTTGCATTGCCTCACCATCCCCTCAGCCGTAGAGTGGAGCAAAGACGAAAGGAAGCTGATGAGAAACCAGCACCCACTCAGCTCTCCTCTAACTCTGACCCCCTAAGTGCAGGAATTTGCACTTTGCATCTTTGGACAGGCCACTCTGGAGGCTATATACCATATATGTCTCCTTTTCCACTCTCTCATCAGCAAAACATCACTCTTGCTTTTAAAACCTCGACGATGGGGAGATTAAAAGCAAGGAAATAGGGAGATTACAATGGCAAACACACCAAGCCTGACCTTTCAGTATAGGAATTCTGGATTGCAAAAAGCAGGCTCTGAGCAATGTAGTGTAAAGAAGAAGAAGCAGAGATAATCAGATAGGTCAAAAAAAAAAAAAAAAAAAAAAAAGGAGGGGAAGGGGAAAACCCCAACCACACCTCTGAATAACTAAATTAGAAGAGTGAAAATTGTTCTTTTGATCTGTCTGTATCACAGACACATCTATCAACAATCAAGCTTGCTTAAAAATTGTGGTGTTTAAAACAATTCTCTCAACTCCTTATTTGCATTGGAGTTGGAGGAGGAAGATTCAGCAATATAATATATACAGATTCCGTTTTCAGTATTTTGCTTCACAGAAAATGACTAGAAAGTTAGTACCAAGAAAACAGAAGCTGAGTCATAGCTGATCATATCATAACTGAAAGACAGCTTGAAATTTAAAAATAAATTAGGAAAACAACTGTAAAATAACCCCAAACAAACAAAAGAACAATCAAACAAACACACAAAAAGCCCAAACCAAAACCAAACACACCACATAAGTAAAGCCTCCTGCAAATACTGCTGGCAAATTATCATTTACAAGTTGGGTACCTTAGATTTCTAAACTCCAGCAGCCTACCTGGGCTTCTACCACATCTGTCTTCATGGGTTACACAGAACAACTTTCACTGTGCCCTAGAAATGTTTCAGTTAGGGTCACAAAGGATGTCATTTCCCTCTACCTTCACCAATTTTCCCATAAAGGAGGGGAAGAAAATTTAAACCATAAAACAGCTATTTGGGAAACAGCAATGTGAGTACCTTGCTAGAGCTGACTGTGATGTGAACTCATTCTTTGCATTTCTTACCACAGGGAGCTGCCATGGCTGCACAAATCTTTCCCAGGGTAGAAGGCATTCCTGGGCTCCTCATTCAAAGGCTCTGATTGCCCCCTGTGAAATGACCTGAGTCTTTCTTTAAAAAAATAAAAATCAATGCTTCAGTGTTCTTGATACATGCTGCTAAGGCAGAACTCACAGCAGATCCAGAAGGGCACAGTGCAAGTCAAGTCCTTCATACATTTTAATTACAGTTTACACAAAGTGAAAGGCAGGTTAATAAGCTCAGTTCATTAAAAAAAATTAATAAGAAATGGCATTCTTATTTGAAAGAACAGGGGACTTAGCCTTCAGAGGGATGATCAGAAAATATATATTACATCCAAGAGTCACCTATAGTCCTCAGCTGGGAAAGAGGAAGGAACAAAAGGGGCAGGGAATTGAGAAAGGAACAAGGGACCTTATTTAATAAAATCTTTTTACAGAGAAGTGTTTCTCATTAAACTGATCCCTCTATACCAGAGCAGCAGATTCAAAAGGTTTTCTCCCATGCGAGATTTCCCAAGACCATTGAACACACACAAATCTGCAGACAGAGGATGAAGAAGAAAAGCATTTCAAGCAGCAAAGCTCAAAGAGCAGACAATGTGTGCCACCTCCAGATAGCAAGGAAGCACTTGTCTGAGAGACCCGTGGCCACCCATATTTAATGTGGGTAACTGAGAACATGCTCCATTCTGGCCGATGTGAGACCCACCACCACAGCTGCTCACTCAAAGCACTGGGTGGCCCTGAATGCTTTTAAATGGAAAACATGAGATCTGGGTGGTGTTTTGTGTGCAGTGGCCTGAGAAGGAGGGGGAGGCAGGCCTGTCCCCTGCCAAACCCTGAGTCACAGCCCCGTGCCAGGGAATCCCATGCAGAGCCCTGTGCACTGAGGTGCTGGGCTGAACATCAAGGAAACACCACCCCAAACCTCCTGGTAACACCGCCAAGATCACCCAGCTGTGACACATCCTTTCTTACATCTGGCTACCCCAAGTGTGACAGTACTGCTTTTGGTAAGTAGAGAGTGTGAGAAAGGCGCTGTGAGACAGGCTCACTGCACGCCCTTCTCCTCACCCCATCTTCACAGCTCCACATCCAGGGTTACTCATCACAGGTCCCCACCTGTCCCTTGGAAGGGGCTGTGCCTGCAGTTCTTCTTACTAAATTTACTTCTGAATGTGCAGTGGGGAGTATTAACACATGATCCAGTCTATGATTAAAAAGGGATTACTTTTTTTCCCACCAAACAGGGTGAAAGGGAAATTACAAAGTTGCATCCTGAAGAATATCATTTCCAAGTTAGACACCTTCAGTTTTAAAAAACCCTATGAGATTCTAATTTATTAATGAATAGCTGCTGTCTTTGTAATTTTGTCATACTTATTCCATTACTGTCTGACACTTCCTATTGTCACTGCTTGAATTTTTAAACACTTCCACATGACTAGTGCTAATCTCCATGTTTCATGGAGGGCTGCTAATAAAAGGATGGAGATGCATGAGTGTATAAGAACGATTATAGCTAAACGTGCTCTAAAGCCTGCTCTTAACATCTCTAAATTTATAGCATTTCTCCCTTCCCCCTAACTCCCAGCATCTGAAAGGAAAAGAAAAATGAAGAAAGATATCTTTCCCCTTTACTTTGGGCTTGAATGGGATTTATTCCTGACCAAGAGAGAAAAAGAGAACTCAAAGCAAAAGGCTCCCAGAACAGGCTGAAAAGATGCAGGACTCTTGTGTGAAACAAACCTTGGCAAGCAAACAGCAAGCTTCATATCTTGATTTTTCTTTCAGAAAATCTTGTAGAACTGGTATAACAAGCTATTGTGAACAGCTGTTTTGAGGATACAACCTTGCAGTAAACAACCTCTGATTTAAACACAGTACTACATTCACCTAGACAGTCTTTTATTTGTTTATTCCCAAGGATTTCAACACCTCTTTTACCCTGATTCTCTGCACCACAGATTTCCAGCAGGCAAGTACAAAGACCTTATGCATTTGAAAGCACTGTTAAAGCACCTTTTTAAACTCATTTTTCTTAAAATCCTCCTATCCACACCTTTTAAGAACAATCAAAGAACAAGACTGAACATTTCCCTCCCAGCCTGCTTTATTGGGTCTGCTTCCCATCCCCAGATTACTGGCCCATGTAATTTCACACACACTACCCTAAAACAGCTTAAGTATAGTCAGGAAATTTTCTTCAAATTCTATGAAATTTACACCTTTACCGTAAAGGTCGCCATGGTAAACAGGGACAAATGACCCTGACTGCTGCTCAAACACAGGTATTTTGTGCAATCAACATAGTTTTTCACTGCCTCATTCCAATAGCACCTTCTCCTCGCCCTGTATGCACTGTTTACATGACAAGCCCTTGATCCATTTAACAGTTTGCAAGGACCTCTTGCACTTGGTGTGTTGGGTGAAGAAATATTCTCTACTTTACTATGGTCCCCTATGTTCAAGTAACATAGCTGGGGCTCAGCTCATTTTGTATTTCTGTCTTCTCAAGCAGAGAGGACCTGCATTATAGTAGCTCTGCTTCAAACAAAATGAAAAGAGGCAGTAGCAAGCACCACTCATAATCTGTCAAGGGGACACCCAGAGAGCTCACTGATGCAGAGAGTAAGTTTCAATTAGATATCAGGAGGAACTTCTTTACTCAGAGAGTGGTGAAGCACTGGAACAGGTTGCCCAGAGAAGCTGTGGATGCCCCATGCATGGAAGTGTTCAAGGACATAATGGATGGGACACTGAGCAACCTGGTGTAGTGAAAGGTGCCTCTACTCAAGACAGGAGAGCCTAGATGGTTTATAAGGGGCCTTCCAAACCAAGCCAATTTGTGATACTATATCTGAAAGACCTGCATGGCACACCTGCTTCAAAGAGAGGCTAAAACAACTGCTAAAAGACATTGCTTAGTTGTTTGGATATTAATCTAAGAGCAATCCTGAGCTGAAAACAGTTCATAAGAAATAAAGAGTTTTGGTTTTCTACGACTTCCACAACTATCCCCCACCCCAAATCAACCTACTTTACTTCCAAAAAAAAGTAGTATTTCTAAATGCTACTCCTACAACTAACAGTGTTGCACATAAGTCAGAGCTGTCCAATTTTAATGCAAATGGCATATACACTGACAATTTAACAGCAGCCCTAAAGCTATGTCTAGCTTGCATATGCACACCTATTTACATGAGTTGTTACCAAAAGAAATTCAAACCATCATGAGAGCTGATTGTTCTCGTGATTTCTCTTCAACATTAATGAAAAGCCTGCAAGCAAAAAAAATGTTCTTCTCACCTTGAAATGACAGGGAAACTGAATATGCAGGCCAGGCTTTGAGGGCTATACACAGCTTTTAAAGTTCAACCTGGACCTTCCAAAACAAAGTTTTCTAAACTCAAAGGCCCTCATATCTCATCTACTGAGTTCTTTCAAATACAGGACAAAGTCTAAAATGTACTACTCTTCTCACTACAAAGAAAGAAATATTGCCAATCCTCCAGGCAATGCTTTGAAAATGTATTCCTTCTTGTCTTTATATTTAAATAATGACATTTGTCAAAAACTTACAATGATTGTATTTAAGACCTTTCAATTCCCTTTAGGTAACAAGATCACACTGCCAGTGGTATCTTTATTCATTCCTAAGAATCCCTAGGCAAACTGTCAGAAGAGACAAAAAACTCTGAAAGTCGTGAGGCAACATGATCTAGTTGTCCAGGGATAAAACAAGAGGTCTTCTGATCATGAACCCAGTGCAGGTCGAGGTTACAATGTGGATCAATTTTCTGAATGCAAGGATTGAGCCTAAAATGGTTTGTACTGGTGTGGTGCCCTAGTATAACATAAAATAGTAACTGCTTACTTTCTAAACCCCTCTCTCTTTCATTCCCCTCCTCCAGGAAATAGTTAGAGACTATTTTTTTTCAAAGATACCTAATTGCCTACTGCAGTCCCAGATCAAACAAGTATTTGCATGCTTTAATTTATGTCTACAAAGTTACTTCTGGGCACAAAATAAGAGCTAGACCAAAGCTAGCTTAACCAGTTTTTGACAGCCAGATATACACCAAGCCTTATTGCCTATTTTGCATTTGAAATTCACAATTTTAAAAAATAAAACTAAACGGTGCAGTCACAGCAGAGCTATGTTGTAAAACATAATTTGAAACATATCTGCCCATTCAATTTGTGCACAATATTCAAATGCCAGGCTGATTTTTCTCTCTACCATGATAAGGGCACATGCACAAGGCAGAGGAGCTCATGAATTCGCAGGCCAGCAGGTGCTCTTGGGAATTTCCCTGAGAGGCACTTCTGGCGCTTGGGAACCACCTTGCAGTACTTCAGATTAACCATAGGTCAAAAACATGTACTGAGGCAGTAATCAACACTGAATTTATAATGAACTCACCCCACACTAATGTGTGTTTATAGCCACAGCCACAGTTATGGGCACTAGCACAGAGCTGGCTCCTCTCCTCCTGTTATTTTAACATTCCCATCCTTCCACCTGTTCTCATCTGTGCCACAGGGTGAAAACACATTGCACAGTTGTACATAAATTTTGTAACATTTGCCTTTTTATAGTTTGACAGTGAAACAAAATGGAATTATCCTACATTGCAAATACCACCTCTGCATATACCACACAGAGGTCTGCCACTCTCCTTTTCCCCCCTGAGCAAGAGTAAGAGCACATCGCCCTTGCTTGACAAAGTTACTCCCTAAAGTTTAAGCCAACAATAAATAAACAATTAGGACTGCTATACAAACTCTGTGAAGTTTATGTACATCTCAGAAAGTGTGAGGATCTGTAATTCTTAAGCTGTTTTCCTGACCTCAAAAATTAATATCTGTTCTAAGTTTCTTCAATCAATTCTAGTTTTGATTTACCAAAGTTCATAAGATTGCCTATCAACCCATCTATAAGCTACTGAAGCAGTCCTCTGACCCCAAATGACAGGCAGCCTGTGATATATTTTTACCAGAATTTTTCAAGTTAATATTTGACCTTTCCTTTATTCCTTCACTTTTCCATACTCCCTGGTTATTTTATACTTTGTCTTAAGCTTATACTCTTCTTGTTTTTCCTCACACAGTATTTTTTTCTTTTTTTTTCAGGAACTTGTGCTCTGTTCCCATATCCCGCACCTATATTAATGTCTCTCTTACTGAGCAGAGCTGAGCAGTCAAGATGAAGCTAAGATCTGGAGCTACCACTGTCCAAATGGATTTCAAGTAAAGAAAACATTTTTTCTATCACTAAGAACAACATTGTACAGAATGCACACACGACTAGAGAACTTCACAATAGGGGAAAAAGTGGGTTCCCCTTGTGTTGAAGTTATTCTTACACTAGACTCTGCTCTTATGCGGATATTGAGATGTTAAACATAATAGAATTTCACAGAGATTTCATAAAATACTGGCTATGCTTAATTATGTGAGTCTCTTTTATTTTTAAGCTGTCTAATAGTTACTATTCTTCCTCCTTACTTCATTTATTAGAAAAGATAAGATGTTTCCATCACCTAATGCCAATTTGCACTTGTATGGTATTTAAGTGGCAAGTTTATACTTTCATTTTCCAACATGCTGCCAGTGACATTTCTTCCCTGGGCTGTTAAAGTAAGATGCTGGATCTCCAGAGAGTGCAATGTGAATTACCAGTAGTTTAAAAAGTGCCTAATGCTCCTGACAAACCAAGGAGTTTGAGAAAGCACAGATCTAAACCTACAAAACTAGAAGTCTGTGAAAAGATGGCCTGCTGCATGAACAGCAAATTAAAGCAATCAATACCAGTGTCTGGATTCCCAGTACCCAGACATTCTGTATCCTTTGCATCAGCAATAAAGAAAAATTAAAAAGTCACAGAATTGTTAGGGTTGAGAGACCTCTGGAGACCATCTTGTCCAATCCCCCAAATGTTGATTTCATCTGCAAATTTAGACACCAAAATATTTTAATTAGATTCTCAAATATGGAATAGTATGGTCATTGGCAGAGAAGCTTTGTAGAGTTTGTTTGGAAGTTTTACACTCTCTTAGTAATTTGGGTGAAATGCCAGGGAAAATAATGATTACAAAGGAAGACTGTTTTCTTGCAGATGCCAACTGTACTTCTTTGAGTCACAGAGAACCATCTGGTCATCTGGGTTTGATGCTGTCATGATGTGCTGTGATATTATTACACTGCTTATCTTGATGCATGAGAAGGATACAGATTTAAGGTAAATCAAAACATGCCTCACATACATATATTTTTGATGTCCAACTATGCATTACTTTGGGGGTTGAAAACTTAAGGATTAATTTCACATTGAGTGAAGCCAAAGCAAAACATTTTCAGTCCAATAATTTCTGAAATAACAAAGGTAGATTTAGAATTGATCTTCAGATTTTTATTTAAAAAAAAACAAAACAAAACAAAAAAAACCTTGATAAAACTTTGCTCAAACAAGTTTATCTACTTCCACTGCAATTCCTCTCCATCTCTCTCACAAACACAAGGCTCGTGCAATCCCCTCTTCTCAAAACACAATTTCAACATCAGCTACCAGTGTTTTGCTTCTAGATGTAAGAAATTAACTTTTTACAACAAGAAGAATCATTCACTGGCACAACTTCTCCAGGGACATTCTTCAGGGACATAACAGAGTCCACATTGCTGGAGGTTTTCAAGATGCAAGTGGACAGGGTGCTAGATAATCTGACCGTCCTTTGCCACAAAAGAAAAAACAGCTACATCTAATATCTAAAGCAACCTGTGAGAGCATCTTTCCTCTAATTTGTGTTTTAGAAATCACAGAAAACAAAGGAGCAGGATATAAGTAGAAAGACTTGAAAACATACTTCAAAAGAACTTTTTTACAGAGGCACAAGGGGTTTTTTTCCACAATATTAACATGAAGCAGCAGGCAAAAGAGAATTATGTATTTGAAGAATAACAAGTTTTTAAGCTGCAAGAAGTAAACCACCTAGAATGTGTATACCTCCAAGGAATATTCTGCTATACAAGATAGTCACTGCAGATTACTGATGCTGTGCTATTTCCAACTGTTCCTCTTCCAAAGGTAAGTGAAAAAAATATAGTTCAAGATGGTGGCAGGCAGTGATTTGAAGCTAATTTTGTACTTTCATCTCCTTTTCCTCTACTCACCTTCTTTTCACCCAAAGTCAAATTTTCCTGTAAGACAGTTGGTGCTTGCCCAGGAAACATTGTAAAAAGCTTTTAAACAGGTATGTCATGACCATGAGCCAACTCCTAAGGAGAAAGAGCAGAATGTATCTCACAATCCCAAGGCTAGCATGCTTCTAAACCAATGTCAAGGTAATGACATATGTCAGAAACCATACATAGAGTTCTTCTGATATTGCAAATAGAGTTTGCGTCAAACAACCTGGAAACAACAGTCATTTTATTTTTCTCATGTTACTACTTGTCTACATTATTGTGTGATTTTGATACATAAGAAGTATAATAAGTTTAAATGAGGAGTTCTGTGTCATGCAGACAAGATGATTATTCTTTTTTAGAAAGAATTTATTCCAGGATGTTGACTTCAGTTCAGTGATTCCTCCTCTGCCTCTTTCACTCTGCCCCACTTGAGAAGAGATGAACATGTGTGGAAAAGAAGGGAAAAAGTTTGCCTTTGAACAATGCAGAGAGGGTGGGGACAAAACTATCAAAGATATATAAATATGAAATAAAGAAGAAACATAGATTATAGAAATTTTTTAATTACTACTGCAAATAATAAGCAGAGGGAAACATTAAGTGGCCAGCAGCTAAAAACAACTGTCATGCTAATTAATATCAGAGTTATGGTTACCAGGACAACAATAGCTCCCCTAACTTTTCTTCTTTTAGTGTATTTCTTATTTTCACTGAAAACTTCTTTCTTTTTAGTAGCTTGGAAACTTAAGCATCTCTATTGGTACAAAGCACCTCTGAGCATTGCAGGATCCTTTATGGGAATCCTGTATGTTCAGCATGGAGCTGTCAGACTCACTACACACACTTTTACCTTCTCAAGAGTTTACAATGTTAAACTGTTTTAAAAGCTAGAGCTCCATATCTTTCTTTCTAACATTCATTGCATATTTCTAGCACTTGAAAGTCCCTAAAACTTATTCTCTCAAGCATCGTTGTCCCATTTCAGGACCAAACAGGGCACATATTTCCATCTGTACGGTCACCCTTGAAATCAATGAGCAATGCAAAGCTTTCTCCCTGTAGAGATTAAACAAACCACACAAGTTTGTTCAGACCAGGCCTGGGAACAGAAACCAGGTCTTTTGCATGACTGCACGATGCATTACTGAAACGTTACTGTGCTGACCTTTGGTCTTGGTCACAAAACATTCCTGATAAATCATCTTGATTAATATATTTTGTTTGGGTTTTGCTTTAAGGCTTGGCCTGCTGTTTATTTAAATGATTCTCAGGTATTCCTGCCCTTGTACTCACCAGTGTCTACTTGCACTGTCTGGCGAGGAAGAGTTGTTGCATTGAATCTCAGAGGAGGTGCAATCTTTAGAATTATTTTAGGCTGAAAATTGAATTGGATAAACAAGAAGTACTACTGCTACATTGCTTGGATGATTTGCAAAATAACATGCAGAAATGCAGAAAAACATCTTATAGCTAGGAACAACAAACATGTTGAAGGGACAGAGAGAATGAGTAGCATGTGCATAGAGGTATCTTTCCCTAGGATTTCCCAAAAGCAGCTTGGGGAGAGGAAATTGGCACATACTGATGAGGAATGCTTGAGTGGAATAAAGTTATGCTAATCATAAGGCTGTAAAATATGTACTGCACAGCTGGAGGCAGAAATCAGCGCACTGCTCTTACTGAGCTGAGTGCAAACCAAAGAAATCTAGATACAAGACTGAAAATTTCTTGAGATTTTCACATTGCGTGATCACACAAAGAATTAAGATTCACTAAGAGCTGATAGTCTTAAGTTCTGTCCTTTAATTATATCATCCCAATAATATCTTAGTGCTCTGCTGATAATTACAAAAAATATTTCAGACTTTTTTCAAAGAGCATTTTGAGGAAATATTAAGGGTTTTTTTTGTTGCTGTTTTGCAGAATCAAATGAGAGGACACAGTCTTAAGCTGCGCCAAGGGAAATATAAGTTGGATATTAGGAAAAAGTTTTTTATGGAAAGAGTGATAAAGTACTGGAATGGTCTGCCTGGGGAGGTAGTGGAGTCACCATTCCTGGCTGTGTTTAAAAAAAGACTGGATGTGGCACTCAGTGCCATGGTTCAGTTGAGATGTTAGGGCTGGGTTGGACTCAATGATCTTGAAGATCTCTTCCAACCTAATGATTCTGTGGTTCTGTGATACTAGAGCCAGGATTACGATCCAAATATCATGACTGCTTTATATTCAGACAAAAAATATGAACAAAAGATTTTGTACATAAGAGCATATTAATTTTAAAAAAAGCTTTTAAAAATGTAATAGAAAAAAATATTGGCAGCTGTCCTACAGCATCAGAAATACACATGCACCAATACTTCCTAAGGACTGCATACTGTAACTGCCAACTACAATCACAAACATATGACCTCATTCATAAAAGTATGATCTCAAAGCTCATGCCCTGTATCTACTTTCTTTAAATTAGTTGACATTAAGGACAGATTCCATATCTGGGGAAGACAACCTAGCTTTGGAGTATTTGCAATGCTGCACCAGAATCTGTTTTGATTTTTACCACTAGGCTGCTAGATAATTCTAATCTCACCATCAATTATGAAGGATTCTTATGACAACCTTGATTTTATAAAATTAGGTTATCTTCCAGCCTGTGGACATTTTCCTGTTGCATTCTGGGTTAATCCACGTGTAGAGCTCACTTCTGTCAGAATGACAAAAACCAATTGATTTTGTTTCATGGTGTATTTTTATCAATGCTCTCCGCTGCTCTTAGCCAGTCTTTGACTGATAGGGTGTTAGAGGAAAGGTCCATTAATTGATTTGTAAATAATTACAGCTAAGTCTTCACTTTTGACTAGATATCAATAAAGGCCTATTCTTTTTTCACTGTTGAATGCTTTTAAATAAGCTTCAGTGTCCAACTTTCAGCCACAAAATTCATTAAAATCATTAGATACTTTTAGAGTAGCATCCACTGGTGATAGCAAAGGCAAGAGTGTGTCAGCATTTCTCTTATACCACTTACAGGGATGGATTAGAGAGAGAAAAATAAATAAACAAATAACATGCCTGGGAAAAAAAAAAGGCAAATCAATTATTTCTTAAAGTGGGATTTATTTTCAGACCTGGTGGAATTTTGTCAGCTGCACAGAATAAAAACAAATCATATGCAGTACTCAGCACATGTGTTTCTACACATGCAAAGCATAACCATTCATTACCTGTGGGCACACATGGACACAGGTAGTCTGCCCACCCATGTTTCCAGCAATTTTTGAACCTGTTGACTAAATTCAGACACATTTAACAAAGTACCCAGAGTCTCAAAGCCAGTAAGTTCCCACAGATTTTGTGAAAATAAGCAACAGGGTATGCGCAAGGGACACCTACTTAGTGCCCCAATGGGACAGAAGTCTGCAGAAAGAGCTCCACGGCACTGAACACTTGAAAATTGCACCCATCTGGGGAAAAAAAACCAGCCAAAGGGGCTAGAAATTAGATACACACACACACATATCCCCTGTTTTCTAGGCCCTCAAATGAGGGGACAAAACAGTAGTCAGAACTCATGTATCAATCAGCATCTGCTCTCGGAAACCCTGGTTTCACTGATTTTAACAGTCCTGGGTTTAAGGTTCCCATCTTCTCCTTAGCACCTCATGCATAACAGAAAACCCTGAGCACAAATGTGAGTTTACAGAGGAAAGTAGAAACTCAAGGCTGAAAAGTAGCTATATTTTAGCAACTTTCATAGTCTTAATATATTGAAGCTGCAACAAGAGCATATTGAAGTTGTCACACACACAAAGTACAAATACCATTAATACAAGCAACTGGATCATATTTTGAGACTGCATTTCAAGTGGTCAGCACAAGGCAAGGAAAGTTATATTTAATTCTCTGTACATAATGCCAAAAAATGAGATATATAGTCATATCAGGAAACTGCCTGTTCAGCATTATAAAACAATTGACCAGAAAACCTTCTTTATTGCTGCTTTCCAGTAATAGCCATCTCCTTCACACTAACAAGCACACAAGATTTCCACCTAGTCAACAGAAGAGAAAGGTGTTCCTACAACTGTGCAAGTTTACTGTATAATTTTGTTCCTAATATCTCTTCCAGTTGTCAATCCATGCTTTCTATCTGACCAATATCTACGAGACTTTCAGTTCCCCCACCTTCACTGGAAGCAACCTTCCAGAAACAGCTTAAGCTGTAATGCACCTTAACAAAAAGCTGTGTGTCAGCACACCATCAGGTCCATGTATAAAGCACAGAAATAGCAGAGATTTGTGGGTTACAGCCTCTTTCCTGTGACATTTCCCATTTTATACCCAGCCAGTGCATGCTGAGCATCCCACACATAGAGCCATTTCAGGTACACTGCTCACAGGGTAAATATATGAGTCACTCTCACAGCACATTTGCCCTAAGACTTATAAAGAGAAATTCATTAAGAAAAAGAGGCAAAAATCCCTCTTGCTCTAATAGCAGAAAGCTGGAAAGCTCAAAGACTCCCAGTCTCACAGATCCAGGGGAGGCTATAGCTGGGGACAGTAAAATCACACTTCCCAAAGTGTGATTCCCAAAGGTCTCCTAAGTCCTGGTCTCCTTATCCAGCCCATACTTGTTCAGCTACAATGGCACCTACGGACACTGTTCTGCTACCAAGAGGAAAGTTCACAGAAGACTTAGCAAGCCAAGACAGAGGGAGGCTGTCAGTTACAGCCTGGCCATCTTGCATGGTCCTTGTGCCCTTGTCCCACTTAGAGGAGCCACTGAGTTGCTTCAGCAAGATTTGAGAAATGTGCAGATGTGTTAAGTAGCTTCATTCCACCTGAAACATAACTAATCTCACATTTGATGTCAGCCCTACACATGGGGAAGGTTTTCTGAGGAATACTTTGTCAAGGACAGCAGTACAACCTCCTACCCATGAAGCAAACGAACCTCTTACCTAATGGGTATTTTTCCTCAGTCATAGTAGGATGCTTGGGTATTGTTAAGGATTTAATGGGATACCCAAATGTAACTTAGATAAACACACTGTGAGGAAAGAAAAGCCAACAGTGTGTTTCAGTTAAAACCTCTCTAACCTAAGAGTCTCTCTTTAAGCCACTCAGAAAAGCCTTTAAAATCTGATAATCACTTAATAATATTTCACACTTGCTGCTCAACCTGAAAACCTCAGCGACAGCCTTTGTAAACTGTGGCACCATTCCTGTTCCAGATGGCTTGCAAAATAATTTATAAACAACAAAGTTCAGCAGGTTCATACCAGCTGTTGAATTCCAGCACTTTGGCCACCCACTTCAGCACAACTGAGAGCTTTCAATCAGTTTCTTCCTCTCATGGGGCCTTCAAACAGCACCAGAGCATGTGTTCAACACCCTCTCAGAAAATAGCCAGCCAAATAGGGAGGGTCAGTGATCTGGGCAACTCTATAGCATACTCACAGCATGCTCACACTGCCTTTCTCCTTTATTTTTTTCAATACATAAACCTAGTTGAGAACAAGTAGGAAGATGTCCCAGAGTTTAAAACACACTTTTGTTAAAACACACAGTTCCTACAAAACAGTTCCAGTTTGCCGTATTTCAAATACTGACTTATAATCTTCACAGCAGGAATATACTGTAAATGAAAGCATAACATCTCACAGGGTAAGAATGGCTTTTTTTAATGGTTTAACTAAATGTATGCTAAGTGTTATAAGAAATAGAGTATGTCAAAAAGGGCCTTCTCTGTACCTGATAGATTTCCATGGCTATTTCAGTTTCTCTCTCTGCACTCCTGTTTCCTTGCTGGTGTTTACATTGGCTCTGTTTTTCTTGTGTCCCTTCAAAACCTCCTTGTCCTGGATTGGCCTTTGGGGCAGAGAGGAAAAAGGAAGAGATATTGCTTCACAGTCACTTTAAAGGTCATGCAGTCTGAACTGGACAGGGACAAATTCCAAGTCAATTTAAGCTCCTCTGATCGTGGGCATATCCACACAAAGTATTCTGGAAACTGCACGACAACATTAAGGTTGCATTAAGCCAAATAAAATATACCCTGCCTGTCACCATAGCTGATTAGCCCAGGCTCAATGCCCCATGAATCACAGACATATGGTTTCCAGGACGCTCAGCATAAACAGAGCAGTATGGAAGCATGCCCTAAGTACTAAATACATCTGCAAAGGGTGTCAGGGCATCAGCACATTCAATCGATCCAGGACAGCAGCCCCCAGTGTATCTCATCATTTCAGCTGGTGAGAAAGAGGTAACTTGTCTCCTGAAGAGCTTAGTCCTAGCTTGGTAAGCTTTTTACAAATTAGGGCTGATTTGAGCTTGTTTGCTGGCCACTGCTGATAAGATGTAGCATGCTGTGGTCTGCGGATATGTTTTCTTGCTTCAGCTTACACCAGCACACTGAGCCTGAAGGGATGACTGGCAAGAATAAGGTGCTTGTGGTGGAGGAGACCACCTCCAGGCAAGCATGAAACTGAGAAAAGTGTTCCTTAAAAAAACATTCAGCAGCCCACAACTCCTGGAGCAACAAACAAAGCCAGTCTGACGCCGAGGTTTGTGTACCATCTCAGTAACCAATGGCCAGTTAATGCTGGATTCTTCTCCAAGGCATTCTCCTCCTCCCACAAATCCTGTGGTTTCCACAGCATACACAAATTTATCAAAATGAAAATAGCACAGTTTTGCTGTACGCTAATGTTTAAACATAATTTGTATTGAGCTATTGTATAAACATTGCTTAAAAACTAATTGGGGGCTTTTAATGGGTTTATGTCCTGCTCACAGTTGCCAAGAACTATCAGTGTGCTGAGGAGGAAAAAAGATTCCTTTAGTTTTGAACACAGTAGAGGTTTTTAAGTAAAGCAGACAACTGAAGCAATCATAAGATCTCCAGTATTTGCAAGGAGATTTTCAGTACAAGAAATGTCTTGGTAGTGCCCAGGAACCTTAAAAAAACCCACAGGCTACAAGTTTCACCAGCAAGGGTAATTTCAGTAGCACGCTGCAATAAAACAGTGTTGCAGAAGCTGGAGGGCAACACAAGCAGATCCCACAGAGGGATCCCAAACTGCAGAAGCAACCCTTTCACTTGTGGAAACAGCCCAAAGGTCTCCATGACACCTGCTGTTCCTGTGTTGTGCTCTCAAGGAAAGGTTGCTCCATCGGGGCTTTCCCACACCACATCAATGGCCAGCTGCAGGTTTGGACAAATTGAAGAAGCCTAAATCTTCTCTGGTATAAAGTCAAAGTTTGATGAGCTGTATTTAACAGCCTTAGAATCCAGGGAGTAATTAATAATTAATTTAATAATGAAAAGGAAAGAGAAGGAAGGGCAGAAGGAAAGATTCTGCAAACAAGCATAACTCTCAGAGGCTCACTGAGCCTTGGAAAGGTTTCCTAATAGGACAGTGAGGGCAACAGAATACAGTCAGGCATTGTCAGACAGACAGTTGTCAGGCATTCTGGGATTTTCATCCTACTGCTGCTTGATGGGAAAAGCATTAAACTCCCTTTTTCAGCTGCAAACTCTATTTTAACCCTGTGCCCAGGAAAGTTAAAATTCTTTTCTATTCAAAATGTAATTAAACCACAAAATGCAGAAGTGTCTAGGGATATACAAAACAAAAAACTATGTAAGTTTAAAAAAATATAGAAGTCCATCTAGTAAGGGATTAATTACAAGGAATCTGGTTTTCGATTAGCATCTTGTGCAGTAAGATCAAAACCAACAATTCTGGTGTTATCTAGATAGTAATAAGAGTTAAATCTGTATTCATGGAACAGTAAGCTCAGAATTTTTAAACACAATTGCCACCCTATTGTAGGTCTCAACTTATGCTTGAACATGATCCCAAATCAGCAGATTTTCAGATTGACATCTAAAATTACACAGAACACAATTTTGTTATCATAACGGGGTTTTCAACCCCCTTTTGTTCAAACTGAGACAGGTTGAATTTAACCTTTTGCACAGCACTAAATATGAAGGGATAGGGAAGGAAGGAAGAGAGAGACAGAGGGACAGGGGGTGGAAAATTACAGGAAAACCACCTCCCCAGTACTGTTCTGTTGTCTGCTCCTCACTCCTCTGGGAGATGTCAGACAGCACAGCAGTCCTTGTCCTCAGTTTGCAGAATTAACAAATGCAACACAAAGTCTCAGCACCGGTGGTAGTGGAAGAAATAGGCTGGACTAAGCTCTGGCTGACCAGACAAGCACTCCATGGACGTACTTTCTCACATGTCATGTGTTAAAACACTCTTTTTTCCTCTGCAAGTGGTAAAGATAAGGTAGCAGAGCAGGGCTGCTGTGCCTTACATGCAGCGTTAGGCATGTGGCTGAAGGCAGACAGCTTGCAACCACAGAAATAGTTCGGGTAGCCAGTAAATCAATATTTGTGTGTTATTGTTCTCACATACATCCCATTTGCTGATCCAACACTTGTTCCCGCAGAAACAGGATCAGAAGCAGCCGCCAGCAGCCAGCAGGCAACCAGAGCCAGCTCCCCCTGGAGCCAGCGCACAGGTGTGCTGCCTCCAACCAGCAGGCAAAGATCTATCGCCTCTTTTAATTAAGGAATAATCCCTTTACATTATAAAAAGAGCTTGTAGAAGGGGGCACTGTTTCCTCCAGCATTCCTCCTCTTCGCAAAATATCACGGCTCTCTCTCCCCAGCATGCAGCAGCTGCTTTGCGTGACTCCTTGTCCTATTTCTGAGCAAACCAGACCAAGAAACACCATCTTCATATGTGACTGCCAAAGAGGTTCCCTTCCCTTACAGTACAAGGAAATAGAAACTAAGAGGAAATCAAGGACATTTTCTGATACTGTGCATTCAGCCGTGCTTTACTCTACACCTCAGTCTAGCAGAAGCAGTCATCATTTTGGGACAGCAGCAACTCAGCAGCTGTGAGGAGATCAGAGATGGGCTGCACCCATCAGGTGTGAGGGTCCTGAGAGAAGAGGTTACTGTTGTAATGTATCTGCTCTCTCTTGTCTTTGAAAAATCATAGAGACCAGCAGAGATGTCCCACACCTGGAGCAAGGCCTGCATTGTACCCACGTCCAGAAAAACCTTAAGGACAATATGGTGAGTTGTTAAAGAATGGGTATAAGGGATGGCTGGCCTGCCTTCACCAAGGGAGTACAGCTTTTTGTCACCAGTGATGCGACACGAACCAGACCAGCTGGGGCAGCAAATCGAAATAGGGATGGGAACCATTTTCTGGAGCAAGCCCAGAAAATTACTTTAGTAAATAGCCGGAGCCAACAAAAGAACGTAAGCCAAACACAATATGGGGCAAACTCCAAAGACCCAACAATGGGGCAGAAACAACTATATATAGACTTTAGCCCGGACAATGAACCAATGAATCATTACATTACCATATATGTAAAGCATTGTTAATCAATCATATTCAAGAACTAGAACATAACCTTATATGATACAACTTCATTAATGTAACCGTTTCCATAATTCCGTTCTTCTCTCCATGTCTAACCAAATGTTCTTCTTCCTAGTATCTCATTTCCCACAGTCTTAGATGTATGCCCACTTCGTTGTCGACCAGGGCCAACCCACTCCTGATCCCTCATTGCCCAACTCCCACAGCTTTTAATCATACCAACAGCCCCAGCACTCTCTCATTGTATTCTTGCATAAGGGGAAGTTATGGATGCTATTACACTACCAAAAAGAAAATAATGTAGAAATATGTAATTCCCCTCTACATTCCCGAAGATATATTTGTAACTTTTGTACAAAATAAAAAATCCTCATGTGCTTAAAATCTGCACAAGATAAAAGAGTCACCACAAGTAATCCATCTGCAATCCAGCCCATTAGAAAAGCTCATGTCAGGATTATCAGACTTGATCTGACAGAAAAATCTTCTGGAAAATATACACATGGATGACCAACTTCTAGAAGCTTTTGTCAGCCCTACAGACAATTCCTCCTACAGGCCCAAGACACCAGCCTTCTGTCCTTTCCTTATCTCACCCAGCAAATGAATGTTATTAAATACACAGTCTTTCTTCAGTGGGCTACACAAACAAAATACACACAGTTAATTAATGCTGCAGTCATTTCTTTGATCTTCCAGTGAAAACAAAATTTAAAAGTCATACTATTTCAGCCTAGAAGCTTAGAGTTAAAAAGCTTAGGAACTCATCCGGGACTTCGAATCCAAGAATCATTTGGCTGATGTCATTAAAAGAGCTGAATTAGACTTGTAATTATTCCCTTATGAGTCCTGCCGTCTATCTGAGAAAGAAGGGTATTAATTTCTGTCCTCAAAATTTATTTCCTTTAGTGAAAAAAGCAGAAGGGTTAGGGTGAGCAAGAACTTGGTTTTTCTGTGCATCTGATAGAATACAAGAAAATAAGTGTCAATAGAGGACAAGATCTCTGCCAGTCAATAGGAGCCATGCCTTGTGTGTTTAAATGGCAGGGCAGTTTCCCTGAGATCCTCAGCATAAATCCCATCTCCACAGTTCCAGCTGGCTGTCCACTGCTTAGTGCAGTAGCACTTCATTAACATGTAAATGCTTGACAGTTATTGGGCTTAAGTACATCTGCATATTTATAAACAACCATTCCAAACCACATCCCCATTTAAGGAAACTACTTAATGACACTGAACCCGAAGTCTCTCTCATATCCATCAAACAATAAACTGCAGCCAGATTAACTCATTTTATATTTGTATGGTACTTTTAAAAATACTTCTCACATAGCTAAATCAAAAAAATGTGTCAGTCGATTTTTTTTTTGTGGAAAACTTTTCTCTTTATTAAATCCCATTTTTCTATTGAAAAGGCAAAAATAACTCAAAAAAAAGTTATGCTTTAGAAATCAATATAAGGTAAATTTATAGCAATAAAACACAAACATCCAGGAAACCATATTTAATGTTTTATCCGTAATCTATAAAATATTCAGTCAAAATATGCCACCTCTGTATTTTGAAAGCAAAAGTTTGAGAAGCATCAGACAACCAATGCACAAGAATCAAAAGTTGCCCTAAAAATCTACAGACTTAATTCTTTGCTCACAACAAAAATTCTGCACATCTAAGGATGACTTCTTGTGTGTCCCCCAATGTCACATCATTGAAGGCACATATCAAACCCAGCATAGACACCCCTACTTCTAGCAGCACATTCTATCCAAAGCATCATGAATTTTAACAGTCCCATAAATTTGGCCATGGAATCAGTTTTCTCAAAAATTTTCATGATTATATTTAGTGAAAAGAATAAAAAAAAAAAAAATCAGAATTTATTTTTAAGCAGACAAAACCACACCAAAGCCAGCATGTCACAAACCAAGCCATGAAATATTAGAGACACCTACATGGACAGTTCCTGCACATGAACTGTAAAACTTAGTATTTTGTTACAGACAAGAGGTGAACATGAGCTGTACTTGCACGTGCAAAGAAAGTACAGGTCTGAAAGCCAAATGTCTTCTCTGTAGAGACCTAATCTGGACAATCTCTGCTATATGGATTACATAAAAAGCTCCATTGCATCTCCTGCTTCTGGCCCACCACCTACAGAAACACTTTTAAGGATAACGGTGATGAGGAGAAACTGAAATATCTGAAACACTAGCACAGTAATTTGAAGTGTTACATAAATACCACAGTAAAATACAGAAGCATAAGCGTTGCAAGCTCTACTTTGCTCGTATTTGGCTGTATCTATATCACTGTATCAGAGTCAAGTACGTTCTCAGCTCTCTCTGGAGTTCTCTAAGAAATGTCCAACAAATGAGAAGTGAAGTTCTGGAACAGAGAAGATGCGCCATAACAACTACCATTGCAGAAAAAATTAACTTATTAGGACAAAAGTACAAAAGTCTGTGAAACTGAACCTAAGAATTCATGGTGGGTTTTGCGAGGTTGTGGTTTTTGGGGTTTTTTTTAGATCAAGAATATGTGCAATAAACCCAATATGCCCAAATAAACAAAATATGAAAAAATTTATAGACAACACTCATTAAAAACTGAGTGTTTTTCATTTACAGGAGCTAAATTTGCCTGCATATTTCCCATTCTATGTGTAGGAAATACTGCAGAGCAAGAGTAGCTACTACAGCAACACAGATATGCACATATTTTTGTCTACACAAGGGATGTCGAAGCTCAATTACAAGATAATTCCATATACAATTCACGTTATATACTATGCTCATTCTCAAAATATAAGAAAAAATTGAAGATAAAACATTTTCATGAGAAGATACTTATATCGGTTTTGTGTATTTAAGATGAGCTTTGTTCTTTCTCCACACTTTGATTCATTTTTCATAGCGTCCAATTAAGAATAGGAATGCACCCAACTAGGACTTCCTTTGTTCCCATTGCCTAAAATTTGGCCCCATTACAGCACATAAAGATTAAAGATAGCATTTTAAAATCTCCCAGCACATTTTAGCTTTTAAGACTCCTCTTCAGAACCATACTCAGAAACATTGTCTCACTGGAAGTCAGTGAAGCAGCCTTCAATGTTTAAACTTTTTATAAAAATATTGGCCTTAGGAGTCTTCAATCTATTTGTAATTTCTGAAGGTTTTACCACCAGCCTAGAACTTTTCCCTCTGGTATATCTTCCTATAAAGAATTTTTCTTTTTTTTCAATTGAAAAATACTTCACTAAGAAAATACTGGAATACATGGTGGGATGGTTTCTTTTATGAGCAACTGGTTTGGGGTTTTTTGAAGATAAAAAGTTTAATTTTGTGGTACCAGTTTACCACTTAGGCACTCCTTTTCATTCTTGTACCAGTGATGACACAGCTGATGAAATAAAGACCTTATTGCAGGCAACATACTAATGGCATCTCATCAGCAGCACAATTTAATTTTGTGACAGCTTACTGTTAAGACAGAAAGCTGGTTCTTACATGGCCCTTTGATGATGCTTACCTTTCTACCTGAACCTCCAAATGAGAGAAATGCTGCCTACATGAGATTTAATATCAACATGACAAATCACATGTTCATAAATGATGAACACAGTATACCAAAATTACTGAGATCATCACTGAGTTTCTTCTCCTGTACCTCGGTGTGTGCTTACAACTGAGCTCTTCCTGGTAAAGTAAAAGAAAATAATGGATCAAAGAGACTGCAAAAAGACATCAGTGTCATGCACCTGGGACATACCATGACCTCTGAATCACACAGTATGTGCCCAGTATGGGGCAAAAAATAAGGCTACTGAGTAGACTTTTTGGAGTACACTATGGTTAAAACATCTTTTTATCAGGAGTGCCAGGTGGAGAGATGCTTGGAAGCAGTCCCTTATAACTGAGGCTGAGATAAATCTGCTCCTTTCAAGCTTCATCATTTTGCTTAAGGTCAATACCAAGGATATGGAAGATAGAAAAAGACCAAGAAAGCAAAATATTGCTCCAAAGAAATACTCCTTAGTTTCTTCCTTTGATATGATGTGTTAACCAGAGTTTAGGGTCTTTGAAAAGACCCTGAAAAATCATGTTACCCCTTTTGACAAAACCAGCTTTGAAGACCACTGAGTAAACAATCTCATTTTAAAAATGAACACCCACACAGGCAACTTGGATTAAGTTCTAGTTTATTTCTATTACTGAACAATATATATATTTAAAAAAAAAGAAAAAGAAAAAAGTGCAATTATATAAGACACAGATATACAAGATAGGAATGTGAAATAGAGAAAGCAGATCAGACCCAAAGCATATCTGACCAGCATACTCTTACCAGCACAGCAGATTATTGCCCACTATGTACAGCATACTTTGAATATGCTAACAACAGAACATTTTGAAGAAAATCAAAGTTTATTACACTTTCTTAGTCTTTTACAAAACTAATACTTTAATAATACTAATAAGCGCCCTCAATTACTAAGTGGGTCAGATATTTTTATTTTCAAAGAGCTATTTTCCAGCAAATTAAACTGTTTGGCCTGAGATTTTGCTTTTCTATAAATATAAACTTCAGTTTTCAAAAACAAATGAATTCAAGAATACACACTGTAAAATCCTAGTGCACTTTGGGAAGCCTTAGAAGATGCTTGCTTTGGATCAGGAACTGGCAACATGCCTGTCAGCTTTGAACATGCCTGTTTTTTCTTTCTACTTTTTTTTTTTTATTTTTTTAAACTCAGAATCTTCTCAGATCTCTCTACTTGGTAGAAAGTTTAAATCTGTGCACAAACACTTTGTAAAAATAACTTAAATTTCAATACATAAATTCTCTAAGTTTGTGCTGGCAGGGCTTTCCTTGCAAGTGCCACTAAAAAGCTGCTGTTAGGCTGCAGAGGATCACTCTGCTCCTCAGTTAGTGAAGTACCACAGAGAATTGCAGGAAAGAATTAATTATTTTGCCCTCATATCAGGGCTGGAACAGCATACAGTTAGTGCAATTTGCTCTTATACTGCATAAAGGGAAAACAAAACATCAAATAGCTTGTCAGTTTAAAGACTGCTTTCTCTTTGAGGGGAGGGAGAGGTGAGAAGGGATGTATATGTAAATGAGGCAGACAAACTACAGAGAAAAAAGATGCAAGCATATAATTAAAATCTGTATCATAATACCTACATACAACGTACCCACTGAGATTACAGGACCAATATTGATTCTAGCATCAAATTTTTCAATGTTTCATTTTACAACTTAACAACTTTCTTTAAAAATATGCTTTTCATGTGCAATCTCTATAATAGCACAATGGGCCCAAGATGATTTTTCAAACAAAGATAGACTTTTATTGAACAGCAAGTGAAAACTTCTTTTAAACTCTGATGCCAGCTCTTTGGTGTGATTCAAGCAGCTGAACATCTGAAGCCACACAGTTTCATTTCAGCTTGCACAAAACCAGAAGTTTTTCTGTGTATTATGGTGTAAAGCTACATAATGAGTGTCTGTCAGAGCTACATGGCCAGGTGTTGAAGACAGATTCACATTTGGGTTTGACCTGAGCAAATTTTGCAATTTTTAGGTGACACTCCTGAAACTATTTACTTCTGTATTCAAAGGCAGTATTAAAAAAGGGAAATGGTCATCTGATATGGAGAAGTTATTAATTCCTCAAACATTTTTACCTGTGTTTTGTTTCTTCAATACAATCGGGACTTTTGACTTGGTAAGAAAGAGGTTTCTTCAAACAAAAGGAAAAGCTGCATCTTTACTAAATCAAAACAGATTTGGACACTTGTCATTCTCCCAAAATGCAGATGATTATGAGGCTTAAGACAAGAAACATAAGCTTAGCAATTTTATTTTTTTTTCTTAAGGCTCTGGCTGTCTCATATGTCAGACAGGCATGTGTATTATGCACATCCAGCAGGGGACAAAGATCAGAAATTTAAAGGAGCTATTTGTGATTTTGGATGGGATGTGGCACACAGATGAAAGAGCAAACATTTTTCCCCTTGGTTTAATGCTAGCACTAAATTCCTAAATTAAGCCCAGCAGGAAATAAACATCCACCACAGATTTCAAAAGATATCTCACATCTTTGTATTAAAACGTGTTATTTTAAGAGTCCCAAATGCTGCACATCTGATTTTTATTAAGTCCAGAGCCAACATAGGAAGTGTTATTTGACTTTATTTTAAAAGCGGAAAATATCAGTGGACAATGGGATGTAAATTGCAGGAAGGCAAAACAAAATTGAAGAGTATGAGATAATGGGCCTGATGCTATTATCTGTAGGAATACTAAGGCCACAGGTTTCAAAAAATTACTTTCATGACCTTGAGAGCTCACACAGACTACAGAATATCATGTTAGCAGATTGTCCAGGGGGAGTGGAAGGACAACAGTCTCAATTTTTCCCTTCCAAACAGACTGGGGATATGTTTCTGATATTAATTTCTGATCTGCTTCTACACTACATAGCTACAATGTTGTACTCCAAAGGAGAACAAAATTAAACATCACTCCACATGTTCCACACATTTCATATGTGCAGTTCTTGGTGAAAAGAATAATTCTATGTCCATATACCAATGCATATACCAATTCATATACCAATGCAGTTAAAAGTTCCAACTCTGAAAATTCTCTTTATAAAGTCTAAAACTACCAGGATAGTACTTTTCTCAGCTCAATCACAATACACTAAGCTTTTATTTTGGAGTTTGCAGATAACTTTTTTTTCCTCTTTTCTCCCACTGACTTTGATAATGTTTTGGGATTAAAACAAGGAGTAGACAGCTCCCATGAGATGAAAGATATAACTGCAAAGAGCACCTACTTAGAAGATTAAAAAAACCCCAACAACCTCCTGGAGTTTGAGATGCTGTTATGTATTCATTTAAAGAAACACTCCCTTGAAGGGGCTTAGAGTTCAATATTTTAAATAAGTTTCTGCTTTAAAAACTCTAATTGGAAGTAAAATGCCTTTTTAAACTGCCAAGCTGATCAAAATTATAACAGTCCATTCCCAAGTAGGCATTTTTACAGGCAGAAAGAATAGCTTCAAGTTCTTCTGAAAACAGTGCCAGTAATAAAACCTAAGCTTCTCTCATTTATGGCCAATTGCAATTCCCAGCAACCCTTACTCCAGTGACACCATTTCAACAAGGTTCCACCCTTCGCTCCTCCATCAGCTAACTCCCAGAAGGGCACAAAGCCTGAGCCATGGTTCAAGAGGTTCAGCCAACCTCTCAGGCCAGACAGAGCACAGAGCACAGACCTGGTAGGCTCACACATCTCTCAGAAAGGACTAATTTATCTTCCTCTTCTAGCCAGTCCATTATTTCATAGCATTTTTATAGCTTTCCCCTTCAAATTCTGCCCAAATCTGCTATGGCCAAGAAAATCAAGTGTTATTGGGTGAAGGGATAAGGCAGAAGGGGGAGGGAAAAAAAAAAAAGGGAGAGAGGAGGGGAAAAAAAAAAAAAGTCTTGTTTTCTTTGGGAAGTAGGCTAAAGACTTTGACAGCAGGCAGAATTGTGTGCACATGAATGAGCTTTCTCACACTCCTGGGTCAGCTGACCCAGAGGAGAAAGAAGACCTTTGGTTTCTGTTCCTGACACCACTTCTGCATCCAGTGTAAGCCAAGCTGATTTATGTTTCCATTTGTGCAGGCTTAGAATAAGCCCATATTAACTTACATACATCTTCCACATTGTGGACAAGAGTAATTTATTAGGTATAACAGGCTTTGAGATCCCTGGGTAAAAAATGCAAAGAACTAACACAGTAGTTTCTAACTCAGGGCCTGATTGGCATCAGCAGATTTGCAGACTTCTTCAGGTACCTACATTCACCAGCTTGTGTCTCCAAGTTACAGGTCTCATTTTATTTTAAGTTTCCAGTACCTGCCAACTTGACAAATCCACCTCTGTGAGGTTTCAGCTGTGAAGTGGTATTGGATTCACTAGGAACTCAGGTTAAAAATTATGCAGGACCTTAAGAAAATGCTGACAAAACTAGAAGCAAATATCAGTTAACATCCAGAGCTCATCTCTCATAAAAGAGCAATGAAACTACACTTAGAACTCCCTGAATGTTGCAACCTAAAAGTGTAATAATATGCACCATCTTTGCAAAAGATGAGTTCATCCTTTGCAAGTTTTCTGTTTGCATACATTATAGTAAAAAACATAAAAATTGTGTTTGCTGTTCTTTGTCAACTTCAGAATCTAGGAAAAAATGTTACTTCCTTTCATTACATTTTTTACCTCATTAATGTACTTAAAGTTCATATTGCTCTACAATCCTAAAATGCTGATTTATCCCTTTATATTGGATCCTGTGTTTCACTCCGATCACTAGGCTATTATGCAGGCTTTACCTGCAAAATTTGCCCGAATATTATGAAGCAGTAGCACTTTGTTAAACTGTTCCAGAAGTGTGAAATACAGACTTGCTTTTAAAACACAATTTCCTTTTGTTTTCAACAGTGAGTGTGACATAACTGCTATTTGTCACACTGAGTGATGTCATTGTATTATTGTGGGCTGTGGCTGTCTCTTGGACATGTCTGTGCTCAACGGTCTTGTATTTAAAACATAAAAAATACAGTTAAAATACTTTTAAAATTACAAATGTGAATTATAACAGTTTTCATGGAAATTCTTGTTTATTTTTAATGCTGCACTGCCAATGGATTTGCCACTGGAAGTAGTGAAATGCTTGAAGTTTGGTATCATTATCTCAGCATATTCAGGATTTTAAACTGATCAAATTAGAGAATTGATTTTTAAAGATTTGGCTTAGGGGAGTAGGGAGGAGATGCCTGGAAAAAAAACCTCAGTTCCATCTGCAGAGTGGAATTGATTATATGTTCTGGATGGCTTATACTCTAGAACTATAAGAAATTGCAGGTGACTTTGGTTACTAGAGGAGCTATTAGTCAGCCTGAATTATTGACATATTTTTGTGTAGTGTAGCTGCAAATACCTCCCTCAGTTTTCTTTTTCACTCTCAGAACGTAAACATTCAGACCTATCATGGAAAGGAAGGTCAAAAGAGGTTGAACACAGGAACAAGCTATTCCAGAACCTAAGATTCTACCAAAGCTAGACGTTTATTTTGCAGCCAGTACACAAGAGAAAGTTTACATCTCCTCTTCTGTTAGCTGCTCTTAAGATAATTTCATATCATGATATATAAGATATATTAAAATAAAAAAAATATATACAAAGACTGTACCACAGTGTCCAAAGAAAGTGTTACACCCTTCACTTGATGCTTAAACACCAAAGACCAAAAGGATTCACTGGGCAGCAGGAAACTATGAAAACAGAACTGAAGAAGAGATTAAGATTCTCCAATACTCTCACATCTGTGGAATGGGACATACACAGACTTAAAATCAGGCAATTTAGGAAGTCTAACACACTTTATCTCTCTTCCAAAACACACATCATAACTAATACTAAAGTTCACTGAAAGAACAAAATAAAAGAAAAAAAAAAAACTATAATTCTTTATTTATCTTTCCCATTCTATACTAACATCCAGTCCCGTAGGACATGACTGCACTCTTTCCACAAGATGCCATTCCCTTTCAATACTCTGAATCAACCATGATAGTTGAACAAATGATCATTAACTATTTGGCCTTACTCTTACTATTCAATGTGAAGTCCCATGTCTTGTTTACCATGTTCTGTTCAAAGCCTGATTTAAACAATGAATTATTCATTTGCTTGTGGGTTTTCCTACAGTGCTCATCACAACATCTGAATGCATTACAAACATTAAGTGATTCATTTTCACATCATTTTTGTGAGATGATATGAATGATATCATTGTACGCACATTACAGAAGTGGGGGCATGACACAGGGATAGCAAAGCAACTGTTAATTCCAAGTACACAAATGGAGGCTTGCAGGGGCAAGTTTCTTTGAAATACTTACATTTGTCACACCATTCTAGCCAGCTTCAGTAGTACATGTGGATCATAACCAGAGGTGGTCTCAGAGCAGGTCTCTAGAAAATGAGGAGAACAATTAGAATTTCCTTATCACATGAAAACATTTTGGTTTTAAACTATACTGTAAAATAGGTGTGATGAGTCAAAAATGTTGACAGTGGAAGGAAAAAAAATCTTAGAAGGAGCTGTTATACTGCAGAAGTATAAAAGAAGGTAAACAACAAAAGCTCAGATACAACAGATGCACCAATGCACAATAAGAATGTGCACTATGCTGCTTTTTCAGAGACCATCATATTTCAGAGGATATCTATTTTTCATTAGACAGAAGGGAAATGGAGTGACGAAGGATGAAGAAAAGTCTGAGGTGCTTAATGCCTTCTTTTCCTGTCTTTTACAGTCAGACCAGTTGATCTCAGGCTGCCCAGCCCCCTGAGCTTGAAGACAGGGAGCAGAACGAAGCCCCCATAATCCAAGGGAAAATGGTCAGTGATTTGCTATGCCATTTAGACCCGTGAGTTCATGGAGCCAGATGGAATCCACCCAAGGGTACTGAAGGAGCTGCTGGAGGTGCTCACTGAGCCACTTACCATCATTTACCAGCAGTCCTTGCTAACTGGGGAATTCCCATTGACTGGATGTTAGCAAATGTGATGCCCATCTACAAGAAGGGCCAGAGGAGGATCTGGAAAACTACAGGTCTGTCAGCCTAACCTTGATGCTGGGGAAGGTCACAGAAGATCAGCTTGAGTGCCATCATGCAACATGTTCAGGGTAACTAAGGGATCAGGCTCAGCCAGCATGGCTTTATGAGAGGCAGGTCCTCCTTGGCCAAACTTACCTCCTTCTATGACATGGAAACCTCCTTGGTGGATGAGGGAAAGCCTATGGACGTTGTCTACCTGGATGTTAGTAATGCCTTTGACACTGTTTCCCACAGCAGTCTTTTGGAAAAAATGGATGCTAATGGATTGGATGGATGCACTGTTCACTGAGTAAAACACTGGCAGATAGCCAGGCCCAGAGAGTGGTGGTGACAGGCCAGTCCTGTTCCGTGTCTTGATTGAGGACCTGGACAATGGGACTGAGAGCACCCTCAGTCAGTTTGCAGGCAACACCAAATTCACTGGGTGGGAGTCTCCACCTGGGGGAGGGTAGGAAGTCTCTGCAGAAGGACCAGGACAGGCTGGATTGATGGGCTCAGTTGTATGGGCTCAGGACAGTTGTATGGGGCTCAACAAGGTGAAGCAGTGAATCCTGCACTTGGCTCACAACAACTCTAGGCAGTGTACAGGCTTGGGGGAGAGGAGCTGGAAAGTGGCCCAGCAGAAAAGAACCTGGACATGCTGGTTGACAGTGGCTGAACATGAGCCAGTGTTGCCCAGGTGGCCAAGGAGACCAATGGCCCCGGCCTGTGTCAGCAACAGTGTGGTCAGCAGGACCAGGGCAGTGATTGTCCCCACGTACTTGGCACTGGTGAGGTCATACCTCAAGTGCTATGCTGAGTTTTGGGGCTCTCACCACAAGACAAAACTGAGGGGCTGGAGCAGGTCCAGAGAAGGGGAATGAAGGTGGGGAAGGATCTGGAGCACAAGTCTGATGAGGAGCAGCTGAGGGAGCTGGGGGAGCTGAGAGAGCTGTTCAGCCTGGAGAAAAGGAGGCTCAGGGGGTCCCCTGAAAGGAAAGTTTAGGGAGGTGGAGTTGGTTCCCTCTCCCGAGGGAGAAAGACTCACTGCACAGTGAGGAGCACACCAAGACTGCCATCAGAGATTAAAAAAGGCTTAGGATTGTATGTGTTTAAACAATAGGGACCATCTTTAATCTTTCCCTGTTGGATGTAATTTGCTCAAACACATCTGACCTCATTTAAATATAATTAAAAATCTCTACATGCTAGTTATAGGTATAGTTTCTATTATGTTTCTATATAGTTTCTATTATAGTTTCTATACCTATTATTATGGGTATAGTTTCTAACTTTTTCCACAATTTGATCCTTTCCCTGGTGTCTAAACCTCACCAAATCGTACATACAGACCATCTGCCATTTTACTTAGCATTCCAGTAAATGGCTATCCTTACACAGGGTTTACCTTCCTACAAGTGAAAACAGTTCCAAATGGTGTTAAACTTTCCTAAGTGGCAGACATGAAGACAAAGCTGCTGTAGGGGGAAAAATCCTTTCACAATTACTGTACTACAAAAATAAGGGGGTTTCTGCTTCAATTCCAATAGCCATGGTATTTGCATGAGAAATACAGCTGAATATGCAGTGCAGCACATGTTTTGTGTTTGGCAGCTGTAACACAACCCAACATGCTGCTAGTTGTAGACCAACACCTATTATTCAGAAGTGAACCAGAACCTGTTCTCAGTTCTGCAAAAGGTCTCTTACAGAATGTGAACATGTTATTGGAAGGTGTCTTCCCCCATGCCTTCAAAATTTTGATTTAATTACTGTAATCCAATTCAAATTATAGAGGAAGGGCGAGTGGGTTTGTCTATACACACTTGCAGCATCTTTCATTCCTTGATGCCAGTTTTTTTCATGATTTTCCAGACAGCCTGGAAAAACTCCCTCAGAATTCAGTGATCCAAATCAATTAGCTGCAAACCCAAACAGCTCCTCTAATCTTTGCAGAATTCCTCATTCATCATTCAGGAAAACGGGGTTCAACCTAAAAGTAGTGGTGCTACCACAGCAGAAACAGGCTACTTTGGGTTTGTGGCTCTCTGTGAAAGACTTCTGAAATCACCTGGAATGTCTATCATCCAGCTGACAGTATCACTGCCACACACCAGATATCAGTGCCAGATGTACAAGTTAAGTCTGAATCAGGGTCTAGTGGAAGGGCTTCTTCCCCAGTGGGAAGGCAGAATGTCTAGGAGAAAAGGTTGTAAGGAATTCAGCTGGGAGGCACACGAGTCAGTCTCCTGGCATTTATGTGTTATCATTTGCTTGACTCCAATGTTTCAATTTCTGTCAGTCACTGGTTTTAAAAAGGCTGAGTTTAAAATGCCAACCACTGCTGAAGTCACAGGCCAGCCATCAGACCACCCTGACACCAAACCTGCAGGAGAGGAGACAGCATGGAAGAACTACACCCACATGGCCATTTTTGCTCAGGACTTGAGCTAGTGCCCAACTCTTACTGATTCATGTCACTCTTGGTAACTCTGTCTTCATAAAAAAAAATCTACACTTTTTTTTGGTCTTATTACATATTACACTAAACTAAAAGGCACTCTGGCTTAAGTAGATCGAAAAAGGAAAATTTGCTTTGGGAAATAAACTTATCTCAGAAATTCAGCTCATCCCAATTTTAATATAACACACACTCCTAACCCCTCTACAAGCTTTAGGCTTGTTAGGAGACTGGGGATTTTTCAGACACCATTTCCATCTTGTCTGACTGTTTCAGAAGCAAAGTTGACATGAGTTACCAGGTAGCAAACCCAGGAAGAAATCAGATCTGAGCACTTCCTACCCAGAAGAGTGGTGAAGCTAAAGCAGAAAACATGAACTGAGGGCTTTATGATAAGACTGAGACCCCAAGGACTAAAGCCTGGGCTTAAGCTTGAGAAAAAAGAGAAAGGCAAAGTAGTTCAAGACTCAAGAGTGTAAGCTGGTTTACTCAAGAGTCACCACTAGGTAGTTTTACCTGGAACAAACAAGGGTAAATACCAGTTGTACTGTAGCTGTCTATGAAACACCAGTTAGTTTAGTACATTCAGACAGAAAATCTGCAGCACAGGCATTTGATAGTTATAAATCATGTAAAAACTCTTTGTATTTGTGCTGAAATCTGAATTTGCTGTTACTTTATGCTCACCACAACATTTGTAAACAAAATAATTTCTTCAGATAATTCAAACACCTGTTAATTCATAATTGTGTAAATAGTTTCACTACACTGGTATTCAGTAATAAAAAAATCATTTTCTAATGCAGCAATAAAAAAATAATTTTCTATTCTGACAATAGCATTCATTTAATTTAAAACTTTTATATTACATATATATTTTTTTCCTTCCATACGTTGTTTAGGTTATGGTTTATGTTACACCACCATATAACACAAATCAGCTTCTGCTTAGGAGGATAACTAGAGGAGGCAGGAATAAAAAAGGATAATTTATTTGTATCTACTTACTTTAAAAATATGTATTTGAAAAAACCCAACAACATTATTGAAAGTAATTTGTATACTGGGCTATTAATTTGAAAAAAAAAATGGTGTAGGCAGTTAAAATATTGTAAGCAATATTACATGATTTTAACAAACTACTTGGAAAACTCTTACATAATAATAGGTAAATATATAAACCATAAGTGTTACAAAGTTTGAATACAGTAATTTTGCAACTGTGTTTTAACACGGAGCCCAGGTCCCATGGCTGACAGATTGAACAGATTGTGACAGATTGAACACTACAGAAACTTTACTCTTCCCCTCATCAGCTGCTGGAAGATCACTCTAATGCCTCCCTCAGGCTGGGTTCAAGGAGCAACAGCAATACTATAGGAAGGGCTGCAAAATTTGATACCTTCTTTTGCAGCCTACTTCCCTCAGGCCAAACTGCAGAGCTTTCACATGAAGGGGTGAAGGGAATAAAAAGGAGACTTTTGTCTGTTTTATACATGACAAATAAAATGGACTTCCAGTCTCACAATAGAGAAAAACACCTTCCTGTCCCATCACAGGTAGCAAGGCTGTGGCTCTACTGAGTAAGCCCCTGAAGGAAGAAGCTTTTCGTTAAGTATGACTGGAGTAACATTGCTAATCCATGAATATTCAAACAACACCAAACAGGACAGGAATGAGAATGGCCTAAAAATCTTTATTTTTTAATAGATTTTTAAACACATTTTAAAAATATGTTTATGCATTTTCTCTCTCTTCTCTCTCCTGAAGTTTTATTAAAAAATTCAGTCTTACTATGAATTTTTTTCACCCCTCTCCATAAAACTGGAAGCGCTTGAAAGAAATTTAGCTTTTTGTTAAAAGGAGCAGCAAAGCTTCACAGAATTGTTCTTCTCCAGGTGCAAAGATGACAAATATCAACCAATATCCAGAGGCTACAGTCCTAGACGGAAGCTGGATTAAGTGCTTTGCAAAATACTCACTTCATATTTAAAATTAATTTTTTTTAAAAGGCAGCCAGTGACTGATTGGAAAAATGGTGAAAATGTGCCAGATGCTCTATTCAAAACACCTTGAAACAAACTGCATTACTGTCTATATTTGGAAACCATAAAAAGTTGCAAAACTAAAACCATATACTTGTAAATATATAAGTTCAGCCTTCATGGTTTTCAAAGGAAGCAAGTACAGATAAACTACAAGGATAGCATATGGTTGGATATGAATGTGGTTTACATCTGTTACTGGTTAATTAGCCCAAACTTTACCCACAGTGGAGTTCCGAAGATGCAGGAACACGTGTGAAATACACGAGATATTTTGGAATGCTGAACACTCCTAAAAGTCCCAAAATCCAACTGGAAGTCTTTCAGCCTTACAGAAACACCTTCCTTGGTTGAAACACTTCTTAGTGGGTTAGGCATGAAGAACCCTGTCAGGGAAGCTGGATCCTTATTCCAGTTCCCATCCATTTACTCTTGTCTCAAGTCAGTCACCCACGTGTGGTCTGAGTTCTGTCACAGGGAAAGGACATTTGATGTCACAGACTTGCTCAAATAATGCACATAACCAAAGCCAGGGGACAACATCTCTCTGTGTTCCTCGACCTAGGTTTTATTTGCACTCAGTAGTCACAATGAGCTTCACGTACATACCTTTCAAAAGAAGCAAACAGAATTTTCCCAAAGTAGTCTCCCCACTCTGCAGTTTAACTTAACACACAGGGTTTAAAAAAAAAATAGTCCATCTATTTTACTATCATTATGAAAGTGAAAACAGTGAAACTGTGTTAAAGCAAACTATTGAAATGGTTGCATCCTAACTCTAGCAGCTATTTTTTAACTTAGCTGAGAAGTTACAGCTATCATTAATATGTATTCAGCAGAGGACCTGCTGGCTACCTGGTCACAATATTAACCTGTGATAGGGATTGTTATAAGGCAGTAAGTTTCCATCTCCAGAAGCTGATTTTCCATTTTTTACATATGTAAAATAATAGCTATAAAAAAGCACTAAGACAGAAAGAAAATTATGTAGCATCATGACCACCTGGCATCTCCTTAAATCTCAGTCATACATATCTAAACTTTCAAACAAAAAAAGGAGAGATTTGATTGTAAAAGAGTCATCATAGTCATAGCCAACATTTTGTTAAATTATCTTAGAATTCTTCAGAGGTGCTAATTTTGATGCAAGCTCTTTAACTCTAAGAAAATCTTCTAACAGCTGTGTCAGTTGGTATTGATTGTTGCTGAAAAAAACAAACGGGAAAAAGAGAAGTACCCAATACTTGGATCAGCATTCTGAGAGCTAACTACAGGACACTACAATTTATTGATCTCTTTTTACTACAATCCCACATCTACATTTCAGAACTGTATCAAGGAGTAACTGTAGAGGGTTTCAGAAAAAAAAAAAAAAAAAAAGGGAAAAAATACTCCAAAACCTAATAACAAAAATAGAGTCAGTCAAGAATTGTTCTATTACCTGGGGGTTTTTTCCATACACTCGATATATGCATTTTGGAAAGATATTTTAGTGCTGTTTCTTTTTATATTTTCTATTTTTCTTTTTCTTTAAGGCTCAATGTTTTAGATTAGCAATTCATATTGACATCAACACTAACCCATTTTAAAGGAGGAAGCTACTTTCCTCCCACAGCTTTCCCTCATGAAGTTACCTCATTGAGTTATGAAATCCTGTTAAAGAAGTCATTTAAACAAGACATAAATCAATAGAAAAAGGTCAGCTTTCCTGCACAGGTGTAATTTCTATTTATTTTGAGCACAAACCCCAACAATCACAAGTTCAGAAAATTTATACTGCAACCAAATCCTCATAGCCTATTGTCAGCTGATGGTTCTTTGTTAAGCAGAGCAAAACCCCCATCAGATCCTGACAGTTCTACAGGACTCCTACCAAGATTTTCCAGCAATAAGACACCTCCAGACCTTGCAGTCCTGTGTTCCTCAAAACAAGCTGAAGTGAACTCATCCTTATGTATACTCCAGTGATACTCTCTGAGCCACATGAGGTCAGACAATTCTGAGCACACTGGTCCCTAGGAGATCTCCAGGCACACCAGGATCACCTAGAAAAGGAAAATATTTGAGTGCAGAGGGAAATATCCATGTACCTAACCTAGCCAGAACAAAGCCATGGTGCACCTCATTACCTTCCAGCACAGTACTCAGTGAGTGAGTGCCCTCCCACCAGACTTTATTTTGCTGTGTTCATTGGACAGTGAAGGCTCAGCAGTGTGAGCAGTAGGGAGCTACAGGCACAGCAGACAAATGAACTGGGAAAAAAAACTCCCAAACTTACACATCTCCCAGGAGTGAGCAGGTATGATGAGGTACAGAGTTGCAGATGTAGCTGCTGCACTGTAACACACTGTTAGGTATGCAGCCTGCTGAGCAAGAAGCTGGGGGCAACACAAAGTTCCAGGTCACAGCAGCCAAGCAGGTGTACCTATAAACATCTTAATGCTGCTTCAGCCAAAAGCAAGCAAGATATTTTGTCCCTAAGCCTTTGATCTGAACTGCGAGAATCTAACAGATCATTTGCACAACTGAGTTATTTCCTCCCCTTCTCCATGCTCCCCTCCTCACAGCAAATCAAATTGTTTCCACCCTGTAACACATATCCTATCTCACTAGAAGGACTCATATCTACACGGATGCGATGTTTATTCAAAATCTCAACAGGATAAAGGTGTTGCGGTAACAGAATTGTTTCCTTTCCGCACAGAAAGTGAAAAGACCCACCAAGTATTCAAAAGCTTATCACAAATCTACTAAAAATTATATTAATAAAATAATAATACTGATCACTAGTACTGGAGATTTTATCCTCATCCCAAAACAATGTATTTCTGCCAAAATCTTTCTGAATCTGAATGCTACTTGCCAAGGTATCATTAATATGCTTCCATCCAGTAGCACAGGAAATGAATTGTATCTGGTCTGCATGGAATTCTAAAAATTATGCACATATTTATCAGTCTCATCCTACATGCATAAATCTACCTTTACAATTTCTGGAAAACACTGATAAACACTTCTTGGGAGACAAGAAATTTTCAAAGAAAGAAAAGGAATGAATTTACACGGGAATTTACTGTGTCTGCAGGTCATACGAATGAACCCATTTTTTTTCCCCAAATTAAATCTATGGTGTTATCAAGACAATCAGTTTATTTTAAGACTGTCAACCCAATATATAAATTTCCTTTTGTGCTTGAAATGCCTTTATCAGATAAGATAGCTTTTGTTTAAATTGCTATTTTCAGCCTTTGCTTTGAGGGTTTTGAATATACACAGTGAAGTAACTTGAGATTTCCTACCCTGTTTTAAAATGTGTTTCTTCTGTCTGTTTGTATTTTGGAATTTCCTGTCAAATAACCTCACCATAACTAACTTTCCTTGCTCCAACCTACTACCTTTTTTTTTTTTTTTAGCCATTCCCACTTCCTGAGGATGGTAATAAAACACTGATTACATTCGGTTGTTATCTGTCTTTTCTTCCCCTGCTTCCCCCTCTCTCACTCCCTTTGTCAAAGCCAGCACTCAGGTTGCAGCTCTTCACGAACCGAGAGAGGCATATAACCAGGAGAGGAAGCAAATCAGACTGCAGGAATCCAGATTCATTAGAGTTTATTGGGTCAATCACCAGCTGGAGCAGAGCCAGACAATTAGGCTGTGCCGCCCCCGAAGTCTGGATGCACGGCTTTCCTTCCCGAGCCAAGCGCGCTCCGCGGCGGGGCACACGTCGGCACCGCGCCTGGCGGGCTGCGGCGGCCGTGCGGAGGGAAAGAGGGAAAGCAAAGCACCAGCACCTTGCTGCCCCACGTCTGGAGAAAAAAAAAGTTTGTTTAGCCAATTTCTTCTTCATTAAGTATGAAGCTGCTGGTATTTCCAACTCTCTCACTGGTTTTTGCCAATTCCTACCAAAAATCCAGCTTGTTAAAATATCACCACACAGAGACTATAGACTATTCAACTTTATCTGAAATTCTTTAAGCTTTTCTGTTTGTCTTCGACTGCACATTTCTGTTTCAGCCAAGCTTGGTCCCCACTTACAGCTCTCTCTCACTCTGTTCCCCCTTTTCACTACCCACAAGAATTCAGCCCTACCTATTTCAGCAGTTCTTTTCCTCCTTTCTCTTGTCTGTGAACTTGTTGCAAGCACAGGCTACAGCCTGCCCTCGCTTCCTCTCTTCCAACTCTATACCAGATCATGTCCGGCTCAGTTTCCGCCGTTTCCCTTTGAATGAAAGTGCTTTCACCACAGTAATTCATGATCTCTTCCTGGGCAAATCACAAGGATCTCCCTCCTGCACGGCCCTTCTTTTCATATCGTTGGTCATCATCCTTGCTCTGACACCTCACCCTTGCTGAGATTCCAGTTCAGTCTCCATCTTTCCTGTCAATGATACTGCTCTCTTCTGGGCAGCCCACTATATTGATGGGCACGTCTGAAAGCTCTGCCAACTGCCACAGTATTCTTCCCAGTTTACCACAATTAGAGGATCTCTTTAGCCCTCACCTCTGCACTGATGGTTCAGATTCCATTTAAAGACTGCCAAAGCAGTCTAAGGTGGTCTGGAAGGAATAGGAGAGAGGCATAGGCCAGGAGCCCTATATTAGATTGAGAAGCTTATAAAACCATGTTGTTAGACACACCTTTTTTCAGCTTCCAATACACCTCCTCTGCACTTAAACACATGCATCATTTTGCCTCCCAAATTTTCAAACTCTATATTTTGCCACAAACATAAATTAACTTCCCGTAACACTAAATGCCTTCCCCAGAAAACTTCCTCTCCCTTCAGTTGATGCCAACTCTGGGAGTTGCTTACACAGCAAATTTAACATCACTTGTAACATTTCATTCTCTCCTTCTGAGTATCAAGTTCAGTTGTACCCTTTCAGTTACTTTCTTCCATTCTCAGCATCTTAAAACTCTCACTCTGTACTTTATTTTAACCAGTCTGGCAGCACTCTCCCCTTGAGTGTCCCAAAAATGCCACTGCCTTCTGACAGGGCAGAAAAGGTACAACAGCTGATCATGTTACCATCTCTGTTCAGTCAGAAAACCTCCAAGTAAGCCCTTCAGTTTCCTACCATGGCATCACATTTAATGTTCTTCTCAGACCCTCTTCTTCAACTTGTTTCTAAAGTTTACATACTTTAAGCCTTCATGAATTGATGCAATGATACTCAAGAATCTCAATGCCAAGCACTGCAACACCACAAAACTACTCCTGTTCCAGACACTTAGCACAATTAAGCATAAAGCCCAGAGGTAGGCAGTGGGTGTTGAAGGATCTGCTAAAAATCCCTGCATTTATACCTTCAATTTCTGAGTGTGCACTGATAAAGTTTATCTATTCCTATGTGATTCAGGAGCACTGCCATATTCAAGCTTTCTTTCCATCTCATTCAGATTTTTTTTCTCCCAGTGGTTGCCACATGGGTTTCCTCAGACAGATTTGAAGGGGGGGTTGGCTTTTTCACACAGAGGACACTTCTAAATTATGCTTAATCCCTGCATGAGCAGCAGTGTTACATACTAGTCCTCTTGCATTTGAAAGTGATTTATATGGTTCAAATGTTCTTTTTCTATGTGTATAAACATCACTTGTTAGCTTCCATTCAGCCTGAGTTCTGGCAACTCTAACTTTCACACTTTTCTGACAGCCCCAAGACACAAAATTCAGAATGCTGGAGCACTTGCAAAAGCTCCCAGTTTCTGCACTATTCAGGTCCATGGGCTCTCAGTGCAGCCAACTTGCATTGCTAGCAGTTTGATAAACTCACTTCAGCTATCTCTCAAAGACAAATTTTAATTAAGGACAAACTTTTAATCCTCCCTTCATTTTAATTAAATCAATTCCTGATCACTTGATCTTAAGTTACTTCCCAAGTCCAGCTTTTCTATGATCTCATTATTAGCTGCTAAAACCAGGAACAGATACTCTTTTATTCACTATGTCCTTTCTAGTTATGTTTGTGGGGAGGGGTAGGGTGATTTGGGTTTTTTAAATTATCTTTCACAGTTTCACTCACAGAGAGCCTACTACTTTCTCTTAACTGTTCTTTCTGAACACAGAAAGTGCTTTTCCAGCAAGATTATTATTCTGCTATGCACCTATTGTCCTCTACAACATTTGTCTTCACAGGTAGTTCAGATTCCCCTTCCTGAATGACCTGGTACAAACCTTTTCCTTGTTTCTAACTGAGCACAACCAATCACCTTGTCAAGTTAAGCACAAACCTTTCATGAAATGACCTGATAGTCCAATTAAATTCACTACCATTTCTATCACTTATACTCTTCTTTCATTGTCCAATAATGTGTCCTCTCCCTTTTTGACATCCTGCACCAAAGTAAAGCTAGGCATGAATACCATATGACCGTCTTCAGACCTTTCCCCCTTCTTTCTTGACATATTCAACCGCTGTAACAGCCTCAGCAAAAAATACTGCCACTCCACACAGTGACACAGACCATCCCTTAAGAAAAGCTCTAATTTCTAATTTCTTCTTGAATGTAACCCAGAAGAAACACAGTCCAAGATTTTCTCTCATCTGTCCATCTTACTTACAGGCCTTCTCCAGGAACTGGGAGAATTCTGATTGCCACAATCCAGATTTTCTGCACAAGTCATGGCAAAAGTGTAAATGGGAAAGGATCTGCATATCTTGATGAGATTTTCCTAAGAAAGAGCAAAACCACTGAAGTTCCACTTTAAATTGTGGCAAAAATCTGACGGAGTAAGGTACCATGAGCTAATGGATAGCAAGAGTCAGTCTCCAAAAATTGTACAAATTACAGATAGGATAGAGGTAGAACATTAGGTGCTTCTAAAATAAAGCTCATTTTTGTTTAAGGCAGTGCAAAGTATAAGGGATAAAAATAATTAAGGCAATATGGCTGGAAGACTTTTTGTGGAAGCAGTCTAAAGGGACAGTAACAGGATAAAGAGCACATGCCAAAACCAGAAAAAGTAACAAGGCAGAGAGAGAGAGAACCGTAAGGTGGAGAGAGATGGGACAAGAGCTTTAGCAGTTTCTTCTTAAGTTTTCAAGTATCCAAAAACACCATATAACTCTTTTTGTGAGAGATGCTAAAAGTAAAGTCAGACTGAAGGTGACATTGGTCAGAATTTTGATCTCTAACCTAAGTCTAAAAGAATTGGTGAAATCTCCACTAGGAAATATCACATATTTTTCTCAGAAAGGACTCACATACAAACACATCTTAGTCATCAGAACAGAAGGTACAGAGAGTAAAGGGAAACCTGCAGGATTACTCCTGAAAGCCATGTGTAGAATATCCTCACTGACATACACAGTGATAGAAGGAAACAAGTCATAAAATTGTAGGGAAAATATGCCTGCTTTAAACATAAAAAGCATGGTGACTGCTGAAGGTGACTAAGGGACTCTCAGTAGTCCTTAAATAATGAATTAAATATTCACATATGCACTTACATGATTTTTGTTTCCAAATCAGCAGCATGCCACGACTTATGCTGACATTCTACAGAACAGATCTGACCATTCAAAACCTTTGAGACTTATTTCTGCCATGCTACAATTCCAGACCTACAGTGGCTTGTCAATATAAAGTTAATAATTTTGTTTACACTGCATCCCAATACATGTGGACTCTGTCCAACTGAGTTCCCTATAGGGACACACCTGCTGAATATTTCTTATGTTTGCCATTGGAAGAAATTTGTGTAATACCAGTTAGGGTGATATTTACCAACAGAATAAACATGCAGAGGGATTCAGCACTTGCAGTCTGTAATGAAGCACAACGTACCACAGCACAGACATCGGCCCAGTGTCTAACTCCACTTGAAGAAAGACTGAACAATTTAACTTATTTCCAAAGATGAAACCTCTGTAATTCCCAGTAGAGTAAGTCTATGAGGTTTAAATAAGTTCTCAAAAAAAAGCTGTAGATTATTTCACATCACCAGCTGTCAGCCAATAGCCTGGATAATGAAAAACCACAGTTTCCTGGCTTCCTGCGCAGCTCCTTGCAGGCTTCAGAGTAACTGTTTCTCTCATTTGCCTACACTTGCTATGATTTCCTTTCTCTTTACTTCAAGAATTTATATTTTTTTACCACATCTGTAGGAGATGACAAGAGGGATTAACACTATGAGAGATGTTGCATATGACCTCCTCTTTTATGGGCAACGTTTGTCACAGAAGTTCATTAGACTTGTGTTTCCTAAACTTACATCAGTCAAGGAATGAGCTTTTAAGATGGATGAACACTCACAGCATAGCTGCTTTAAACAAAACCACCCCAGTTTGTAAATAAGAAGTGATTAGAGAAATTTGTTGCAGAAATCAGTCACATTAATCAGCTGGTTGTAAAGTAGATTGATGTGCACCAACTAGAGCTGTCTAAACAATTTTGTTAACCTTTAGCAAAAATGTGAAGCAATATGCTGCAAAATAGTTCAGTTTTAAATGGATAGGACATGCTTCTTTTAGGAGAACAATTAAGTTCCAAGATTATTATTTTGTTCAGATTTCCCCAGAACAACTGGGGGAAAAGAGTAATTTATAGTTACAGCACTCTTTCCACAAGTTCACTCCAGGCTGCAAACAGCAACAGCCCATGGCAGGACAGGGAGTGTTTATTCAAAAGCTGATTGTAGATGAGGACTTGTGGAGGGAGATTGATGCTCAGTCAGTGTACAAAGAAAAAGTAATCACCAGAAAGCCTCTAAGAATTTCCTCCAGCCTTGCTTTACCTCCCATGTTGCAGCTAATTTTACTTTTTTTCTCAGCCAAAATCACAGTGGAATTGCAGAATAACCTGTGAAATCATTGCTGATAATAGTCCAGGGAAGAATAGGATGGTTCAACACCTGCAGCAGTGGCCATGCACACCTGAAGACAATGAATATGAACATAAAACACCCTCCCTTCCCCCAAGAATAATTTAAAAATAACACTTCAGAAATACATTCCTCCCTTTTTTGGAGGAAGCATTTGATTCATATTTCCAGGTTTTCTCCCACAACCACCACGAATAGAAAACTGATTCAAAAGATGAGGAGCAAGAGAAGAGAAATTCAATAAACAGTCTTTTAAGTCCTTTTCTTCCAAGAAGAAATTTTCTTCCAGTTTTCAGAGGAACATCAAAGTAGGCATGATAATATCACTCCCGCATCAATCATAGCATGTCTCAAAATACCTGGAAGCTCTGAAGCTAACATTTTCAGAAGAAATCCTTACAAGAATGATCGTGTCTTATCCTTAATTTTGCCCATACTAAAAACAGTAGCCAACAAAGGCCTACTATTATGAGTGCAGGTTGCTAGACACAAGCACTAGGATGTGCATGTTACATGGTATGAGAAATTTAGACAAAGTCAAGGAATTAACTTTTAATTTTTTATAGGCATCTACTTTCAATAGTTACCAAGCCCAGGTAGGCCAGAATTTAGTTTGGAGTCAATTTCTCAGTAAGTTTGATTCAGATCTTAGAGAGTTACAAGCTAGAAGGTGTCTGATAACACCACTCTTCTGTTACAATTGCATCTCTCACTTATACTCAGCAGGGATATTTGTTTAAGCGACAAAAGAATTTGGTATCAATCCCTCTTGCTGAGTAAGCTGCACTTGATCTGCACAGCCAATGAATAATAAATCAATGCAAATTACACCACTTTATCACTAACAACCATTTTCTGGTCAGCTACACCACAGAACAGAGTCTCTCCCACAGGAGACAAATAACCCCCAGTGTCTTAAAAGAGGAGTTATTTATAGCCTGCAGAGAAACAATTGTGCTCTAACATATAATTTGCGCCACTGTTTATATTTCCAGTGAATTTGGCCCTTGAAATCTTCAGCTACAATGAAGACACAAGCTGCTTTCATCATTAGTGCATGACGCTGCAAATTATTTTAATTGATATTTGAACATTCAGCTGTTAGGCAGCTCCCTGTGCACCACCACAAATACCACCTTACACTCAACAACCAGGTCACTCAGACACTGTTTCTTAACCATCTGTAGCTTTTCTGGGTAAAGGTTTTAGATAGAGATTGCAGCTGGCTTAAGGTAGGAACTATCGAAGATAAAATAAATTTCCACGTCCAGACAGCAGAAAACTTGAGAGAGGTAGGTTTATAACTCACTATTAGTGCAGTAGAAAGCCATTCTTCTTCCAGAAGATGGATGGGTTTAGCCCCTCAGAGGTGTCAGCAGCTGCACAGATTTGGAGAAAGAGGCCTCGAGGGCACATTGAGGCCAGTCAAGGCCTCACCTTTTGCCAAGAAGATGGATGCTCTTTGTGTAGCATCATTTTCACAAGCATCTATCTAGAGCTCATCACTGAGCACTAGAAGAAAATATCACATCAGTGCAAGCCAAAGCTACCTTCACCTATTCAAAACACATAAGCATGGAATAATACAGTGCACACTTCCAAAACATCATGCAAATTGTCCACAGTTCGCTTACCCATGAAGGTTCAGTTCTGATGCATAAACTTCAATCTGAAGTGAAATTCTCTCCTCATGCTTATATTAATGACAGACAGCTTTGATGGCACAACCAACAGCAGTTCTCTGCTGAATTCAGGGACCAGCCTTCTGGACACCAACACAAACCAAAACATGCAAGGCTTTGGATGCCAATCAGTGAATAAGCCTGTCGCAGGTAATGGCATGTGAAGCCTTGTGAAGGACTGAGCCACACTAAGGGCACCAAGCATGATGACAGCATGCCCAGAAGACCTGTGGTATGGAGGGACGTGAGGGGGAAAGATGCCTCTGAGGATGAAAGCACCCATCTAGCTCTCCCACTGCAGGGAAACCCCAGCCTCCACTAGGCTGGACATCTGACAGCACCGTGGTTACACCCAGGTCCAGCCTGGCTGCAGTGCATGGGTGGATACAGTAGCCACGTGGAGACCTGCCCACTGTGCCTCTGAACCACTCCCAACTCAGCCAGCTTCAGCTGCTCTGGGGTCTGAGGTTATCAGGGCAGAGATCTCTGCAAATAAAGTAATACAAACTGTGGGTGTCTGTTCCTACTCTTCTTTCTTTGTGACCAAGAAGCTCCTTTCAGGGCTGGCTTGACTTGCCCGGAGGCTTCCCAGAGAGCTGTATAATAAAGATGATTGAAATGCAGACTATGTCAACAGACACTTCCTTTGAGAGAGGTAAACAGGAGGACAGCACCTTGTTCATCAAAAAAACCCAGACATACCTATAGGGCATGCAGAGCCAGCCAAGATCCTTTGGGGTTTTCTCCCTTCCTTTTAAGAAGAAAACAGTTATTAATGGGTTTTTTTCCCCAAATTTAATATTAAAAGAAAATGGTGGCAACAGCCACGGTGATGTTATGTCAGCTGCTTATGTCAGGTCAAATACAGTGCGACAGGAAGCAAGGGCTTCACAGGGATACTATCCTGTTCTGCTCCTCCCTCCCAAACACAGACTGCTAAACTATGCTCAATGCCCAGACCCATAACTTTCTGCCCAGCCTGCCCAAGAGAAAAGCATCATTCTAGAAGGAAAAGGTAATTATTTGCCAGCCAGTACCTCTTTTGAGAGCTCCCATATGATCAAGTCCTCCCATCCCTGAAAGGAAAGTAATCGGACATTCTTCCATGGTCTAGAGGCAGGGGTGGAAACAGCACAGTGTAAGATAGTATTTTCAGCCATCCAGCTCAGAAAAGCAAGCAAAAAAACAGCAACATTTTAATATTCATCATGATAGCCAAAGTAAATGAACACAGTGACTGAGAAGGTAAAAATCAGAACTCGTTCAGAAAACTATTCACTTTCCAAGTTTCTATTTCTCTAGTTTTAAGATATGCAAATCTATTTCCTATTCCCTCTATTAAAATGCATATTTCTTAATCTTACCATCCTTGTTATCCTAGTTCACAGTTTTTCCCTACTGTGTCAGATGAATGAAAGCAATGCACCAGGGCAAAGGCAGCAGCAAGGCTGTTTTGAGCCTTGTCAAGCACCTTTTCCCATGGGAGCCTAGTGGATAGGAGGGTATGACCAGAACCTCTTTCAGGACAAGGCAGATCTTAATTCCTCCACTATCCAGCATTACTGACATTTTCTCTTCAGCCATTTAGTAGTTTTCCTGGTACAAAGCACCATTGGTGGTGCCTTAATAACATGAAGGGGACACAGGGGCTGGGCTGCTGCAGCCATCTACATAAGAGCCCTTGTTTGCACCCACTGGCTTCCCTGTGCCTCTCCTCCCACCGCCAGGAAGTCTTGACATGACCAAAATTTACAGCAGTTATAACACACCATGCTAACTGCAAATTTTAATTAGGGAATTTGCCTCTGGTGTAATGCTGTAATAAAGAGAAAATGGGTGTCTCTGCTTTCTTCTGAGGATCTCTGTAAGCAGGCAGGTATGGACAGACCTGAGCTTGCTCTGCCTGTGCTCCAAGCTGGCTCCCAGTTGAAAGCTGTGTAGGCACAGCATGCAGTGCACAAGCAATTAGGCCCTGCACTCAACACACCTCAGCTTGCCTAGATGACTGCAAACAGAAATGAGAATTGTGCCCCTGTAGCAAAGGAATTAAAAAAAAAAAAAAAAAAAAAAAAAAAAAAAAAAAAAAAAAAAAAAAAAAGGCAACAAAGCCCACACTTTTTCTTTACAACCAACACTTGTTCACACTTGCCCTAACAAGCTTGCCAGTATTGTCCTTGTCTTCTCATAGGTGTATGTTTTTTAGAGGGTTTTTTTTTTGGCGTGACATTCATTATATTTAGGTCATTTGCAAGTATTAAGCTATCATCTGCAGCGAGATGATAGCAAATATAACAGAAGTAATACTAAGAGAGGATAAACCACAGAGGGTAGTGGATTGTAACAAGGAACCAGTGAAGCCTGGATGACCCTTATCAGGGTGAGCCACCTCTTGCAAACACCTCTAAATTAAGGTTTACCACTTCTGTTTTACTCTGGCTATCTTAAAAAAGAATCACAGGATGGCAAAACATGGACAAAGGAAAAACAAACAGTGCAAAACCAACAGAAGCATCTGTTCTTTTTATTAGGAGGTTTACCAACTGCCTAATCAGTCAATAATCAAGTCACTAATAAAAGATAATAAAACTGAAGTTATTTTTTGAAGACTAGAAATTTTAAGTACTGAGCAGCCTATACTTCTGTTGTCTGTCACTGATCTTCTTTTAACTCCTGTTTAGATGATCTTACTGGAAAAAATAAAAGCTTAGGAATAGCAAGGTTCTTATTAGGAGTAGACTTAGCAGAACTGACTTCTCCCTAGCAGCCCAGACCCACATGAAGGCAGGATGACAGACTTTTCTCTTTGCTGTTGTTTCACCAGCTGAGCAGGAGCCAGGTGATTTCCAGCTCTAGCCTGGGGGTAAGTAGCCTTCTCTGCCCCTCCCTCAGCTTTCCTGCCCTGCCAGGCTAGTCTTCCCAGCAAGGCAGCTCCCCAGCAGGAACTACTGACTCCAACCTCCAGCAGGATCCTGCAAGTCCTTCCTCATCATCATCCCCACCTCCCATCTTTGCAGCAGAAGGTTTCTGGAAGTGCTTTGGAGGGCAAACAAGCCCCAGAGGCAGCCCAGCTGGCAGATGTCCTCCACTCTCAATGAAGGTATTTGGTTGAGCAGCACTTTGCTTTTATATCCAATTTCTGGACCCCACCTGTACTGCAGAACATTAGAGAGCTGTCTTTGATCTCTCTTCACTTTCCTAGTTTCAGGCTCAAGTTTAGCAAAGATTATCCCCTAATGCATGGTACCAACTCATGGTTGGTCATTACTGGTGGAGAGGAAAAGCACAGAGAAAAACAGATAAACTTCTGGGAGGAAGAACATGCATTACTTCAGTAAATTCATCAGATAATACTAATTAATTCAGGAAACCCCCAGATTATAAAAAAATAAATTAAAAAAGGAGGAAAAAAATCCCTTTCACTTATGGCAAAACCAAGAGAACACAAGTCCTGAATACCTTTTCCTCTTTTTCCCTTGGCAGCAAGACTGGGATAAAGCAGGTCAAGCAACAACATAACAACTTTGCATGGTGTTGGGCTGCTATTCAAAAAACAAGGCAGAATATGAATGTAACCTGTTTTCAAGTGGATCTGGGAGAGCCTTAATGCCGAAGTTTGTATGCTGACTTTGTAATTACCAAGATCTCAGACCAGCCCTTGTTTCTGAGTACTGGCCTAGATTAGCAAGTCACCTGAAAGTTTACAGTAGGAAAACCATATGGATATATTCCTGTAGCTACAAGTGTACAGTAATTAAGGCATAGGTAAGTAATACCACATGCCCATGGCATCATGCGTGGTGAGGCACGAGGCTTACGTGCATATCTCATTATGACTTCAGACTTCAAAGTGCCTTACTGCTCAGACAAAATTGGTAGCCTATTTCCTTGTAAAACACACATAAGGATCTACTGCTATAAAACATTTATAGGTGTTGATGTAACAGAAGATTTAAAGTGTGGGTACCAGAACTGTGAGAGGGGGAAGGAACATCTTAAAATATTTTCCTATATTGTTTTACAGGGAATGCACTTTAAAGTAGCGGCCAAAACAAAGCATCACTTAACTTTAAAAAATGCCAGTTTCATGCCAATGCCTGAAATCTGGTTGCTTTGCAGGCACTTTAAGCTTATGTTCCCCTCTGAAAAACCTGGTTTTTTTCTAATACATCATCTAGTTGATTGCTTTCAGACCCCTAATCAATCAAAAAATCCCATCACAATCATGTGATCAACAACTGACATTTGTTCATGACAATTTATGAAAAAAAAAATCAATAGTAAGTGTTTCCCTTTTACATGGCTTTTTCAAAGTAGCATCACATTTTATAAAAGTACGTTTTTATGAAGATTGGTCTTTAAGTGAATAGCACCAACTTCAAAGCAAATGTTTCTGCAAGGGCTGTTGCAACATTCTAGTTCTTACATGATCTCCGAGGCTGCAGAGTGACCTAGGAGGCAGCCATAATGAGACACAGACAGTGAATAAAGCACTGATTTAATTATGTTGTTTGATATATGATGACCTCATCCACTGCTGTTTATACTGCTATAGTGCTTGAAATACTCTATCGACATATGGGAAGGCACAGGCTCCAGCCTGAAGAGCTTACAGCCTCCAAGACAGAAACCAGATGAAGGGTGTTCTCTTCCTGTAGCTTACAGTAGGTTCTGAAGCTTTGTTCGTTTCCATCAGGTCTCAGACGTGCACTGAATGCTGGAAGCTGGTCACTGAGCCAGCTTGCTGCACAAAATATCCACTCCTTTGATTACAGAAGAGATTTCTGACATGTGAAATTCTGTATTCTCTTATACAATTAACAACGGCAAGAAGCAAACATGGGTGAGAAGGAGGGAAGTTATAGCTGATGGCAATACTTCCACCAAACTGCTTGAGTTACAGAGATACCTTGTGCCCCTGTGGGACCTTTGACCCACAGTTGCCTTCTGCTACAAAAAAGAAGAGTGGGGAAAGGAATCAGTACAAGCTGATAGACCTTCCACTAAAGCAACTGTACTGTAACCATCTACTTCCATAAAATTAACTGTCAAGGCTCAGAGTTTGGTTAAATATACATGTATGTCTTATTTTGCACTCCTGATTAAGATTCCCTGGAAAATATGCAGTAAAGTAACTTTATGGTGTTAATGCCATGAAAATCTCCATGAGGAAATGAGTAGTTCTGTATTCAGTGCACCATCTGCCAACCATGCAGTAAATAAAGCCATACAAGAAATGGTGAGAAACAAAACATCAACAACCTACCCACTCATTAAGCATTAGCCATGCTGTGTGCTGAACAATATGCAGGCCTTGGGGGGTGGGGGGGGAGGGGGGAAGCACGCAATCCTCTAATTAAAGGCAATCAAAATGAATATTTACCAAGGGGATGAATGAGTAGCTTTAAATGTAGAATTTTCTAGTGTCCAATTGCTTGGGTTTGCAAGTTCAGCCCTTGAAGTTCAGCCCTGTTCAGTAATCTAAATGCCTAACTTAAGGCATTATTTATTTTATTTTGCTTCTGCATAGAAGGAGACCCACAAAACACGTGTAGTTGACACACATTTACCCTTATGAGCTACACACACCCCTACAAGGACCATTGCTTTCAAAGTCTTCTGTCACAAAAACCAGACAAAAAGACAGGTTAGAGATTTTGTTTTAAGGTCATTCTGGAATAGCAACAGGAATTCAGTACATCCTCTCTCTTGTAGTGAGCCTTTTCTGCAACACTAGATTAAAAAACTTCAATGTAAAATGGAATCTAGAGAGTCCTGCTAGCAAGGATAAAAGACTTAAAGAGTATAAATTAAATACAATATTAGCAGGAAAAATGTGCATATATATACACACATATATTTGAAAACATTTCAAATGGTACTCAGAACTTAACCAATGAGAAAACATTTGTCCAGCATAGCTGAAAAATAGCTGAGAGACACTAACAGTAACGTGTTTTCATTTTCTTTTCAAACTCTGGTACAAATTCAGCTAATATCACTTTGTATGATCTCATACTGGGCTAAAAGCCAAAAGTTTCACTTGAAATCTTTGCAGTTATCAGATCTGGAAAACTTTTCAATCACTTAAGTTTGAGAAACATTAAAAAAAAAAGAAAATCAGAGATAAAAGGCCAGGGGCTTGAAATATTTATCACTTCATCATACCATTTGATGCTAGGTCAGCATCTTTACAGATACAATAAAATGTTTGCTTTACCTATACTTTGAGTTGTTTTGAAAAAATAAAATTAAATTGATGAATAGACAGGGTAGAAACAGACACGGAGTAACATGGCCAGGCAATTCATATGGAAGACAAGCTCCTTAGTGAGCACGCTCAGGAGTGAAAAGCTCCCAGGCATAAATGGAAGTTTCCAATACATGATTCCAGCAGTGGAAAACTGCAAACACACAGCCACGTTGCTTTGGTGTCAGCCTTGCAAGCCCCAGCCCTACCAAATAGAGGGAAGAGCCATGGGAGAGCACATATAGGATAAGTGTGATGCTCCCAGAAGGGTCAGGATTGCTACAGCTGGACTTGCTCTTCCCTCCACTTTTCCATGGCACTGGGGATCCTAGGCCTGCCTGCACTACAGCTCAGCCAGCACCACCTCCCTTTTACCACTACCAGGGGCCTAAGAAACCAGGACAAGATCACAAAGCCCTCAGACTGACCAGACAGAGGTCAAAAGAGGAAGACAACAGGATGTCCAGGAGAAGAATGCCCTGTTGGAGGCCAACATTATCAACATATTTTAGTGACTGCTAAAATAGGAGACTCCCAGCTCCTATGACACCACACATATGACACCACACAGGGACTGAATGAGGAAAGATAAGGGTACTTTTCTGGCATGTCTGACACTCCCAGTCTCCTGATAAAGCAAATACACCACAACCACCTTGCAGGCACAATTGTAGCCAAAGTAAAAGCAGATACAAGGTAGAAGTTAATACAGCCACAAGCACAGACCAGCCCATACCTTGCCACGCTGATGATCTTTTTGAGAGAATATGCCAATTTCTGAGCTATTAGGTCAGCTTCAGACCTGCTCTGGTTTCAGGCAGGAGTCAGGTCTTGCCAAGACACAGCCACCCTACCCACTACAGGACAAAAGGTACTTATGCAAAGCCCAAATCTTTAAAACAATCACAGCCATTTTAATCTTACCATCAAGCAGTGAATATTCAGGCCAGGATATAACTATACTTCATTAGGACAAACATCAAAATAAAGTTTTAAAACATTAGCTTTTTCTAAGCAAGTCAGTATATGAAAGATGGGGGGCAGGGGCGGGGGGAAGAATATCTTTCCAGAAAGCACCTCAAGACACACAGGGATGGGGTTGTAGGCTGATGGTTACCCCAGGCTGTATTACCATATGCAGCCCCCTCTTCAAAAAATAGAAAATACAAAAGTACTACCAAAATGTTTCTATTGCTTTCCCACACTTACATTAAAGCATTCTTTGTGCAAGCAAACAAATATAGTAAGATGTCTTCACTTCCTTGATGAGAAAAGTAATTTTTCCTTCCCTCCAATAAGAACTGCAATTCACATCATGCTGGTAAAAAAAGGCAAGAAAGCTGGAAATCAAATCTTACCACTGTGTATTTCCTGATGAAAATCTCTCCTCTCCCATTACTTTCCAACTTCCCCTCAAAACACTTGTTTTCTCTTTACTGCCTGAACAGTTCTCACCCCTTTGCTTTTTTCCCTCATTCAGAAAGGCCTGATTTCTAGTTCCCTGAAGTTTTCTTCACCTCTCTCTCTCATCAGCTGCAGGGGAGACTCCTTAATACTTGGTTTCAAATACAGCCCACCAAGAAACATCTCTGGGGGGAAAAAGTATTTGTTGTAGATGGTTGAACAGAAAAATTCCCACCCACTTCACTCTCCACTGCATCTTTTCATCCTACTTTCTGTTCTGGAGAAGCCACACAAGTGACTATTCCTATTTTTTTTTCCTCCTTCACCCACTGAGCTCCAGATGCTTTTGATACACCATTGACACCCTCTTTGCTCTGCTGCCTGCCCTTTTACCCCCTCCAAGTGCTGGGATAGTCCTGAACCTCACTGCAGCCTGCTCCTGTTCAGCATATATTTGCACCTGCTGCCTATTTCCACTTCAGGCAAAGCCTCAGACATTGTCCCTGTCACCTCCAACCCAATAATATCATTGTCTTCTCCCCCTACTCCACCCAAGGCATGTCCTTTGGCTTCAGGGCTGTAGGCAGCATGGCATCCTCTTGGTTCTGGCCCTCTGAAGCTGAGAGTGCTGTCCAGGCACACCTATTGCTTTTAGGTGTGACCTGCTCCCATGTATAAGAAAAGACTCAGAAGGTCATCCAAAGCTGCTTTGGATGGTGCACCCTCCATTTTCAGCCCTGTACACAATTGAGACAGAATGAATCTAAGCTAGATTCAAGCACTACAGGAATGTTTAAATTAGTACAAAAATTTTGCTGTCACTCTGCCAGTTTTAGGGTTCATTTTTACTAGTTCTTAAATATTTCTTGTATCACAGCTTGGTGAAAGAGCTGCCTGTCAGGAACACCTGCAATTGAAAACTCGTCCTGTTACGCACTGCTCAGCGCTGGTGCATTCACAGGACCACATACACAGTCTTGTGTGTATTGATGCAGAAGTGAGAAACCTCTGCCAAAAGCCAGGGCTTAGACACCATGTGCTTTTCTAACAGAACTTGTATCTTTCCACTTCAAACAGGTTGTATGTCCTGAGTTGTAGAATAAGATATGCACAAAGTATTCTATCACCCTCTTCATCAACTGTTAAAACCAATTGTTGAAGCAGTGTTCTTCCAGGTTCCCCCTCCCTCTTCTGTTAAGGTCTCTTCTGTAATGGCTCTTGTGTAATGGCTCCTCTGTTAATGGCTCCTTTGTTAATGGGTCTTCTGCATGGCTCACAGATAACCCCCACCGGGAGTTATCTCTCATTAATGGGCCATCAAGGACCCCCTGTATGACTCATCAT
>JBBMKD010000102.1:60155163-60222533 GCA_037834095.1 Argya squamiceps
GGATCACTGCTTCCATCATCCCACTCAGGTTGTATTCTGACTCTGTCAGTGGTCTTGTTGTATTATTGCATTTATTTGATTTTACCCTCTTTTTTTTTCCTTTTTCTTATTAAATTGTATTTCTGACTTGGAGCCTCTCACTTGTTTTGCTTTCAAACCACTACATTGTACTAAGAAGCACAGATCTTATTCATTGGTCCATGTCTAAAGGTGACCTATGAGAGGTACTCACTAAGTTGAAAGCAATTAGAATGTGAAGATGTAAATTTCACAGAAAAATCATGTGCCCTTTTCTAATGATCTAATGTAATTGTAAAGATGGCCTCATATCTACAGGCAGAGTCAGAGAAAGACAACCCAAAGTGAAGCCCCACTTATGCCTCCAATCCCACAGGGTTTGGCCTTGGAGTTTCTTTCCTCCCCTCTGTGGGCAGAGATGTGGCAAGGGAGGAAGGCAGGAAGACACACAAGCCGAATTTGTAGCCACTGGAACTAACACATCAGCTGCACTCCCAACAGGCTTCAGGAGCAGCCCAAGTGTGATATGGACATTTCTGCTGCTGTTCCTCACCTGTCTGTTTCACTAACAAATACATGCAGGGGTCTAATAAAGCTCAGCCTTGCACTTTTCTCCAGTAACAGCCTCACTCAGAATCAGTTCAAGAAAAGCAAAAATCATTTTGTCAGTTCAGCTTTCTTTGACATTGGGCTAAAAGCTTTCAAATACAGGACAATTACATCAGAGAGTTGGTGGGGGTGGGAGGGAGTGAGATTTACAGAAAATTCACACTATTTTTTTAATAGATACCCTCTTATTACTAAACAGGAACAGCAAATTCTGAAGGCTGATGTTTGTAATTAGGAAGTGTATCTGTAGTATCTGAAATTGCTTCCATTCTCACACACAGCCATATGAATTGTATCTTCCTGTTTTGACTAAAAACCTTCTGAAGTAAGGACTGAGTTAATTATAGACCATTTCATAATACACTCACCCGACTTTCCCAGAGCAGGAAGAAGGGGAGTTCAGAATCCTCCATGTAATTCCTTGAATCCCACTCACACCTACTTCAGAAGTGTAAATCCTCATATTTCTCTGTGACTCAGACCTGAAATAAAGAAAAACAGGACAAAAGCACTTAGTAGCTTCATGTTATGTACTGATAAAAAATTAAATTATAATAATAGGTGCTTTAAAACAATTTGTTCATTCTATATTATGTCTTAGGGGTACTCAGGTCAAAGACACTGCTCTAATTCAAGGTCAAATGAGTGTAAGATGACAGAAAACACAATGCTTTTACACAACTACAACATAGTCATATATTTCAGGGCTTTTCCTGTTCTGTTAAATAAATCCCATTTAGGCATTGCAAGCTCTTCAGTCACCGGACGAAGTTCAAAATTTCAGTCAGGATACTTCCTCACTAAAATTTTTTTTTAAACAGGAACACAACCTTGAATGTGCTCTCAAAACACAGCCTTGAGAAATAAAAATTATTGAACATTCATGTTACAAAAAGGAAACTGAATTGTGTAAGCGGAAGACAAATGCACTCTCAGACATATATTTTCCTGTTCTCTGCTTTCACTAGCTTCCAGTGCTCTTCTACTTATTTTCCCAAACTATGTCTAAACACACAAGAAAGGTGCTGGGCAGCTACAGTGGGTGATGTCCCTGAAACCCTCCCAGCACACCTTCACATTGTGCCCTCTGCTACTCCCCACACACAGACACAGCTGCCCATCTCAGGAACATGGGCTACAGCAGGATGGAGACTGCAGGTCCAACAGCCAAAAGGTAAGGCCAAGACTTAAACCCTCCTAAGTAAATAGTAACAAAAGATTCAACATGGTAGCTAAAATTAAGTACAAAACTCCCCATATTTGTATATCACTCATGCAAGTACAGTCCCATGAAAATATGTTCTCCTACCATTTATTTCTTACTCCTACATTTATTGTTCATTTGTATGCAGCATTATTATACATCATCGAGTTTTCTCAATTGCATCATGTGAATTTTTGTGTGCATTTGTATAATCCTGAAAGAAAATCAACATAAGCAGGCATTCCAGTCTGAAGTCAAGAAGTTTTAAAGTACATGTCTGTAACACTGAACCATGAAGCAGGAACTGAAGATACTAAGGCCTGGCAAATTTTGGCAATCCAGGCATTCAACCCTGTGAAGGGCATTAGAGATTTTTCCTCTAAAGTCAAACAAAAGCTGACTTCCTGAAAGGGATAAAAGAAAGGACACTTTGTCGGTGATAAACTTTTGTTCTATCCAAGACTACTAAGTGCACCTTCACTTTTTTTAATAGTGTTTCTTTCACACATGATGGAACCAAGTCCAGAAAAACTGCACAGAGCTCAGAGAGCTTTGTCTTTGCAAGACTTCTAGTGGTTCAGTTTACACCCGGAGTAGACACAGCACCTACAAACACAAATTACAATCTTCTCTAATTCTATGCGATTAAACATAATTTGCTGCATTCAGTTACCTTGCTCAGGAATGTACTAGTAATGGAGAAAAGATCAATGAACTTCATAATTGGAAAGTCCTACCTTCAAAATGCACAGCCTCATGTTTTCTAACTTAAATAACTAAAACTGCAAAAACAAAAGATACCCTTGAAAGCCCCTGAGGGGTGGAAATCCCCGTAGTTTGGACCTGTCTGGCAGTGACAGATAAGATGAAAATCCTAATTTGATTGACTAATTGAATGTAGCCTCACAAAAAACATTGCTCAGATCCTTAGGTTTAGCAACTGGATCATTTTTTGAGGACCATGGTGAAATCATGAGCTTCTCCAGTTCAATTAGGCAGGCTCATTATTAGAAGACTTACATATGAAGTAAAGTATGGTCTGTAAGTGTTCATGACTGACTCCTCATGTACTTTGTGTTGACTGCAAAGAACATTTCAAAGCCCAGCTGTCACCAATATCTATGATAACTTCTTCAAACACAGAGACACACACCTTGAAATCTGCTGACAGCTGGAGTGAACAAAGAAAGCCAGAAGTTGCAGATAGCTCTGGAAAAAAACACTTGAAATGTACATTTCGTTGCTCAAGAGTTTAGAGAAAAAAAAAAGGATAGGTTTCAAAACAGAGATGAGCTCTTTAATGAGCAGCCTTTGAGGTTCATTCTCAAGCCTGGGTGCGCTAAAACCAAAGGGCACCTGGATTTCTTGAACTGGCCCTTAATTCTAACAGCATGCTTCAGGTATTTGCCTCATTTTTGTGCAACCAAATATGCACACAGAGATCAACCACTTTACATTTCCTTTATCATAATCTCTGCAAAAGAATTTTATTATTTTTAACATTTTCAAAACAATACCATCTTTATTGAAGATGGCCAGATAGAATGTTTGCCTTTTTCTTTTAATGCAACCATGTGCCTGTATTTCATGAGGAGATAACTGAATAATTAAATCAAGATTCATGGCTGAGACACTGAAGAGTAAATCCCCTTCTCTGTGTAAGTTATGCTATCCAAGCAACCAATAGTATGTATCTTTCAATACTTTTATCTATAAGGGGAAAAAAAACTTTAGAATGCTCACAGAAGCTCAAACCTTGTTTTCAAGAACCTGCCAAAGTCAGATGAAAAATATATGCCAAACATATACAGCAAAGAAAAATGCAGGGCTTCCTTCCTAACATTTGGGAAAACATGACGGAAGAGAGGAGTCATCGAACCAATCAAATAAAACACAATGGAAGAAATCAGGCCACTTAAATACATATATGTCCATGCATCTTCCTACAAAATGCTCACCCAAGACTGTGTGTCCATATACATGGGTGTGCACCTGGGAAGGCATGGGATACAGCCCTGCCTAAACAGAGCCAGCTACACATCACACCATTAGCCAGGCAAGATGGTGAAATTCCCGTTTCCCTCTTTTTAATACAAGGAAATCACAGAAAGTAAGGATCCTGCCCACTGCAGGCCTGCAGCTGACAGGCAGCCTTCTGTCAGGGTTATGTGGAAGGGCTTCACACAGCATGGAGACGGGAGTGCCTGCACAGGGGAACCTCCACCACAGCCCCCCTGCCTTGGCACCACGCTTGACAGGGACCTGCCTTTGCACCCTGGGCTGCATGTGAAGGGTCAGTCAGGGCCAGGCACATGCCAGGGTGCACAGAATCAGTTCATGTGCCCAAAAGAAGCAGCTTCAGATGCAGAAAGTCAGCAAATGCCAATTGCTTTTTAACACTACACTTGCAGAAACACCCACATGTGCACACACACACACATGGTGGGGGGAGGTGCAGAGCACCATCTCTGCTTTAAAAACACTGTGAACTAGAGTAAATCAGAGATCAACTGATTGTGAGGTCTTCCTGGAAATGTAAATGCACTTCTAAAAAAATTCATCTTGAGGTTCTTCCCTCCTCCAAAAGCCTGCCCCCACAACCAGGAGGTTTCCTGAAAGATTACTTTCCCAACCATCACTACCACTAATGATCTTTTGAATGCTGTTAGAACAGGTAAAATCATATCTCTTAGTCAACAACACAAAGCTGACATGACCTAAAGTTTGGCTGCATTTCTTCCAAGGATATTATCAGAGAAGTGGCAAACTGAGCCTCAGAACCTTAGAAAAACATGGAACGCTTTCTTATAGCTGTTTCAAGTCTGTTCAATGCAGCCACAACTTGGTTTTGTGGGGGCAGGGAGGGAAGTTTTGGGGCTTGCTTTCTTAATGAAGACCATAAATAATGTGACCCACAGGAACATCAGGAGACAAGACAGTCTGAATCCCCTGTCTCAGCTCACCATCAAGAAACAAAATAGCACAGATGGCAAACACTACAAATCTGAGTCGCATCAATACAAAGTGCCATGTGCCATGACAGTCACCCCCAGTGCCCTGTTTCATACTGTGACCTCTATCATCCTACACTGGTATGGAACAGGAGAAGGAACAGCAGCAGCAGGAATCCCTTCATCCTCCTTTACAGAGAAAAAGCAGCATGAAGATAACCTTGTTGTGCCATCTCCCATAAGACCAAGGAATCACACACAGAATCACACACAAAATGTGCTGAGTTGAAAGGGACATACAAGGACCATCGAGTCCAACTCCTGGCACTGCACAGCATCATCCCAAAGAGTTACAGCATCTGCCCAAGAGCATTCCCCAATCACTTCTTGAGCTCAGTCAGGCTCGGTGCTGTGACCACTCCCCTGGCCTGTTATGGATGCCCTTGGCTCAGAGTACAGTATAAATCCAGGGCTCAGGATGAATGCGATAGCCCAAGGGCCCACAAGGATGTGGCTGCATAGGGGCTGCCCCAGGCAAAGTGCCAAGAAAACAAGAAGAAGAAACTGCTGCAAGAAACTCCTCTCCTGGCCCATAGCTGGGGGACCTAGTCGAGGCTCAGGGCAAAGTTCAGGTTAGAGACAGAGCCAGGTTGAGAGAAAAATGAAGTGTGGGGGCTTAAGTGAGTTATGGCTGCAGGACCTCTCTCCCACTGAACTATCTGCATGCGGGTGAGATGAAAGCTGTAATCTGCCCCTCACAGCTGCCACTGTAGGTTGCAAATACCTTCAGGCAGACATCATAAACTTCATTACACCTGGCTAGCCTCAGGTTTTTAGCACAGCATCCCAAAACATTACCCCATCCTGCTCCCCACCTCACTTTCAAAGGGGAAAATACATATATATATTCCAAAAATATTTCATAACTTCCAGGAACGCATTCCTGAAGACATGCTGTACCCTAATCTAGCCCTTCAAAGCACAGGAGCCAGAGCTGCTGAGAGAGCTGAGGCAGGTACCCAGGGGCCCTGTCTGCCAGCACCTGTGTGTGAAACCCAGCCCTGAGACCACCCCACTGGGGCCCTCTCCCCACCCACACAGGGGCCTCTATATCCCCTGGCCAGCATTGTTCTGTCCTACTTAATTCCACTGCTGCAAGAAGAGCTCTGTTTCTCCAGGGCTTATCCATGGGAAGCTTAAGGCTGAAAGGAAGGCATGCATGCCCAGCTGCTCACTGTTTTTGAGTTGGCCTGTTTTGCAGTTATAATAAGAACATACCTTGCATTATCTGCCACTGCATTGCTGGTCACAGTCTTGAATTGCCAATCCAACCTCTTTGCCCGGATTGACAAAAACTTTGTATTATGTAGCTTTCATCAGAATCAACTTAAAATGGAAAAAGATTACCTATCTTCCTTTCTCTCATTTTCTTCTTGATAGGAAGATTTGGCTTTTTTTAAGCACATCTACAATATACATGGAAACACATACTCCTTGAAAATTAACTCTAAAGATAGTCATTAACTGAAACAAGCCTGCCATCTGAAATTTTGTTTAAATTTAAAAAAGACTGAAGAAAAGTATTTTAAATATATTTTCACATGGAAGTCCACCAAGATTTGGTCACTAAATGCAACAGAACAGAAATCCGTGAGTAGAACTCAGGAGTTTGCTCAATTCAAATTAAAGACTAGCAGCTCCATGTCTGGGGAAGAGTTGCACAACCTCCACAACTTGCCAGACAGATATCTGTTGTGGTACTTGCTTTGTTTTTAAATTTTTTATATCTTAGGTTTAATCTGAATAACAATCATCAATGGACAAAGGCTTAATAAAGGAAATAATATTTAACCTTTGCCGATGACAGAAAAAAACATCCAACAATGTCTGCACTCTTAAATCTTTATGCACTCTTAAATGCCTTATTCTGTCAAGTTGTAGCTCAATCATGACTCTGAGCACAGGCCAGTGAAGTATCCCACTTCCAAGTGTTCAGAGAAGGGACTTTGTACATAATGCACATGATTTTATCTTTTGCATTCATTTTTAACCCTTAAGAAAACATAAACAAAAAATTAATAATTAAAATAATCTATTGCGTTCTTGCTGTTTTCATTCTTTAAAAAAATATTAATTATGTGCATCAAGGAATATAATGAGCATAGAAAGAAAACTACAGTGCATCAGCTTTTAGGTTTCCAGACATTATCAGAGGTCAGACTGCAAAAAGGAAACAGCTTCCTCTGTTCCACAGCTTCCATTTATCTATAAACTTTCCTTATAGATGTAATTAATTCTGGCAACAATTAGTCCATTACACACAGCCCTTAATGAAATTAGCAGCTACTCAGATACAAGCTGAAGGGATGAGCTTAATCACAACCCATTCAGGGGAGAAGAATAAATCTGGCATATCTTTGACTATCATTCTTACAAAAGATAAAGTATAAAAATCATTAAAATATCTTGAACTCAGGAAGACACCATCAGTTTCGGAAGAAAATACGAGGTTTGAGTAAAAGCTTTTGCCAGAGCAAACCTAAGACACGGGGTAGGATTTAACAACACGCAATTAGGAATAAACCTTTTGACATTGTTAAGGAAGCTGCACTGCATAACTCAAAATTTACTATCCAATGTTTATTTAATAGCTCATTTAATATTTGATATCAAATATTCAGTAAAGTCTCAGGAAACTCAGACTCCAGCCATGTGTGCTGTAAACTTAAAAACTAAGTCAATTTCATTTTCTCCCCATCAAAAACCATGACAATTGAAGCAAATTTCCTACAATGCCTCTTGCAATACTTAACATATCAAATTCTTCTTACCTATGTCATCCTGAATCTCACCTTCTGCCATAAGTTATATAGCTACAATGGAAATTGCCAGAGATAAAAACTCACAGCCTTCATCTTTGTAAGAGTTTCGTAATTTCTAAGACTCAACCAGACTCTCTATTATTACCAAAATGGACACTATTTTGATCTTTATTACTTTTCAGCAGAAAAATAGTTAAAATAAAATACCAAATACTAAATACCAAGCATTTCTGTCCCAGAATCCAACACTGCACACATGAAAGGGACGGTTTATGCTCCTCTGACCCATAGCAAAAGAAATCAAGCCTTGCATTCAGATCATGCTTGGAAATTTTCTCTGGTATTATTACAACAATATATTGCTGTGAAACTCCTTTCCCCACTCTGGCTAGTATTATCTGACAGGAATCTCAGCCATCAGGAAAAAAACCCAAAAAACTCATCAGCCGAAAAAAATGTTTTGTGAAAACATAACAGAATCAAAGAGATGATGAAGAAACACACACCCTAAGTGCTCTGATTCCCACCAGATTTCCTGGCTCCCCAAAACAGGTTGGGGCATGACCTGGGGAGAACACAACTGAGGGGATTTAGAGGCAGACATTCCCAGTTTGCAAGAAGAAATGTCCTTCAGATGTGATCCATGTGCCAAGCAGTTTGTTTCATCAAAGGTGGCCTGGGCAGCAGCATTGTTATTTCTGTGGTCCACCAATACCTCCAGTGCCCACAAACAGAGGGGTGGAGAAGTGTTTGCAGTTCTGCGTGGAGCAGGTTAGAAGTTTGCATTGAACATGACTTAATTTTTGAGTGGGCAGTGCCTTGGCTCCAGCAGTGCCAGCAGGTGCATGAGCCCTGTGCTCCCTCTGAGCTGCTGTGCACTCACACTTTAGTGATCCCACCTGGTATTTCTATCTTAACACTACATAAAAACACCAATTTGCTCCAAGATGGCTCAGCAAGCTCTGAAGCAAGAAGGTCCTAAACACTCCATAAACCTTTCCTTGCAAAAAAAGGAAAAGCTATTCCAACCACCAGGGTAGGAACAGCCAGTTCCAAGGCTTTTGCTTATCCTTCAGTGGTTTAGGGGGCAAAGGAGGATAAAGATACAAGGGGCGGGGGGGGGAAGGGTTTTTTAACAAGCCCAGTGTAAGGTCATCCAGAGTTCAGATTTCAAAAACAATCATCATGGTGCTTTGCCAAGATGACCAATATGTCTGAAGGAGTTGCTTTTGAAATTATTTTAATAAAACAGACTTAAAAGCATGTCTATATGCAGTATTGGTGCTGGCTCTTGATATTAAAACCTTATCTCTCCTCCTCCCTTCCTGATCCACCATTAAATACAATTAACTCCACTTTCTTTCCAATGCCTTATGCTTTTTTGGCAAAGATCAGGACACAAAGCCTATCAGAAAACAGAGAATGGAGGAAGGAAGGATGAAACACGGCAGGAGAGCTGTGCCCAAAGCTGATGATTTGAACACAATTTAGCTTACAGTTAATTCACAGCAGGATTTTTGTAATGTCCTTTATCACCTATGAAGCCATTTCCTCATTATTCATTATCATTACACATAACAAGACAAGGAAAGATGTTTCTGCACAAAATGGAAAACCATTAGCATAGAATCAAAAATAACAAAGGCTCAATGAATTTTAGAAAAGTAACCAATTCTTGCTTCTGTTCACTAGGGAAAAGTAGTAACACTATATCCCACGAGGTGATCTGCAGCAAAACCGCTGAACATCCTGTGCAAAACTTCCTCCAGACAGAGCTCCTCTCAGAGGGAAATGAAGGAGTCCCATCCAGCCTGCACCCTCCAGTTCTCACTCCTGTGTCACACAAAGCACACACTTATGCTCTCTGTCTGCCCTGTTACGTTTTAATACAGGGAAGTTATCTACAAAGAGTAAGAGAAAACAGTATAATACACATTTCAACTTGCTCCTTCCTGGAATCCACAGTTAATGCATTTCAGCCACAAAGTGTACCAAAAACATTTAGCTTATTAGTATTTTTTCAAGTCATGGGTAGTAGAATAATTCTTAGTCAAGAGTCATCAAGATCTCCCATAACATTAATTTCTAATAATGCATAATGGAAAATTTGGTTTCACCATTACAGACAAGAAATCTGCCTTAGTAGATAAAGAAAACTAACTCATGGAGCCAAGAGTCAAAAATATTTCAGAGGCAAACACAGGTCAACATGACATTTCCTTTATCTGATCTTGGATTCTGCTTGTACATGGCAAAAGGAAAAAGAAAAACATGCTGAGAACATTTGTGGTGTCTTACTATTGAAATTGCATTTGTGTGCACCTGTGAGAAAGCACAGGCAGATTACAAACCAGCCTTTGCCAGCTGAAGGAATTGACTTTGTCAGTGAATGGAAGTCTGAAACTACTTCCATGGAGAATGCTAGAAGCTCACTAAGTCAAAGGTATCTGGGAAAGGCAATATGCAAGAAATCATATTTCTACAAAATAACGTTGTGAGCTTTGGGGACAAAGCCAAACTTCTATATACTGATGTCAAAACAAAGACAATTTACGTACACACAAGTAACAACCTCATTGCAAAACCTGGCCATTAAACTTCATCCCTTCTTCTAATGTCCAGTACTATGCACTTTTTTCAACTGACTGTAACTTCTCATTTGACCTGTTTAACCTCACTGTTTAATCTTTCTACTCCCAGACCACTTCTGTTGCTCTCTCAGCTCACAGACAGCCTTCCATTAGAGCTCTTCTCAGCCTAGAGGAATGTTAATTGTTGTACAAATCACCCTGTAAAAGTGAGTATCAAGAAAGAGCTGAGCAGCAGAAACTCAACCATTAATCAAACATACTCAACTTTTTCCATCGTTGAACAACATATGAAGACAAGTCAAAAACAGAAGTTCTGTTTTCAGGTAGAAAAAAAAAAGGGAAAATATAAAACAACTAGGAAAAAGTCAAACACAGAAAAAAAAAAACTTCTTTGGAGATAAAACAGCACAATGCAAATATGCAAGGAAACCACAAACAGAAACCTTGGCACAGATTAAACTCCAGAAAACAGATATAATTTTTTTTAAAAATCTAAGAGAAGAAGTTTATTTTTCCTTATTGTTCTATTAATTATTTACCCCAGCTCCATCTTTCATGTACACACTATGAAAAGACCCCTTAGTAAAAAAACAAAACAAAACCAAACAAACAAACAAAAAAAAAACCCCACACATTTTTATTGAATAGTTCTGGTAACTTCAAATACCCGTCATGAACTTCAGTTAAGCACACAGGGAAGTGGACAAGAGCACTCTTCTGCTCATGCACTCATTGTCAGCACAGCAATGCATTGTACACAGCAATGTCAAGAGAACTCATGGAGTCAGCAAACAACAGAGAGGCCCACCTAGGTTTCCACAGGAAAAAACAACAAGAAGTATTAAAGCAGTTTTGGGAGACCCAGTAGTTAGAGGCAAACCTTTTTTAAGCTCAGCTGGAAAAGCGTGAAGCAGCAGGAGATTACAGGAGCCATTGCACTAACCTGCTGCAACTGCAACCTTGTGGCCTCTTCACTGGGCTGAATCCTCAGCCTCTGCCTCCACTTCCTCCCACCACAAAAACCTTTCATTAAATGCTCTAGGACTTGTGGCTTCTCTGCAGTCTGACTGAAAATAATTTGCTCTTCCATTTCTCTCCAGCTACAAGTACAGCACCAGATTTTTAGATTGCTTCTGAGTTTGAGGATAAAAAAAAGAGGAGCTCCTATCTCCTTTGGAGATGGTACATTTCCTGCTGCAATCCACAAGTTGGAACAGATCAGGGGGCCCGATCTGCAGCTCTGACCTCAGCATGAGGCTCTTACAAGGCCACTTGGGACATCCACATCAGTGAAGAAGCAGAGGGTGAAAGAACATGCTACTACTTATAAAGAATGATGCCTCAAACAGAAACAAATGTCTAGTCAGTGAAGGAACAATTTCCGAATTCCTCTCACTCTTAGACAAGGCTTTATTTTAATAATCTTTTTTAATGACTTAATGGGAATCCAGGATATCTGCTATACTCCAATTCTCTACAATTCCCTTGATTACAACACCCACCTCCCTGCACAGAACACACTGCACACCCTATTCAGGAGCTTCCATATCAGTATTTTGGTGGGTTCTGACAGAGTTTACCTTTTTCCCTTTCATTTTCTTCCTTTGAAGTCTTAAAAGAAATGCATCTATCATCTTCTTACTATAAATATAGAAAAGCCCTACAGGTCATATGTTTGCTACTACCTCTGGATTTTCTAGCAAACACAATGCTATCTGATTAGAAGTGTGTCTCCTGCCCAGAAACACGTGGGGCTATCAGAACTAACTCCCACTGACCAATTCACTCCCCCCATTGACAATTCACCCTGATACTATTTTGCTCCCAGTGGATCAAAAACAGTATGAACTGACCCTCCCCAAAAGAAGTAATTTTTATCCTGCTACTGTTTCATCGATCACAGAGTGAGAGAATGCAAGTATAAGTCTGCACATGGAAAGGGGGTTTAAATCCCCCTCTCTTGCCCTGAAGATTTTTATTAGTGTTATAAAGTCAGAATCTCAGCTAGACTGTTTCTTTCAACACATCACTTGCAGACAATCAGTTGTACCTGATAACAAGCTGCCATAACTTCTCCTTTCAGAATCCAAGACTGTCCAGCCTAACCTTGAAGGGGCAAAGTAAAATAAATGGCATCTCTCTTAGGGTTTGCCTTCAAACAGAAGACAAGGAGTAGAAATGACTGAGAATTGATGCATGGAGATGTGAAAACATTAAATGAGGTATTTCAAACTTCTTCCCAGGTAACTTCATAAGACACAATTTCAGACTTGAAAGCACTGCCTTGATTAAGCTACCTCCACCAAAAAGAAAAAAAAAAAGATTACTTCAGTCAAATCAAGCGACTGTGGAAACCTCTTTTAAATACCACTGCCTGCAATCTCATAAGGTCCCAGGCAAAGTTCCCAAAGACTTCAATAAAACATTTGTCTGGGATAAGGAGTGCCAGATTTGGCCCACTTTAATACATTAAGTCTGTGGTAGGTGAAAAACTGAAACATGGAGCAGTTGTGAAACTACCCTCATAGCCAAGGAGATAAGAGAAAACAGCACTCATCCTTCCCCACAATGGGAACACGCAGAGGGTGGATGGGAAAGTTAAACAGGAGGAGGGAGCAGGAATTTTAGGATAAAAATTATTTAATATCCTCCTAGTGTGGGCTGGAAAGGATTGTGGTATGCCTGTTAGAGAAACTGGCTGTATTGTAAGGCTGAGAAAGTGCTCAAGGACACGTTTGTGTGAGCATATGTTTGTGTGTGTGTGAGTGTGTTAAGGGTCAGGTCTGTGCAAGTTCACAAAGTTCAGTCAATTCTCCTGCCAACTCTTCCAGGCTTGAGACAAATACAGATAACCTCGGCTTAACCCAACTTCAAGCAAACCTTCCCTTGTCACCCCCACCCTCAATTAGCAACTTTCAATCTAAAGTACCTAAAAATAAACTATGAAATCACCTCAGTTACAGCTCTAGTAATGCACTTTTCCATAAACTTCTCCATGTCACTGAACAGATTCAAATACCATTTGCTAAAAGACAAATAAATGTATGGGACGGGTGTTGTGGCTTAACTCCCCAGATTTTTACTGCTGCAGAACAATTTTTCTACCCCCACAGCAAAGTACTCCTAACTGCATTAGTGTTACCTGCTGCTGCTTTTAAGATAAGCAATGCTAAAATAGCTGGTTGGATTGCTTTTCAAACAAGATCGGTTTCTTCCACAGCAAAACACTGTTATTTAATACATGCATTTCATAATTTCAGGATTTTTTTCTCTCTCTGTCCCCCAGCTGGGAACATCCATGCTCATGGCAGTCTCCAATATCAAGACCACCCAGATTCATCTTTGTCTCTCAACTGTCTGCCTCTGCTGCACCAAGATAAAAATCTAGACAGAGCCTTTATTATTATTTTATCCAGAACTTGTCTAAACCTTCACCTGCAAAACACTGACTCACTCTGTCTTTAACCACCTGAAGAATGTAAAGGAAGATAAATTAACTCATGGGCATAGAAACTCAACAGGCAACAGCATAAACTTGGTAATCAAACAATGAAAGTCAGAGCAACAACAGAAGTTTTTCAAACAGATGAAAACTCAAGTCCTAAAAATAGAAGCCAGAGGAAGCTTGGCTGATCTGTTCCTTTTGCCATAGTTTTAGTTTATCATCAGATGATAGCTAATAATTTTTGATTTATTAGTGTCTCATCAATCCCAAATTAATAGCTTTGAATACTAAATAATCACCATCAAACGCACACAATTTTAGGCAAGAGTCTCCTAAGAAAACAAGCTCTTGGCAAATAGACAACTCTTTCACCTCTCTGTAGAGAGGAAAGCTGATGCAAGCTACAACATTCCAAGTTTTGGTAAAAAGCTGGTAAATCTCAAAGTTACCACTTAAAGCTTATCAAGTGAACTTTAATGCTACAGCACGTTTGATTTTCCCTCATGTCTGCTGCATCAGCCCCCACTGACAAAGCTCAGTGACAAATTGCAACATCTCTGCTTTGAGTGTAATCATACTGGTCAGTCACAGAAGATCCTGTCCAGTGTTAGGAAACAGGAAGAAAAAAACCACTGCCTTTCATTCTGACAATTAGGTTTCTGTGTCTGCAAAAGCCTCCTGCCCAAGACTATAAGCAGACCACATCTTAATGCCCATCACCTTGCTCAGTGGAATAATTTAGTAGTGGTGGCAACATTCAAAGCTTTCCTGCTTCAAATGGAAGGAAGCCAACAGTACTGTCCCACTAGAAGACAGTGTTGGGCATTTGAAAAGACAGAGGAACATTTGGAAAGCAGGTATTAAAAACCTAAACAAGACCATTCAGATTGCAAGAAAACCTTCACCTATCATTTTGACAGTTCACACATCAGTGTGATAAGGTTATCATACCAGAACGAACATGCTACATTAGTACACTGGAAGTAAATACCTGAACAATTTTCTTCGAGACCTCACATGTCATTGAAATTTAGGAAATATTTACCATGTTTTGGATGCTCTAGGAGTCAAAATGCTTAAACTTTCACCCCCATAAACTATAAATATAGTTTATATAAATATAAACTATAATGTAGTATCAAAAGGCTAATGTGTAAGGCTATAGAAGTGTTTCATGCAGTACCCTGACTGCATGAAATATTTCTATAGGCTTATTACAAAAAATTCTTTTGCTGAATTGTCATCAAATAGGGAAATTACACCGGCAACCCCTGTTCCCAGTTCGAGTAAGAGGGCAACTGCTCCAGATTGATTATCCCAATGCCCCAGTTTCAAGAGAAAACCAAACAAAACACATTCAGTGGGGCAAGTCAGGAATTCTCTGGCTCTGTCCTCAGCAGTAGAAATGTAATTTTCTTTTGTGTTGTTTGGATTATCATGAGGGGTCATCATTTAAAAATCTACTGTAAACCATGTTACAAAAGGCAATTATGGTAATAAGGTAATAATAACAAACTTTACAGTTTACCCACTGCCATCCACAACTAATTTCCTTTACTGGTGAAGTTAAGTGCTTTGTATCAACACTGGTTTTGCAACCAGATAACCAACACAGGATTATTAATTTGTGGCACTTTGGGAGGGGGGATGAGAGGAGGAGGAAGGCAGACAAGACACTGTTCACTATTATGCTTTGTCAATCAATGCTTCAATGCTTTTCACCTCTGCAAGTCAGTCTTCTGCAGAAAATGGATGTGGTTGAAAGTGTTTGGAATAACAACACCTCCATATGTAAATTAAAAATGCTGATTTCTTTCAACAAAAGAGACATACTTCTACCACCATTTTCTCAAGGATGTAAGCCCTCAGATGCACAGAGCAAAGCAATGATAAATATTTAGCATATTCTTGCTTGCAACATAGAATGAGTTGACAAACACACAATGGGATCTAATGTAACCCTGAACCCAAAGTAAACATTCAGGAAAAAGTGAATATTGGAGGGTTTAATTGTTTCTCCTTTTTTCCCCAGTAGTTCCATACTTGGACTCTGTCTCTTTTCTATACATGCTGCCTTTGCATTTAGGGTTTTGCATTTTGGGAGGAGAAAATACAACAGTGTTCAAAATGATTCTCTGCAATTATTCATTATGATTGCAGGAATAAACAAACATTTTCAACTGATTAGAAAATCTCAGTGAAACCAACTTATCATTTTATTAATTCTTCATTCAGTTAAAGTAAACAAGTAGACTTCATGTGAGGTTAGCTCCAGGGTTTATTCAAGTCACATCTGACATGAATGTTTTAACCAAATGTATTATGCAGTGATTTTCATGGCCCTACTCAGGAAAAAAAAAAAAAAAAAAAGAAGTAGAAGAAGGAAAAAAGGGCAACCTCAAAAGATTTGGGAAAGGCAGACTTTTTGTTTTCACAGTCCTGGGAAAAACTTGGGGTTGTCCCACACTGCAATTAGAAAGAAAAAGAAAATAAACCAAAAAACAACAACAATATAAAAATACCACTCCCTCTAGGAGTGATGGAGGATTCCCAGACCTCGCCTGAGCAGAGAGAGCAAGTCCAGATGGCACCCAGATTTGCTGCTATTTCACAGGCCCTAGCTAAGCCCAAAACCGGGAAAAATACAGCAGCTCTGCTCCACACAGATTGCACCCCTGGGCTACGTGCTGCTCTAGCTGTTCCTCCTAGAGTCAAGGTGATCAAAGACCTGTTACCCCACAAAAAAAACCAGCACATTTATCACTAAAGGTATTCCTTTACAGAAGAAATTATTAGTTTGAGAAAGTGGGGACACAGCAAATATACTGCAATTATAAAATATTACAGTGAAAAGTAATATTTTCACAAACTGCTTCAGCAAGTAGAAAGACAGGTTTTCAGGAATTTTAGATTTTTCACCTGAAGTGATAAGAACCCAAACAAAAAAAGCACTGTTCTGCAACTGCAGGAAAAAAGCCATTAAGCAGAAACAGTTGAATTCCTTAATCCAAGCTGCCTGACAGGGTAAAGGTAGAATGGTTAAGTACATTGCTTGAAAATATTACTTCTTAATAAAACCAAAATAATTTTCAGCAGAGAATTTTAATACTGAACATGTACACATATACATGTGTATGTACAAAGATTTAAAACTATTATCAGCGTAAGCTTCCTGGCCAAAACAAGAACAAGCTTTAGTGGAAACATTCTCTCAAAGGCTTCATCTTTTTACCATGTGTTGTACTTATCACAATTGCAACACAGTAAAAAGCTTTCTATAACACAAAATTTCTATTCCATTTCCTACTTGTCATGAACTTCATGAAAAAAAAATTATTGCCCTTATCTGTGTTTTCTCTATTGGTTCCAACTTCTTTGCAGTCCATCAAAAACACCGCAAAAATGTCTTTTGCTACACTGCTCTAAAGGCTAATTTCTCATTGCAGAAATAGAAACAGTAGTGTGGAAAATCCGTAAGACACAGTAGCTTCCTTCCCAGTGTACAAATGGTGAAAACAAACAGGAAATAGAGATTAAAATAGGATGAGCAGAAATAGACTTCTGCTAGAATAAAAAAATAAGCTTATTTGTAAGCAATGCTTTTCACAAAATACATTTGTTTTGTATGCAAATGTGCATTTTTCTCTTTTGTATATTAAGAAACAGCCCGAACCCAAAATTTCTTCATTTAGTCTCAGCCCATTCTTTTTCACAGCCTAGGTTCCACTCTATCATATTAGACCTTCATACTTCCCATTTCCCTTACTGGGAGGATGAAACATTTCACTGCAGGTGTATTCTGAACAGGATCCAAACCCACAGGGAAAGAGACAGCTATGCTCCTATGGGACAGTGCTGCAGCAATTTGCAAACCTGAGTTTGCAAACATACTGCAGAGTTTACACAACAATATAACACCACACTACAAACAATGTCAAGTTAGAGACATTCGACAATGTCGAATTCCCCAAGGGAATTTTTACCGGTCAATCAAAACACACCCTGATATGGCAGGGAACACACAGCTGCTCTTCACCTTCTCGTCCTTTAATCATTTCTTTCTCATGATGCCAGGGTGTCACCTTTGGCTTTCTCCTCCGCCTGCCTCTAGACACCTTGGACTGGCTCAAAATCCTGCCTGCTTTAGCATTTTACTGCCTTCCCTTCCTGTTCTATTCATAAAACCAAAGCACTCACCCAGTCTCTCATTATTGTTGCTGGGATGCAAGATAATCTCTTTCCTTCTGGCTGTGACAGAAGCAATCTTACCCCCTGAAATCCATTCAAAATGCAAAAATCATTTTTTCTGGATTACTGCCTCAAGCACATTACCCCTATTTCATCCTGCCTGTCCTCCTACTGGCTCCCCCTTTTTCTACTACATTAAGCACAAATTGCTTGCCTTACTCTTAAGAGTTGTTCTTAGATGATGACAACTGATCCAACTGCCCTACACATCCGCTTAAAACCCAAGTAATAAAGCCTAATAACTACATACAAAATCTCTTGCACAAGGAATATTCATTCAAAGCCTTGCACTTTCATAACCAACACAGTAGAGTACACCTCACAAAACCTCTGGCACACGGATAAGGTGCTCTCCTCTCTTTGCAGGTTGAACCCAGCGCAGACTTTTAAAACAGCTGAACTTCTGAACCATTTTACAACAGACTACTGGGCTTCCAACAGAGCCATTCTGGTAGGTGGGAAGTGCTGGGGAATCTTCTTGGCAAGAAATGCATTCACAGAAAACCTCACAAAAAAATGGCATGGTGGTATTTCAAGCCCTTCCTCCCCCTCAGAGCAAGTTTACTCAGGAAAATCTTTCCACTCACGTAACACAGTCTCATTTTGTCAAGCTGGTACAACTTCAAAGAGATAATTCAGGCTCCATGAGACACACTTCACTACATGACAGTGTGGGGGTTTTTTTCCATAATAAGTAGAGTCCAATGCTTGTAGGTATTTAAAACCAATTTTTGCTACCTTCCCCTAAACCCTCTGCACCTAATGGCCAAAATATTTATGGAGAATAAGAGTTCAGAGGGACAACATGTCATTTCGGGTAATTACCAAACTAGGGAACTGAGACCAAATTGATTTGCAGGTTCTGTGCATTCACCACACCCACAATCCAACCCTCTGGCTGGTCAACCTCCAAGAACATACCAGGTCCCCAGACCTTAGACCTGCCTGACCTGGTTTGAATTGGAAGAAAATCCAAAGTGCTCAGATCAAAAGACAACTGGCACGTATTCTAACATGGTTTCCACAGATATTTTAGGAGGTGGCATAGTCCAACAATGGAAAAGTCCAACAACTATATAAGTTAACATTTAAGTTAACATTATTGAATGGGTTCAAAAAAATCCCAAACAAGTAATAGTACTTTATTATGTACTTGAAGGAAAGCTGATAGATAAATACCAATGGAAAAAAAAAAAAAAAAAAACACCCAAGCAAGCATATGAGTGTAGAGATTGTGCACAAAAGAAAAGCTTCCACTGAGGAACAATTTTAGAAGACAACACCACACATCTCACCAGCAGACTAAATTTCATGTGCTGAGACTGTAATAAAACACTTCTACACAGAACTTTAGAAAAAGAACCTCTCTTTTATTAAGAATAGTGGGGAACTGAAATAGTTTGCCAAGTATGAGTGGCAAATTGGTGCTTCTGGAGGTTTCTACCAACAGCTTCTAAGTCAATCATTGGTCAGGAATGATACCTGGCTGTTTCAAGCTCAGGCACAGAGAAGGACATATTATCCTATTTTCCATGACTAGCAGCACTTCAAATTTTTGTCAAAGTGCACCAAAAGCTAGTAAAGTCTTAAACTCCCCAACAAAAACAAGACGATAGAAAATGTTGAAATCACTGGATCAGCAAAGCATTCACATCCCTCCCCAGCCTAGGAGCACTCTGCAAAGCATAGTGGGGACTTTGCTACTGTCACCTCCTGCTCTGATAGAGGAGGTCTCCTCCTCTGAACCTTCTCAGACCTGTGGTATATGCCTCGTATCTTTCTGCCCTAGTAGAATCCAAGATGCTCACAAGGTCAGGCGGGCTGCTTGCTTTGTTCAAAAAGCACAATCAATCTCTTCAGATTCTCCCTGTGTGTTTTCTGCCCTTTGGAATAATGGTGTAGGAAACAAGTTGCTATCCTGCTACCTGCCTCTCCTTCCTGCCAAGTATGCCATCAAATCCAAGTGGTACTCCTATCTTTTCTTTCTAAGCCCTGTATATGCTGCAGGCCAGTATAAACCAAAGAGGACATTCTGATTTTACCAAATGTTGGATCAGGATATATGATTTGGGAAAATTTTAAAAAGAGGAACCAAAATTTGCTTTTGAACCTCTAGACACATTCTTACTTCAAGGCTATTGCAAATGACCTGACACTCAAATTACCCTTTTCCAATCTACTACATCCCTACTCCTAATTTTTGTGGGTCCCATTACCCAGAAGCTTTGAGAATTCACTGATGATTCTGTGAAACTGCCAATCTGCAACATATTGTTCCTGTCCATAATTTACTTATCAGAGTTAGAAAAGCCAAAGCCCTCGAATATGGCAAGAGAAGGGAAAGGAGCAAGAAAACCTGCTACAAAAGTGCCAGCAGCACAAAGAAAACCAGGGGAAATGTTGGTCCTTCATGTGAAAAGGGCAAGGGACCTGGCAGCAAAGGACAAGGATAAAGCTGAGGTACTTTACTGTTAAGACTTGCCTTCAAAAATCCCAGATCCTTGAGGCCAATGGGAAAGTCTGGAGGAAGGCTTAACTGTGTTGGAGAAGGATCTAGTTAGAATCAGACATAACCTCTTCATACTCAAGGCCTTGGGGCCTAACTGGATCTACCTAAAAGTGCTGAGAGAGACAGTCATGCCATTTTGAGGGTGCCCTCAATCTATGAAAGGTCACAGCAACTGGCAGAGTTTCTCAAGGACCATAAGAAAACAAATGTCACTTTGAGAAGAGCAAAAAGGAAAATCCAAGCAATTAGAGATCAGTTAGGCCCCACTTTAATCCATAGGAAGGGGATGAAGCAAGTAATCCTGGAAAACATTTCAGAAGGATTTCAGCAAACTGGAGAATGAAGTGGTGGGAATCTTACAAAGTTCAAAGAGAAATGACAAGTCCTACTCCTGGGCAAGAATAATTTCAGTCACATCTCTTATGTAAGGGAGACCAAGAAAGCTGAGACTGCTCAGCCTGGAAAAAAGACCCCTCGGGAGAGCTTAGCAGCAAAATCACACCAGTGGCAATGCAGGATGGGTAAGGAGGGAAGGCAAGAAGGTTGATACAAATCTCAAGACAATTCCAAGTAAACATTGGGTATACCTCCTACTAGAAGGATAAGAAAAGCATAAAGCTGTAGAGTTTAGTATGAGGGTGCCTTCCATCAAAAATTAAAGCTGTCAGCTTATGATTAGAGATACTGATATATAACTGCAATGACAGTAAATAGAAATGTCATGTATTAGATTTTATTAGATTTATTTTTTTCTAATCACATTTAATATGTGATTTATGAAGACAGCATTTACATTAATATAGCTAAACAGTGGTTTGTATAATTTTATACTGGCCTTGCTAAAGAATCATGCTAAAGATTTCTTAATCTCAACATTTCTACAAAACTGACTCCATGAAACCACATGCATCAGTAGGAAACACACAGGAATGATAAAGAAAGAAAGCTGGTTTATAGCAGCATGAAAAATTTCACAGTTTAACATAAGATTACAGATTTCATGTAATATAAAGACAAAAAGTCAACAAAGAATGCCAATAAACTAGTGGGTTTTTTCTAACTCATCTCCCACATGAGTGCAGAATAATCCCTAAACAGGAATCTGGGGGTAAAGCACCGGACGTTCATCTCAGGCAGTGGAAGAGTGTTTACTACACACATTGTAGAGATATACAATTGTCTGACAATACCTAACACAAGAGAACTATTTTTTTTTTAGATAAAAATCTAAATGCTTTGATAAATCCAGGTGTTTATTCTGGCAGCAGGAAGGAGTGACAACTATAATCCTCCTCACTCTCAGGCATAAAATATTTAAAAAAACTCTCATATTCCACCACAAAAGACTCTTGTGAGCATTTTCCTTCCATATACAAGCAAAGACTACACTAAACTGGCTGAAATAAATTAATGCATTTATGGTGGTATTCTCACAGGAACCAACAATGCTCATGGTAAAATCAAAGATCACCCTTTACATTTTCTGTGATGATAAAAGTCAAATAATACATCTAGTCGTGAAAAATGTCACAGAAAATGCGACAACAGAGGAGTCCCTTAGAAAAGCTTAGTCCTTGTTCTTAGCATTTACTTTCCTTGAAATATATTTGATAACTTGAACAAATAATCACCCAGTCAGGCTTGACCCAAAAATGTGTTAAAGACACCATAACGGTCCTACTAAAGAAACTGTCTGCCAAATAGCCCAAACAGAGAAAATAAATGCAGAGTATTAGTTTTATTTCATTACATTCTTAGACTTTGATTCTTTAGCACTTTCAGCATGCAAAAATCACCATGCAAAAATACTGATTGTAGTGGGTGTAAAAGAGGACAGCACTCCTGCTGGGAACTCTGTGGTCCCCAACTCAAGAATAAATAAAATATACTCAAAATAATTCTGCCACTTACTTCACTTCTCATGAATCTGGCTGAAAGAGGCACCTGTTTAAGAATTAAGATCCCTCCCATCCTTCTAAATCCCTGACCACTGTTCAAAAAAAGGTGCTACAAACAGTATCTCTGCAGCACTGGCATGTGCAAGTCAAATGCCCAAATGAGAGCTGGCAGGATCAAAATACAATGGAAACAAAACATCACAGATCTCACTGAATGGTCTCATTTGTGTGCATCAATGAAAGTCCCTGGAGTGAATAAAAGGCCTCCATTAAAGTGAGAGAGGAAATCATAAAGCACATGATTAGATACATTCCCGGTTTATTTCATTTATTAGTCATGGTGGGTTTTTTTGGTTGGTTGGTTGGGTTTGGTTTTGTTTTTTGTGGTGGTGTTTTTTCATTTTTTGATTGCATTTTGAGGGGTAGGAAGGACTTTTGTTTTTGAGTTCTTTTTAAGATAACCAAAACATAGGATGAGATTACTATTTTTCAATCCCAGATATCAAGGCAGATTTTTTTTTCCAGCCTGTAAGCCAAGGAAACACGCCAAGGAAGATGGAAAATCCTGAAGATTCTGAACTTGTTGGGTGGTAGTTAAATATTTAGGTGCTGCTTTCTTCCTTCCTAACCATGACTTCTTTTTTCCATCATTTCACTGGATTTAATTTTTTTCCTACAGAGTGATTTATGAAAGACAACAGCTAGCCAGCAGCAGAAGCAGCAACAGCATGAGCTCCAGGTGTTAGAAAAAACCCCTACATAATTAATTTTCTCTCTGATATATTATAACTTCCCTAAAAATATTATGCTTGCAGATCCAAAGATCTATCATGTCTCAACACAATTTTAATCCATGGGTAACATTTTCCTTTGTCTTAGGTGAGACCATATTCCCCAAGAAATACAGACAGCAGGATTCAAGAATGGATTGTTTTGTGACAACTAATAATACATCAAGTGGTGCTTTAAGGTTGACACAGTCTGCTGGTGCTGTTTTAAGGCAGGATCCAGTAAAACAGAGAGCATTGGATTTCAAACTCCTTTGTCAACTCAGTTGACCAATGAGCTGAACATTGATTTTTCCATTGTTTTTTACAACTTCCAAGAAGTTACAAAAATTCAAATCTAAATTCAACTTTAAGGGGTATTTTAGGCCCCTTGGTAGTACTGCCAGTTTTAACAGGTTCATATAACAGACCATATAATTCTGCAAGTTGATTCTCAGTGCCTCTAGCAGCACTTGAAGTTGGGATGGTTTTTCTGTTGGTTAAACCTTCTTACACAGAGAGCTGAAATTCATAACCGGAGTAAGTTTATTTTTCTTCATGGTGATATGCACTTTCCCTAAATAAGTATTCTGGTATACACAATTTATCATCTGCAAAATAGCAGCTCTTCCAGAAATAGGGAGGCCTTCTAAATAATATGATCAACTGCCAAAAGTTGACTGGGGCAGGGAATTTTCTTCTTTGAGTGGGAATACAGAAAGCGATCAAGCCAGGTGGAGTACCTGAAGATAACTTGGCCCTGAAGTAAATGATGAGCTGGAAAAAGCCATGCCAAGTGATCCTGGTCTCAAAAGCAGAAAGAGATGTACGGAAAGCTTTTGTAAAGTTGCAATATATTTAAATGCCATGGGAAAGCACCAGATCTCCTGAAAAGCTGAATTCGAATTGAAAGTCTATGTATTTTCTTTCTTCTTGAATCAAAAAATTCCCAAAATGAGGCACACAAGCTTCTTCAAATGTAGGTGCAGAGCAAGAACCTCACTTCACTTCTGCTCTCCAACAAAGAGCCAGAATCTGCTGTCTCAACATGCAGCTCTGGGAACTACTTACAGCCAACCCCAGCCTGCATAGGAATAAGGTCTGTGTCCCCATCTTTGCAAAAAAGCAGAGCAAATACATCACTGCCTCCACCACCCACAATCCGCACCCCAAGTGTGCCTGGAAACTTGTTTCAGCCTCAAAAAATCCATATATACAATTCCAAGTGTGCACTCCATCATAATATTTCCATGATGGTTTTTTTCTCCATCTCTCCACTAAATTTTTTTTAGATCTATCAGCATGATCAAGATGTCATATTGTTAGTGAAAACAGCTTTCTTCCCCTGCTCTGTTTGAAGAGACAAAAAAGCATTTCTAGTTTGAACAAAATGCATGAGGCAATGAAGACTAACAGAAGTCCAGTTTCCAAGATGTGTTGTCGAATGTATTTACATAAGCACTGAGAAGGTATATAATTATATCCTTATCACTGGAATAACTGTTTCAAAGAACAGGCAGAACATTCTACTTTACAGATAAAAAGAGAGAGAGAGAGAGAGAGAGATAAACACCTTCTTCCTTTAACATAGCTTCATTTTTGAAAGCTGGCAGATACTTCATTTGCAGCTTTCTCTTGAAGAATGATCAAGTTGGAGAGATGCTGCTGGCGGTAGCTCTGAAAGAATGAAAAACATCAACAAACAGTGTATCTTCTTTTTTAATCCTAACGCTTTCAAATTGAAGAAATTAAGATTCCATTATTCCCCCTCTGAATCTAAACAAGGATACTTTGAAGCAAGAACCAACTAAGATAACTCGTTTAATATCCCAAGTGCTCTGCGTGTAAGAGATTGCTTTCTGCATTCTTGAAGGGAAAAAGCCTCTGAAGGACAGGAGCTGGCAGAATAAGGCAACAATATCCAATACAGTAAAAACATAGTGTACACAATACACGTCCACGCCACACCTTCAAGACATCAGTGTACAATACACTTGCCAGCAACCACAGATTTTGTGTCTTAGTCTTCCCCCGTGCTTTACCCACCCTTAATCCCCACTGAGGAAACCCTGCCACTGACACCCCTCAGAGGGGGTGGCAGAGGCACAGAGACCTTCTTGCAGAGGGGCAAATTCAAAAAGCTTTCACAAAATTTCACATGGTAACACAAATCAGCGGCAACATTCCTTCCCTTTAAAGGAAGGTTAATGGAACTTCATTTTACTTTCTTCACCAGCTGAGAAATATTTCAAAACTAAATGAAAACAGGCAAGTGGAGAAAGCAACCACTCTCCTTCACCCCCCTGTAACACAAACAATTGTTTAAGGACAGCACCATATTATATTGCAATTTTGGACATAATTTTTTTTCCTCCTTTTTTACCACACAAAATGTTTGGAGACTGGGGAGAAAAAGTGCATGGTTTTGGCCTGAAAATAAATAAAAACTCTGCCAGAAAGAAATTCACATAAAACCTTCCTAGAATGATGTATAGGTTGCATGTGTCCTAGAGAAGAGGCAGCCACATGCTGAAAATCTGAATAGGCCAGTTTTCAATTAATAAAGTATCTTATAACATAACAATAATATTGGGGGGAGAAAGGCGGGACAACGGAGGTGGGCAGAGAGGTGGGAAATCAAACTACACTTAAACACTGCAGTTCTAAGCATGACTTCATTCAAAGATAAACTGGGCTTCAATGTGTATTTTTAGCTCCTAAGTGGGTGCTCATATGCCATATGTAGCTTTTTACCACAAAGTGTGGTGTCCTAAATATAGGCTCGTGCTCCTGTTCACAGTGTAATTGTGGAAATCCTTGCTCCAGTCTGAAGCCACAGGGGAAGCAGCAGCTCTTAGCAGTAATGACTCTGAGGTTAGAAATCCTCCCCCAAAAGCCTGGCCAACTCTCTTGAAGACTTGTATTAAGTTAAAACTTAAAGGGTTTTAAGGATCCTTTATTCAGTGCCCAGCTTCTCTTTAATCACAGCTCATTTGCTTCCCTTGCCAATGCTTTCTAAGTTCTCTCTCTCTCAAGTCTTTTCTCCTAAGATATCCCTGTGAAGGCTGTCTCCGGTGTTTCTCAGGGCAGTGTAAAGGAGACATGGCAGCTGAAACCCTTCACAGCACCATCATAGAGAGGACCTCTCTGAGAAAAAAAACACATAAGCAGCTTTTAACACACGGATTGGGAAAGAATAACTCACTAGGACTGGAACAAGGTGGAGGAGTCTGGCAAATTCAACCTTTCAGAAGAGGAATGGCTCTATTTCTCTATTTGGAGCCGAGATAAAGCCAGTGGCAACATCCTGCCTTTTTTTCTTTTTTTTTTTTTTTTAAGTAGGCTTAAAATCACCCAGTAGAGAGAGGAAGCAAATAAAAGAACTGGCTTAAAGGTTAGACCACCAACATCAATGAAAGAAAAGATGTCTATATAGTTTCCTTTCAGTTGCCTACATTTTTACATAAAATGTATAAACAACCTTCACTTAACTGCTTGCTTGCAAAGCAATACTCACCTCTGCAGCTACCCAGAGCTGCTGCAGTGCTGTAGGAAAGCCTTGTGACAGGCTATGGCAGGGCAGGGGGAGAGAGGAGGAGGAGAAGGAAGAAATAGCACAGAGGCGCATAGAACCTCCAGATGTGAAATGTTAATGACTATCATGCCTCCCACCACAGCGCGGCTTTGCAGCCAGCATGACCTTGAGGCCCTCTGCAGTGCCTCAAACTGCACCTGCGTGGGATTAAGTACCCTGATAGTGAGTGATAGCCCTGCCAGCTCAGGCTGAAACAGCTTTCACCAGATCAAACAGCAGCAGCAGGAGGAGGAGGAGGAAGAAGAAAAGGCAGCAGAAGGAAGAGCAGAGTAGTGCCTTCCCAGCTGGAAAGAATAACCAATAATATTGATTTAGGTTGTTAAACTTGTCCAAGGCACCACCTGCAAAAATCTGTGCATGAGATTCTTGTATGTATGTTTGGATCACTGTTGGTTGCAGCTCACCCAAAAGCTACAGCCTGACAGACATGTATCTAGACAGTAACTCGGAAATGTCCCTCGTGCAGTTTGTAAATACTTTTTCACTTCCTTCTGAATCAGCAAGTTTATGGTAACTGGCCATTTGAAATTCAGAAGTGTATGGGCAGAAGAGATCTAGCACTAAGAAAAAATTTAAGGCATCCATCAGGCTGCTTGGTTCAAGTTTTGCTGGTCCTAAAAAGAATCTGTAACATAAGAGCATTCAAAATGTTCCTGAGCAGTCACTGGAGTTGCGTTTGCCATGATTTTTTTAGTCCCTTGGAAATATAACTCCTGCAAGTACAAAAGGGGCTACAGGTCACTTCTGGTCAGTTAAGGGAGAGAGATTACAGAAAAGGAGATTTTATTAAAAATGGAAGAAAAGTATTGCAATAACCCATTTCCAATATACTTCTACTTATACAATCAAATTAATTCTATCTGAAGGCTTTGTTTGAAAACAGCATTTCCAAACTTTCAGAAAAAAGCAATGCTATTGCTAGATGAGGGTGAGAGGCATGGAATGTGAGGAGGTCCAAGTAATCCTAAAATTCAAGAGGTTTTCCCTTTTTTTTTCTGTTCCATTTTCATCCTTTATTAGCAGCAGGGTATCACTTAGAATTTTTATTTTCACTCGTAAGTGTTAGAAATATTGACTGATTTGACCTGCATGTCATGGAATACTGGCACGCTTAATAAAATAACCTTGAAATGCATTCATAATCTTACAGTTCAGCACTCAGTAGGAAAACAGTGTAGTACTCATACACTGACCTAGATTCAAAAACAGGTTTCTTTCATTTCTACAAATCTACCTTTTATTGCACTCATCTGCATCTATCCATCCTCCCAAATACACACTCCCCTTCTCTAAGCTTTGCAATCATAGCAGGTGAGGCATAAACACTTCTCCCACCTATCTTATTAGCAAATAATTCAGAAGAAAGTCAACTGCTTACATACCAGTGTTAAGAGAAAAAAGCAGAGAGGGAGGGCACATTTATGTATGCTGACACAAAATATTGACAGGCTCAGGAAAAGGCCTAGATGCTCTCCAAAACTCAAAAAGTGCAATAATGCCATAAAAATGTGCCACTATGAATGGAATTTATACACTCAAATAAGGAAAGCTGATCTGTTCATCTGCTGGGTGACATACTGATCACTTCTGAGTGACATCAGAATGACATCAGTAGCAGCCAATCACAGTGCTCCATAGGTATCTGGTGTTCTCTCACTATTCCATGTTTATGGATAAACACTAGGAGGATGTTAACCCCAAGCTGTGTTTTTCTTCCCCATCATGTTCTAAATAAAGCATCTGTCTGTATCAAGCACCAAACCTGAGCAAAAAAGATAAAAGAAAATAAAAGAAATTAAAAAATAGCAGTCTCTCAGTGTGTGTCAGTGTGTTCCCTGACAAATCCAGAAACAATACATGGAAAGCGGGGGAGAGCAGCTGGAGATACATGTCATCACTTCCTGAAAACCTGTAGGCAGCTCAGCTCTTCCTTGGCTGGGAGATGGCAACACATGAGAAAAAAGCAGGTAGGGTCAAACATTAGGTCAAGGCTTTTGTTGTCACTAAAAAAACAAATGCAATTGTTATTTCCAGCTAAAGCATTTTAAACTGTCAGAACAACTGAAGTACTGTTCCTCTTCCTCCAACATCACTACCTCCTCTGACATCTTTTTTTGAAGGGGAAGAGCTTTTGTAAGGCAAGAAGTGCAGCCTACTTCTCACTGACACAGCGCACCCTCCCAGGCAGGTACAGCAAGGAGAGCTCGGGCAGACCACTCAAGGCTATGGCTGCACACACTCCAGCACCCAGGTTCTCACAGCTGGCCCTGGGGGCACAGCAAAGCAAAAACCTGCACATCTGTAATTGCCAGAGTCTCTGTGCTCCCAAGTTGGGTGCTGCTGAAGGCTTGATCCTTGGCAGCTCGCTGCTTTGGCAAAGCAATCAGGTAGCATGGGCAATGCAGGGATTTTCCTTCAGCGATTGGAAGTGGTGTTCCCTGCAGAAGAAAAATCTGTGAAGCTTCTCTTGGTGCCAAGCAACACCAAAATCAACCTGCCACTCTTCTTTCCTGTAAACATGCCCATGGACTGACCACCTGGAGGCATATGTGCGTGAAGGTATGTGCCTCGGCATGCACACACACACCCTGGGCACACACAAGCCTAACAAGAGACTCCTTTTCCAGTTTTCAAACCTCTACCACAAGAGCAGGCTTTCTGAGGAAGCAGCTGTAGCTGGAAGCAGACATGAGGCTGAGTTCAGGACACTGGCTTTGAGGTGAAGTGGCACCTCACAGACTGGTGTCCTATTTTCACCAACAGATTTAGCAAATTTACAAAGGAAAAAAGAAATGGTCAAAGCTAACTTCAAATGTATCTCATACATGTACTTCAAAACATACTGTTTCTCCATTCATGCAAAATCCATGTAAAAGCATTCTGATTACGTTATGCACCACCTTATAATTAACATGGCTCAAAGGAGCAGAGGGTGCCATATAAATATAAAGCTAATGAGCTGACTTAAAAGACAGAACACATAATGCAAAAAACCACAGTTTTTATTGGGCAGCACTTTATTCCTGTGCCACTTAATCAAACCCAGCTTGTTTTACTCACACTATATTGCTCAGAGCAAAAGCCTAGTGAGTTGGCTCTGCCATTTAACAACTTTTTGTTCAGCTATTCCCTGGCAATGATAATGCATATATTCATTACATGTAAATAGCATTGCATTATAACCAAATACAACTGAACTGCATCATGTTATGATTAAAATATACATTAGTGCCAAAGATGTAATTGCCTTCTTTCCTCCAGGACATTCTCTCTTAGTCCAGGAGCCCACATTACAGCCCATCAAGATAGCTTTATTGCTGCAGGAAGGGAAATTCCAGTCTCCTACCAGGTTCCCTCTTTATATCCTTTGTGGGAACAGTTCATGGATAAAGGTACAGGCACTGTATCTGCGTCCACAGCTCAGAGAGCCACTCAGCACCATACACAGAGTATTGCACAATATATTGAGATGCTTTAAAAAAAAAAAAAACTAGAGGGGGGAAAAAAGAAAAATGCATATCAGGTGGTAGGGCCTAGAGTTACAGCCTAAACCCCATGAGAGAGATTTTAGATAACATGGAAATTTGCTGCAAGAAGGGAATCAGTTTCTAACAGCACACAGAAATCAGTAAAAGTCTGCTTTCCAACCCTCTGCTGCCAAAGGATACAGCTACTTTCTCAGAAGTCGCCTGCTCATCTCCAGGAAGATGCACTGCCAACACGGTCCACCCATACACAGGAGGAGCTAAACCTGAACAATCAAAATGATTTATAATATCAGTTAGAGAAAGTTATCCAGAGATACTGTTTTCACCACACCCACAGCACTTCTCTATTCTTGTTATCCAAAATTCTAAAACCTAACAACGAAAATCCAAAAACTGGTTTACTTAACAATACACAATAACTACCTGGGTCTTTTTAAAAGGAAAAAAAAACATTTTCAGTGATCAGAAGTGTGTTTAGTGTGCACTTACAGCTAAAAACAATTTAAAGGCCAATGGCTTTTACCTCAATGTTTTATAATTCTTTATATTTTATACTACCTTATAACTGTTGGTACATAAAATCTCACAATGTTCTTCACACAGAATCTATCATTATGTCCAAGTTGAAAGCTTTCTTATAAAGTCATCTGCAAACACCACTATCTAAAAAGTCAATAGCAAAAACGTTGCACTTATAACTCTTAGAGGGGATCAGAAAGGTATGACCTTTAAAACAAGGAAAAAGACAAACATACCCTTCCCTGCCTTACTGATCAGAACAGCTTTCACCAAAAGGCCACAGTCTTGCATTCATCCCTCTAAATTGTTTTCTTCCAGAACTGTTGAAGCATTCACAAATATATTTGTGAATTAAGTAAGCAAATTAAGTAAATTTAGGCTAGAACATTTGGACTACTATTTTCTAATGATGAAATAAACTTCAGTAGCTGAAGGGCAAGACTTCTGGATAATACAGTCATTACAGCCTTTTGATAAGACAAACCCTGATAAATAGGGCATGGTTTCCCTGACTTCAGAGAAGGGGGAAATTTTGTTTCCGTTTTTTCTGTTGTCGTTTCTTAGTTGTTTTTTGGTTTCGGGTTTTTTGTGGGGGGGGAGTGGGATTGGTGGTTATTGTTGTTGTTGGGGTTTTGGGTGGGGGGAGGTTGTGTGGATGGGGTTTTTTTGGTGTTTTTTTTTTTCTTTTTTTGGGGAGAGGGGGAGTCTTGAGGTTGGTTTATTTGTTTTCAGATTTCTTTGAGAGAGAGGAGGAGTACATGTGCTATAGTCCTCATTAACCTGTAGAAATCTGCAAAATATTAAACAGTGATGTAGCTTATATATTTAAACTTCTCTGTAAAACCCACTAGTATTCATATTTCATATTATTTAGTCCAACAGAAAATCCACAGTTAATGTAGATGGAGCAGGGTTTCACAGAAAGGCTTTTCATTCTTCAGATGACCAGAAAACTTTCGCAATGCGCTAAATATAGACACTATAGACCAGTGACCTGGGCAGAATAATTAAAGGACTGAAACTTCAGGAAGGGTTCAAATTTAAGTAAGGAAATATGTAACAGCTGTACTTCAACTGCACAATAACAAACTTTTTCAATGACAAAGACCCTTTTTGTGCATTTTGCCATTTCCTGAACAAGCCTTCAGAAGAGACAGGAAGCCTGGCCATGCGGCTGCACAGTTGCTCTGACACTGGAAAGAATAAAGAATCGTGGTCATTATTATTTTAAGTTGTACTACCAGAGCAGAATCTCAGTTCTTTTATTTATAATGATTCGAGCCAGCCTCTATAAACTCTTATTGAAAACACCTCTGATTTAAATCACGTGATAAAATGAAATTCTGCTGGCAAACCTGCTTTCTCCTGCTCTCACATGCACATATCCCCCAAAGAGGCCAATGCAGCTCTTCAAACACTTGCTGTGTTGGAGGAAAAAAGGCAAGATCTGGGTTATATTGTAGACACCCACTCTGAAACAGAAAACAATATGAAGTAGGAAGGAAATTTCTGTTCGTATAAAAATCTGTCTCAGTTCATTTCAAAATGCATTAGTAAATCTCATCCTTTTACCCAATCTAATATTAGCTAGGCCAATCTGAGGGTGTGTGTTACAGTATCAGCATTCAGAGACAGGGAAAAAAAAAAGAAAAAAGGCAATTTATCCAGCTGTTTATCCATAACTGGTCCCTGAAGGACTGCTACTGAACAAGTGCTGGCAAGCCCCTCTGGAGCCACGCCAGCCGCCAAAACCTTTCCACCACGCCACCAGAGCAGCAGCACACGCGTGCTCCGGCACTGCCCTCCCAGAAGGGCACCAAGGCACCCAAAAACCAGCAGCCTTGTGTGGGCAGACACCCCAGAGGAGGAGGGGACCCTCTGACCATTCCCTCTGGGCTCAGACACACAAGAGCAGATGCAGTGAACCTCCCCATCTGTCCCCTGCTGTCCGGTGACTCATCAGCCATGCCACTCGCCCTGCCTTCTGCCTGGTGGGGCTGGAATAAGTGGCTCCGTGGCTGGTCCTGCTGGCTTTGTGTGACTGCCATTCATACAGCTGGCTTCTCATAGAGCCAGCACTAGATTTTCACCCTATAAACCCCCTTCCACCAGAAAACAAAAGCTACCAAAAGGTCAAGTGACAAACCATTGACAAAATCACTTCTGACACAGATTACTCTCATAAGCCAGTCATCTTCAGACTCAAAATACAAATTTCCTGTTGTGTGATAGTTACTAGAATTCAGTGTTGAAGAGGAAACACTGGCAATTCTGCCGGTCAGTTTTCCTCCCTATACCCCATTGAAATCACTTTGTATATGTAATCAACTTTAAATGGGCTGGGTGTCAAATATTTGACCCACTAATCTTCCAAGATGGAGCATTCTGTGGTACATCTTTAAAGGCAAATTACTATAATCAAAGCACTTGCTTTTGTCACTAAATACTTTTTTCCCCTAAATCTTTTTCCTTCCCAACACTATTGCTCTTTGCATTTTTCACTTCAAAAATGGCCTCAGAGTTTGCAAGATATGCAAGAAAAGCCCCACAGATAGAAGCTTACTCAGGAATAGCTGCATGTTTAACTCCCAAACACAGCAGCAGGATGAATCCTGCTATCTTACTTTTAGGAGGAGGAAAGGATCTTCCCATTAAGGCTTCCTTGCAAAGGCAACAAGAAAAGGTGCCAAATAACACCAAGAGTTCTGGCATCAGTCTGTGAGGATAGATACTTGCCCACGGGCAACTCCTCGCAAGAAATTTGCCCCACATCAGGTAGTTGCTGGGTGACCTAAATTACCTCATTAAGAACAGGATCCTGCTTGTCTCAACTTCATCTGCCCAGAAATGAGGCATCTCCCCTGCAATGACAGATGAGCAAGGCAGCCTGTCTGGGGCAGGTCACCAACTGGAAACACCTCTTCAGGGAGAGCAGAGATCCCCCTGCCTGCAGCTCCGCCAGGAACACTCCATCCTTCTTCGTCCAGCTGAAGCAGGTTTGAAGCATTCAGCATACTGCACACAAGAGCCTGATCTATTCAGCCTCTTGATTTCTATAACAGTGTTCTTTTACTTTTCTTAAGGCATATGATGATGCACAGTCAGTTGCCTTAATGTATAATTTTTTTATTTTGTAGCTGTAGAGCTGTGAAATAAATAACTACTGAAATGCATTCCAAGAGATACCATGACAGCGTTATCAAAGAGGTGTTTTGTTTTCTTAATTATTTTTTATTAGTTCATTCCGTCTACTATTCCAAAGGACCTGGTGTATATATATGTCCAAATTGAAGGCTGAAACATAAGTAAATAAAGTATTTTTTGGATATCAATAGTGCTGCCTGTCTAATCATTAGACTAATGGTTTTTATCACATTCCTTTGGGCTGAAAGTTACTTTCGAGGGGGGGAGGGGGAGTTTGCTCCAGGCTTAGTCCTTGCATGCCAAGTTTCAGTCAGCAATGAATTTTAATGGCAAAGTTATAAACCCTTGAAAGCCAAAATTTATAATGGAAATGCTGACACAGTAACAGCTATAGCTAACAGCACAGGTGACACCACTCTAATATATTGATTCTTTGCAGTTAAACTATTCCTAGGGGCTTAAGATTTTGTGCATTTAGAAGTCTGAGAAAAAAGATTTCTGTAATTGTATTCACTCAGGTTTGAAGTCAAAGTCTCTACATATGCACAGCCCACTTTCTCAAGAACCTGAAGTACCTGATCAGTAGGACGTGCCCCAGGTTTGGGTGTTGTTTTGTGTTTGGTTTTTTCAGCAGGGTGACTATTTTGGAAAAGTACAGTGAAGAGGAAAACCTTACCAAGGAATATGAGCAGAAGACAGAAAGAAGAACAAATTATACAGCTTGAAGACTGTAAGAAATACAGGTGAGGAGAAACAGGTGAAAGAAAAAAGAGATTTTAAAACAGCTACAAATTGTAATTCTGAGCAGGAATGAATTGGAAAAGAAAATCTGTGTTAATGAAAGAACAGGAAAAAGTGCACAGGGGAACAAGAGCACTCCTGGGATGCAGAAGACCAAGCAGACAGAACTGGAAAAGAGAAGGGCAAAAAAGTAGTTTTAACATAAACCTAATAAAATCATTGCTTAGATAAAAGGAAGAGAACAGGCAGCATAAAGAGCAAATAATCAGACTCATAAAAGCCTATTTCGGTTTCACTGGGCTGTTTTTTTTTTGTTGGTTGGTTGGTTGGGTTTTTCCTGTGTCTTTCTTCATACATACAAATCATACTCCATTTCTCTGGCAGAAGTCCAAAAATTCTGTCAATGCCAGGAAAAAGGTGACCAAGACATTTTGCACTTTCAGCTGAAGTCAAACAGCTGCTTGTTTTGGGGCAAATCCTGACATTAATAAAGGACTTTTTTGATCTACCTGTCTCAACTGCAGGAAAATATTGCTTGTATTTTAGATTCCGTGTTAATAAATGTCGCTGCCATCAAAAATGACTATATAAATGATGCTAGGGTCCTTTCAAAGCAAAATGGAGAGATTCACAAATAATCAAAACACTCTGCAGGAGTCATTTCTGAACATATGCTCACAAAAAATGCAGCATATGAAACTGAAGCTCCAGATGCTTACAGGTAAGCATAGTATTTTATGCAGCACAGGAAGGTGGATTTTTTATTTTGTTTTTAATAAACAGCATATCAACAAAAGAACAATACATACACTGGAATTAAAAGGAAAAAAAATACAGTATGGTCTGGATTTCTCCAGACCAGGGGCATGGCTGCAAAGGCCAGCACAGAGCAAGCTCCTTCTGCAGCATTATGAGGCTTTGAAAACTTCAAGAAGCCAAAAGTGGGTCCCAAGGTTCCCCTCGATGGTCCACATTCACAGCTATTTTTATACATCACGCAGAATTATGGAAGCACTATACTTCAAGAAGAAGCCATTTCTCTTTCCATAAATTAAGATAATGAGGCATTATTTTAAGAAATGGAAAAAAGCCCCTTCCCTCCCCTCCTCCCTAGCCACTGCATTTTATTTAAGGACATGTTATTCTGAAGTTAATAGCTCTGACAGTCAGCCAGGGCAAACAGTCATAAGCAGCAGTAATTCTTGAGCAGTTCTGAAGCTCAGCCTTAAATACCAGTGGAGTCCTGTGTGCTGATCTCTCCCTCCCAGTCAGGCTTATCCCGTGCTCTCACCACTATTACCCTTCTGTTAAGAGCAAAGGGCTGCAGGGTAGAGGGTCAGGCCGTACATAAAGCCTGAATTCAGTTTTCAGTCAATACTGTGGAATGGAATATGCTATTTCCTCTTAAAAAAACAAAACACTGGTGAATCTCGAGTGCACTGGGCATGCTACATGACAGGAAAGTGATCTTATTTAATCACTGAGGGGAAAAAAATGGCATGCAGGTTTCTGCTGGTGTGCTACTGTAACATTTGGCACAATCTCATTGGAAGGATTGTGTCATGCTGACAGATTAATGAGCTCTAAGAGAAATGAACAGATAAATACAGAATAAGCAAGCGACCTGCACTGACAGAGTTACTGCAAGTAAAGGCTCTGTGTCTCGCCTGTATTTGTCTGTGCTCAGCAGACTCAACAGATGAGAAAACATAAATGGAGCAAAGCCAGAATATAACTTGACAGACAGAGATGATAATTTTATAAAAAATAGGCTTCACCCTACCAATTAAACAAGTTTCATATATACTGGGAAAGAAGGAAAGAAATTCCCAAGACACAAGAAAAAAACAAAACTGACATAATGAATGATATAAGGGAAAGTTAAATCCTCTCCCTTCCTTAAACAGTAACTTTTTAACTCAATAGTACTTCATATTACTTCAGATTAGTGATTTAACCTATTAAATTACTGCAACATACACTCTCTTTTCTACAGGAAACTAAAGAAAAAATTGTTTAATGTTCTCCTTTAAGTTTAAAAGCTAAATTGCTTTCTAACACTTTGCCTATGCAAATAAAAAGCACTGAATTAAACAGAGTGAGTAGAAAAAGCTGATACCAATGCCCTGTGTTTATGACCTATTCCTGAATTGTGTTCTCTGACCAAAACCAATCTATTATAAAGCCAAATAAGGAAATCTATAGTTCACAAAATTTTATAAAGTAGTTAAAACCAGGAGAACGATCTGAACTGCCTCTGACTACACTGGAAAATTAGAGCAAACCCTCAATCCAAAGGCTATTTAGAAATAAGAAATAAAAGGAAAATGTTGAAGTATTTCAGAAAGAATGAGAAAGAAAACGTCAATTCCCATGTCCAACTATTCAGAGACAACAAACCCCAAAAGCATAAATCTCATAGCTCAAAAAATGTGAAAAGCATGGATTACTTCTTGTTTCAGTCAAACCTGTTTGCTTACCTCTAAAATGAGTATTTTTAAGGTGTTTTGGAAAAAGAAATTAAAATGGAACAAAAAAAAAATTATAGTTCTGAAGTGTTGGTTCTTCAGTGGTTTTCCAAACATGCTGTGCAGCTGCAATTTGTTTGTGTTCTCTTTTCTCAGGACAGCTAACAAGTTTCAGAATTCTGGATTCCTGCGATGAACTGCTGGAGACAGCCACAACTGAAGCCAGGCAGTACCAATGTAGGAGGCTGTCATGGTCATTCCCTTGGCACTGCCCATCCTTGCTCCCAGCAGCTGCCCACCCCACCCAGCAGGAGGCTGCATTAGCCTCAACAAGATGCTGCTCTCAGCTTAAGAACTCTGGGCTTACTGTGCTGAGCTGGGAGCAACTGAAATGGAGAAGTTTCACAAGGGTATTTTCCAGCTGAAAAGAAAGTCCCCCCAGGGGAAGGGAAGGGCAAAGAAAGTCAGAATTTTACCATTTTGGTCACCTGAGTTTATCTCTGCTCGGATCCTGAGCTGACACGAGGCATGCAGCAATGGCAGAGCTTACTGTAATGATGACAGCATGCAGAAGGTAACACCAAGTATGCCAACCATGATCTTAACTAATTATTTATCCAACAAGATGAATGCAGGAAGGCAGAAGTTAGAGACTACCACCAGTGAACACTGGTACACACCATCAGCATCTTCCTGCAGTTTTAAGGATATTTGGATCCAGAAGTTCAGAATCAATCATTTAGGTTTAAATGATATGAACTTTAAAACCATGGAGTCCAACCATTACCAAGTCTACCCCTAAACCATGTCCCTAAGTGCCACATCTACACACCTGTTAAACATCTCCATGAAGGTATTTCTGATAAGCAAGTTTTGTGAGGAAGAAGCTCCTTCACATCCTGCAATCCTCAGTTTTTTACTCCCTCTAGCAACAGAGATATCTGTCACCTTTGCATTTGGTGACACAAAGGAAATGAGGTAAATTCAAAGACTGCATTCAAGTAACAGCAATGGACAATGAAGAAGTGTTGGCTTACATAAAGCAGCCTCCCACTTCTGCAGAGCTGCAGATAAGCATCTCTAAAATAATGAACTAAGGCAAAATAACAACATACCACCACAGCCACAAGAGCCCTAAAATAGGAGCCTCAGCAGTAATTGTAACTAGGCATTAGTTATTTCTTGGATTATGCAGTCAGAATATTTCTATTTCAGATTTCTTTCTGTTTATAGTGTATGCTCTAAGAGATCATTAACATCACCAAGCTATTCTCTGTTTAGGTAGCAGCAGCAACTTCTTTCTCACTAACAGAATATACTGATAACTGAGAAATGAAAAATTCAGGCAAGATTGCCTGAGCAGCTCTTGGGTGCTTGGCAACTATTCCAACACACTCTTCCATAATACCATTACTATGATAAGAGATTGTGATTCTTAAATAAACACACAGAACATTCAACATAAGTATTACCATAAGACACAGCTGATAATCATTGTGAAGTTACTTGCTTTTGCTCAAAAATCTTGGGGGTGGTGTTGTGCTATGTGTACAGCAGGTGATAATGCAACAATAGGTAAAGCAAGGTAAAGGCAAAACATCACAATGAAACCTTTGAGCCTGAGAATCTTTGAGTTGTATTTAATAGTAAATACTTCAATACTGCAACAGATTATCCCAAAATGTTCATCATACTTTCACAGCAATGGCAGATCATTCTTTCAAGGCTTCAGGGGAAAGAGGAAGAAGAAAGAGGAGTGCTTATGATATTTTATTTAATTCTGTGCTGGCATTTTCAGTTCCAAGGCTATTAAATGGTAAGGTTGCAGGAAATTCACAGTGTATGCTATTACAGAAAAAAAGTTTAGCACATGATATATTTGGCAACTGAAAATTCAGGATCCTTTGTCCTAAAAAAATGGGGGAAAGCAGTCACCCTCCACCCCCACCCCCCCTTCCCATGTAATCAGGGGTATTCCGTGCATACCAGACAGTCAAGGCTTGGGGCATTTGCAAACAGCACTTACAGGTTTATTGGCAGAAGTCAAAACATCTGGCCAGCAGACTATTTCTTCTATTACTTTAAAATTTCTGGTCTCTTTTTTTTTTATGGAGACACTGACTGCAGAATATTTATCTGGGAGGAGTGTGAGCTTGTTTTGTTGGGAAGGTTTTTAATGGTACTTGATGATTCCTTTGAGTCTTCTCCGGGCAACAATTTTTTTTCTAGTTAATTTCAAAAATAACATGGGTTTTGTTTGTTGGCTTTTGGAGAGAACTGGCTTTAAAATGTTTGTGTAGGTATATTCTCTTCTCTAATATGTGTCTTGTTGAGGGTCCTGCCTGAGGCTGTTGAAGTATTACAGTGGCTTTCAGGTTCCAGGGGCTGCACTAAGACAGTCTATTAAGAATGTAGGCATTAGAGTAAGAAAAGGCAGGCGGGTTTTGCTATTAGGCCTAGGAGCTAGTTTTAAGCCAAAGGTGTGTTTGAGCCAGAGAGTTATTACAATGTTTTCTGCTGTCACTATATTTAATAAATAACATCTCCCCAAGTAGTACAGACTTTCAGGTTTCTAAATCTGCATCATCTAAGTGAACTCAAAGTTCCCAAGACACAAGACAAAAATGGAAGCACAGATCCAGCATTTCCTTGGTTTTACAATTAAACAAACTATGGAAAGTTAATCAGTGATCTCTATTTTGACCAAGCATCTCCAGAAAACAAGGGACTGAACCACCAGGAAACCCAATGAATCTTCTCTATTTTGAGGAGCAGAGTGTCCTCTTGGCATTGTGAACCACAAGAGAGAAGTTTGTTGTCATTTACATGCAGGTAAAGACAAGAGTAAAAAAGTTTTGGCAACTGTGGAAGACAGTATCATGACTACATTTTGACTGATGGTTTTAAAGGCACAGCAGAACAATGCCTGCTATCATGGTGATGCTACCTACAGCTACTAAAACGCTGAGAAGGTGGAAGTCAAAACAATTCATTTTTGTCACTTTGTTCCTACTCTAACAAGTACATCATGGGATAAAAGGTGCATCAAAGGACAGCACTGCCACATACACAGGGACTCTCTTGGTATTTTGGAAGATTTTTGTACATACTTAAACACCTAGCATGGCAATCATATGAAGTAATTAAATGAGAAACTCAGCTTTCTTGAGCCTGTTATTTATGGAGAAGAGTTCTTAAAATAAAGAACTCTAGTACCATGTCACTGACCAAGCAAAAGTTTTCAGAAGGCATATAACATGTAATACCTTTAACATGCCCACACATAAAATGGACCAATCCCTCCTCAGAGAGACCATCCTGAAACCAGTGGTGCAGCCGCTCCTTTGACAAAACTAAGTACCCTGCTAAATCCATATAGCCTCAGATCCTGCTCACAGCAAGATAAGTTGTTTGGGAAGAGATGATTATCCTTGTGTGCAGGAGAAAATACAATCTTCATCAGAAGAGAGGTCAGAGGTTGTCACCACTCATCTGCGTGCTACATCTCTGCATTAAACTATATTAAAATATGATGGCCACTGCCTATAATATCATTCCCTAACCTTGTATATTGTCACTGCCATATTTCTGGGTTTGAGAGGATTTTTTTTTTGCCAGTTTTCAATTTCAGTGTAACACTTTCACAAACAATTCAATAAAACTGATATTTTAAGTAAAATTTCACAAGAAAATATTATATGTTACTCCCCCAAAATCCAGTTCAAGAACTTCAGTCTCCTCCTCCTATCAATGTGATAATTTTGACCAAATAAGGCTTTCCAGTTTTCCTGGCCCAATTTCCACATTTGTATAACTAAACTATTTAAGAGCCATGATTCTGTTACTCACATAAGCAGGTTCTCATTCGTATTTCTCTTATTCACATATGCAGAGAACCACAGGCTATGCTGAGTTGAAAGGGGCCCACAAGAATCATCAAGTCCAGCTCCTGGCCCTGCACAGCATCATCCTAAGAGTCACACCAGGTGCCTGAGAGTGTTGCCCAAACACTTCTTGAACTCTGCCAGGCTCAGTGCTGTGACCACGGCCCTGAGGCACCTGTTTCAGTGGCCAACCACGCTCTGGGTGAACTTCAACAAGAGAAAGTGATGGATTCTGATAAGATGCTGAAAAGAAGTGCCATGGAGAGGGCCCTGGGGGCAAGGTGAATCTGAGCCAGCAGTGCCCTGGCAGCCAGGAGGGGCAACTGTGTCCTTGGGAGGCATCAGGCACAGCATGGCCAGTGGGCACAGGGAGGAGACTGTCCCACTCTGCACTGGGGTGGCTGCACCTCGAGTGCTGGGGGCAGTTTTGGGTACCACAGTATAAGAAAGACATTAAACTATTAAAGGAGGGCCATAAGGATGGTGAAGGGCCTTGAGGGGAAGCTGTGTGAGGAGCAGCTGAGGTCACTTGGTCTGTTCAGCCAGGAAAAGAGGAGACTGAGGGGAGACCTCATCACAGTCTGTGACTTCCTCATAAGGGGAAGAGGAAGGGCAGACACTGATCTCTTCTCTGTGGTGACCTGTGACAGATCCAAGGGAATGGCCTGAAATTGTGTCAGGGCGGGTTTAGGTTAGATACTAGGAAAAAAAAATGGTGTATGTGTTTACATGTAGACTAAAAACTGAGGCTCACCAAGTTTGATGTTTGGTTGCCCTCTCTCTGCCTGTTTGAGAGGAAGGACAACAGATGACCTTTTTTCCTGCTTCTCTTGCTCAGCTCACTATTTGTTTCACAATTCATTCAGTATAATGGCCAGTCGTGTTTGAAATTTATTCAGATAATCCTCCCAAATCCTTTGGATCTAGATGGTTTAAACCTGCTAATTTACATGGCAGCTCTAATTTTTTTCTTTTTTTTAAATAGCATTCTTAAAATCCTTTCCATGAGCAGCCAGGTTTGCATGACTGCCAGTCTCTCCCTTTCCTGGAGCCTGCACTCGCTCATCAGAAGCATTTTGAACTTGCACTTTACTGGCACATGACACCCACAGCCATTGAACAGTACAGAATACGTGAACTAACTATTCACACACACACGCAAGGTCCCTTTCTCACTTGGAATTAGTGACAAAACTTTGATTGTCTCAAGGATGCAACTTTTCTAATTTATAAGCAATGAGCTCTGGAATAGTTTAAGCATTATTATTCTCCATGCCTACTGTGCTCACTTTAGAAAAAATATCATGGACATTATATTATATTTTGATGCTTGATTTTACATATCTGCACTATGAACAGCTTATTGTATAATAATGCAGTTACATTAAAACCAAAAGTGTTGAGTTTTTTGCTAAATGATCCCCCAGCAGCAGCTGGCCATGCACAGAGAGCACATGGCTCTCCACAGCAGGCCCTGTGACAGACTAACCAAACATCTCAAAAGGGAAGCTTTCAGTTATCACAGTCCAAGCACATCATTTCTACTGGAAGGATATTGCAATCTGCAGATTAACCATGAATTAAATTTATATTAAAAAATAATATCCTGCATTTTATGTGCTAAATTAAAACAGATGTAATTAAAGCCTTTGAAAGTAATTTTGGCTGGTGCTTCATTTATATCTACAGCTAAAACAGACACTTTCTCAGGCATTTGTGCCAAATTTGACTAATTTTTCTGCTCTGTGTTTTAATTACTGTATATGCTTTCCTGCTGCAGTTAGAAATACCCATTACACACTTGAACAGCCAATCTGTGAGAAGGCGTGTGCTTTTTTTTTTTTAAGCCTAGTGGTATTTCAAATCGTTATGTGATAACAGCAAAGCTCACAGATGCTTCTGCTGCACGCTGCTATAGAACTGTCTGTACACAGACACACCCCAGCATGACCCACAGCTGACCTTGGCTGCAGCAGCACAGCACACCCAGAGCACCCTCACAGATGCAAGAGGAGCTGCTCAGCATCGTGCTTGCTCCACAAAACGCCACTGCATTTCTCCTGCCATGGCACCCAGGTTAATGCCAACTTCAACAAACATCTTCCTCTCAAAGACTGATTTGTTTGGAGTTAAGATTCCTTGCATCCCCATCCCTCCTGTGCAAACACACAAAAGGCATTCCAGCCAAGAACTCAGTTCCTATAGCACAGTCCTCTACCAGCATTCCCAGGGAACTGAATCCCAGCCTCCTAATGTGCAGGATGAATTTCAGGGTCTTAATAAAAGCTATTTCTTAAGTTCAAGAATCTATGTCAGACAACAAGTTTTGGAGATCATCCCTTCTAGTGCAAGTTCAAGGTTTTACTCCACTTGCAAAGTTAAACAGGAGGAATTTCAAGTGCAAAAAACCCATAAACTGCTGGAATCCATTCCTTGTTTTGTTTGGCTTAACTGCTGAGTTACCTCCCCAGGCAGACAGCTACAAGCTGTTAGTGGAATTGGAGTTTTAGATAATTTGGTGAGATCTTCCTGCAAAAACAGCCTTCTTCTCCTCCTTGGCTTTGTAGACCAAACCACATGATGAAGTCACTTCTAAATGTGTGTACCACATACTGTAGGTATGTATGTACTTACACGATGTCTATGGTTAACACTGACAGATTAGTGAGCAAGTTCCCCCTGAATTAAACCAAGGATGTCTACACCAAATGCTTCCATGAGTCTACATTTCAAGAAAATGGGAACAGCTGCAAGCAGGAGAAGGCAGTCACAGCTGTCTTAAAGTGAATTATGTGGAAGGATTTGCAGATTAAAAAAAAATGAAGTGGATTTAGAACAGCAATTTCTGAAATTTTCTCCACTCAGTTGTATAAGCAAAAATTTTAACTCATCACAGAGACATCAACAGAACTGTTTTTTACACCTCTGTGGATTTGAAAAAGTAGAACTTGGCCAAAAATTTTTTTCTAAGAGGAAATATGCCTTTAAGTGTTGACTGATAAAAACAAGACAAGCTGTACATGTAAAATACCAATATTATGTACCAATAGTTACATAATAAATATTCTCTTCATTCCAGTAAAATTTAAAACAACTATATGTGATAATGTAAATTATTTCCTTAATGTGGAGAACAAGCAAAGGACCTAACGCAATCTAGCTTTTTGTCAATGAAAGTCTCCAGATTCAAGTTGTATGGGATTTTCTGCAATCTGATCCAGTGAAAGAATATGCTGCCCATGGCAGACAAGCTGGACTAAATGGTCCCTTCTACAAGCTGGACTACATGTTCCTTCTAAAACCAAACCATTCTGTGATTCCGTGAACAAACAGAAGAATGCTTCACTGTTCTCAGAGTAGACATTTCAAAATTACAGTGCTCCCTATGAACAGTGTCCACTACGAAAAAAAGACAACATTTTATGCCATGTTTGGGGGATTTTTCAGTAAGAACCTCTAAACAGGGAAATAAGAGAGTGAACCAAAATATGAAAGCTACTCAAAGCAAGTCTGAAATTATCAGACATTTTCCTAAGGAACAAGTCACATGCACATTTGACCCACACTAAGCTTTACCACGAAAATCTCTACACCCCTGTGTGCTGTGGAGATTTAGGTACACCTAGGTCTAGATCCTATCCTGGAGCATAAAACCAAGGGAGTACCCAGCCCTGTGCCAGGAGACCTGCACTGCAGGAAGGGCCCATGCACTCAAGTCCTGGAACTAATTTCAGATACAGGACCTGGAGTGTGGCCTTTTTCTTTATGGTGGCAGTGTTTACCTGCGCTGAAATACAGTGTTTACCATTACAAAGCAGTGGAGCTGGGCAGTGGTCCCCTTTGAACAAAAGCTTGCATGCTATGTTTTGTTCACCTTTTCCAAAGCTTCACAAAATTCTAGACTGCCAAAGTGTCAAAATCTCATTTTTTGCTTATTTTGAGATTCTTCCTCAGGAAGCATATGTGAATCAAAACCTCTCTGCTTTGTCTGCCATTTGTGGATTTTTAATGGATCTTGGTGTAGTAAATACTCAACTTTTCCTTATGATAAAGGCTCTGTTTTGAAACATAGAATGCTCAAAACTTGCCATACAGTCCCCAAAGGAAAAAGGATGAAAGTTTTAAACTAGTATGCATTTGGAAAGCTCTGAGTAGTCAGCACTTTCCATCTGTGATGAATATTTCTATGTTTATTGTATTCATTCCATAGAAGAAACACCTACCTTCACTGCATTTCTCTCCCCCAGCTTATCAGTGCACGCCCTTGACCAAAGTACAAAAAACCACCATTTACCAACACTCTGCAGGTGAAAAACTATTCCTCTGTATAAATTATACATCTTGGGAGCTCAACATTTCTTTCATGCTGAAAACCTATTCAAGCCTTCCCACATCTGTGGGCTAAGTGGTTTGCTCCAGCCAGGGGGGCCGACAATTGCTGATATTTCAAGAAACCTAATCTCTTAATGTTCGGGATCAGACGAAGGGTATGGCCATAAAAGAGACAGCTTGAAACAGGCCTAATCTCCAGCATATCTGAACCTACAGATGGCAGAGACTCTGAGCTGCCACCAACATAGATTCGACTGCCTGGAGTCTGCCTGCCCAAGGGTGGTCCAAGCAGAGCGATTCAATCACACACAGAAATCTCTCACACCGATATTTCTGTCCTGGGCAAGTAAAGAAAGGATTGGTGCTGGCTTGAATTGAGCATGCACCACTTCCATCAGAGGCAATATTCCTGATCTGATCGTGCCTAAATTCCTACTTCCTCGTTTCCAGACTGCCAGTTTCCTTTGGTCTGCCACCTCATTGGTGACTCTGTGCCTGACGACTTCCAGACCGGACAACCCCAGTGCTGCCTTTCCCAGTCTACAGTCACTGACACATTGTTACTTTTTACAGAGACGCTGAACATTTTCTCAGCCAAATGCAACACTGATCAGTGCTGGGACACCCAGAAGAGGTCTGCTCAGCTTTTTCTTTCAACCCACTCCATACCATGATCCATAAGGATACATACCCTTGTCTCTTCTCCAACCGAGCAATAAACTCTTTTCATTCCTTGTAAAACATGAGCATTTCCACCTCAGCTTAACTTGTCCCTACTCTGTTAATTGTAAATGTTCTGAAACGAGTTTAAACTTTCAAGTAGAATTTTCAGTCGACTGCAAACCAAACCTATGAGTCAGCACATGCACCCAAAGACTAAAAACAGTGATATACGATGTGCAACACAGTCCTCCTGCAGAGGCCCCTGAAATAAGAAAAGAGACCGCCCTGAATTGCCTGCAGAGCAGCAGTGTAACCAGAATTAATAATTTCCAAAAGGGCTGATCTGAGGAGCTCAGAGCCCAAGAGAGGACCATCCTCCCTGGAACACAGCACATCTGCAAAGCAGGATGTTTTCCAAGCTAAGAGCTGATGTGTTTTTCTGGTGAGGAAGCAGGAGGCGTAAGGATTATGGTTACTTTTCAGGGCCCTGGGAAGGTGGGGGAGGGAGGTCAGGCACATGGGGCACATTCACACAATTATCCAGGCACAAAGAAAAAAAAAAAGCTATTCTGATCCCTCCTTCAGCAGAACAGCAGCAGTGCTCAGCAAGTCGTGAATTTACTGCGTGGGAGTTGTTTCAGCTCTTTCAGGGAGCTTTTTCTGCCTATACTGCATGTACTGGGTTATGCGTCTGGTGTGTCTTTCATTAACTTATAGAGACCAAATATAAGAGAAGGCATATGGGAGCTGGGGAAGTGACAAAGCAAAGCTGATATCCAGACTGGCATTTCAAGAGTTAAACTGAACTTTTTAAAAGTACTCATCACCATAGACTATTTAATAATAAATTAGCTGAAAGGGGGAAAAAAGTGAGTTAAGGCTATCACTCCCTATTTAACTTGATTTAACAGGTTAAAGGTCAGATTTTAAATACCCCAAGACAGAAACACTTTTGTTACTAAAGTTTCAAACACCAGAGCCCATTCTGCCTGGCTGCTATACTTATACCTATAATTAAAGTGTCGATTACAAGGGAAAAAGCAATACAGAAACCACTGAACAGAAAGTCAACATGATAAAATTAGTTCCATGCTCCTATTAGAAATCCCCTCTAAATATCCCACAGCTGGCTAAAGAACCAACACCTAGCTGTACACCTGAAAGAATACATCCATCCAAGTGCAGTGTTTAGACACAAAAGGGCCAAAAATGTCAAAACAACAAGTTTTTGTATTTGCTAATAACTGAGTTTTCATTTTAATATATGTGCTAGAAATATATGCTTATTGTCCAAAAATTTGTCATTTAAGAATGCAACTGAAAGTACAAGCCCAAAGACAACACAGAAGAGAGTAGACCTAAACCAGCAGCTTTAATGAGACTGAACGGAAATCCTCACCACAGACGTTTGTCATTTTCAAGGAAGTTTTATTACTTCATTTCACCTTCTTTCACATTGACAGTCATGTACCCACAACATCTGCAGTGGTTCTCACTACCTGCTGCCAATACCAAAGGATACATTAATCTTCCTCATTAGGACCATCAAAGCCAGCTTTAAGGACAAGGCTGTATTTTAATTGCTGAATCTGAAATTTACTACTGTACATCTACCGAGCAATTCCACTTTAATAATTTGCCACACGTTAGGATGCCTGAAAGAATTTAGAATCCAAGATTGTCATCAAAAAAACAGCAGGTTGAACCAAAATCTGGTGGCTGATTTAAAGAAAACAGTTCCTCCTATTCTGAAGACAAACTAGAGACACAGAGCAGTTTTCTTTAAAGTTCTCATATTAGAGTCTGATTTTTATGACAAATCAATGCAATTTTAAGAGAGCTGTTTCACACAGTGGTGCAGAAGATACATTCTGATTAATTTTTAAAGGTGAAAGTGGTTGTGATAGAACTTTTGTACTTATTGACCAAACCCTAAATCCTGAGATCTTCAAATCTTAAAAAAACATATAGTACTATTCTCCAGCAAGGACTAAGTATTCTCTGGCAACATGAAAAGTTGAGCTTATGCTATGGGCACCTTACTTTTACCTAGCAGCTTTACCCTTTATTTTTACCTTACTTTTACCTAGTGCTGCTGAAGCAGTGGCTGAACAGCACTCCTGAGCTCCTTCAAGGGATGAGTTTGCAGGTGACCAGTGTAAGTTTATAATAAGAAGTGAACAAAGTTTCTACAATCCTCTAGAAGATCAGAGAGTTGTGATATCACACAGGAGGTTCAGAGTTAGGGAATTAACTTAAAACATAAGTTAGAGGGCAGGAGAACCTGAGCCAGGTCCACTGGCAGTTCAGTTCTCACCTTCTCTCTGCTGCTGCCCTGAAGCTCTTAGAGCGAGGCACTTGTCTGCATTACTGGGAATACTCAACCATTTAGCAACAGAAACACAGATGATTCATGAATGCACATGAAGTGATATTTCCCATGGAACACAAGAGATCATGAGAAGCCAATTCTAGAAATGGAAAGTTTCTTATATTTCTTTTTAGACATACTCACAATGACTGTCCATGGCAAAAACCACAGTGTTTAAGGAAAAGCGAGCCTGTGACCAAGCCAACAGGCAAGCACATGACGTTATTTTTCTTGAAACACATATCATGAGTCAAGAAGTCAAACCTCATAATTTGCTGTTTAGCAACATCACCACCATGACCAGTAGCCTTTACATAAGTTAATAAATAGACATGATATTAGCATTAATTTAAAGGAAATCTCTTGACAATTCATTTCCACCATTTCCATCCCAGGTTTAAATTCCATCCCCTAAGACACTTGGGTTCTGATTTAAACTACTACAGCCAGCAGCTTGAGTAGAGCTGATCAAAAAGTTTATTTAAGATTTGTGTTAAACAACAGCTTTCTTGTGAGAGAAGTTTCTGAAAACTTAAGCATTTTCAACCTGAACTGTGGGACAGGAGAAATGCCCCAGAGGGCTCCCGTTGCACAGCACTTGCCTGAATTTCCAAAGTTCTGCCTCGCCAGGGTCATGGCAAACAGGGAGAAACAGATCTGCTCTTTCTCTTCATTCAGCTGATCATTGATTAGGCAAAATAACTGCATGTTATAATTGTGACAGAGTGTAATGACTGTGCATGACAGAGAGAAAAGAAAGTTCAAGACCCAAAGTTGATACCTAAGTACCCACTCTCACAGATTCTCCTAAGATTCAAAAAGAACTTTTGATGATTTTCACCATTTTTTTAACAGCTGCACTGTCTGAGCTGTCCAGAGTTTTAATGTAATAGCTATAATGTATTTTGCTGCTACTTTCTGCTCATTACAAATGAAACGTCCAAGCTATATTCATTCAATACCACAGAGAAAAGAGAAACAAAGAAGAAAAGAGAAGAAAGGTCACTGTCAGGCCAAGATCAAGTCTGGAAAATTTCAACTTGAGACACAAGCATTTCAGGAAGTTATAAGCAACTGAAACAATAAAGGAATTATAACTGAAACACTGCAAAAATTTTAACTATAGCTCTTTCCACGCTAACCAAGTATTATTTAATGTATTTCAGAAGCATTCAGGAACTCTTCTTGACATGAATGATCTGTGCTTTCAAGATCATTCCCAAGCTCCTTGGAAAAGCAGAAGAAAGGGATGATTGGGACTGGCCACAGCTGCAGCTGATGGAGATTAGCACAGCTCCCTCACTTTCATTTACATGGGTGAGTCACAGGAAAAGCAACAAAAAGGAAACAAACCAAAGCTTGTAACAGCTGATCTAGATTACTTCTGCATTGCTTCCCCTCCAGAACAGGAGTGGTGTCTCTGCCAGCCTCGCACCAGAGCAGCTAATTGAAATGTGGCCTGTTCTGATGCCTCCTGCAAGGCTACATTTCTCCAGCTGAAGAGAACTGGATGTGCAAATCCCAAATTCAGTGGTTTTGTTGCCACCTCCTCTGAGCACATTCCCATCATGTCCTTGGCCTGCTCTTCACAGGAAAGCCATGAATGGAATGAAGCCTAATCAAAATTATCCCTGTCTCCCCAGAACAGATTTATAATTGTGAACAGAATAAATGCACCTTTATTTTTCCCTTCACTGCTCCAAACACAGACTCTAGAAAGGCATCCTATAAATGCTGAATTCCTGTTGACATAATCCTAGAACCATCATTTTTCCAAACAGTGCTCTGCTAAAAACTTCACACATCAAAGAAAATTTTGCATGCCACTTCAGGCATTTAACTGTCTACACCTACTAAACATGAAAAAAAAATTAAAAATAAAAGCAAGCAAACAATGCTTCAAATTCATTCTACTTGACTGCAATTAACAAGTATTTGCAAAGGGCAGTACATCGAGATTCTAATGCAATGTGCTAGAGGCACTGCCACCAGCATCTTCAGTTCTTTTCAAACACTGTGATACTGTGTTTCAGTCAGAAACTAGGTCATAAACTTCTCTATTTGAAAGCGTTTATAGCTGTTTGGACGGGATTATTCTGTTCAAGAGGTTATAATAATAAAGGAAGCTTGCAAGCATACATTTTCCAAATTCTGGGTAGGTCAATGCCAGTTTGGGAAATTGGCTCACTATTTATCCTTGTTTGGCTCCTCTAATCTCAATTTCTTGTTTGTTTTGAACTCCTTCTGGACAAATACAAAACTTACTGTTTCATCTAATTAACAGGGGAGAGACTATTGAAAAAAATCTCTCATTTATTCTGGTTCCAGAATCAGTTTTACAAAAACATTGTCAGAGTTTCAAGAAACATTCAGATGTTGAGTCCTGCCAAAGTTTACAATCTAGTTATATCCTGCTACAGAAAAAAAAAAAAGAATATTAAAAAAAAACCAACCCTGATCTGTTTTTACAATTTTATACAAATCTCTGGCAAGAAACAATCCACCTCCACATATTCACATGCATCCAGAGGATCTGTGGATAAGCCTTATTCTCCTTAGTGCAATCAAATTGTCCAATTCTCTTTCTCCATTTCCAAATTCTCTCAACACATTTTTCTCAGCCACTCCTTCCTGTACAGGAAAACAAAGCAGATTTGCCCTTCTCCCCACCACATCTCCCTTTTGAAGCCTTAAAACAGCAAGCAAACAGTTCACCCACAGTTCTAGTATTGCAAAGCTTTCTCATTAGAGGGTTTTTCTTTTGGTTCTCCATTAAATACCTGGTCATTCTGTACCACAAGCAAGTTCATGGTCCATCAGCCTCACAAAAGGGATTCAGGAGAAAACCTTTGTCCATTTTCGGGGGCCTTGAGGAACAAGGTGCCCAAGAGTTTCCCCTAGGTGAGCAAGTTGGCTTTGCAGTCTTTTACGTGTTTTTCTATGAGTCATCAGAATGCACACACTGGAATTATCCTCAAGTGAAATAGCCTTAAATGATATGCCACATCCAATTTGCCCTGTATCTCATAAGGATTTAGCCCCAAATACAGACACAGAAGGGAAAATAAGAGCACTTGGGATAGAAAAAAGTGTATAATGTTCATCTGGTTCTGTAATCACTTACGAAGTCCAAGATCTACACTGTTTTTAACAAAAACAAAAATCAAGAGCAAAAATAAACCAAACTTCTATCCAGCTGCATAATTCTGTTTCCCAAATATTCTCTGCCAAGAAGGAGAATCAGTATAATTAAATTATTCTCCTTCAACTGGCTCTAAGATTTTAGCTAAGAGCTGTTTTAGTTTCTGCTTGCTTTTACAGAATTTGAAATGCCTTTACACTGATAAGTGTCATATTCTGAATTCTGTAGTTAGCACATTCACAGTCTCAAATTTTATGTTTTCAGACTGAAGAGGCCCACCTTCAGCCTTTTCCAGTTCAGCAATCCTACCAAAATAGTTAACATCATATATATTGCATAGTGTTTTTCTGAGACTCCATCTAAGCAAGTCAGGTGGATTTATGCCACATTCACATTTCCTTCCATAGCCTCAACACATCCGTTGCAATATGTATAGTCTCAGTGCAATGATTTTGCTGCAAAGGCATTATTGGGCAATTTCTTTTTTTTTTCTTTTAGTCCATCTAAAGTTTCTGTGGACCCAAAAGCAATGTTTTAAATGTGCAAAAGAAAAACAACAAGAAAAAATATAGTTCAGTTCTGATTAATGCTCCTATATTTTAGGAGGAGGCTCCTAACGCTGGGAGGCTCAACCCACTGAGTATGTATCCCCAGCATATTTTAAATTTATGGTAGTTTCTTCCACACAATCTTGAATCCTGTCAGGAAAAAAAAAATGGCAGGATGACTGCTCAACAGATGACATAGCATCTTCTCTGTTGCTTTCTGTAACTCTAGGAGGTACAAAATATAAACCCCAAATTACTATTAAAATCATGGGAAATAAACTAAAAGATGAAAGCAAGACAGGTCTGAGCAGCTGCCTCAAACGTATTCATTAGGAAGGCACTAGCAGTGGGAGGGCCACAGAAGGCCTGCAGTTTCATTTCACTTCAAGGAGATTTTACTCTAGCTGCTTTTTAAACTCTCTTTAAAGCTTTGCACCCATCATCCTTTCCTACCATCCCACTGGAGCAGAAAAGGCTCAGCTCAACTCCTGGGTGTCCTGGCATGTCAACCTAGTCCCCACATTAAATGAAGTTAGCAAGCAGGAGGTGCAAAACTGACTTCAGGGACTACTTGCAGGATTCCTCCCTCCTGGAATTCAGCTGGGGTATCTGGAACTGTACAAAGTGGCAGAGCCCTAAAAAACCACCTTGGATCAAAACATCGTCTCACAAATCCACAGAAAGAGAAAGCATAGCCAAGACTACTCAACAAAGAAGCCAGCACTGACTCAGATGTCCATCTGTGGAGCATGAGAGGTTGATCTGGAAAGAAATCACATGCTCCACTCTCCTCTCTTGGCACCAGCTATCAGTCACTCCATGGGACAAGAGGCTGCTACACCTTCCCTAAATCTCTAGGCCTAACTTGGTCCTTGATCCACAGATTGACATTTTGATGTGTTTTCTATATTTACACTCTTACACCCTGCAAGCTGGAGAATAAAGTAAAGTCCAGGGTCATTCCTTTGTATATTTTGTGTCCTTGCCTTAAGACAACTCTTTAACACTGCACCTACACATCTGGCTCCAACCTGAACACAACACAGCCTCCACCTTACATCTTCACAAAGCTCTCACAAAGGAAGAAAAGAGGGCAATGGAAGCCCAAAGATACTAAAGCCCATGTGTGACTTAAAACAGCACTTGCATATAAGCCCAAGCCTTTCACTGTAGCCAAAATGTGCACTCAGCAGTACCCACCTTCACTTTGGAGCACTGACTCCTGGCAGCTCTACCGTGCCAGCACACCAAGGTGATCCTCAGGTGCTCAGAAAGCTCAATATAGCCTGGGGTATATCAGAGTTGTGCAAAAAAAAAGTACTCTGGACACACTATTTTCTCTACCAGAAATGCCACCATATGTGTATGTAGCCACTTACTTCCCACTGATATGGAAACTAAAGATTTTGTCCATGTTTTCCCAGGAAGCTTGTGGCACAAGCAAGCATTAAAATCAATACCAAATTTTGCTTGCCTTTGTGCAGGCTTTAAAAATTTTGCATTAACCTCCAAGAATATCAAAAACTTGACAACTATATCCTGAATTGGCACAGCCTTAAAGAACTAGTTAAGTTACCTACACTGCTCAAGAGATTCTGAAATTATTCTTATATTCAGACCTATAGTTGTGATCGCCAATGTAAAATAAAATTCTTATGGAAATTTATACAGCAGCAAGGGTAAAGACTGTAATAGCAGCAGCAGCATCTGTTACCAGGGTTACCAAATCTAGAAGGAAAACAAAAAACTTGCTGACACTGATTTACAGAGAGATATATGTAAACATTCATGTAGACAAGAGATTCATATTTTATATTCAGTGAATTTTAGTGGTGTAACATTAAAGACTGCTACTATTGAAGCTGAACCAAAATAATGTGAGGAAAGTTAATGAACAGCCACACCAAATGGCATATATCTGATTTCTTACCTGAAGTGTGTTCTGTTCATCCATCATTACTGCTGTCCCAGGGCAATGCTCCAGCAACCACATAAAAAGTCTGGTAAACTCCTAAGTGTTTAAAAAGAAATAGCAAGTTACACAATGTAAAAGCCACCAAATCCATTGCAAATAGAACAATAAGACCTCAGAACTCAGTGTGACACTCAATTTGCAAGGAATTTTTTTTTGTTCCAATGATTTAGACCTTCTCCAGGCATTCAAAGTTGTGATACGTTCAGCTGAGGCAGAATCAAAACCAAAAGTAACACAATTACTAACAAGAATAATTATAGATGCAAAAATCAACATGACATGTAAAAATGGAAGAATCAAAAGAGAAACAGTAATCCACAGTCTGTTTGATGATTTGGCACCTATGCTCCATCTATGTATTCACTTATTGATATTAATTCACAGTAGTTCTAGAGAATTTTTTCAGTCCTCACAGAAAAAGAAATAACATTTCCAAATTATGGTTGCATTTCACAGAAAGAGTGACTTATGTTAAATGTGAAATACGCCTTTCCCTAATATTTTCCTTTCTTTTCAGTTGGAAAGCTCTGTGTTTAAGTGTCCAGTTACAAAGAATACGTTAAAATTCTGGACACAGCTATGTGTAGTGCTGCATTTTGACTTTAGAGCCACAACATGAGTACATTAAAAAGCTCTGCAACTTACATCAGTTAAATGGTATCTCTGCAAAGTCTTCTTTTCATAAATCAAATACTGAATTGGAAAATGTGTACTGCTGGTGTTACATGCATCTGCTTGGTTAACAGAGTAACTATGCAGTCAGGAAATTAACCTTTCAGATTTCACATACTGCAGTTAACTCCCATGTCTGCAAGCATAGCACCAGAAACATCATGGACAAAATATGCTCTCTAGGGCACAGGAAAAGCCCTTCTTCATAAAAGCACACAGATGGGTCTGCTCTTTACAAAGGACAGCATATTTTATTGTGAACTACATCTCTAACACACATCTCCTCCCTGTTGCATATTATAAAACTATCTTTATCAGATCTAAGGTACACAATGCAATCTCCACATAGGTCCCCCTCAATTTCCAGCAATCTGCTGCACGTGGAAGAACATTCTGATTTCTTCTGCTTCAATGCAGTTGCTTCTCATGGACAGTCTAGCTGCCTACTCCAGTGAGTAAGACTTAGCAACGCAGCACTCAGCACAGGGCTACAACTGTGTTTGCTGATACTTCATTTACAAAGAGATGAAGCTTACAAAATCCACAAGCAGATACCCACCTCATCATCTACAAAACATGAAATGTTTTATCTAATATTAGCTTTTCTATTTTATGTCTTTTCACATTACTCCAATTTTACACAACTGTCTAAAAGTCTAGAGAACCTCACCCCCAGTTATGCAGCAGATGCTTCAGTGTATCTCTGTGTTAAGAAATAACTTAAAATACAGCAGGATTGGGTAATATTCATATTTCATTAGTGACTCCTCTCACATTTGTTCTGTTTACAAATTAAATCAATAAATCAATCAGAGAGATGTAAGTTAGCCTTATCCAGAATGCATCTCATAAACTTGGTGTACATTCAAACTAGTACATAGCAGTGGGAGACCCTAAATTACAGTTCCCTATTCATGTTTAAATCCTGCTAGTGTGAATTCAACAATGAGCCAATGAAGACCTAACGTATATAGAGACACATGACATTTATACCATTACCTGCAGTAGCTTTGATCTATAATTTTCATCTTATAACTCTAAGATCCTGAAAATCCAGCCAAAATATCAGCCAACTTTTCCCACAAAACATGCTATTAAAACTCAAGTCTCTTCCAACAGAATCTCTGCAATTTCTGCAAGGAGACCCAATATCACTGAGGAATGTAGGAAAAATAGGAACATCTCTAAAGTACAAGCTGCTTACCTGAATGTAAGCCATTAAAAAAAAAAATTTTTTTTAAAAAAGATAAAATTAGTTGATGGAAGACCATATCTAATTTATTTCCAATCTAATTCCAAACTTTAGAGGATAATTGCCACTTGTGACTAATTAAAGCCACATTAAGTATTAAACAAGAGACCATAAAAAACATTTGGCTCAGAGTGCTGGAGCAAGGGTACAGAGAAGAACAAAAGTTAATGTTTAGGAATTCTATTCAGACTGTGGCTCCTAGGCCATCCCTTATGGACTGTTGATAGTCTCCACAGTTTTAGACGGTGCTCCACAAAATAATCATGAAGAGGGAAAAAAAAACCCCAACAACACATTCCTCAGTGTGCAAGCAAGAAAACAGGAGAGAAATAAAGAGTAGGTCACCAGTCAAAGTTGAGTGTGACTCTCATCTGGTCACAAATGGGAAACATTATTGAAACAAAGCACAATGTTATCCATACATTTTTCTTTTCTCTGAAAAAAGAAAAAAGTATTAGGTTGCCTACTGATGAAAGACAGATTGATGAATACTTTTACAAGTTATATTTCTTTGAAAATATATACTAGGTGTATAAACATGCCTCGTAGGAGAAAAACCTTTGAAGCAAAAAAAAGGAACACAAAAGCACAAGACAGAACCCAAAATGCTTTCCAGCTCTTGGTGCTAAGTGTGGGCCCAAGCAGAATCTCAGCCCACTTCTGGGGAGCCCAGCCTTCATGCCTTGGCTTCAACATCAGGAGCTCCCAGCAGGTAACCCAGATGGGTACTGTGGCATTTTTTAGACAGGGGCTCATTATGGTCACCAACCTACCAAACAGGACCTCCAAAGCCCAAATGAAGCAAAAGACAAAGCTAATATCAACATTTAACCTTTAAAATTAGACAATTTTCATCTGTTTGATTTCTTAAGTCAATCAGGCCAGTCACATAAGTCAGTTTTAATCACCTGACTTCCTTCCCAAGAAAATGGATGCAAGTATTGCTTTGTCTACTAAGACAATAGTGGTGCCTAAGGCTGGAAGTCCTAAAATGCTTGGGAGAGACTCAAGATCACTAGGATAAAAAATCCTTCTGCCCTCTCCTTGCATCTCTATCAGAGACAGTAGAGACCTGAAGGATCAGACCATTCCCCTGAGCAGTGGCTTGCCCTTTACACCACTTGCTTGAGTGGAAAGCAGCTGTAACACAGTCATCAACAGCCAACTGAGATATTACTGAGTGAGGAAGCCCCTGCCAGCAGCCCCTCTGATTCCCCCATTCCTGAGCAGAGGTGTTGCTTGGAGATGAGACAATGAGGTCCTGAATATGAAAGTGAAGAGAGTTTCTCACCCTAGAAATCCTCCTTTTCTGCCAGGAATCATTAACAGCTGTTTGTGCTAGCTGTGGAAATCAGTCATGCTCTTCTGGAGCAATCAGATATATCCTGTGGGTATTGCTGCCTGCCAAGGCTCAGTTCCAGCATCACTGTCCACCATGATGCCCCCTCTTCCTTCACACCAAAGTTTTGGGGCAGAGAATTGTGTGAAATGCATCAGAAAACATTGTTTCCTTCATAAATACCATCTATGCTTCTCAAAACAACTAGATTAGGAATTATTTTATGAGAAAAAGATCATTTGTAGGCCAGGGACTAAAGCAGTACCATGAACTAGGTCAATCCCATCATTTGTTGCTGTTCAAATGTACAATAACAGCGGGAAGAGAGGGTCAGGGTGGAATAATCATTTGTTAACAATTTTAATAGTAAAGCTTTATTGGTTTTCCCTATGGATCCTCATAGTTATTATAGTGAAATTAAGTGTTTTTCCTCCAAGTGAACTCTTGTTAATCCTTTTATTTAGGTTCAGAGCTACAGTACATGACCCTGCAAGAACATTCATCTACAGTCACAGCTGGAGCTGCAGACTCACTGGCTTGAAGGAATTAATTTCTTTGCAAGGCGGAAGCAACTGAAAAGCCAAAGGCTTATCTGCAGGAAAATCTGAATTTCACCAGCCTGTACAGAGAACAGGACAAACCAAAAATCTATAATCAGACACCTCCTCAAAGAGCAGATGTAAAAAAACTCCGGCACATTAGAGGGATACAATTTATGGGGAGAATGAATATTCTGCTGGTTTGTCATACCACATAACAATCTTTAGGATTTTTTTTTTTAAATCTGAATTTTGTAACTAGATCAAATTTTATTCCAATGAACTGCCACCAAGAGGTCATTCAGACTTCATAGTGCTTAACCCCAGCCATCCAGGCTATTATCTCATACCTTTGACAGTAACTTATTAATTTGCAGGACTTATCTGAAGCCAGTTATAACATTACCGAGTGAAAAGCCTGTTCTTGCTTCACCTTGGTTGTCAACTTCTCAGTCCATTTTCTCCTATGTAAATAAATAACAATGGAAATGTGAAGAATGCTGGAAAGTCAGATTGTTTGACTGGGAATAATGGGAGAGACTGTCACAAAAAAAATATTACAAAGTAGAATCTTGGCCATCAGTTCACCAAGTGTAGCTATTGAAACAGGTCACAAGCAGGCAGAACTTAAAACATGAGTGACAACCTGCACTTGGACTCTAAAATCTGGATTTTCTGCTTTTGATGGTATTTAAGAAAGTACTGCAAAAGCAATTTTTAATTGTTTAATTTTCTTAGTACTAAAAAAAAAAGAAAAGAAAATTCATAAAGCAGTGTTCATATTCAACACTTCTTACAAGAAGCATTTGATGAGCATTCACCAGATGCATCACACTCCTGTTTCACACAGAATGCAGTAAGACATTATTAACTTCATCGTGCGTGAGTACAATCAGCACCTTTCTAATTATATGAAAGTTTGACCCATTAAACTGATCAGAAGTATTTGTATATCCACAAGCATTCACAGCAATTTATTTTGAGCATATTGCACTGAAATATTTACTTATGCTTTCTGAAGCTGAGCATCCCTGACACTTTTGAGACCTCAATATCTGGAATTTTTCAAATCATTGCTTTCCTAATCAAGGAATAAAGAGACATAAAAGCTTCATTTAATGAAAGTAATTTAGAAGCAGATTTTTTTTAGGAGAATCTAAGCACAGAAAACCCAGAGTACTTTTAATTCTTGCCCATATTTTAATTTAAGTATTGAATTTGGTTACATTTACAATAGATTTCCAGCACACTCTCTCTGAGAAAATATTACAGTCACACTGAAATTCTTAAAAGCCTCTGAAATAGCATGAACAGGTCTTTACCAGAATTGTTGAATAAGTAGTAACTGCCAATTAAAAGAAAAAAAGCCAATTAAATTTTAATCAATTTGATTTAGATATAGAATTTTTATCAGTACGAAGTGAAAATATATTTAATTAAATCACACCAATGATGGAGCATTCTCATTACACGTTTATTTTATCCTACTAGTGCATTTAACACAGCTGCCCTCAATAGTGTGTTCTCAAAGAGACACTACCTAGATGATTCAGGTCAGACTTCACGGATTAAAATTATCACACTGACGTAGTAGATTCCACTAAGGAATCCACATACAGGAAAGAGCAAGTGCTGTGCAGCCTTTGGAGGTTTCCCTGCTGCTCTCTTCTTGAATGAGGACAAGATTTCAGCAGTAAAGGCCAAAGGGAACACCAGTGCTGGAGGGTGGGCTGGAGCTGCCAAAGTTACACAGATCCTTCCTCCCACTATACAAAGAGGTTCCCTTCTAACCACTACTCATTCCTTAAGAGATATCTATCAATACAAATTCATATTGCACTAACATTGCTACGCACGTTGCAATCATCAGCTGACAAAAGATGCTGTAATACTGTTTTGAGGTTGTTCCTCTTCTGGTGTTTCTAAATAGCACTGATTCCCCCAAAGGAAGAAAACCCCCGAGCAGGAGCCATCAGGTTACACAGATTAGAGTGGCCTGTGAAGATGAGCTGTGCCAACAAGTTAATAAGGATGTGAGCAATGAAGCCAGAGCTTGACACAGAAATATTAAGGATCTCCAGCAGTAACCTGGCTGACCTAGTGACACCACATTGCCAAACAGTCAGAAAACTCAATTGTTTCTTTCCTAACTACCAAAATAGCAAGCAGCCTTCAAGGTAAAAGCTGACTTTATTCACTTACAAAAGTCATCATGAGCTATAATGGCACCACCTCCCCCTCCTTTTTAATTTTGTTCTTTTCATTATCATTATCCCAGGTGGCTTCCAGGAAGTCCCTTGCAAACTAGTCACTATTATGAAGATGGCCTATTTTAATCACAGTCCCTTGACAAGAACAGCTAATTATCTAACTTTTTTTGTCTGAACTACCAGATGGCTTTAGTTCTATACTTAACTTTTAGTTTTCAGTAACTAGTGACACTTGCACATTAGAAAATGTCAGGGATTACACAGAACAGACATAATACCAGTACCAACACCAGTACCTCAGACACAGGCAGAATAGAAACATATATATCTACTGCATTCTTCCACTAAAATAATAATGTTACTTAAGATGGCAAGCATCTGTTACATTTTCTTTTTTTATGGGACTTCCCAAAGGTGTGCCAGTAGGTTTTTGTTGTTATTGCATTGTTTGGGTTTTTTTTGTCTTTTAACAATGTTAGCATCCATTTCAAGGAGAGAAAGGATGAGCTCCTATGTTGTACCCACCAAATCCCTCTTGCACTTTCCCAGTTGTGCTCCTCCTGAGATCCCAGTTTTGGGTGCACCTACTTGCCTGAGACAGCAGGAAGCATGCCCATGCTGCACGCCATGGCCCAGCACATCTTGGGACTGAGCACCCAGAAAGCATCTAAGCATGGTGTCCCATGGGACTACACAAACACTCAAGGTCTGGGGGATGGGATTGCAAGATTGTCATCACTGACAGTGCAATCAGAAAGCACAGGTTCCATGTGCTTGCCAAAATGTGGACCAAAGCAGGCAGATTTCTGCTGGTTCCAAAAACTGGAGCTCAGGCAGGGTTTGAGAGCACCCCTGTCCAAAACATGGCGCAGTGCAGACATAAAACAGGGAGGGAATCTGGCCTGAGAGCACTGGAGCAGTATTTACCCCTGGTGTGCACAAGACAAATACAGCTGACTCTGATTAAAGACAGTGAAGATCAGCCAACAGCAAGGCAAGGCAAATGATCAGCCAAGTGAAGGAGTTCAATGCATAGGACACTATCACAGGAGGGCAAAACCCACTGGATATGAACCATAGCAAACATAAGAGTCATGCTCATAAAAATACAGGCAATTTCCTTTTATATTCTTCTCACTATACTTAAAACCTAGAGCTTGATACATACACCTATTCTAGACTGCCAAAAATATTTTTTTCCAAAATACAGCAGTAACACAAACATTGATTTGTTTTTTTCCTATTGGTTACAATTCGTGTGAATACCTGTAGCCACTCAGTGACATTGCAACATTCACTGCAAAATAATTGAAGAACCCAGACCTGAGAAAATTCCTATGATTCTGACAACACAGAAACTTTTCTTTTTAAAAAAGAGTAGAAATGGAGTCTAGTGTCTGGATACAAAACCAAATGAAAAAGGTAAGAATAGGTAAGAAAATACTGTACTAAAGTTTCTCAAAAGGCACAACAGGAAATAGTAAATAAAATTTCAAACAGTATTTTATTATTTTTGTTTGCTGTGTATCTTTAGACAGTTGCTCACTTTTAATCATTTTCTCTAAAAGGTTTAGGATGTATTTCTAGACCAAAGAATATACCTTCACATTCAGAAAGCAAATTTTTAGTCATATTAGGTCTAAGAAAATATATACTTAATTTAATTATACTGATAACAAATTGAGAAGGGAGAATCACTGGGTTTTTTAAAAGATAGAAGTTACTTCTGTAACTAGAATAACCAGAAACAGCAACACAACCATATTACCATAGTCTATAATATGGCAAACACAATCAGACAAGTGCCCCTGGGTACCATCACAGCAACATTAGGATGCCCAAGCATAAATAACAATCAGCGTTGTCTCAGGTTCTCAGCAGCAGCTCTGAGGCAGGACAGCAGGAAAGAAAGCATGAACACATGCCATACCAGTGACAAAACTGATTTTTGCTGGTGTCATGGTTGTTACAGTTTCCATTTGTAAGGCTGCTCATCTCCAAATTCGTTGTGGCAAGGATGCTCATTAAATTAATGGAACACCTCTAGGACTGATGAACTTGGGACTGTTCTCAGATTTGGTTCTGGATTCCAAAATTGGTTTGATCTTCTCAACCTTAAGTGGAAATTATGTCAGGTTTCATTTTCTGCCACTAGAGTCCAAATGAAGTCAGTTCTTGGAACAAGTATTCTAATAGAAACCCAAAACAGAACATCCTCCACCCCTTTAATATTTTCTTGAAGGTATTTATGAGAGATTTATACATGCAAACCTTCCCAAACTAAACAATAATTTACATCTGTAGAATCCATAACATTAATCTTGCAACAATCACACTGTAATATCTATTTTTAGAGATTTTGGAGCTAATTTAAGAGTCAGTGCTGAGCATAAGAGGTCTTGGGAAACTGGCTTGTAACGACAATCTTTAGTTATATTTCACAGAGCCCTAGATCTTCCTGAAATGGAAAACAAGGGTAACTATTGCCAAGAAAATTAAATTTGCTTGATTTTTCCCATGTAGTGCTGTTCAGTGTTCAGTTAACCACAGAATCACAGGATCAGTTAGTGCCACATCCAGTCTTAAACGCCTTCAGGGACAGTGGTTCTGCCACCTTCCTTGGCAGCCCATTCCAATGCCCAACCACCCTTTCTGTGAAGAAATTCTCCTTTAATGTCCAACTTGAACCTTCCCTGGCACAGCTTTACACTGTGTACTCTTGTCCTGTCCCTTGTTACTTGGGAGAAGAGACTGACTCCCACCTGGCTCACCCTCCTTTCAGGCAGTTGTAGAGAGGGATAAGGTCCCACCTGAGCCTCCTTTTCCCCTGGCTAAACACCCCCAGACCCCTCAGCTGTTCCTCATCAGACTTGTGCTCCAGATCTTTTACTAGCTTTATTCTGGTGAAATTCTGTCCTCTTCTTCAAACACACTCCAGCATCTCCACATCCTTCCTAAACTGAGGGGCCCAGAACTGGACACAGCACTCAAGGTGTGGCCTCACCAGTGCCAAGAACAGGGGAACAATGACCTCCCTGCTCCTGCTGGCCACACTATTCCTGATACAGGCCAGGATGTCACTTCTTGGCCTCGTGGGCACACTGCTGGCTCATGTTCAGCTGCTGTCAATCAGTACCCTCAGGTCTCTCTCTGCCTGGTCACTGTCCAGCCACACCATCCCCAACCTGTAGTGCTGCAGGAGGTTACTGTGGCCAAAGTGCAGGACCAATTTTGGTTCTGAGCAGGTTGTAACACTGCAGTGTCTGCTGCCACTCCTCAGCTTCAGTTTGATTAAATCAATGGGGGAGTGACTTCAAGTTATGGTTTTAAATGAACATGTCCTGAATTGGTTAATTTGTCCAAGCAGCAGCAGCATGGAAGAGATCTCATCTGCCTGCCCTGCCCTGGCTGTCCAGGCAGCCTTGGCCAAGTCAGTTTTAGGCTGCATCCCATTACTGAGCTCAGCTGCACATCATCTCCTCACCTAGAGGAATCCTTAGCTATGTCCTATCCTAGTGATAGGATAAGACCCCTCTCCTTTCCCTACATCTTGGTTCACCCAGACCCAGAGAGTTCAAAAACAGCCATAACATCTCTGCAGCATGCCCCCCTAATGGCAAACTGAAACATTGCTTGGGTGTTCCTTAGCTTCAGTTGCCCCCTAAAACGAAAAGGTACCTCACCACAAAAGTGATATAAAGTTTAACCTATTAATGAACATAAATAACCCAATCAATAATGCCTACATAGGCAAATATTGACAAAGGGCAACAATTTCAAAGAAGCAACTCAAGTATACTGAGTCCTCCTGAATCATTTCTCTGTGGGATTACTGCTCCTCCATGGTGACTTTCTTTCAAAGCCCTGACTATCTCACAGCACCTTCTCATGCATATGCATACTGTCAGTGTCCATTCTACAATCCGAATCACTTCCTGTCTGCAGCTTCATTAAGTGGAAACCTCCTAAAAGAAAAGTGAGGGGAAATATTTATATACAAGGACAAACACAAGGACAAAACTTTTTTTCTTCACCAAGAATACTAGATATTTAAAACATAGATAGCACGTCTGAGAGCACACATAAGCAACTGAATGCTAATACTAAGCATTTTCTTCCTTTCTTCATGAAAGGAGTCAACTGAATAGGACTTCCTTTTATTTTCATCCATCCTTGCTATTACCGTCATTTAAGCACTAAGGGTCTGACATGGTATATAAAGACCTTTGTTCCTACAGACATTCATAATATCATGTTAGAACTCTGATTAACAGCAATATCTTAACATCATCTAATAAAATTACTAACATGGGTGATATACAACAATATCAGAAGGCCTCCAGGTACAGACCAGCTTGGGCAAGCCACATGAGTGAATTATCTTTAGTACTGGAAGGAACTGATGAGGTAATTCCTTCAGTAACTTATCAAAGACAAAAAAAAGCATACAGCTTTAAAGCCTAACTCACACTTTACCCACATAGCAGCAGGAGGGTTTTACTAATTGCAATCTGCAGAACATATGGACTGGAATACATCCCATCATCCAGCACCTCAAAACTATAGGCATTGAGTCGCTAAGCTTTAGCACACTGTTTACAATTTGCCTTATGAATATGTCACTGCATTTTACATTACTAATGCATACATGTAAAGAAAAGAAAGAAGCTTTATTAGCTGCAACTAACACAAACATCAAAGACTTGTAGTGCAAAGAAATCCATTACTACACTGCCTTTCCATTGAGGCTAAGCAAGGACAGTGGCTCTACAACCCTCTTTTTACACAAAACAGATTCAGAATCTTTTTTTCCCTGCCTTCACATTTCCTGACTGCATCCTTGTGTAAGGAAGCCTGTGAGCCTTTGAAGCCTCCACCCAAAACAAACATGAATCTTTATAACTTTTGTAATCTGCTTTTTGGCCACCCAGCGAGAATCAAACAGGATCCCTTGTTTGAAGGCCACCACAGAATAATACTAGCAGGGGAAAAGAAAAAGAAGATGGTATCCAAATATAATCATTACATAATATTTTCCTAATGAAATATAAAGCTGTTTTAATCTAAACAGTATGTCAAGATCTTTATTAATCAACTTCAAATGAGGGACTATATTCCTCAATTTAGCACAGTGAAATGAAAAGAAGCAGAAAATAATTTTAGTGTTTAGACAGGAATTCTAAAAATTACACATCTCTCAGGTAAATAGGCAATAGAATCCTAAATTTTGAAACCTCTCCTAAATAGGCATTCTCTGGAGACATCAAACTGTGACTGACATGAGTCCTTCTAAGAATAATCAAGCTGTGTTACCAAGAACACATGCTGCACAGGACTATGGTGTTGAAACCCCAGAGCAAGACCGAGGAGAAGCTGCCTCAAGTTTCAGGAATGCCAGAAACATGTTTTGGGAAGGTTCCCTGGTGCAAATGGGAAAGAATTGCAAGTGCTGTTGCACATGTGATCATTCAGTGCCAGAGGGATGCTTCCTTCCATCCTGAAACAGGTCATGCCTCTCCACAGCTTTGAACATCTCCACTCTAAAAAAGGTATGGAGTGAGCAGTACAGCTAAAAAGGTATTAGCTGTCCCCTTATCATGATCCAATACTGTATTTGGCTTCTATTTATTTTGCACTGTCACAATTTACAACTTCACAGTGCCTTTGTATCTCCCCTCCATTCACATGTCTGAGAGCATTTTAATTTCCAGTTTGTAAGGAAGTAGTTACTCTGAAGGATTCTGAAGTTACTTCTATATAGTACAGGATACTTCTAAAGAAAACCCAGATGTAATTCCAGTTTCATGTCTTTTTTACTACCTGCAACCATAGAAAATCCTTTAAACGCAAAAAATCATACTCGCAGGATTTTTCTTATCAAAAACAACCTGCAAGTTTTAGATATTTCAAACTCTCCCATGTAGTCTGTCTTACATTCATTTATTAGCATTTTTATTTATCAACCCACAGCTGCATTTAAAAAAAAATAAAAGAACACTCAGAAGTGCATTGCTATGATACAATGTAACAGTTAACTATCCATTCCAATCATTAACTGCAAAGGCAGAGATATTGAAATAACCCTCATAGTGAAGCATTCTCATAAAAGAAACAGGAAGAAAGCACTGACCAAGACATACAGACACATATCTGTCTTCATATTGGCTGCTTTGTTTTTCCTTCACATTCATATGAAAGTTGCAAAGCCTGTTTCTGCCATTACTCTTAAGGAAAAACAAAAAAAAAGGTAGAAACACAGATATGGAAGCTCTGTGATCCACCTATGACACTCCCTTCCAGCTCATAAACTGTCAATATAACACAGGAAAGATTAGGAAAAATTTGTGCAGTTAAAATGTTCTGAAACTTTTCAGAAAATTAAAGGACGTGTCCTGAGGAAAAAATGCCCAAGACTGAGGCCTCTTAAAAATATTCTCCTTTTCCTACACCTTCTGATTTGACAGCATCTCTTCACAATACGAAATCCTTTGATCTCCACTCGCTTGCTGTGGCACCTGCATCCTAGGGCTGAGTTTTCCTTGTTTTAGAAAATCGTACTCTAGGGATACACAAACAGAAGTGGCCATAAGGTCTCTTAATGTGCAGAAAAGCAAGGCTCTTGAAGAGAGGAGGACAAAGAGGCTGCTAGACACAGCATTTCTGCCATGAAGCAGAGCCATATACACGCACAATATAGGTCACACCAAAAGCGAGGGAAAGTGGCAACTTGAAATCGCTCCACAGAAATGAACACTGCAGTCAAAGATATTTTGTAAACCAGGGCAATGAATATTTGATCCAACCCCTTTCTTTATGTTATTTCTTTAAAGTGAGAGGACAACTTTATGATATAGTAAATACATCACAGCTCACATGTTATCTCACGTAAGAAGGTTCTGGGTGTTAAATGAGCCAAAGGCAGGAAATTGCCAAAAGGTGAATGTGCTCCAGTGCCCTGACTGGAGCAGCCAACAATGGCAGGGCCCAGTCTTCTGGAACCTACTGATAGCAGGCAAGAATGCAGCTGCAGAATAAACCTGGGACCACTCAAACCTACAAGCTCAAAATATCATCAAGAGGAAATTGCTGTGCATTTAGGTTTGCAAAAAGGCAAATTGATACAACATTTTATATCTTCGGCTACCTCCACTCAGTGCTACAGATTATCTGACGGGACTTATTCACATGTTGAGCAATAATATTCAAAGAATTGTTAGGAAAAGAGATAAAAATCTTATCAACATCTTAAGCATAAGCATATCTTGAACTCTCATTCACGATGTTTAGGATTTTTTTTGACAATTAATTTTTAAATTTTTTTTAAGCGATGTTGCCCTGATGCAGAAGCTTTTTGTTGTTTATATTCTTGAACTGGAGATTCTCATGAAGCTTCACAAAAACAATATGTATTTTTAGAATTTATCTA
>JBBMKD010000102.1:60222633-60268146 GCA_037834095.1 Argya squamiceps
AGAATAGAATAAAGAACCACAAGCTTCCCTTGACCTGCTGCGTCTGCCTCGTTCCTCGGTGCCCTGAAATTGTTACAAAGCAGGTCATTGTAGCATACAGTAAGTACCACATCGTGTGAGGAAACACAGTACTGGGGAAACCCTACTGTCACCTTTTTTCCCCTTCAATATCTGTCACTGCCATTCTGGAACCAGCCATTTCTCTCCCTTTAAGACAGTGCTGCTCACAGCTCCCTGCTTAGCATATGGAAAGAGGAAAACTTCCCTAAAGGATATGTCTTGACTACATGTTAATTGCTGAGAATTTAAGGAAGATACACTACAGAATTACCAGTTTTATTAAAACCTGAAAATGCAGGATGTGCACACAGCAAGAAGAGGATAAACTTGTAGATTTTTCACCATACTTCCGTTTTTTCAAATTCTATACAAAGAATGAGGGATTCAGCATGACCCACTTTGCTGCTGCCTCATTTTTCCTCCATCACAAGAACTGTTCAAGTGAATATAATCCCTTCTCAGTCACTACATATTCTCTGTAAAGCAGTACATCAGCTGAACAATCCACATCATCCCAATGAAGATACTGAATTGCTATCTCTCAGACTGAAGCTTTTTTTCTGCTAGACTTATATGGTGCTAGATACAAGTTGCATAGAAAATTCTAATATATATATATATATACACACATATATATATATACACACACACAGTCCCCATGAATAAGAAAGACCTTCAGTGAGATTCTGGCTATGCACAAGCATTCCTTCCCTTGCCAGTAACCAGAATGTAAAATAACTCTCCCCCCCTGAAAATTTCCTTTTATTGGGATATTTGTTTCAAATTCATCTAAAAAAACTAAATCAACTGACAAATCTGAAACAGCTAAACTGCCATTTACAACTGCAATCTGGCTATGATCAAACATTTGTTATTTTTATTTGCAGAAGATTAAAATGACTTTCTGAGTAAAGCACTTTTTCAAAGGCCCTTGGTGTAAATTCAATTTATGAAAACTCATCACTGACAACATTAATATATTCATTTCTGTGAGATCTTGTTCTGCATTCCCCACAGAAAGTACATTAACCTCTTAAATAAGCAACCCATATAGGCTTTCTTCCAGCTGCTTGTAAGCAGATGAGACTGAAAATACTTCAAACCTGGAGGCTGGAACCAGCTGCTGTCTTTTAAAGAAGCATTTTTTTCATCCCAACATCCTTGTCGATAAGATATTCTCGCAATTCAAAAATCTCCTTTCCTGAGACACAGAAAAAGAATTAACCTTTTATTTGCAAAAAAACACTCTTCGATCTTAAGAAACTAGAATATTAATAAGAAAACTCATAAGATGCCAATAAAATTAACATGAATTAAATATGCAGCTCAAAAAAAAAAAATTTTGAATGTCTTTGGTATTTCCACAAACCTTCTTCAAATAGAAGTTGGCCAGAACTTGGCTTTTGGGTTACTTAACATTGTGATTTTGAAAGGGAAAAAAAAACAAAAACACCTAAACAAAACAACAATTGCCATACCTGAGATTCATAAAATAGTCAACCTTTTCATGAGGTAAAACCATCCATCTTCTGTATCTCAAAGCATGGATTCTGTATATAGAACATTCCATGTATTTTGACCACCGGAAATATCAATTTCTACACGAGAAGTCACCTAGCTATCAATCGTTGGAGGGTAGGAGTAAGAATTAATCCCACATTAATGCATATAAAGCATCATTTATTTTAAAAATTCATAAGGAGAGTAGTGGCAATGACTCCTCCAGTAAGAGCTGCCAGAGACCACTTCTCCAGAGTGTTGATGTCCCTGGGAGTTCCACCTCCCACTTACAAACAAGTAGCAGGAATCAGACAGCACTTGCTTACTTGGGGGAGGGATGGGGGTGCTGGGAGAGAGCAGAAAGAGGCAGGAGAAGCATTCAGAGTTGTTTTTACTGCTTTTTCGCATGATCTGATCTCTGGCGAGAAGCCTGAGAGCAGCTGCCATGGTGTGTCAGCTCCCTGCAGAGGTGAAGTGAGCTGTGGGATTGTGGTTTGGGAATCTTCAGACCAGGTCATTGGGAACAGCATTAGTAATGGAGTTACAAACCCCAGTCAGTGATGGCATACAGCTTTAAGCAAAAACATCCTTTCTAATTACAGCTGTGTTTGCACTCTAGTTAAACACCAACATTTAATAAGTCTCACACAAGAGGGTCCTAAAGAAAAACACTCACGAAATATTTATTTTAATTTAAATAGAGTGTGACTCAGTTTTGGGTAGGTCTCGTCACCTCCAGCTGGAATTCCCCACCGGGTCAGGGACCGGTGATGGAAGCGGCAGAGCTCAGCGGGATGATCCAGCCCAGCTTCTCTCCTTCCCACACGGACTCCCCGTGAGAACGGCTCGGGCTGGGCTGGCTCTGCGCTAGCTCATGCTCAAATCCGCATGAAATCACCCCTGAAGAGCCTGCTGGGTACTGCGGGAGGAATTCCACCTCTCCCCCAGCCCCCAGGCAGACGCCTCTGCCCTCCCTGTATTCTTCACAGCACAGCGACATGCTGCAAGTATGAAACCTTCTAGATTAATAATGAGAACAGGGCAATGATCTCCCTGGACTGCATCCATTTCATGTGAACTATGAGAACTTGGATTTATTTCAGTAATGGAAAGGAATTAAATGCAAGGAGCAAGAGCAGGTTTTCCACACAGGCATTCTACATCTCCAAGAAAAATAAGGGGACAAAACTCACACAAAGACATTGCTGGTGCATGTTGTGGGCCAAATTTCTAAACTTTCTAAACTTTCAACCTTTTTGCATTTTCAGTTTTGTGCACTTTATACTATTCCTCTCACTGATTTTACACAGTATTTGTATTGTTCTCTTTTACTATGCCTAGATAAATCTGCGTGATTGGCACAGAGCAAACATCTTCACCGAGGAGAGGTGCACTCAGGTTTGAATGAATACACAGTGAAAAGAAACAGACACTGGGGAAAAGTTGGCTTTTCCCATTTCTAGTGGTGTCAGCGTATCAAGCTTAGCCCTAAAATTACTAGTTAAAATAATTTTTGGGATATTGGGATATTTGCTTTCCTAAAAAATAATGCACTTATTTAAGGCATGGATAACTCTCACACACATGAGAAAGAGTGAGATACCCACCAAGAGAGCACAAAAACAATTCCCCAGGTCCTACCTCTATCACAATGTTTCTCTCCACTTTTTGCTCTGACTCTTTGGCCTAGAAATTGCCAAGAGTATTCATTACTCCTCAGGCAGGCTACCAGCTTTGAATGCAAAAGCCTGATGGAGACTGTTTGGAAGATCCCTACAATGCACCAAAAGGCCACAGACCAAGCGCACAGAGGTCTTGGACAACCTGTAGAGTCTTTTAATACTGAGTGACTCCAGCCTGTAAGGTCAGTAAGGTCAGTAAGGTCAGTGGATACATACAAACAGAATGTCACCAATGACAACTTCTACATGGAACAAATTCTACATGGAACAAATTCTTTTTCCCTTTCTGGCACTACAACATGCTGCTTCATTTATCTGGTTTGATAAATCTTGCCTAAAAAAAAAAAAATTTGAGAGCTCTTTCCCTCCTATAATTGAGGAGACTATTTTCATAAACAAGGAAAAAATGAGATAAATCTATTCTAGCCACTGCTTTAGTGAAAAGCAAAGACTGGATAGAAAAGTTGACTATTAAAAGTTGCTGCACATGTCAATTTAGTGACAAGGATCAAATAGACAAAAGTAAATGCAATGCAGACTTTAGGATCTCAGAATGGTAAATTTTGGGAAACCAAGGCAATTATTGAGGCTATCCTCAAACACTTCAGCTCAAACACAGAAATACCTCACTTGAAAAAGGCAAATGTTATTCACACTCCCATTCCAAGCAGGAAGGGAAAAAATGGTAAGGAAAGATTGGAAGTTTGCCCGGATGAATAAACACGTCAAACAGGATATTGAGAGGAAGTCCAGACTCTACAAAGAATGAAAAGATTAATTAGGAAGAAGACAATGTCTCAGGCGCTACGAAGTGTTGAAACTGTAAAAGAGGACAGAAGCTCAGCCAAAGGGAACTCAGCCCAGGCAACCCAAAATGAGTTTGCCACGCGTACAAGGACGACTTCTAGAATTTCACTGTGGCTGCTCACTAATTTGGGAGTGCTGGCAGCCAGGCACAGGGTAGGAGAGATCCCCTCCGCAGCTGCTTCCAGCCAGAGTAATTTAGATTTACATCTACACAGCCTACTAACTCAAGTAGAGCAATTACTCTAGATGCACTTTTTCTCTCATTGGGTGAAGAGAAAGGGAAGTCCAGTTGCACTGGGCTGAAGTCTCCCACAGAGCTAAGTGAAGCAGACTGAAGTGCTGTAAATGGCACAGACAGTTTTAGGAGCAAAGAGGAAAGGTGAAAGACAACCACTGCCAGGCCATTTCTGTCATCACACAAATGACACAGGCTGAGGCAGTCGAGCTGAAAGCCTGCAGAGGCTCAGGGTGGTGACTGCCAGAGAATTTCTGATGCTCGCAGTGGGCTCTGGCTACTCCTCTGAGTAAAACAATCTGCTGCATCTTCTCCCACACACTTCCTGCCAAGCACGAGGCCACGGGGCCCAGAGAAAGTTACTCTAGATAGATTTTTCCATAAACATAAGTTATAATGGCTCTTCTTCACAGTGTGCTATGAAACAAGGGAAATAAAGATGCACTAGTAGCCCCTTTGGAGCAATAGCTTTTTCTGCTTTTATCTCTATTTTATTATAGTTGCAGAGCTCATAGTATTTCTCTTCACACCCAAAACATAATAGTTTGCTAGACAAAGCAGATTTAGAACCATACTCATTTCACCCTCTGCCTATCATCCCCACCGGTGTGCAAAACCATATTCCACAGAAAACTTCTGCTTTACCAAGTTCTCTAAATATGTACATATATATATGGGGGGGGGAGAGGGCTGATAGTGCTGGTGATGTGAATTGTTCTTAGGAATAGTTCTTGGTTACCAACCAAACCATTTCTGTAATCCTTACCCAACAAAAGATGACATAGAACACAATACAAATCTGACTCCCTGCTGGGCAACAGTTAACATGGAATATCGTTTTTAGCAAAAGAAGAGTACTTTTGCCAGTGCTAGTTTGCTCAGGTCATCAGGCCCCAAAATAAAGAGATACATTTGCATATTCAATATGTATGGCAACTCAAACTTTCCAAGTATTAAAATGGAAACTGTAGCTGAACTTAAAGACATATGGAAGCAGGAGAAATGCAATATCCTAATTGAAAACAAGAGTAGAACTCATTTCTTTAATGCCTTTAAATGCTTTTATGTGAATACACAACTGACATTAAAGTCCAGTGTTGCTGTGGGTGTCAGTCAGCTTCTCAGGTTTGTGATTATTCATTAAATCATACCTCATTCTAGTAATTTCTTATTGGATTTGATACTTTTAGATTTTCCTAGAATAATAACTTAGCAACCAGTCAATCAAAAATATTTTGAAGGACAGTCATCTACAGAGCTTTGTCCCTTCAGGGCCTAGGAACATACCTGCCACGACCAAGGTGTATATATAAAAATGACTGCAAAGACACATCCATGCATCAACTGAACCAACGTGACTGGTGCTCCCAGAAACTCAAAAGCCTCAGACACACTCCACTCCCTCCAGGCAGTAGGCTTTGAAACAGGTCATGAAGATCAATAAATACCTGGTCCCCCCAAGCCTAAGGGAAAAAAAAATAAATTCAAGGATATGACATCCACAAAACTATACTATCCCCAGGTGAAATGGGCTCTCGGACACTGAAACATCATGCAGTAAGGGCAGCACAGGAAAGGGTGAACAATTTCAAAATCTATCTTGAATGACAGTCAAAAAAAAACCCACAAAAAAAACCAAAAAAACCAACCAAACAAACAAACAAAAACCCAAAAACAACAAACCAAAAAAAACAACACTTGTAAATAAACAGCACGTTTTACAATAGCATCAGCTCCTGTGGAAATCGTGGTAAGCAGCCCCAGATGGGGCATGTTAATGCAATATCAAATGGCAGGAGCTGACAACTGCGCCAAGGCTTGTAAGGAAGCAAAATCAGCTCAGCCTCTTCACCAAGAAAGGGCTAGAAAGACTCAGTAACAGGCCCTCCTGCCTTTGAAGGACTTCACAGGACAATGTTCCGAGCAGTGCACCTGGTAGATGGAAAACTTGCGGGGTGGGAGAAGAAAATTTGAAACAAATCAGAAGAAACTTGTCATTTCTCTGTTTAATAATTTCCTATGATCCAGCAGGTATCCACCAGATGAACCAGCTACTTGGTTCTGATAAACTCTAGCCCTGCCAGGGGTGCAAGATAGACCAAGCAGCTGCAAAAGCAGCTGTTCTTGTGCTAAGAAAATACAAGGACAGGTGGCATAGAGCCACAAACAGCCTTGGTGCTCTGCTGAGTACTACAAGCAAATTGCAAAGATGGTTCTACCAGTTCTGGACCTTGCTACCTCAGCAATTGTCCACTTCCCTGAACAGTCAAAATTAAGGTCAAGCAAAGCCATGAAGGTAAGAGAACTTGTGAAGAGATAATAATAACTATAAGCCTGGAATTTTCCATACAGGGCACCAGTTCTGAACCTTTCTTGGAGGCTTGGTGTACGACAGCACATATTTGTCAGCATCTCAAATAACTGCAAAGCTGATATTGATTTCTATGTATTTCACTGGAGACCTGACGGAAGGTTAATGATTTGCTTTTATTGTTTCCTTCTAAAACTTCGGTCCTGAACATCTGGAAGGAGTTATCTCTTTTTCTTTTATTTTCTCATCCTCTTGTAAGTCCTCTAAAAACTAATAGTGTACATCTTATCTACCAAAATATTTAACAAAAAAATTTAAATTCTGCAAAAAGCAGTCCTGTAGAAATATAGAAATATGAACAGAGGAATTAATGCAGAAAATCTTCAGGTGTTTTTCCAGGATTCCTTTGAGTTAGAGGAACACAATCCACATTTTTCTACAGTGAGGAGCAGCACCCTTCCATAGACATGCTCTGCTCTCCCTGTAATATTACTTCATCAAAAACAAAAACCAGAAAGAAAGTTACTCTCAAAGACTGTGTATCAGCTCTGTACTAGTCCATTGGTAGTAGGATTTAGTCATGAAACTTGTGTAAAATTCAACAGAGAAGTAGATTAAAAAATTCCAATGACTCAAGCCTATGCATTTAAATTACTGAACTAGAACTGAGATGATGATAAAGAGTCACATCTAAATAATCCTCAGATATTTCAGCCACTCTAGCAAATATTTGCTGTTTCTATAAATCTCCTCTCAGCACCTGTCAAGAGTACAGCCAGCAACATGGGGGAATAAATACATTCAGCAGGCACAGATTTCCAATAAATCCAGTGAATTTGGGAGTTCACTAATTCCCCTCTACAAGCAAGGAAGAAAAATCTACTAAAAACCTTAATCTCCCATGTGCTGATACAGCACTTCCCAATTCCAAATCACACTGAATTTTCCCCAGCTGTCAGCACTGAGCTCAGCAGGGGCATCAGCAGGAGAGCAAGGGCAGGAGCAGGACTTACAGAGCACAACATTCACTACGCTGAGACTGGAGGTTAATGTTGAAAGACAACCAGTCATAGTGGGAGGAGGGAAAGGAAGCAATGCAGAAATCAAAGCCACACATTTAAACTGGCTTGGTTTTCCCCTCCTACCCATCCTTTAAACTTGACTTTTTCCTGGATTGCATCTTTCAGCATGTGAAAGGGGAGGTTGTTTGTTTATTTTCTTCAATATTTACTTATTTATTCTGCTGGCATTTTACTCTCCTCAAAACCCTTGCTATTGAAAGATAATATATTTCTTCAGCTGAGCACCAGTGTCAAAACTCACACAGGGGACCTGAACTGCTATTTTAAAGCAAGCCATATTCAAGAAAAATCATTAAAAGGAGACACAGATAAAGCCCTGTTGGTGTTTACAACCATGTTGCATTAATGCTACTATGTCTCCTGCACCTGTAAAGGCTGATACCATTTGTGTCTACAAGCCACTATACTGACACACAGCCAGAAAGCCTGACAGGGCTGCTAAACCCTGGGAGGAAAAAAAAACCCAAAAACATTGAATAAGCAGGTCTTTGTGTAACAGATAAAAGAAAACCTGAAGGTTGCAAGATTTTTTTTTTTACTTTTCCTTAATGCATAGAGGAAAAGGAGTATTTTCTTGGTTGAATTGCAAACGCTCATTTCTTCTCTTATTCTGATTTCTCTAAACCTTTGTAGAATCATGCAATCCTTTAGGTTGGAAAGGAAATTTAAGATCATCAAATACAAGTGTTAACCTAACACTGGCAAGTTCCCCATTAAACCACGTCCCAAAGTGCCACATCTATACATGTTTTAAATACCTCCAGAGGTGGTTACTCAAACACTGCCCTGGGAAGTCTGTGATGTGATTACCATTTCTATGAAGAATTTTTTCCCAATATCCAATCTAAACTTTCCCTGGCACAACTTGAAGCCATTTCCTCTTGTCCTGTCACTTGTCCCTTGGGAGAAGAGACCAATCCCCACCTCCTTATAACCTGTTTTCAGGTAGTTGTAGAGTGAAGAGGTTCCACCTGAGCCTCCTTTTCTCCAGGTTAAACAAACCCAGCTCCCTCAGCTGTTTGTCATATAATTTGTGATTCAGACTCTTCATCGGCTCACCCTTCTCTAGACAGCTCCAGCACTTCAATGTCTTTCTTGAAGTGAGTGGCCCAAAATTAAACACAGAATTCAAGGTGTGGCCTCACCTCCCACGTACAGGGGGACATAGTAGGGGAGCACTTCTGCTGGCCACATACTCCTGATACAGGCCAGGATGCCATTGGCCTGCTTGGCCACACACTGGCAGCTATTGACCAGCACCTCCAGGTCCTTTTCTGCTGGGCATCTGTCCAGCCACATTTCCTCAGCCTTTAGCACTGCAAGGGCTTGTTCTGAACCAAGTGCAGGACTCAGCACTTCACCTTACTGAGCCTCATACGACTGGCCTTGAGCCATCAATCCAGCCCCTACAGATTCCTCTGAAGAAGAGCTTTCCTACCCTCCAAGATCAACATTCCTGTCCAGCTTGTTGCCATCTGCAAACTGGCTAAGGCTGCCCTCAGCTGTCTTGTCAAGGCCCCAATACTGAGCCCTGGGGAACAGCACCATGGCACAGAACACAGGCACTGATGACATTTCTCTGCAAAAATTACTGCCAAATGGTTGCAGTGTACAGTAATATCAGAAGTTGTGAGCCACCTCAGAGGAAGGAAAAAACAACTTAGTGTGGCCTGAAACAGCCAGTCAGTGCTACATGCTATGAATACAAAACAAATAAAGTGCAGTATGTGTCAGATTTTGACCTCTGTCACTTGTGTATTTGCATCCTTTCCAGTCAACCTTCCCCATCTCACAGCCATCCCACCAGAAATACCCTCTGTGTCTGTTCAACATCTCTACCAAGCTGAGCTCATGCTCTTATCAAAGAAAAACATTTCAAGAGGGTTTAGCTGTTGATTATTCACCTCCAGACCCCAGGAAAGGCTATGGCCAAATTCTCTGTCTGACTCACAGGATTGCTGGAATGCTTTGCACAAGTTCCTTCAGCCAAGGCACTGGAAAAACACTTTGGAAATTCCCAAAGGGTGAGCCTGTGCACCTCAAAGGAAGCTTGGCAGAACTAAAAAGTGCAGTGTGTCCCACGTGCCTGCCACCAACTGTGCCTGGAAGCTCATGGACACGTGTACTTTCACCATTAGCTTCCACACACCAAGAAGACTTTCTTTCTTGCTTTTTCACACATTTCACACCACAAGGAGGCTAGGAGAGAGCATGAGGAGCCCCAGGCAAAGGGAAGCTGTGGGAGCATGTGGCCAGGAGTAAGAAGGGACAAAATAGAATCTCAGCAGTTGCAAGATGTAAAACCATTCAACACATGCTGGCAGGCCATACCTGTAGCTCCAGGGAAAATATGGCAGCAACTTGAATCATTTTCACTAAAAACAACCCCAAAAAAAAACCAAGAAAGGAAAAAAAAAAAAAAAAAAAAAAAAGAAAAAAGACCACCACCCAAAAGAAAAAACCCATGCAAACAGTCCCACTGACAAGGAGAAATGCTAAGTGTGCTCCATGGGCCACTTGTGGCTCACAGATGCTATATCAGCTTCTCAAGCCCACAGTCCTCCCCTCCCTGAGGGACATCAGACCCATAAAATACATCAGAACAGCACTTTTTTGTATTATGCCCCTTTACAGAATAGCACCCAGGATTAACTCAGCCAGGGAAAAACACTATGGTTTATCAGGTCAGGACACTCCCTAAAAAGACAACAATGTGGTTTCCACTATCAAACCGATTGTGGCTTTTAATCCCATGATAATTAAAAGTCAAAATATATAAACTAATAAAATTAATGTGAGGGAAAGAATAAAGTCCTTGGGACAGGTACCACAGGTACCTCACTGCGTGTCTGGGCTAAATGTGAAACTGGCACCCCAGCAGCTCTACATCCACTTCACAACCAAGCACCATGACAACCAACCCACACATGATAGAAAACAAGCCTCATATGAGATCCTCACATTGTGTTGGGCCACAGGATGTAAGGAGAGTTAAAAATGAAGGCATGCATGCATTGGTGTGACTTTACTCAGTGTGTCACTTGTTCCACCAGTAGCCTGTTAGAGAGCAAAGACTGGAAATCAATGAACACAAGCATCTTGTCCTCAATTTTTAAAAAGTGTGCATACATATAAAAACCCACACTTCTTCTAACAGTTCGGGTTTTTCATTAACAAGTCCGGTTTCATCAAGCAGTAAGAGTATGAAAATTATGCATTTTGATTGTATAATTTTACTATATTAATTTGCACTACCATCATTCCCCACACCCCCAAAAAAAAAAAATCACAAAATCAAGACCAAAACAGCCTATAACTTCAGCTGAGATAACTGCATACATTACAATCCCTCAGACTGAAAGCATTTGATGTGAATTTGGCAACAGCTTTTCCAGTGCATCTCATTTATAAGCTTTGACAGGCCAAATTCTGCGAGTGAGAGATTTGTTGAGATTTTGCTCTTCTAATGTTCCTTCCAGCTGACAACATGGCTACAAGAATGAATTCTTTCTCACGTTTATCGGGCATACTTCACTTTTAAAGGAGCCAGGTACTGGGAAGGAAATCGATAGGAGCATCAGCTGGCTTCCTTTGGGCATTCCCAACTGCTCTCCAGGATTTCCCATGGAGATGTCAGGAGTTTATGCCTGACGACACATGGCAGAGGAGGAACACTACCTCAAGAAGCCAACCCCCTCTCACTTCTGTATGCTAAACACAGAGGAAATGAAATGAGAGCCTCAAAGAGAAGTATTACTGCTACAAATACTTTCACTCACCTCAAGTAAGATCTCCATGGAATCTTCTACTCTGCATATAGACTTTTCTACAGGCCATATGTCACCAGTAAAATGGCTTCTCTCCTAATGCTACTAACAGGGTAGCACAAAAATTTAGCAAAACATATACATATTAAGATCTGTATACCATCACTTTACTATTATTAAAATTGAATGGTTCAGGAAACTATTCTCACTGCAAACCCCTCCTTCTTGGATCTTTAATGAAACCCTGCCACTTTTGGAAAGATACTGGAATTCATATCCAACCATCATTTAAGTAGAACCCATCAGAACAGCACTCATTTTGTTCCCAGGTAATAAGCAATACAAATTCTAATCTGGAGAGCAACTTGGATTGTCAATACAAAAATAGGCAGCATAGCAAAAGGGAGGAAACATACAAAGGAAGGAAGGGGAAATATTACTACGTTTTCACAAGTGAGGAGTTGGGCACAAAAAGTCACAAGAAAGGATGAAGGTGTCATAGAACATATACCAAATGGAATTTGAATAAGAAGTAGGGGAAAATCATGCAGCCAGGAAGTGGACAAAAGCAATTTTTAAAATATGAATCTCCTACATTTGAAGAGCTCTTTTGCATATGTCACCTGTCAAAACAAATGTAGTGCAACAGAGAATAATGCCTTCAAGCTAAGCTAATTATCTCTACCTGTAGCATCCCATGGATAAATTCTGTGTTACTGACTATGAAATAGCATAAATTTAAAAAGAATGGCACTGTTATGGTAAGCATTACTATGCTGAAACGCTGCACTGAATTCAATGCTATACTAAACTCCAAAGTGGTTCAAAGGGGGAGGGGAGGTGTCCCCAATGAGGAAAAATAACAGCTGAAGTAGACTTTTTAAATCATGCAGATTTCAGTGCAATGCCCAGAGGTACACTGCATCACAGAATTAGTAAACTGTGCAAAAGAAATGTTGCAATCAAAGTTTACTTAAAAAGAAAGCATTTTTTCTCCAAAGTACTAGGCTATTACAGAGGTTTCACCTTATCCCTCCCTCCACTGGCCTGCGGGTTCTTCAGACTAATGCATATTTCAAGCCTTATTAGCAGTAATTCTTCTGACCATGTTATTCTGTTATTAGTCTATATTAACTCTAGAAAAAATTGTTGAAGGTTCGTTTTCCTTTCTGAAGCCACTTTGAATGCAGCACAGGTCTCAAAGAAGATAAGCTGCTTTATCTCACTTTTCCAGGCACTGAAAAGAATAAGGACAAAAAAAGCTGACAGGACATATCTGGGTAAATTATGTACACTCCCACTATACACCACCTGGAAACAAGCAGAATCTAGCCATGGAAACATTCATCAGTACTTCATTTAATAGCATTAAAACACCATTCCTTAAAAAAAAGAGAAGGAGAAGAGACAGTGCTCAATGATAACACAGTTAATATATGAAGCTGCATAATCTTACCATGGTCACAAGTCAACACAGATATTTAAACACTACACATTCATATGCAGGGGGACTCCATTTGCCTAGAGATTCAAAGCTTCACTTAGAAATAAATGAAGAGTAATGACTTCTCGTGAACTCTCCCTAATTTGTAGCCAGTTAATTTCCTCCTCCTGGTGAAAGGCTGTTGTATGCCACACATCCTGCTTCAGGCTATCGCTGAGATGGGGAAACTATGATTCCTTTCTTCCTACTACAGACTTCAAAACCAGGAAATACATCCGTTATGAATTTTTTAAGAATAAAACAAATATTAAAGACATTAGCAGAATGCTGGAAGAAAATCCCCAAGACTATAATTATACACATGAGGAAAGAAACATTTAAAAATATAGTAACAAGTACAATGCTTTCAAAATTATCAGGAAACAGCGATAGAATTAACACCACAGAAGCTGAACAACATTCCAAAAGAAAAATGTCAACAATTCAGAATGGGAAGAAAGAGTGGCACAAGGAAAATACACTCAAAATTAAGTTCTTCATTGCAGACTGCATGAAGGCAAGAATGCTGTAGTCCCAAAGGAGACCTGACCCCATTCTCCCTCTTCCATCCTTCCCTTGGTGGGTGGGAGAGTTCCTCATTAATACACAATTCTACGAAAGGTCTTTAAAGGTCCTGCAATTTAAAAGTGGCTTCTAGAAACTATCTTGTAATTAGGACAGTTCATTAACTAGCCTGATACGTGTAACTTCTTCATAGTTACTCACACAAAAATAGTAAGAGAAAATTTCTTCACAAGCCCATTGAGAAAAACCGGAACAACTTGGAATTTAAGCCCCATGGCCTCAGCCTGGGAAGCTTGGCAAGAGAAGGCATAACAGTGATTCACACTTCAGCTTCTCACTTCCCGATACAGAGCCTCTCACTGGGAAGATTCCCAAAGCATTTTACAAGCAGAGTATCAGTACCAACCCCATTCGTCATTGAAACATGGTCCTTTGCATCAAGTCAGAAGCTGCTCAGCAATACAGGGAAACAGAAGTTCAGCAGAAGGAGGAAGATGACTACAGCACCACACAGGTGAGACTCAAAGGAGAGTTCAGAGGGGCGGCACTCCTCTCCTCACATTGAGATTGGCCCCATCGGATGAGATTTGTGCAGGATCACTGCTGCTGGCAGCTTCAAGAAATCTTTTACTGACAAGTGGAGAGGCTCCAAACTGAGCCATCCTCAGCATCCTACTGGGTTCTGGAGTCTGAGGTGATTACATAGAACAGCCTCCCTCTGAACTGACCATACCTCTAAACAAACCAGGGCACACACTCCTCCAAAGGACAGATTACAACTATGCTTTACTTCACACACTACAGCACAGACTCAGCAAGGGAAGGACAGACACTCTGACATGCTATAAAATTAGCTTCCTCTTACAAAAAGAGCTAAAGAAATTTATCTTCTACATATAGAGTTACAACACACACTTCAAAATTCAAAAAGTGAGTTAAATGGTTGAGCACAACCCTCCCAAGTCTCCCTGCGCTTGCTGAGCTCTCAAGTAATCCATGACACTGCTTGTCCCCAGAAAGGTTTCTTGCCCTCCCTGAACTCCTTCACTAAGTACAGAGGCCTGTGAGATCTCATTGATGAAAACTAAAGTGCACAAGGCACAAGTACCTCAGCCCACTGTTACCTGTCCCACTCAGCAGCAGATCCACACTTTCCTCATTCAACCTTTTCTTATGAGTCTAAGTGGTAGAAACTCTTCTGCAGCCATTTTTACCACTTGTACACACCAACACCAGCCGAGCTTTTGTAACCCCAGCCCTTGGACAATATTTCTAAGTTCTTCTTTTACTGCTTCCTCCTCCTTTTTGCATTGGAGTTCTATCATGTGCTTCCTGCCCAGCCAGTCTGGTTTTCCAATACATCCTTTTGTTTTCTAAGTAAGGACTGCTCCTGCACTTTGAAGGGATTGTCCTTCAAGACCTGTCTGTCTCTCATGAACTCTTATGTGTTTTAAAGCTTCACTGTTTCCTGATACCAGCTGCCTGAATAATCTGAGTCCTGCCTTCCTGAAGCCCCGAGTCTGTCACTCTGCTTTCCTTGTGTTTCTCACGCCCCTAATGACCTTGAACTCCTTTATTTCATGGTGGCTACAGCCAAGGCTGTCATTATCACTCTCTCAATCACATCTGCCTACCTTGTGAATAGCAGATGCAATCAGATGTCACATCTGTTTGACCCCTCCAAGGCCTGTATCAAGAAGCTAAATCTGATATCCTCAAAAAAAGCCCTGGCTAGTTTGTTTTCAACCATATCACTCTTCCAGCAGATGTCAAAGACCTTCAAGTCACTCAGAGAAACCACAGGTTGTGAGACAGAGACTTCCTCAAATTTTCTAAAGATGTAGTTCTGTTTCCTTCTTACCATCAGGTGATCTGTAAGAAACTCCCAGCTTGATAGCCCTTTTACTCACCTATGACAGGTCCTGACCCACAAGCTCCCTACCTGCCTGTCATCTGTTCCATAGAACTCCATACATTCAAGTTGCTCCTTCACCTTCAGTAGTGAAATTCCCTCAATCCTCCCTTTGTTCCCTGTCCTCAAGAACCTGCATCTGCTCTCCACAGCACCACTGTCCTGCATGCTGTCCCATCCCACTGCTGTTACCTGCAGTGTCCCAGCTGTCACCAGACATGCAATGCTTGCTTCCCAGGCTGCATGAGTTTCTGGAGGCAACACTTCCCATTCTCACACACACTCTCCTTACCAGGCTCACCATCTGGCTGGACAATAGGATTTTGCTCAACAGTGTCAGGTGGGAACACAACACTGAGTGACCACAAGAGCCCCATTGTACTACAGACAGGGCACACAACATTCCCTGTCCCAGAGAGCAGACAAAACAGGCTAGAAAGGGGAAAGGCATGATCACCTCTGCTCCGTAAGGGGACACAGAACAGAGGATCAAGACAAACAGGAAGTTTGTAGCAGTGTGCCTTGACCACAAAACTATTCTTTCTGCCTCCGGCATAACTGTCTAACAATTTGTGACCGCACAAGGTACCTAGGAGCAGGCTGAGGAGCATTTATAATCCCACTTTCTAAATGAGCTTTGCTCTATCTGCTTTAGCTCCCTCTGGTCACCCATTAAATACTCAGCCCTGACTGTGGTCTTTGATGACAAAGAAGTGACAGAACAGCTACAGGGCACATTATTACACACTTCAGGCCTCAGCTTTGTTCCTATGGAAGAGCTCCTTTCTCCTCCTTTGCTCTGTATGGAGGAAGCACTCCATACAGAGGACATTCCTCCTAGTCACTCTAGGGCAAGGGGTGTGGGAAAACCACGGGCTCACCACCCACTGCAGTGGCTCGCATTTTTAGCTTTAAGAGCTTTTGACATGCACTTACTTAAACAGCTGTAGTGGGTTAGGCTTCAATATCTCTCCCACCCTCCCTCGCCTGTTACCACTTGCCAGACCAGCGAGCCAAGCCCTGGGAGCAGCTGCATGTGTCCATCAACACCAGCTGCATTTCAGGCTAAAGACACTGGACACTGAAGCAGCTCAGATGCATTCCCAAGCCCTGGTCTCTCTGCAGTGACCCTGAGAGAGGGCTACAACAACCAGCAGCACGCAGGAGCTTCTAAATCAACATTAGTTGGTTGGCATTCTCAGGCCATCACTCAAGCCACTGTGTCAGCTTAGGGCAGGATGACAACTTCACCACAGAGCACAAAAATATTATGCTTCACTGTTGATTCTCTTCACAGCTCTTACTGTATACAGTCAACAACCATTTAGGAAGTCACTTCCACTAGTACATTAAAAAAACCCCACACTCAATTCTGCAATTCATTTCCGATTTTTAGAGTGTGTGTTGACATTGCTACCTTGTTAAGCACATCTGAAAAATGTTCTTTCACTGGCTACAAAAGTCTAGAGCATATAAAAAAATCACTTGTTACTATTTCAATTTAACACAGGAATGCACCAAACCAACAGCCACTCTGCTACAACAACTAAATACATGCAATTACTTGTTAGGAAAAAATGCTTAGCTGAGTAGCACAAATACTGAAATGCACTCTCCATACACTGGTCACTGATGTCACTGCTGACTGGAGTTAAGCTCTTGTTCAGACACTTTTGATTTCTGGGGTGTTGTGAGGGTTTTTTTTAAAGCCCAAACTTGTCTACATGGCCTTAGAACAGGCTTGCTACCCAATTTTCTGAGTTGGTACTACTTAATGTGGGCAAAATTATGAAGTGAAGAGGAAGCAGTTGCATGGTTATTTTTAGCAATTAACATTTACCTTAAAACAATCCTAGGTATAAATTCCAAAACAAAACACTACTTTTGAGCTCATACACAGAAACCCAAGTGGACAAACCAGTTGTGAATACATGTCACTGAACACAGAGTAACACCCCTATGGCTAATTGAAGAATTGTAACTATCAACTCTTTTGTCATTGCAATGGAATGAACTCTAACAGCTAAGATTCTTGCTTTGATACCACACTGCACATTGAGCAAGTTGTGCACTAAGAGCATTCCAACTTTGCATTATTTTTTCCTATTATAGAAGGTCTAGTGTGTCCTTCTAAAAATCACAATAATTATTCAACAGTATTCAAATGAACCGTAACAGAAAAGTAATTTTTTTCTTACCTAATCACATGGTTTTATATTAAAAGCTTGGGTATTCCTTTGCTAATGCTGCAATATTTTTATCTAAACTAAGATCATCAACAGAAAATTGATTTGTTATTTAAGGAAATGGACTGACTACTAACTTCTGCAAGCTAAAAGCCTTGAACAACAAAACCCCAGTGTCTTATTTGTCTGCTCTGTATTTACATCATTAACAACATAAACACAGATAAGCCGATTCCAGGACTGTGATTAAATTTGACCAGCAAGGTCATATTCATGCTCCTCTAGTCTAAGGAAAGAAATTCAGAATCTCTGGTGCTATAAGGATGACAATGCTTTTGTCAAGTTGTACGAGTTCCTGACAAAGTGCCATTTGCCCAGATTTCTGTGGTTGACACTTCCAAATCTTGTTCAGTTAGAAGTAAGGGCCTCTGGTTCTTTAAAGTACATGACAGCTTGGAGCTAAAGGTACATCAACCTTTCCAATCTTTCCCTCTTGTTCCATTAATTTTTCATTCCTGTGACCCTGAGCACTCACCTATTCCTACCCCAACACCTTAGTTACCTCAAATGGAGACAAAAAATAAACAAACCCTAACCTACACACCACAGCATCTAACAAGATATTTGGAAAAATAATAAAACCAGAGAAGAGCTGCCAACCATCCTATATCCCAAAATTAATGTATGGGAGGGTGGAGGAGATGGGGAAGCAACATGAAAAAAACCTGCACAAACAAAACTAAAGCAAAAAAAGAGGAAGAAAAAACAAAACAAAAGAAAAACACATTAGCACACAAACCACCAAACACCGCCAGCTGCTGCTTTGCACAGGAAGGACAGAGGGAAAGAGGAGCCTTTGATACTCTACTCCACCCTCAGATTTCTGGATGCTATTGTGCAGCTGCTGGATGTCACATCTGGTAGCAATATATACTAACACACACCACCCAGCTTTATCTCTCCTTGTTAGCAAGCACACCCAACCCATCATGAAAATGTCAACAGAACAGCAAGGGATCTCTGTCCATGTGGAAAGGAACTGGCACAAGAGAAGCCACACCGATAACAATAGAGGAAACATTTGGAAAACCAAGCCCAAAAATCAACCTCCCCCCTCAATCTAAGCCACATGCATCCATCACATCAGTATGAAACCTTGAACCTTATTTGATTACAGTTCCTGGCAACGCTAACAATGTCCTGGCAACAATTATAAGTCTCTCCTGTCTCCAGCTCGCCAGGAAATGAGGTGCCATTGGGGTTGCTATTGTGTGGGACAGAGTGAAAACAGCAGAAGCTCCAGCGTATGTGTGAATACTGAAAGTAGGGAGCCTCACAAAGAGCATGTCAGTAGGTGCAGCATATAATTCACCTTCTCCCAGACTAGCTCAAGAATCCTACTCCTAGCCTTCAGGGATTTCCAGAGGTTTGGCTCTAAATACATTAATAGGCCACAGAGGTACTCCTGGGAAAATGCAGCTATCAACCACGGAAGGCAGCAAGAGTCAACAAATGAAGAGTTCGTACACCCCACAACAACACAGCAAAGAGAAACAAAACTGGGACTGAAAAACAAAAGGTGCTCAATGGACCATCCTCAGAGTCTCTTATCTGTTATATTAAATTTTAAGATTCTGGGAAGGCAATACCTTTTCCCCTAATACCACACAAATGCAATTGCTGTGACTGAGCATAGACTAGACCTTGTCTTACAACCTAAAATATTTTCAAAGTGAAGAAAAAAAAAGTGCTCAAAAATATTCATCACTTGAATCTCCACCTTTTTTGGAAATACAAGAAAAATATTTATCTCCATATTTTTATTATTTTAGTATCTATACAGCATTCTATTTTGTCAAGACAACTGATGGTAGGAAGGAAGAAGTTTTATGCCTATCTTGATCTCAAGTTACACCAGGTCTCTAAAATTCCACTAATAGCATTACTTCAAACAAGGATAAGGTTTTTTTATCAAAATTAAAGGCCATGTGCTTCCTTTCTCCCTCTCCAGACATTAATTGCTCTCAGAAGACAGAATATGAACCTTAAGTCCTTAAAGTAATTTTTTCATCCTCTCAAAACTCTGCCAGGAGAGACTTACAGAGGGCAACAGAGGAAATATCCACAGATTCTACAGGAAATTTTATATTTAACTGTCATATTTAAAACAAGACACATCATTATTTTTTTTCAACTGCTGTTACTTTAGAAAAAATAATAACCACCTATTCACATGCAGGCAGTGTAATCAACACATACTATCACCTTGTTCCATTGACTGAAATTGTCTATTTTGTCATTATGGCCTCAGATAAAATTTGCTTTGATAGACACTCTGACTCTCCTTGTGAATGAGAGTAAATGTTACCCAGTATTTCATTAGGCTATTAGCAACACCTCTTTCAATAGCCACTTATGCAGATCATTTGCCAGAAACTGAAAAAAAATTAAACTGAATATTTTTCCATTCCAGAAGGCTTATACAAATGCCAGAGGAACCTTAGAGGTCTTAAAAACTTCAGGAGGAGGGCTACCTATTTAAATTGCTTTGCAGACCTAACAACCACCAACACCTATCAGAAGACCAAACTGACTTGGGTGAAACAAAGTGTTCCCTAAATATCTTCAAGTATGCTGCAATCTTTAAACTCCCAAGAGTCTACTCAGAAGTTTAGTGCACCATGAAAACAAGTGCCTACAAATCATGTAGTTAATATTAAATAAATAAATAAGTAATGTAGTTTCTTTCCAAAATCAGAATGCTAAGGTTTCCTGTCAACACATGGGCATTGCGTTTCAGTGTACCAAGATGCAATATTTACAGTCTCCCAGAACTAGAAGAAACTAATGTCCTTAATCTCTTATTAGTGCAATATACTGATTTACTACAGTTCCTGTTCTGCTTCTACCAAAGACACCTACTCCTACAAGCCAGTGCAGTTATGTATTAAAGTACCTATGAGACGTGTATGAGGAAGGTTTTTGCCCCTTCAGCAGGTCTCTCTCAGAAGGGAGGCTTTGAGTACAAACAGCTATTTTACTCCAAGCACAGAAACATGAGTAAAACACTTGCCAAGGCATAAAATAGTATTTGACCAGATGTTTTCTGCTTGATGAAAGAAGAGAAATAAGAATTATGATTCCAATGATAACATTTGTCATAAATCTAAGGCAAAGCCAGTAAGGCCAGTGCTGCATCTCAGCAGGCCTGTTCCCTCTTCTCTAACCATGATCAGCTGCATTTGTCAGCCAGAGTATTTACTGCAGTATCACTAGAGTAATTACATTAGCAAGATTACATCAGGAGATAGATATCATAATAATGCAGGCTATTTTTTACCCCTCCCCCCACCCCCCCAGCTATAACTGTCCTCTAATTTTAACAGGTAATACTGAAAAATATTAGAGGTTTGCAAAGGCAGTCTAGCAAACAAATTCAAATTTAAATTACAACATGTTAAGAAATCAGACAGTTCTAGAACAAGCAAGCACCAAGACAAAGTATTCAGTACCCAGGAAGACATTCAGTAACTACCCCATGCATTGCCCAACAGACACTTAGCAATGCTCAAGACTGGAAGCCCTGAAGTGCTAATATTTCCCTGAGGAGACATTTTAACTACTCTAGAGTCCTATAAACCTGATGGTTTTGGACCTGTTAAAATCTCTCAGTTCTCAACTGAAGTGCCAGTCAGTGGATCTCTGTGATGAGACTACAGACACAAAAGGGCACGCACACTACAGCGGTTGGCTTGGAAAAGACTAACAAGTTATAAAAGCATAAATGAGATGTCTCATCTGAGCATGGTATCTTTGACAGAGTAACAAGCACAAAGGAAACCCTCAATGAATGCCAGTATCACTGATTCTTTTGAGAAGTGAACAGAAACTACAGCAATGCAACATATTATTGACAAGGGTGATCTTCAAAAAAGTTAAAAGATATTAGTCCTGCATCCATCCTATCCCTGCATACAGTCAGAGACCATAGAATCATAAAATGGTTTGGGTTGGAAGGGATCTTAAAGATCATCTGATTCCAACATCACTACCATGGGCAGGGACACCTTTAATTACACCAGGATGCTCAATCTCATCCAACCTGGCTTTGAGCACTTCCAGAGATGGAATACCCACAGTTTCTCTGGGCAACATATTTCAGTGTCTCACCACCTTCACAGTAAATAATTTTTTCCTAATAGCTAATCTAAACTTGCTCTCTTACAGTTTGAATTTATTCCTTCTTGTCCTGTTGCTGCCTACTCTTGCAAAGTCCCTTTCCATCTCTTTTGTAGGCTCCCTTCAGGTACTGGAAAGCTGCAATTAGGTCACCCCAAAGTCTTCTCTTCTCCAGGCTGAACAACCCCAATCCTCTAGCCTTTCTTTGTTTCATCCCTCTGATCATCTTGGTGGTCTCCTCTGGACTTGCTCCAACAGGTCCATGTCCTTCCTGTGCTGGGGAGCCCAGAGCTGGATGCAGCACTGTAGGTGGGGTCTCACCAGAGCAGAGGGGCAGAATCCCCTCCTTCACCCTGCTGGCCACACTTATTTTGATGCAAGTGCACATTGCTGGGTCACATCCAGTCTCTCACCTACCAGTAGCTCCAAAAATCTTTGAAAACAGAGCTCCCAGCATTCTCCTGAATTGCCTCTTACAAAGCCACTTCAGCTTTCATGGGATGGGTTTCATGGGTTACTTTGCTTCACTGAACAGCGTTGAGCAGTGCCACTGATGGCCAAGGCAGACTGTAATGACCAAGGATGGAGGTGCACACCTTGCTCTTAGCTCCAAAATATTTTGTCAGTCTTAGGGTAGAGTGGAGGGCAGGGTGACTGAATAGAGCTTCCCGCACCTCTGTAAAAGGAAGCATAGGCCTTCATGCACATCTCTAAGAGCCAAGGCAAAACCTGCCTGGGACTGCCACTAACAGAAACAGGCATATGAAATAATTCAAGCAGCATCACCAACCTGGATCAGCGTTAATTCTTCTGTTTCAGAAGAACAGTTTTTCCCTAGACACTGACACAGTCACCTCTCTCAAGTAACAAAGCTTCATTAACTTAAAAAAGACTGAGCATGTATGGCATAAATTAATCCAGAACAGGGCTAAACTACAGCCACATACCCAGAAAGATGTACTTACTGAATCTCTACTGTAGTATGAAAATGATGGCAGAAATAAGATGCTGGAACAATGGACCCAAGTTTATTCCTTCAAAATGAGAAAAATTACACTCATGACGTTAAAAAGGCAGCACCATCACTATCTTCATTCCAAATCACTAGTCTAAGGTTTTATAGAAGACGTCTTTTCAGGCTGAAATTTGATAGAAGTTCTCAATGTGAGACAGAATTCCTGTCTTTGAAAGGCTAATGAATTTGGGCAAGAGCGAGGGGAAATGGCTTGTGTATATGACATTCATTTTAAAACCTTTATTTTACTTTCTGAAAGAAAGGGGAAAAAAAAGCATTTTCGCAAAAGTAGAGCTGGTTGATTTTTATGTATTTTTATAAATGCATTTACGATATGTGGGTTCCTGGTCTTTTATTCTTAACAAAAGGTATATAATCCATGGGAGTAGATGCAAATTTAATTCTAAGACAGTGAACATGCAGAAGCTACTGCTATTTTTGCAGTCTTCTGCATGATTAATCTGTTTCACTGCTTTCTTGACAGTTACTTGCATTTTCCCCCCAATGCACTAGCATAGGACAACTCTTTGAGATTGTTCAAATGCATCTAATCCCAAACCAGGGGCCATGACCCCCAAGCAGGGTCACAGCAGTTATGACTGGGCTCATGAGCCCAACAGAAGTACACTTGTTTATAATGGTATCTGGACTCACAAAACCAGCAAAAAGCAAAGCTCATAACCGGAAGGATTTGAAACAGCTGATGGAAGAATGCACTGAAGGCAGGCTTTGCGTGACAGTCCTGCCTGATATCAAAGCAAGAGAAATGCTAACTACGCTTAAGTGGTTATTAATAATGAATTTTTGGTGTTTTATCTGCATTACTGTAGCAGCAATGGTGTTAAATTTTAAACTACTCAATTCAGTAATGAACTTTAAAAAGTCAGAAGTAAAACACATTATATCCACCATCACAGAAGAGAAGCCAGCTGGCAACTGCCAAAATTCACTGAGAGGGGCTCCAGAAACCTCACAAGCTAATAATTTCAAATAAAAAGAAATCTTGTTTAATTTAAATACTGTTACTCAAAGCCAAAGGAGTATTCCAAATGAGGCACTGTTACAGCTTGACAAAAAATCTCCAAAAAGTCCAGAAAAAACAGACTTTTCCAGAGAGTTCATCCAAGCTAGAGAAGAAATCTCAATCTATATTGCTCCTCTCACTCTATTTCTAGGCCACTCAGGCAGCCCTCCTGGCTACTCCTGCATTATCTCATCAGGCTGCCCACTGGAAGGGGATGGATAGAGCAACATGACTGATATTAAGGGCTCAATATTTGGCACACAGCATGTTTCAGGACTTTTCTTTCAGATCAGCTCCACTATGTCCCCTTGATGGAGCAGAGACTGGAAGGTGAAGTGCTGAAAGTACTCTGGATGTGAGTCTTTTGACTTGGTGTTATCTGAAATTAGTTCAAATTGGGCTCTCAGGCTTTCCCCACAACTCAGATCAACTCTCAGTGCCCTGACTTCACTCCAAAACTGAGCTCCTGAACCAAACCAAAATGTTAACAGGGCAATGAATGGCTGTAACTTGTAACTTTGACTGCAAAGCATTGCACCCTCCAAATCATTATGGGACGAATGAGAGATACTTTGATGAACTGAAAAAATGACACCTATTTTAGCCAAACAAGAAGGAAAACTCAGTAACTCAACTGAAATGGAATACATAAATCCAGATAATTTCTCCACTGCTTCCCTCAAACAGTCCTGGGAATTACTTTCCTACTATGGAAACTACACTTCATACTAATATCCACAAGCATATGAAAAGTGTGGGTTGCTAGAAAACGGAAAGAAAAGCCTATGCCTTCTGTCACACATTCTTAAATAAAATATGTTCACACTTAGAATTTAGAGATGCTAAAAAAAGTTGGTAAAAGCATGAGCAAACTACTGGGAGCTGGTCTAATTTTCACTCTGCCTGCATTTTCCTCATTTAGGAGCAACAGCCTACGCAATAATTTTTGCTTTGGGGCTGAGAAGAATACATGACTATTATTTTCTTTATTAACTACGAATCACATATTAAGGGCTTATATCTTCATTTTTACGAATCATAAGTACCCCTCATTGTGCAGCATGGCTGCAGGAAAATTTAGCAAGCAAAAAATTGAGCAGCTTCTTTTGGGACCTCTGCAAAGATGATTGCCAATGCTCCAAATCAAATTTTCAAATAGGATTGACAAGCTATCCCTTATTGTCACAGTCAGCTAAGCATACTGACCTGATACCAGAGGTATTTAGCAGTTATTTTAGTGGGAAAGAATCTGATTCCTTCATTAACTAAACCTAAAATGGAAATGCTTCTTTATGGAAGTGAGAAAAAGAAACAGTAATAAATTAAGTGGTTTTTTTCTAGCAGTAAGATACGGAAAATACAAGTGGCAGACAGTGTTACCAGTAGGATGGCCATATACTAAGTTCTCATGAGATGTATCACACCACTTAGTCAACTACTTTTCCCTGAATGCAACTTATTTTAAAATATCAGTAATATAAAAATTGCCACAGAAATAGTGTACCTGCAGAGAAAGAAGAGTCTAACTCTGGTGCCTACACTCAGACTCAATATGCACAGACACACAATACGCTTTCAGACTCACAATCAGAAAGACCACAAAATCATTTAAAAAGTCAAAGTTACTCATTCAACTTTAGGGTCACATAAGCAAATTTGGAATCACCCTACTTCTACTTCTCGCAGGTAGAAAATCCCAATTTGCACACTGCACCCAGAGTTGCAGAGGCAACTTTAAAACAACAGACAACTGCAAACTAATGAAGTTGCACTTGAGGGCTGCAGGTATGGAATCTGAAGCAATCAGCTGAGCTATGAGTGTCTTAACCATCTCAGTCATTAAAATTCACCATGTTCCAAAGCATCTTTCAAAGTCTGTACAACTGTCAAAACACAATTTACCTTTCTCTGACTTGCCAAAGTATGTAGGTTTCCCCTGCTAATTTATACAAAACAGTGAGCTGTCAATATGAAAGGCTACAAAACACCACAGTTAAGATACTAAAACACCATCAAATATTTGGAAATTAAAGATGTATCTCACTCTGCAGTGAAACTGGAGTGCCAACAGTTTGGCAAAAGAGAACAGAAAAAAAAAAAGCATTTTTGGGAACAAGAAAAAAGTCATGTCTGGAGGCCTTTATACCACAGGTCCAGCCTACCACAGGAATGAGAGTTCACATTATCTGTTGAGTATAACTGTTATTTTTCAATAAATATAGTTTTCCACTGATTGAATGTGAAAGGATAGCAAATGGATTTTAAATCTAGAAATTATAATGAGAAATGGAATATGTAAGAATTGAGACGCATTAACACTGGTGATGTGCTTGGTCCAGAAGTCAAGACTAGAGGTAGGAAACAAGCTGAATAAAGTATAGTCAAGTCTCAAAGCATAAAACAAATGCCACCCATACAAGTCCTGCCCACCAAGTGTAAAATTCAGATCCAAATCTGCAGCAAGGGATACCAAACCTCTATGGGAACATAACACGCTCAGGCAGACTCAGCTTTGCTCATTACTCAGCTGTAACATTTGCATCTGCACGAGAACCCTTTCAAACGTGCCTAGTGTCCATAAAAAAAAAAAAAAAAAATCTATGATCCTAAATGGTAGAAGTCTTAATGAACTCATCCTAAGAGAAAAAGAGATGACACAGAACTGAAGATTTAAGTGCCCCCACTTATGACTTATGTTATACAAGGTATGTGCCCATCCACACCCTCACATGAGGCTGAAGGGTTTCTTAGCTCAGAAACTTAGCACCTTAAATTCACACCTCATATTGCCCCCTCCTTGTTCACATAGCCTCTCCTCCTGCCCCATTACCTTGACATTTTAGCTCATGGTCTCTAATAAATATGCAAAAGGTAAGAAGTGTTTTACACCACATGAAAATTTTGTTATCATACTTCTAGAAGAAAAAGATGAAGTTCTCATTTTATAGTGACCATTCCAGCAGCTAAGTCTTTTAAAAATGGGTCAGGAAACAAGCTGAGTAGCAGCAAGCAAAGTAATGGCATAATCAACCTAACATTATTCTGTATGCTATTTGTTCTTCTCCATGTGCTACAGCTTTATTTACCTACTAATGCTGATGATCAGTTTAAAGATCTAGTTGTATCTCATGAAAAGAAATGCATTCCCTACATTTGTGAAAGGGAATTTTCAGTTGAACAGCCATGGCTTAAAACATCTTCACTGTGCAGTTCCTCACTCTGCAGTCCTTTCTCAACATGTAATTAGAACACACATTGGGTAACAAGTACCCTGAAGCAAATACTAATTCTCGGAACAGTACAGTCTACTTCACCTTACAGAATCACAGAATATGCTGAGTTGGAAGAGACCCAGCAGGATCATCATCAAGTTCAACTCCTGGTGCTGCACAGGACACCCCAAGAATTACAACACGTACCTGAGAGGGTGGTCCAAAAGCTTCTTGAACTCTATTATGTTTGGTGGTCTGAACACTTCCCTGGGAAGCCTGTTCCAGTGCCAAAAACCCTCTGGGTGAAGAACCTTCTCCTGGTATCCAACCCAAACCTCTCCTGACTCAGCTTCATGCTCTTTCTTTCCTCCAGTCCTATCTCTGGTCATCAGAGTGAAGAGAGCAGTGCCTGCCCCTCCTCTTACCCCCAAAAGGAAGCTGTAACTGCAATGAGGTCTCCCCTCAGTCTCCTCCTCTCCAGGGGGAACAGACCAAGTGACCATGGCTGCTCCCCACACAGCTTCCCCTCAAGGGCCTTCACCATCCTCATGGCCCTCCTTTGGACACTCTCTAAAAGTTTAATAACTTTTTTATGTTGTGGTCATATAGGGCTCTGTTTTCCCACCACCACCCCCAAAATTCTCTTACTCTATTTTTAAAGATAAAACCATGAAAGCATGCTCCACAGAACACTATCTGTTACCCCCTAACACTATGAGGAGCACTGCTGTTGGTGATGAACTGGAACTACTGTCGAGTTCCTGTGACACAAAGACTTCTCCCACCTCCTTAAGAATACAGTTCACAAATCCCTTTGAAGGTATATAGCATATAAATATCACCATCAGTAACAAATATGATCTGATTGTATTTTCAAATGAAAGTTTTATAACTGTATGTAATCTACTCAGATGACCCAGTGCAGAACAGATACATCCTCTAGACAGAAAACTAGTATTTTGGTCTCTGTTTCTAGCTTAAGACAGAAATTTAACAGTGTCATAAATATCCATCACACGTGCCTCAGAGCAATAGCTGTGTAAGATACAAAACCTATGCTGCTGCTGCTCCCCTGCAAATTTCTGCCAGCTCTCCCTGACCCTGAAACTGGGACACTCTCCTCCTGAAGCTGCAGAAAAAGAGTGTAACACTGGAAACTCGAAAGGATGAAGGACTGCATGTCCCATGGCTGCTCCAAGTCAGAGAAAGTGAATGGTTAAGAAATAAGTCTTGTCAGTCCATCCTAATGTGTACAGCAGGTACAGCTGGTTTGGCAGTACAGCCACCCTGGGAACTGGGAAATTGTGGCACCCACAGCTTAGGAAGTGGCAAAGCTTTATGCTTGGTTGCAGATTTTTGAGTGCACTGCTTCAAGACAAGTTATTTCCTGGGCTTTGTGACAAACAGAAAGAGACTGAAACAAGCAAAAAAACACATAGCAGAAAGTTAAAATAATTTTGATTAGGTTTTTGCATTATTCATTGTGTGCTGGTTGTGTTTGGGGTTTTTTTTTGGGGGGGGGGGTCGGGTTGGTGGCACAACAGAATCATTGTCTTGCACAGAAGTGTTTATGACTGGAGTATGGAATTTGCAAGAGACTGGACTTTGCAAGAACCCCCTTTGCACAAACACAGAATTGCCCCTTTCTGGCAAGCTCCAAAGCAGTTGCAAATGCAGCAACAACACTTACACTGTAAACTCTGTGGGGCAAGAATTATCCTTAAGTTTGCAAAACTCAGCAAAGGTGCATCTCTGCCCATGACAAAGACTCTCAATGCCTAAAAATAACAACACACAAGATACAAAAAGTTTGGGTGAACCTATTTAAAAAATGTGAGTTCACAAACAGAGCATTTCCACAGAAGTAAACCTGAATACATGCAGTGCTAAAATTAAGCATATAAATTAAGATCAGGACCTACCTGATTTGGCCAGACCAGTTCAGTCATAACGGCCTTATGGTAGCATAAAACACAGAAACAAACCAGGAACTCAGCTCAGTCTCTTGCATTGTTGTGGATCACCACCTCATCCCATTTAAGAGTGAAAATTATAGTTTCACTTATACTGGAAAACTCTACCTTGTGATTAAATCAAGGTCGAAAGGAGGGAGCAATACTACTAACACATCTTCTCTACACATATTCTCCATGTACAAACAAGTACTTTGGACATGTTTTAAAAATTCAGGAAACAGCTTATGCTAAATGTGACATCAGCTAAAGAGTTTTATTTAGACTGGAAAATGCTTTGTGACAGAAAATCAGTTTTACTCCATTTAACTGGTAATGGACAATTTAAGCAAGACTTATTAACAGTGTAAGCACTTCCATATCATGAGGTACTGTATTTTGTGATGTATTAGAAATCAAGGGAAACTGAAGTGATTAGTATCATCCTAATATGCAATTGTGATAAGAGCATTACCTAGATGCAAAGTTACCTATTGTATTTCATATAATTCTAAAAATAGCTTGGCTTTTCTGGCTATTAAATCTTTTTCTGCAATTGCCTAGATTTTATTTCATGCTTTTATTCAGTTTCATGTTTTTAAGTTATTTGGCAAGCACATATCAATTTTCTGTACACTGAGGGCACCTTCTTCATAATCTTAAACACATTTATGCTTTTTTTGAGAGAGCCAATGAAAAAGTCTTTTCCAAACTGTCCACATTGTTCAGTCTGGTTTAACAGGGGGCCTGGTTCCAGCCAGAACAAGGTTGATCTTTGCAGTAGTCAGGAGGGAAGATGGCTAGGACCTGGAGATTATTCTATATGGCCAAGGGGGGGATGTAGGGACTCTCTTCCCGTAAGGAGGGACTCCTGGTGGAGTTACCTTGGCAGAAGGAGCTGTGGGATGGCCCTTCCAAGCCAGAGGGAGCAGTCAGGGCGGCATGGCTGCTCTTGGGTCAGGTTGGGCTTGGGGAACATTTTGCCTGTGAATCACTCTCCCTCTCTTTCATATACTTTTGTTATTAATATTGTTGCTGTTACTCTTCCTTTCTTTATCTCATTGCAGTTTCCACTAAACTGTTTTCATCTCAACCCGTGATCTTTACCTTTTGTGCCTCCAGTTCTCCTCTCCAGCCTGCCACAGAGGATGGGGGAAGGGGAGGGAGGAGCAACAAGTGCATGGTTTTAGTGGGAACATTAAATTGGGGAATACCATTCCTAAAACACAACAACAGATTATTAGTGTGAATTTTAGAACAGTTTTAGGAAAAACAAGTTCTTTTTACAATCATTAAGTGAATGTTAACCAGTCATATTTACTGTGTTTAAAATGGGTTTTGGTGCTTTTAGGAATAATTTTTGTATTATTATGCTATGACAGTGTTTGTGACACTGAATCATTTCTGATTCATTTACAGCAAGAAATACAGTAACAGTGTTCAAAGTATTCTAAAAAAAAGAAACAAAAATACAAAAAAATCTTATGAAATCAAAGGGAAACTACAGTCCAAATAGCAAGACACACATGCCATCAAGTCCAACAGTCACTCCACTGACTGAAAAAAAGGAAAAAGATTCAGCTTTAGAAATTAAGAGTTGTCATATCTGCTTACAGCATGTTTTGAAAGCTCCTGGAATATACCAGCATTTCAAAAATCAAGTTTTATAAACCAAACTGGTTTACATTTTATCTGATTAAAGAAAACAACAACAACAAAAACAACAACAACAACAAAAACAACCCCACTAGAAGTCACACAAAAGCAGAAATAAAGTGAAAACACATTACAGACTTGGGGTAAATAAAATTACATTTATGTATCTGAAAAAACAGAAGAACAGAAGAATCTCTAGAAATGCGCTGCAGTAACATAGTAAGATAGGAGTGACTGAAATAACATTATATGAATTACTACAATATAGGAGGAAAAAAATATAACGAAACCCAAACTCATGTTTTAAAATCCTTGAAAATTAATGAAGGGCTACAAAAGATCACTGATCAGTCAGTCACAAGCAATTTGCCCATGTTGGACTCACCACTTTTTCGGGAACCTGCAGCACCAGGAAAATGCACAATTACAACTTTTTCTCCCCTCCACACATACAGGCACAAAAACATTGTTATGGGCGTTTTGTTTCAGAAGACTGACAAGTAAATTACAAGCAAATGTCTCCTGGAAATAACACAAACACAATGCAAGTTTGAATCCCCAGGTATTGTCTCAAAACCATGAAATATTCTTGAAGTCTGGTGGCTTTTATATTGACTATTTGAAGGCATTACTTATGAGAAGTTTCACCACACCTTTTTGACTCTGGCAAAGAGGTGAGAAGCTTACACAAGCGAGACATTAAATAAATATACACCAACTCCTACAAACACTCAAGCAATGCTAAGGCTACTGAAGGGATGGAATAAATCACTAACAAACAGCAAAAGACATAGTTTTCCTTGGCAAGTTTGAGCCCCAAGATGAATATTCAACCTGTGGCACCTCACCCTCTCCCTTTCAGGGGGCAATTCAATTGGACAGAACATTCAAGAGGTAATTCCCATATACACATCAATACAAGCACTTAGATGCTCTCACTTTGGCAGTGACATGAGACTACTAGAAAAACTCTATGATGGTATGTAGAATCCACAGGATTATTTTTGGAATAAAAATCTCACCATTTAGACTATTTCTGAAGCAGATGAATTTGATTGTCTTTCACTATATACAAAAATCAATTCATGATACAGAAGGATATTTCAAATGCACTTCAATGCCTTCAGAAGGAACAAAGTTAGTATAAGATGTGTTTTAGTGCTTGGTAATTTCTGAAAAGCTATCACAATCTTGCTTGACTCCTAGTCTGACTATGTAGGGAAAAAAATTTGTAAAGAATCAATAAAAGCATTTCAATCACAGCTAACATTATGAGTGAAAAACCACATTCTATTCAGCACATTACTAAACAAGAACATCTTATGGAAACAAGAAAAACTTCAAGTTTTGTTTTGGAGGCAGCACAGTAAACAAAGACAGGCCTGGGCACTCTATTCTCAAGCTTATGTTTTTTATCTTCATGCCCTATAGATCTAAATTCAATGCATTCTGCCATAATGGTAGAATTTGAACAGAAATGCCCACAGGAGGCGAGGGAAACATCTCCAGGCAGTCTGTCAAGGCTTGGGAAGAAGGGCCATGTACAAGGCTTTCATTTCTCTTCCTTATACAACATTTCTTGTTCTTCCTGTAGTTAAACTCACAGGTGAGGGCCATCATCACCTTCAGGACAAGAGCAGCACTTCTCAGCTAATGAGCAAAGCATGCTTGTGCAGGGACAAAAAACCCCACAAATTAAAAGAAAAAAAAAAAAAAAAGCAGACCAAGCAGACCAAGATGAATACTGGCAGAGAAACGACCTGAGGGGGGAGGGGGAGTACTTGCCACAGCATCACCGTCTTGCTTCTGCTACAACAGCATCATCTAGCTGATCTCACCACTGAGCTGAATTGAACAAACTGAACAGGAAGTATAAAGGAAAAAAATAGACAAGATATGATTTATTATGTACTATACAAGAACCACTGGTTTAACTGTCTGCATTTCAGCACATCCTGACACAAAGGGAAAAAAAAATTCAATATTTATTTTAAAAGCAACGGTCTTCACAAAGAAAAAAAAAAAAAGAAAAAAAGAGAACTAAAAACCCAGCTGCACTTGCTGCTCAATTAAAAACCAAATGAAAGCACAGTTTGGGAGAAGTAATATTAAGGCACTGATAGATCTTAGAAAGTTACAAGTTTGTTGCTAACAGATTAAGGTAAGACAAACCATCTTTTGAATGCTATGAGAACAGCACGTGTCCCCCTCTAATGAGTGGCAGGACTCATAAATCATGAACAGCAAAATCATGAGCTCCAAGGGAGGTCTACCTCTTCATCTGTGACAATTAATGTGTCACCCTCACAGCAACCCAGAGGCAAATTCCTTATGCTATTTTTTATGCATGTATTGTCTTAAAACATATCTCTTCCAAAATTACACTCGACATTTCTTTAATGGACTGACTTGCACTCCAGCCAACCAGCATCACAGATGTACAGACATCAGAAACAATAAAGATCTTATAGAATTCATCTAATGTTCTATCCCCACACACACCCCCGAATATAACGGGACAAAAGGCATTGAAGTGTATCTTTTTTTACTTATTACCAGTAACCCTTAGTTATACAGGGAGACAGTCTTCTCAAGGTTTGTCATGAATTTTTCATGATTAAAAGCAGTGTAAAGTAGTCTATGGTTGTGACCTATATTCACAAAACAAGGGAACATAAATGTAAATAAGGAATAACAAGGCAACAACAAAATGTAAATACCCATTCCACAATATGCAGAGAAATCAAAAGGCTTACCTTAGGGTAAGCTTATACTGTGCCTAATTTTTAGGTTAGTCCCTGATAAAGGCTGATAAAGATCACAGCCTGCATCATCCACCTAGCACTTTAAACCTGCTTCAGTGCAATTTTCTTTAATACCTTTGCACACTGCTTATGTGCAAATAGACCTCAGCTCATGTCATTTCCCGGGGTTTTTCTCTCTAACTTTCATCATATATTTTGTGCCATCTGCAGACAAGCAGCACTACTCACATAAGTTGTCTTACTAAAAAAATCAGTTGGATCATTCAGCAGACAAAGCCTGAAAGCTTGTCTTTCCCTATAAACGAGGGGAGAGGAAGAGGTTTATAGCAGTAAATGAGGGCTTTGACAAGGAAGCTGCAGCAGTTTTCTGCCAGGGGGTAGGACACCGTCCTCTCCCATCCCATTCCTGCCCAAGGACTGCCATCTGTATGGCTGAGACAGCAGAAGAGAACAAATGCCCTTGCCACCCTCACCACTGTTCATCCTCAACGTATTCATTTAAACCGTAACGCTATAAGGACAGAAAATAACTGCCTGGATTTTATATTTATTCACCTTACAGGAAATTAACACCATTTTTTAAGTAACAGAACATGAATCCAACTTTGTTTATTCAGTACCACACTTTAAAAGCTGGAAATCTAAATTTTTTGCCCCATAATCTACACTCATAAATGAGCACATGGCAGTAGGCATCCTACTAAAAACATAGTTTTCTTTCTGCAGGTTCTACTCTCCAAAGCAGGAGATAAAAAGAAGTCAAGAACTTTTTAACACCTGGGGTTTGCAACATTGGCATCTCTGTCGTACATCCAAGTATTGAAAGCAGATGAGCATCTACAGGGAAGCATTGAATGGGTCTTGGGCCTGTGAGCTCTGGGAGTCAGCACACCCCTCCTCCTCCTCAGCTGCTATTAGAGGTCAGGAATGAAGATCAAACAAGGAATTCACAACCTGGTTCTGGTGTCCTACCCAAAGGCTTTAAAACTCCAGCTTTCTCACTGCAGAAGTAATTTTAGTGCCTCAGTGACAACAATCTCAACAGGCAGTGAGCACAGATGAAAAAAATTCTGTGATAAAGAGCTATAAGATCTCCAGCTATCACACAAATTATTTAGGACTTTAAATCAATATTTAAGATATATCCAGAAATTCTGAATCACAGGAAAAAAAAAAAAAAAAGAAGAACCTCAACTATTAAAGACAGAGGGGGAAGATGGAAAAGTGTCTCTTGCTAGGTTTCAATATTTCACTACTATTTGTAATGTTAGAGAAAATTAACAAGAGCATCTCTTCTTGCATCATTTCTGTGGCTGTTTCTTTCACTACAGTGATTCTGGAAGTGACTAACACCGTAGGCACGTGAATGCCACACTACAGCACAAACAGTGCCTACGTGCTGGGACCTGAAAGACTTTGGCACCAATCAGAAAATAAGAAGGTGAGATTTGCATTTGCATGTCAGAGGCTGCCATCATGTCTCTGGGGGATGGTCACACATTTTTCCAAATCCCTACAAGACTACTCAGAACTCAAACCATGCAAATCTGGCACTCACTGGAGAGGAGACAGCTGCCCTGCAGAGACTGCAAGCCAGGAGGATAGATACTTGCCATTGAAAGCCAGGCCTTATTTTTCACATCCCCTGCTACTCCAGCAGCAGGCCACCTGGCACCAGCTGGCCAGGCACTCTCAAGCAGCACAGAAAGAGTATAATTTCACCAAATTGCCTTCTGCCTCTAGTCCACTGCCTGACATGCATGTCCTTTTTGCATAGGTAGGGTGACATTCATAGGGTTACTAAAAGCTTCCTATTACAGCCTAAAAAGGGAAGAAAAAAAAAAGTGACAGAAAACCCTGGTGAGGGTCCTGTGGAGCAGATGCAAACTGAAGGAACAGAAGAGATCATTATGACTTTTATTTCTTCTTACTTACACTAGAGAACTCTAGTGGTCTACACAAAATTAATGAGGGCCTGTATTAAACATGTAGCCACTCCCTCTATATAATGAATACGTGTGCATTAAAAACGCCTGCTGCTCTTCTCAAAGCAGATGGGGTAATGCTCGGCAGCCCTGGCTTTGAATGCATCTGGGAGCCTACTGTCATCTTTCACAAAGCTCCTTCTCAGTCCCTGGGCAGGAGCTGCTGGTGTGGGACACAATGCAAGGCTCCATCACAGAATGGAACACGCTTCAAACCTCAGCAGCACAGATAGGCTTCCTCACAGTACCTTGCAACAGAAAAATACAAAAGATACCTTGGAGTGGATTTGCAGAATTGCTGAACAAGCTTGCTCAAAGAAATTAGGTGATGTCAGCCATGTGCCTGCGAATACAGCAGAGATCGGCACAACAAATAGGAGTCGTGACCAGAAAAGCCTACCTTTCATTGAAATGCTTGCCTCACCACTGGTGAAAAAATCATCACGGCCACAACACCAGAGGACAGTTGTGAGAATGTGTAACTTCACAATGAATATTTCATGTGACTCTCTCCACTCTCGCTCATAGCTTTTCTATACATTAACCAGTTAAATAAATAATAATTAAAAATTAAATTACTGTTAAATCAAGTTGTTTAATAATAACCAATATTAAATAAAATTTAAGAAATTATTCTTCTTGCATCATTGAAACTGCAGAAATAGCCGTGGCCAAGAACTCTGCATCAGAGATGTTTATGAAGCCACGCACGTTAACGAATAACCAGGGACTCTTCATTACAGGGATCAGCGACAATGGAGTAACGGTTGGAGCAAATGCAGATGTACAGCCCCATTCATATGCATATGTCCGGGTCCAGGCAATCCCAGGCTGGCTGGGGGGATCCTTTGTCCACCCGTGCCCACCCTCCGGGAAGCGAAGAGCTGCGGCAATGCAGTGACTCCTTTGGAGGGGCAATCAATGGAATTAAAACACGGCCATAAGGCTTGGGCCGGGCGCCTGTGCAAGACCCAGACACGCTGGGTGCGTGTGCAAGGGTGAGAAATAAGTCATAAAACAGGGAGAAGAGGCTCATAAAACAGGGATGCACGTGACAGGGAGCAAGGGATGAGGCAGCTGCAGCACTCCAAGAGCTTCAGGAGCACCAAAGGTGTGTTTGTACGTGCATGTGGGCAGCACACAGGGATGGAGATGCGGCCACTGCGAGACGAGGAGCACAGCACTTCAAAATGGCAGTCTCATCATCCCCCCACAAGGCTTGACACGCAAAGCAGCGACAGCAGCGCGAGTTTGCACTCCAAATTAAATGCATCCAAAATCAAGAGCATTTGTCACCAGGCTCCTGCTCCCACCCCCACAAAAAGGCCTCTCAGACAAAAAAAGCAAGTGGCCACTGTGAGAACACAGCAGGACACACCATGCAGGGAAGGCTGTCAAAGGTGCCCGTTCAACTAGCAAAAGACTTAGAACAGAGCGCTTTATTCCTCATCCTGCCTTCAGATAACACTGCACTGCAAGTGCGAGGAAGTCAAAATGGTTTTTAACATTTAAACCAACACAAAATTGAAATTATAACTCAATTGCATTCCTTTAAAACACCAATTTGAGCACAGTGCTCTGTAAAAAATTTGTTCAGACTAGGATGCAAATCCATACCACAAACGCTTCCTATATGACCAAAACTGTTAATCAAACATCTACAAATCCTTAAAAGAAAACATAATGGCTTTAGAGGATCAATGCAATGAAAAAAAAACCCTTTTTATAAATGTGTTGCTCTCAATTTGCATTTGCATGACATTTCTGGCCCCAAAATCTCCAAAATGCAATACAATCCATCATTTGCCGAGCCATTATCAACCCGGAACGTGTAATATGTGCTTTAATTTCATGCCACCTTGCATTGAAAAAAAAAATCTTTGAAATATTAAATAATTAAAATATATGACTTGCCACTGAGGTCCAAATAAGATATTCGTATCAAATCCTGCCAGTTTCTTGCTTTACCAGCTGCCTATGAACAGGGATAACACTTTCAAAAAGGTTCTTTAAAGGCTTATATTATTCATCAGTTTTCTGAAACTATTAAGTTACACTCCCATTTCCCACCCCCATCACCAATTGTAGGTCTTTGTTAAACATTCCTTTAGCTTTTACCATGGCGAAGAAAAAAAGCGATGAATTGTGGGATGCCTCTTACTCTGGGGGAGAGGTTTTGAATAGAACAGCTGTCCAGAGGTCAGGCAAAAATGCATTCCCTTCTGACAATAAGGGGCTTTTTGTGGGGAAGGAATAGGAATTCAGAAAAAGAATTTATGGAATTGGGTAGATACAATAAGAGGTTAAAGAGAGAACTTCAATCAAGAGGAAAGGGGGGAATATAAGGCACTGCAAAAGAGAAGGGAGACATCACCAGCCACATCAGCAGGGAGCAAAATGCTGAAACAGTTGCTCTATAAGAAAGAAATATACATACATATATACATATGTAAATGGAGGGAGAGACAGAGGGAGAGAGGGTTGCTGGAGGGGAAGAGTTGACGAGATCTGGCCCTGGGAATGCAGGCCTGCACCACAGTAGGAGTTCCCTTTCGCTCTCCCTTCTGCAGCCTGAAACTCTCTCAGCAAAATGACACCCCCATAAAAACAGGCCATGGGAGTGGGTGGATGAGGCACTCTCCACGAAGGTGGGAAATGAGGACTTGACTGTTTCTGCAATGAAAGAGCAGTGAACCCAGCATTTGCTTCAAAAGGACCTATTTCGGAGGAAAACTGAGGCCACAGCTCTGTTTATGCAGTTCAGATTTGAAGACATCTGCTGGGCACACGGGACACGGGGTCCTATTGGCTGCATGACATTAAAACAAAGCTTTTGTCAAAACATATCACACCTCTTACATGCATCTTTGTTGCCTCAGAAAGAAGGTAAAAAAAGGAAGGGTTGTCCTGAGACAGTGAATGCCTGCATTTCCAAGCTATATAACAAGCAGGTCTCACACTTGCCAAAGGCGTTATTAACAAACATCACCAAAAAAACCTGTGTTGTAACGTTTTTGAGAGGGTATCCTTGTGTCAGGGTTATTTAATGCTTATCAGCATAAGACACGGGACTGTGGTGAGGTGGAAGTTACTTCACTTGTTAACCCATTGTGTTGCCCAAGAGCCTGGCAGCTGCTTACATGACTTGGAGCACAGCATCCTGCTCTGAAGGATTGCATGCCCCTACAGCTACAAGGCAACTACCATAAACACACACATTTTCAGCAATTTGTCCCAATGCAATGTATCCCATCACATACTTGTACAAATACTTTATTCTATATGTTGTAATAGAAATGACAAAATGTTAATGCAGATGTAATTTTTACAGGCACAAGCCTGCACCTTCACATGACTTTAAAATGTGATTAAAAATAATTTTCAGTTAGACTTCTTGATACTTCTCAGTCAAAACAGAAATGAAAGGAAGTGACAGGTATTGGAGCTCATGAACTTCCTTAAATCTGAGCTATGAGGCTGGCTGAGCACGTAGTGCTCAAATGCCTGAATCTGGACTGGTTTTGTGGTGGTGAAAGGCTATCCAGCACTCACTGCTTCAGAGGCTACTTTTTTCCCCACACTGTATTAATAGTGGGACTAAGAATGCAGTAGTCCAGAGAGAAAGTGGATGTTATCCTACAAGAAAAGAAAACCAAACAAACCAACAAAAAAACCACACTCAACCTGGGGCTCTGATTCACTGAAGCATTTTCACACCACTGAAACTCTGGTGTTATTTAAGCATTTATTTTCCACACTTTGCTGAAACAAGGCTGGTACCCAGTCCAACCAAAATGCTGAGCAGCAGAAATGAAGATTATTAGCCCATGCAAAACTGGAACTCCAAGACTTGATGCATCAAGAGTGCTGTGAAATGAACCCCAGTGCTGCTGGCAGCTACAGCAACGCTCTCCAAGCCACTGGAACAGGCACCGGCCTGCGCAGCACAGAATTGTTTTCACTGCACCTGCAGCACACAGACAGGAGATAATTTACAATAATTTGTCAGGATTAACCTTTTGATAAGGCATAAATTTTTCCTAGGTTTAAAGCACTTTATAGAGGTGCAAAGGTTCATTTATATTAAGCAAATGCTACATCAGCAGTTTGACAGTAGCAAAAACTGTGATGCTGAGACTGGTTACAACTCTGTTGGCTTTAATCTCTATCGCAATAAAACGAAGCTTGGCATTTCAGCATGGCAAGATATGATTCATAACTAACCATCATTCTTCTTTAGCTGTAGAAATGTCAAACAGGATAATTAACAGGAGACACTCGTGGGTTCACACATTCCAGATGTAGAGATTTATGTGGACTCTGCATCACCAAACAGTGACAAGTTATTTGTAGCCACATGTTTTAAAACTGCCTTTGTAGTTTCCTCACATTCAGCACAGCCAAACAGGAGGAGCCAGGCCTGAACAGTACATGCTCCTGACCTTATCCAACATAACAAATAAAACACACTGTTGGCTCACTATCTTTTTATATGCCAAATCCAGCTATTTATAAACATATAAATAAAAAATGAATTCTATGGCCTGCTGTTCACATATGAGTTTCATTCTTTCTCAAAAAACAGCCCTAAGGAGTCTACAGTGAATGTTACCCAGTTCTCAGCCATTCACACCACCTACGTTTATATTTACAGTGCTGTTCTTCACTCCACTGAAGTAGGCAGGTATTTTTAGCCCTGCCATGATGCATGTTTAAAAATTGATTAAAATAAATACTCCTACAGCACTTCCATTTGAAGACTACACATCCCACACGCTCTTCTGCTGGACCAAACCACACATAATAAGGTGCCAAAATATTTTCTTGCAAGAGAGACACTTCCAAACATTATACCAGCAGAAGCTCCCCTGATACTTTGCCAAGAGCCCAAAGCAACAACTAGTAACTATGAAATATAGTCATCTTCCTGGCTAATATAGAGAGGGAAACTCTTCCCATGCAGAAAGCACAAGCTCTGGGTACAGCTCAGCACTGCATTTTGAATCCATACTGAGCACAGGCCATATCCATACAATAGAGATGCAAGAAGCAGGGTTGCTCAGTAGATTATCATGTGCTTCATTAAACCTAATCTGTTTCATTCTTTTTTTTGTGATAAAGGAAAAAAATATACAGAGGGACAGTTTGATACCTAAAAAACATCGTGAAGTTTTTAGTTTGACTTGCAACCATCAATTATTTTTATCACTACATCACTGAAACCTTTTAACAGAGTCTAGACTCACACATAAGAATATGACTCATTACTAAACAAGTTAGGTTTACAAGCCTTCACACTTACTGCTATGTCCATTCAAAACAGCTTTATTTTCAGTACATTCTCTTTTGAATTACTACCATTTTCTTCTTTGGAGGGTGCAGAATAGCTAAATATACACCAAACTGTGAGAATCACATTTTCAATAAGTAGAGCATCAGAAGTACCATTTCTGGACAGAGTGCACATACATCTATCATCCATGACAAATGTCAGACACTTTACATCCCACACTCCAACTCATTTTGTTCTATTCAGAACAAAATCTAGACTTCAGTATTGGCCTTAGTAGGACTAAATGTAACCATACATTTAAATATTTTGTTAAAAGTAGGTTCTTGACAGTTATCTCAACTTCACGGACAGGCCTACCAGCATGCACCAAGGCAACAGATTCCAAAACAAAGATGTATAGGTTCTCTTTTTTGACTGGAATCAGAAAAGGGGAGAGTGTGTCTCTGTGTGTGTGTGTGATTTTGTTTCACCTTTTGCATTTTGACAGAAAGAAAAAGAGAGCAAAGCAGATGACAGGAAAAAAAAAATAGTATCTAGAGGTTTTGCTGGGAGAAAGCAGTTTTTAAATGCTCTGTTTAAAAAAAATCTAAGTTTTCTTATGAACGGTTGCCTTCTGCTTACTGTTTCTGTTCTTGAGCTATGGAAAATTAAAGAGCCATTCAAAAGAAAACTTATCATTACTTGAAAATCATAGATAAAATGCTGCTAAGCAAAAAGAAAGCTTTTGATTGACAAAGTGGAACTGAAGGAAAAACACACCCACAGAAAGCATTCATGTCACAGATGAAAACTTGGATGCCAGAGAGAAAGAAATTGGGTTTGTAACTTCAAATATTTGTACAGATCCTTTACTCCACCCTATCATTAATGCCACTAAGTTCACAAGCTTGTACAAAAATTTTCAAAATAGAAATACAATGTTCATCCCTGGACCCACTGAAACAGGTCTCTAATTTCAAGGGGCAGATGATAAAATGCAGCTGAAGACAATGGAAGAAATAGTGCTTATCTATGGACTAATGTATTTTTTTTCTAATACTAATAAAAATAAATGTTAAAAAATACCCTTCACAGACTCTTACCTTCATAGCATTATTTAAATGAAGAAACTTAAAAACAACAGTTTAAATCACCATTTGTTTCAATGGAAAAAAAATAAATAAATTCAAGCTTGCTTTTTATTTATGTTTAGTTACTTTCCTTAAGAAAAAAAAAAATCCTGTGTTAGTAATCTTTAAGACCTTTTCATTTGAAATTAACTATTATCCTTACATTAGCTCCAGCACTTTGCCATAAATTCTATTTATATTTAATCAATGTGATTGACTCTGTTGGTGATCATGTACAGCAATGGTTAGAATTAGTACATCCTCACATACTACACCTGCTGCTGTCTTATGCCAGAAGATGGAAAACAAGATCTCCTGCCTTCCCTTCCAATTTTCTTTTAATTTTGAATGGAATAACTACTCTGCTGAAGTAAATGGAAAGAAAAAATTTCCTCTCTATGAACAGACTGGCTTTGTCAAATGCTCACACCTCAGGCATAAATCCAGCAGCCTCCCACCACTCAGTGAGCTGATTTTTCTCTCCAAGTTCAACAGAAAATTTGAATTTTTTTTTTAACTTACAGTAATTTCCACAAGCCTAAATAAACTCAGGCCTCACTCTCCAGTCAGTTTTAATCTGTATTTATTTCAAGAAAATATTGAACTGTTACGTGCTCTTTCAAAATAAAAATATTTTTATTCACTCAAGTCTTTCAAACAGAGGCCTTTGCAAATAATAAATTTTGCTTTTATCTCTAAATAAAAGTATAAGTATTGATATTACAGCATTTATTTCCTTGCTCACAGAATCAACTGTTGTGATTTTATTGGTGCATTTGGGTATTTAAAAGAAACAGGAAGAAATGAAGCCTACCCAACTATTTTGTACAAAAATCACCCAAACCTCGGAACCAACAATTCCTCATCCTCTTTCTCTGCATAACATTTATTCCTACCCTCATAAAAATTTAGACATTTTGCTTTTTAAACATGGAAATATTTTCCTAAAGTGGCAGAAATTGAAACAACACTGCCATTTCTCTAGTTTTGTACTGACAAACCAAAACCACTCCAACACAAAGCTAATATAAGTAACAAAAACATGGAGTAGCTGTATTTACATGCTACCCAAGGTGAAGCCAGAATAGATAAACCACTCCACCCATATCTCCATGACAGCACAAACACATTTAATATCTTGACTTCACTCACAGCACCTCAATCCTACACTGAGCCTATTTGCCCTACAGATATGATCTGTAAGTATCCTTATTTGTCTGCAGACACAGTAAAGCCAAGGCTCCCAGTAACCCCATCACAGAACAAATCCTAAAGGCCTGTGCCCAGCAGGCTGGAAGGGAACAGGGGAAAGTTTCATGTGCTCTCTGCAGGATTTGCATTTCAAGGTCAACACAAAAATCACCAGATCAACAAAACGAGAAGCACATTTGTTTTCTAGGTCCTACAGCTCATGTTTCAGCAAGGAAACAGATGATGTGGAACTGGGATCTGCTCTTCTCCAGTGCACACAGGCACAGGCAGTAGCCCATCTTTGACCTCCCCGAGACGAGCCCCTCGCTAAGCTCCTCACGTGCACTGGGACACAGCACAGCTGTCAAGGACAGCACAGACACCACAAAAAGATGACAGCTCCTGCCAGCCCCACTCCCAGCACAGAGCAGAGCCTGGCACAGGCCAGCCTGGAGGGCAGCAGCAGGTCTAAGGGTTCCTGTACTCCGCAGAGCGACAGCCCTCAAGTGCACTCCACAGCCTCCCCAGTAGCCTGGCACCTCCTCTCTCCTTCACCACTGCCAGTCTAAACTGGTTTAAAAGCAGGTAGCAGATCCTCCACTTGTGCCACGACTCAAAGCATCACACCATCCTTCTAAAAATAAAAAAGACTCCTCCTTTTATGGCAGAGCAGGAGGTGACAGCAAGATTACTGTGGTGTGTGGAAAACATACAAAAGAAGAGATGATTTTAAGAAAATAATTAATTCCTCCTTCAAATACTAAGATAAAACATTTTGTCACCTTCTAGAGAGGAATTTTTTCCATTGCACAAGAACACAAGATTTTTTCCATTGCAACAATAAATTAAGACTGTTGCATTTAGAAGCTGTTTCTTAGTTTAGGCTAGGTGAGTCTGTTAGACAGCATTCGGAACCAGAATTCTGACCTATCTTCTAAATGAGTCTAACAGCCTCTACTTAATATTACATATTTTTACCTCAAGTAAATTAATATTCAAGTAAATTATTACATTTCTAAATTCTGTAGAAATATATTTTTTTGCCTGAGTGATATACCAGAGGATCTATTTTATCCTTCATACACATCAAAGAAAGATCTCAGTTTTAAGTGCCGGATCCAGCTGTAGAGATGTAAACTTAATTACACCATGTCACAATTTCTAATCTCAGACACACATCAACATGTAAAGGTTCCACCTAGATACAGACTAATGCTAGAAACAGAGGACAGATTTCATTTCAATTTAAATAGGTTTGCTTGCAAAGTATATTGTTCTTCTTAGACAAGGGAAAGGAATGACAAGTAGAAATACCCTACCAGATTATTTAAGCATTAACTGTAAAGTTGAGAAATAAAGCACTGTGTGAATACAAAAAGACAGAGTTAGTGATGACAGTATGACCACTTACAGGGATAGTACATTGATGCACATGTTAAACGCACCAGTCATGAACTATGGTATGAAAAACAAACTTCTGATTTGATCTCCTTTAAAAGTGCATTTTTTTTTTAAATGTTCACACAAAGGTTCACTGGGTATTTTTAACTGGATGGAGAAATTAATCATAATTCTCTCAAAAAATATAATTTAAAAAAAATGCTCAACTATAACATTATCCTTTATTCAACACAAGAGGTATCATTCTTTAATATTCACTGAACAAGAAAAGAGCTCTTAATAAATCTGATAGCTATGCAATATTCAACTCCCATTTGATACCATGGACAAGACATGATTCATCAGACATGCTTGGTTCTACCTCCACTTCAGCACACTTAGCAGGTACTGTTTGAACAGGCAGGTCTCTGGATTATTCCCATTTCATCCTTTCAGCATTGCTCCAGTGATCCAGCACACAGCTATCAAGTGCTGACAACTTCTCAGAAGCCCTGTCGTTCCCAGGCTCACCCTGAATGGGAGAGAGCAGCTTGCAACAAAGCCATCCATCACTACTCCCTAACAAGAATTTTGAAAATGGCCACTTCTCTCGAGCAGGCCCCCCAACACCTGGAGAACACCATTTGCTCTTGGAGCCAAGCACTGTGGAAAAAGGGCCACTTGCTTGGGACTTGCTCTTCCATTTTGGAATCATCCGAGAGGGAAGAAAAAAAAAAAAGCAAGCAACACAATAAACAGGTAACTCAATACCTGTGCAAATGATTCCTGGAATTCAACACATTTATTTACAAATGAGCACAGTTTTGCAGCTCACACCAAGTAAACTGGGCCCATGGAATTTGCAAAGCAGGTGCACCAGGGGTTGAGATCTGTGGGGGCATTGCAAAGCCCTTCACTCAAAAGAAAGGCTGCCCTACAGAGCAGAAAGGGTTTGCCATTCAAAAACCTGCTTGACAGAAAGTAAACATCAGGCATTCCAATCTTAATACTGCAAAATATAACTAATGCTGAGAAGTTCATGCCAAAGCCAGTATAGTTCCCTGCATCAGTCTTCTCAAGGCAAACACACACCACCCAACCATCACCACTGACAGAAAACTTCCAGCTCTTATAACCACATAATCAATGTTTGGTTTGGGGGTGCAGTGTGCAATAAACAGATCCCTGCATCTCCTACAGGA
>JBBMKD010000102.1:60271444-60289964 GCA_037834095.1 Argya squamiceps
GCTCTTATAACCACATAATCAATGTTTGGTTTGGGGGTGCAGTGTGCAATAAACAGATCCCTGCATCTCCTACAGGAGAAAATAGGTATAATGATTAAACAGCTTCCACATAAAAATGATGGACAGTCCTCCCCTGTGTATTACCTCTTACAGCAAAATTATCAGAACTGATGGGGGGAAAAAATAAATCAAATTCCCATCACACAGGCACAAAAGAAAAATCTCAGAGAGGGATGTAAAATTCTCAGTTCAGATACTCTACAGAGACAGATCCCCACATGATATTCCCATTCCAGTTGGTACAACTGGTGCAGAGGGAAGGTGGATCCTTCATGGGATTTCAGTGCCCTGCATTTCAGAAGCATCACTCAGTCCAGGGAGAAAAAGGATCCAACTAGAGAAGCAATACAGGAAAGCCCTAGGCAATGCTGAAAGCAAAGCACATGTTTTTACCCCTCCCAAAATGCATCCAGGGAGAGGATGCCTGTTTGTCAGAGCCATGAAGAAACAGCCAGGGATAGGTGCCATCAATTGAGCATGTTTCAAATTAATCACAACTTCATCAAAAGGATCATGATCCCCTGGAGTGATGTGTCCACTTTTAACCATTTCCTAAAATGGCTTTCCTCTATTGTGGTAATACTTCACCCCTCCAGCAGGTAGCCTAAGTCCCACCACACAGAGACTCCAAGCCAAAGTTTCCCCCACTACCATTCACTTTTTAAGATGACTAAGTTTGCTCTCAGAAATAATGAAATACATTGGGTTGGACTTAATGCATCCAGACCTGGACCAGATAACTTCAAGCAACTAATCAAGCAACCTGCAGTATCACAGCACTCATCAAGGCTATTGCCAGATGCTGAGAAGAGCTTATGATGGGGTTACCTGGGATTATCCCATCAGAGTTCTTAGGAAAATGAGATACACTGACCAACTCTCAATTGGATTTAACTGCTGTGGAGGGGTTTGTTTTTCAAACCGCATTCCAAAAAAAAAAAAAAGAACCCAAACCCCTTCCCATACTTCTCAAAACCAAGAACAGAGCAAGAACATTTCTCCCCCTGCCCCTCTTCAACATAGTCAGAGGCATGGTCTGAAAGATACTAAAAAATACTAAAATAGGTCGCACAGAAGAACTGTTTTATGTGGATGATACCCTGGTCCTACTCTCCAGTCCTCAAAGGTCAATATGCAAATTTTAAGCATTCTTTGAAAACCTTGGGCACTCACCCAGATGTGTGAATTTACTGGAACAAATCCCAGGCAATAAGATTAATTGAGTGCTCATAAATCAGGACACGCTTACTCACTGCAGTTTCTAATGACAGTTACAGGTATTAAAACATCTAGGAATTCTAATCCACACAGATCACAGGCAATAGTTAAACTTGGACCAAATCAGCCACAAATCACTAATGATTTGGGAAGTGGAAAGTGCACAGACACTCCCTAAACCATTGGACAAAAAGAAGAAAATTGCACCTACCACACGAATAAGTGGTTACACTCCAGAGAACCCCAGGCCTAATATTCCACTATTATTTTTGGAATGCCAGGTTTTTTGTTTAGCTTTTAAATGGGAAATGGGCACACAATTACTTTAAGACAGAGAGAAAGGCTTAGTAAAGCAGCAGCACACTACTTCTGTAGCAAATTAAGCCACATAGTGTAAGCTAATTGCAGACAAAATCCAGTGACCAAGAAAGGTATTTTCCTACCTTCTACATAGAGCTCTCTGCACAGGATTCTTTACCAAAAGAATCCAAATCGCACCTCATACACATAAGAAGTTAGGTAAGTGCCTGATGTCACATACTGAAATGATTCTGTATCTCCCAGAAGATTCCCAAGTGCGGTGAAATCCAGGTGCAAATGAGCAGAAACAGAGCCAGAGATAATATGATAACAGAAAACCAGCTGGAAGGCAACACACCTAGGACATACAGTTGAGAAACAACACAGAACCATGGGTTCTCCTCATACACAGAAACTGCTTATCTAATCTGACAATACTGATACCGCTCCAATACATTTACTACATGTATTCAATACAAACCAAAACAATCCCATTTTTCCTCCTAAACAACAAAACAACTCAAAAATCTAGAGAATACTAATAGAGGTAGAAATCTCTATAGAAATAGAGATTTCCTGAGCTAAGCAGCTACTTCATAATGAGAACTTCTCATAACCCTTCAGAAACGCAGCACAAGTCTAATGAAGCAAGAATGGAAAACTGGCAAAATACTCAATAACTAAAGGCAAATGAGCAGTAATGAAAAACTAAGAGAAGTCCATACTCAGCCTCCAGTTGCCTTTCTACCAATAAAATCCTACCAATAAAATTATTTTTAGGGTGCTCAGTGGTGCCAAAGAATTTTTAGTACATCTAAGCACTCCCCAATGATCAGAGGCAAGAGAAAGCAAAAGCATATATATTGCTACAAGTTTTTGGGATAACATGAAAATCAAAGTTAATGAGATCTTGTACCCTCGCTTGTTCTTTAAGCAAGTAACCTACACTGCTGGATTTGCAGTTAGCTAACAACTCCTCATTATCCTAAAAGAAGGACTGTCAGAAGCAGCTTTAGGACATGAAATTTTGCTTCACCGGAAATCGAATTCTCATTTTCCTCTATACTCTTACTCTTACTTCCATTCCCATCAAACAAAGCAAAAATATGACAAAATGTTTTATAGTGCACTAGAAAATCTATGTGCAAATGGAAGAAACCTAGGCAATTGACAGAAATCCTCTGAAACATAAGTTCCACTGAAACAATTTTCCAAAGCTCACTACCTAAAGAACCCTAGATAAAATGTAAATAAAATATCAAAGATAAACACACAAACTTCTTGTAAGTTCCCCTGCCCCACTCCCTGCACTGCAATGCATGCACACACGAACACACACAGGTTTCTCCCTTTTGCTTGGGTTTCCACTTTCTTTTAGTGGCTTGATATATGCCCTAAAATCCACACATGGGAAATAGTGTTTAATGTAACTCAACTTTTTCTAAAAATCTATCTTCTCTTAATTGTAACATATAGAATTATTGTATGAGTCCCATATACCGGCACTTATATTTTGAGATTTGAAGCATGTAATAAACATAAAACAAAACCAAACCACCAAACTCCTTTGACAGAAGTCATTCAACAAGAGCAAGCCAATCACCTGGTGAGGTTTAAGGGTAAGCAAACAAAAGGCATTTTAAAAAAAAGCGCTTTTTTTCTCTTACTTAAAACATCTATATTTTTCCACTGTTGTGTGACATAATCTGTAATATTTTATACAGTTTGAGAATTCAGGAATATAAGAATCAAAACTATTTTATTTTATCATAGGGGAGCATCACTGATCCTCCCACTTTCAAGAAGATTCAAGTGACATTAAACTAGCCAAAAGAAGTTGCACTAAATTGCTTCAAAACCAGCAAAGATTCCTTTCAGCCTGATACATCTTGCTGACCTGGACCTGATAGACAGCAGTAATTTAGGAAAGTGTAGGTGTTTATTTGCACATCTTGGGTCTATTTTATGGTCCCCAAAACACGTGATGCTTCCTATTATAGCACAGAGAAGCTTCTCTGACAGAAGTCTGGTGAATCTGAGACACACTATTATCCAAAGTGGTAGTAATAACCACCTCTAGTGTAGTTTTTGCTACACCAGTAGGATGACAGACTTCCACAGAGGCACAGTCAAGCCATTTCCTGCATCCACAAAAGTTGGCCAAAGATACCTTAATTTTCCTCAGACCTGTTCTGCTAATTAATATTTTAAAACAAGAAGTAGAAGATATAAAAGTTACTGTATTCCTGCTCCAGTTTTAATATACCTTGCTGCATAGTTCCAAAGATGCACACAATTAAAAAAAAAAAAAAATCCACATATTAAATACAATCCATATTCACAGGAATTTGCATATGGATTTCTAGTTAAAGTTATTATTAATAAGCACAGTAAGATTACCAGCATGTGCATTACTACTCTGTATGCATTAAAGATGCATCTTTGTCTGCCTTTTTCTTCTGCTTATCTACCCCGTTTAGAATGTTAAACTTCTGTGCTATGTAAATGAAAATATTTAATTATGCAAAGCAAAGTGGAAAGGTTTACATTATTATAATTGAGTTAAATTCTTTCTGCTTTAAGCTCAAATACTGAGAACGTAGCTGAGCATCTGTTAAGAATTTCAAAGTCCTAAACTGCTGCTTTATAAATTTTAAGAGCTACATGTGAACAATTTGAAGCCTTTTGATGTTAATAAAATTACTATAATATATTCTGTTTTCATGGTTAAAATTAAGGGAAGTCTAAAAGCCTAATGCAAATCCAAGGTGAGAAGCAAATTCAGAAAGAAGTCTCTTGTTTGCTGCAATTTTTCAAGTCTCATAGTAACCAGAATTTACAATTGCAAACAAATGAACCAACAAATGGCTAAGGAAGCTAAAAGAACTGTGAGGAAAACATCACCTTAAGAACAACCTGTCTATAGAAAGAGATCTCCTTTAGCAAGAGAAAACCTCATGTTCACAGCTGCATACACAACAGTGGCAAACTCACTAGAAGGTCAGGGCGACATAGTGAAGACTGTACGCACTCCAAAGGGACACTTGTCCTAGGTCTTCACCTAACCATGCTGAAACACTCGCCAAACGCACCACTGTTATGAGCTGTAAAGCAGGATATCAAAGAACTGTAGATTTTTATTAACAATATTTCACTGAATCCTCACGCTACGAATAATCACCAGATTGGCCTTCTACTGGGGTACAGAAACACAAGTAGTCCAAAGGAGCTCAGACACACACAATTTGAAAGAAGGCAGAAGAAGAACACTCCTGTTGTCCTGCCAGCTCCACCTGCCACAAAGCTGCATTTCTCAGACCTGAAACACCAAATCTAGCAGCATACTTAAAAATCTTAAAGAGAAAACCTGATTTATTTTGATGTTCAGACTGTGAGGTGCTGGAACATACTGGCTGTTTACTTTCCTAAGTAGTGATAACCCTCTTTTCTCTGATCAGCCTCACCATGTTTACTTGGCCACAAAGATACAGTGATCTGCTACACAGGGAAACAAACACAGGTTGCAAGAAAATACATCTGGTTTACTAATTTGGAGCTGCCCTATAAAGTTTCAGACACTCCCTGCCACGCACTGGAGTGATTGGCTTTGCTTCTGTGCTGTGGAAATGCTACAAACTTTAGCAAACCGAGGTTTCAATTTTTTTACATTAATATTTTGGATGCAAAGCTCTTTACCATGCCTGCCTGTGCTGTTCAAGTGAAACTCCACCAATCTTCAAGATCCAACACCTTCTCCTCACTTCTCCTCAGGCTTCCTGAGGCAGAGGAAGCAACAGCATCCCCAAACATTTAATCAATTGTTGGTTGCCAATCAGATGCTGATGGTTTAAACAAACAAAGAAATGTGGGCAGCAGCTTTTGGCTAGAAGTTTGATCAGACTAATTTGCTTTGCCCATCCCATACCCAGGAATACCTGTACCAGCTGAGCAGGATGATAGGACTCAGAGCAGGCTCACTGCTGTGTTGGGAGCACCACAGCATCACCACCTCCAAGAGGCTGGGGGATTATTTTGAAATAAAGTATTACAGAGTCACACTAACCACTCCACAATCACAACTGAAATTTGCTTTCCACTACAGGCCCAGTAGTTCTAATGCTTCTCTCAGGGCAGAAATGGATGAAACTACTTAGCTAATTACAAGCATGCATACTTAGCTGTGTTGTTAATATCTAATTACTTGGGCTGTAAATATAAGGACATTTGAGCTTTTTTGCCATTGTTTATGTATACCTTCTTTGGGTAAGCCAACACTGGACAGTTGTGGGGTTTTTAAGGTTAAATTGGTATAAAAGTATCTGGGCTCCAACCCCAGCCAGCATTTCTGCTGGATTTCTCACTTGGCACAGGCTACACTTTATACTGACTGCATAATTTGAAGGCTCTGCCTCACTTGCTTATCCCCCACACAGCCTCCCAAGGAAAAACCTCACACCACTGAAGGCATTAAAATGCATTAAGCTGGATAACTGCAAAATGTCATGAGCCCTTACTGACTCCACGGTTTAAGTGTGGGTTTTAATAGAGGTAATATTTCTTCATTGCTAGCCAGTGCAAGATTTGTTACCTACACAATGACTCAACTATGACATCTTTTATGAGTGATATGTTAAACTAATTAACATTAACCTAGCAGAAGAATCAAGCATAAATTAGAAACCATTTTACTTAAAGATACAGAGAGCTTCTACACAGATAATTTTCCCCAAACAAAACATGCTGGCCCTTGAAGTATAAGATTTCCTTTTAAAATTAACTGGTTCAAAATTATTAAGCTGCTTTTTAATAATAAATACAATTTGTATTTATTTCAACATAAAATAATAAGGCATGTGCAGGTAACATAGCAATCCAAGAACTGAAGTGCCAAGACAGAACAAGAACCTTAGAAAATCTATAAGAGACATTAAATACTCTATTATGCTTAATGAAGTGTTTGTTCCCCTTCAGCCAGTAATGCCTACAGATTTTGCCAGTTCTGCTATCCAGCAACTGTGGCCCTACACCCAAATGCAGGCATCAATTGTTTATGGCAATATTCTTTAGAGTCCATATCGCTCATATTTTAACACCAATTTTTACAATAGGTATATTAAGCAAAAAATTCACTAAATATATATACTGCCCAACAGATACACCAATATCCTTCCAGCGAGTGTACCCTGGTTCTCTTTAGAGACACATTAAGTGCCTGTAACTCCCTCAGAAGCTAACTACTATCAAGTATCTCTTTGACAAGTGGTTATTATATTACATTCAACCCCCGCCTCTCCACAGAGATTCTCCTTTTGTTTTTCACAGAAGAAATTGATCTTACCTAAACAGAGCTAGAGATACCCTGTCTGACTTACTGTGTTTTGCAGTGATGGCAGCATATGATCCATAACAAGTTTTTGCCAAGAAGCTAATCCAGGCACTGACCTGAAATAACCAGGTCGTCTTCATATCTATCTTCAGCCTGGGAGCATTCAGAAAAAAATTAAGAATAAAGACAGCCTGCTCCTCTTACACAAATCATGGACATAAACCACTGCACAGGGTGGAAAACCACATGTGAATGTGTTCGATGCAAAATGGCTCCTGGCAGCTCCAGGGTGTTTGCACAGCACTGTTCACACTGAGGAACCAGAAGTCTAAAATATACACTGCTTTAATCCAGCAACCATCACTCAGATACATCATTTCTGATACAGCAGAGCAACAAACCAGAGAGCTCCCCTCCACTTCGTTTGCAGAAACAATCTACCAGACTACAGCAAGTGCGCAAATCCTTATTTTTAATAATGATATTTTTCAACCTCCAATATGCTCTCCTACAAAGTCATTGGACAACCCAACCATGCTTCACAGGACCAGCACTATAAGAAAATACTCAATATGTATAACCCTGAGCAACAATCTCAACAAAAGAGTGAATTCTTATTCTGCCTCTTTACTGTCTTATTCTCTCTGATCTGTCATATCTTAACATGCTGGCTTTTGCAACAGAGTTCAGGGGAAAAAACCAATTTCAACTGCAACACAGAGTCCAAGGTCAAAGTGGCTGATTGATTTCTTTGCATTTGCAAATGCAAAGAAATCAATCTGGGAATGGTTTTGGTCTTCCTTCGCAAACATCCTTTCACTTGTCTCAGAGATACACTAACACACCTACCCTGCATGAAGGCCACAAGTAGCATTCCATACATAATTTTGATAGCACTCAAAACAATTACTACTGAAGATGTTTCAAAAAAAATTTAAAATAATCACCACTAACCATTTCAAGTATTAAACTGCACATAACTTAGAGCAATTAATTCCACAAAACCCAACATATATAGTGGGAACATACATATATACGTTACACATACATCAAAAATTAAGCCATACTGATTACCATTTGAAGAAACTAATTTTTTTAAGTGCTGGTCAAAGGTACATTTCAGCTATGCCTTGTTGCTCTTCAGTGGTGCCTTTGGAAGGGTGAAAGGGAGGAGTGAGCGGTATGCCTGAAAGTGTTTTACAACTGATTACAGTGAATTCTTTCTACTGACACTTTTCCATTATATGTTTTTTAACACATCAGATTATGCACACAGGATGGATGTATTTTAAGAAACAGACTGTTAATTGGAATAGGACAACACTTCATTTTGAGTGTCCAAAAAACTAAAACAAAGAAGGAAGACACATTGAAGACCACCCACAAAAGACAACATAAAGCAAGGTCTGGGAAAGAACGAGACACTACTCCAAACACAGAGGAAAAAAAATCACTTTTCTCCTTCATGAAGCTGCCTCAGGCACATCTTTGGTTCTGGACTCAATGGTATGTGCTTATATATGTTTATATCTGAAATATAAACACATAGTGTATGTGTATATACACATAGGTACTTCGGGGTCTGATTTGCATTTGCAAAAACTCCAGCCATCAGTAGCAGTCAACAGCAACTATCACTTGGCTCTATGAAAAATTCTGGATTACTGGATTTAGACACAACAACTCAAATTGGTGGCTAAATGTGCTCTGAATAACCCAAACTGGCTGACAAAATTATTTCAAGTATTAATTTTGAACTACTACACACAGCAATGAATACAAAGAAGGTGCTAATTATGAGTTTTATTAAATAAGGCATTAAAAATAAACTAGTATCAAATTAATCTTCTATCTTGATGCATTGTGTGGTCCAAGACCAATCTCAGTAGACATTAAGCAAATTGTTCATTTGTTTCTTTGGGAAAAGGGAGCAACTTCTCTTATTTCTGCCTTTAAAACTTCCTTTTCAGTCCAATTACTAGGTGAACTGCTGTCAGGAACACATACCAGGTTATAGATCCCTTCCTGCACTGCCCAAGCACTGGAATTCCTGCAGGGGCTATGTATCAAACCCTGCCATGATCTCAGACAAAGATTTTAACTGCATGCAAAAGGAAAGCTGTAACACCACATAATGCATAGATTTAAGGCTATAAAAATAATGTATACAAATCCTGAAGCTGAGAGGCAACCACATGATAAAGAACACACTTTTGGGTTTAGAATTACATTTCTTCCATTCCTTCTTTTACAAGTGTAATTTCAATTTTAAAAAAAATTAAGGAAAAAAAAATAAAAAGCCAGGTACCAAAACCACAAAGTTGGGAACCTGAACCACCCTTCTTTCCAGTGTCTAAATTTCAGTGAAGAGCCATGCCAATAGGAGATTCACAAGCCCAGTCCAGGAGCTTGAATGAATAAAGCTACTGGCTACACGGCATCACAAAACTTTGAAAATGGCAAAACTAAGCCCCAGAGACAGATGATGAAAAGCGTGCTATCTTACCTATCTTTTCAACAAAAAGACAAAGCATTTTTTGTAAGGGCAAGAGAGCATCTCTTTCAATACTTGGAAGCCCAAAGCCTTGAAACAACAGCCTCTCTACAAGCAAAACTAAATTCATGTTCACACACACCCCAGGAGAGCCCAATGAAAAGCCCCCTGAGCTACCATCAGCCCAGGTCAGCTGGGCACCAGCAGAGCTGAAGCCACATCGTACCCAAGCCCAGCAGAGAAGCAACAATTGACAGATGAGGTACAGTAGCACAATTACACAAAGTAGCTGACAGGTCTAATTTAATAGCTAGCATGGCAGCACACCACCCTGCACCAAAAGCATCAAGGTGCTTAAAAACACCTCGGTGTTCACTGCATAATCTAGGGTACCTTCTTATATACTCTGGAGCCAGCACAATTTTCATTATTTTCCGAGGATAGGCACAGATCAATACTAGTACCAACCAAAAGCCAATTTTTAAATTCTGAAAGATAACTAAATGAGCAGCCTCACAAGTTTCACCTCTGAGATAATCTGGAAACAACATGTGCAACTCCTGAATCACCTACCTAAATTAATTGTTGCCTTGAACAGTGTTGCAAAGATAAACAGAAGATAGTATGTTGTATCCTCAATTGAAGGTTGCCCTGATTCAGGGAGTAATTTAATGCAAAACGTGCCAAGCAAAAGTTAACTTTGTTTCCTTTCACAGCATTAAACAGCACAATTTTAGCACACACCAAAAAGAAGCTAGTACTACTGATGTCTGAGATATTTATAACTTTTGCCATAGCCATTTAAAGATTTCACTCCATTTTCCGACTAGAAATGCTCTGATGGCACAGGCGTCCTGACATATAAATTATGACAAACAGCTTCTCATCCATTCCTACAAAATCCACGTCTCTTTCCTCTACCCCATCCATCACTAGCAGCTAGCCCTTGTTTTCAAAATGTCTCACCACTTCCTTTCCCCACCAATCATCACTGGCTCACAACCAAGCCAGACCCCATCCTTATCAGCCCAGAATACCCACTCCCACTGCCCACTTATTAATTTTATGTCAATCAAATGCCTCCTCCTTCCACACCTTGCTGCCTACCATGCCTGTAAGAAACTCCTTGAAAATGTTCATGATTCTACCTCAGCGCTCTCTCTTATCTCTGACAGGGAAGTAATGCTGGCACCCAGAGCAACACCACACACTCATTGCCCCATGTGGGGCTTCAGCCTTCAAAAACTATTTAAAACAAACAAAAACAGAAAAGCAACAAAAGTTTACGCTGGAACCTTTAGGATGTATCAAAATGCAGTTTATTTCATAGAGCTGCAACATTGTTCTTAAATAGAAGGACTGTAGCTTTCATTTAGAAGTATAAAGAAATGAAATCACTTTTCAATTTTTAGCAGTAGTAGGCACATCTGGACTAGGTAGGAGCTTTTTCTCTTCTTTTTTATACAGAATCAAACACAATTTCTTCTCACTAATCTCCAATATTCATGGATTTAAATATAGAATCCACAGTTGTAGGAGTCTCATAACCTTTCAGGGGAACTACTGTCCCTGTCCTCGAAGGCCAGAACTAATTTTGTGTTAAAATATTCTAAGTCTCCCTAGCTTATCCATTTCCCCCTATCAAACCTAAAGACATCTATGCATTTCAATCAAGGAAGGGTCAAGATACCAAGCACAATATGACCCCTACCTCAGGCTTCACAAATAGTTTGGGATAAATTTCATGTTATGACAATGCAAGGAAAAAAAAAAGAATAAAAATAGAATCCATTAGTGACTTGGAAATCTTCTTGCTACATGAAATAAATCCAATCAAGAAACAGAAAACTATTCCAGACACCATATGCCTCTGTCCTGACATTACTGAGAGCACTTTACAGAAAAAGCAGGTTGCACGTTGGAAGCTTTGTTTTCATTGTAAGTCCTCATAAAATTATTTTTCAATCATAACTGTAATATAAGGTGTGGGGGATTGTGGTTTGTGTAAACCCACACCCAGATTTAAAGTGGAAGCTCTCTCTTTCCAGCCTTGGTCGACTTTTTTGCACCTCTCATAAAAATTTGCTCTGACAAGAAAAGAAGCAAACTGTACTCCAATGGTTTTATTCCTTCTGTAATAATACTGTACCTCAAGTTGCATAATAAGGTGACAAAACAGTGAAAGGAGAAAAATAAAGAAAACAATATATTTTCAATTATGATTTCTGCTATAGTAAGCAATATGATTTCATACATGATGTTGAACCAGCCTTGAGCAAAATAAGGAGGGAAAAAAAAAACCAGACATAATTATCAATAGCATTTTCTATACTATTGGTAATAGAAACTAACCAAAGATACAAAGACAACTCCATTCTAGTAACATGCCAAGACCTACACCTTCCATCTTGCTTTCTCAGTGAAGATTGTGAAGTGACTGTTTACCATGCTTTTCACACTTGTCAATACTCTTTGGACTGCTCGGGAGCCCTTTCAGGGAATAACAATGCTATGTCCAAAAGCTGTTCCCCAAAGCTTTACTCAAGAATCAAACTGTGCCTCTAAATCCTGAGGACAGACACTCTGGTGAAGCCTCCAAAGAAGGTTTCTCTGTCTTTCATCACCAGGAGTGGGGTCTCCCACAGGAGGGGTAAAAGACAGCAGGAAAGCACCCCATCTTCATCTTGTATCAGGAACACCCCCCAAGTGGGGTACACATGGGTCTACAGAAATTTCTACCTCACTTGGGAATTCTGGAGTTCATGCATAGAGAAAAACACTTCAACCAAAAGGAAGGAACAGTCAAAGAAATAAAGTCATTATTATATTTTCCTTTCTACCTTCCTAGATCTTAATGGATTGGAAGTTACTCCACATGCCATCTCCCCTTCCACCTAAAAATCTGGCAGTAACAAAACCTGCCCTGTTCTCCTCTGCCCGTTTTTCACAATGCACAACTCCAACAACTCACCTGCCCACACACACCACACTGTAAAATCTGCACTCCTTGCAGACTGTTAAACCTCTTCCACACTCAGGCTGGGTTGGCCTGAAAGACCCTCATGCTTACTCTCATCTAAGTTACACAGAGCAAAACACTTGCTCAAACAACCAATACATTGAAGAACTCCTTAACTGAGAGCACAGTTCAAAAGAGGAATTACTGTTCAAACTGTCTGGATTTGGTTTAATTTGTTTTAGGTGCAAATTCTGCTACCAGATTACAGTTCTAGGGTAGGCTTAGGAAGGGGAGCTCAGAACTCCCTCCTCCCCCCAGAAACACACTGCCTTGGGACACCTGCAATGATCTCAATCACCTTCCAGGACTGTCACAAGCAAAGCAAGCAATTGCCAAATTGCAACCAAAGACAAATCACAGAAACAATCTCTTTCCTACACCCCAGGCTCCCATAACCAAAAACCTCCTCTCAAGCAGCAGCTGCCCCCCAACCAGCCCCCTCTGAGAGCATCAAGGCTCCTTCCCACCCCAAGTAAGGCAGGTGGTCCCCATCATCCCTCCCAGGGCCCAGGTGCTGCTCCTTCTCCACAGTTCTCAGCCTCCACCCAACCCCTGCTGCACCTGGCCCCTTTGCTGAGACTGCTCCCAGGAGAAAGGTATGGGAACACTCCAGTCAGGGCCACCAGAAAGCATTTCCTCCATCTCTCTGCAAGACCCAAAAGGGTCTCATCTCCTACCAGCACAGCACACCTCCCAGCTGGGAACTACCACAGTGAACATTTTCTATCTGGCCCTGCTTTTCCTCTCTGCAGATCTGATCTCCAAATACGAGAATGATGCTTTGCATTTTGTTGGGAATAGTCCAAAGAAATTTGAAGACGGGTAAGTTGTAAATCTTAACAGTTTGTCACCAAGTTATTAATGTTTGAAATGTTCAAAGTACAAACAAATGCAGATATATCTAATAATTTGCCTACTATATCCAGAATCTTATGGCAATGAAATTCAAGCTACACAAACTCTCAGATTAAGCTAAGGAGTAGTTTCTATATCTTAATTATAAGTAAAAATTCCCCTCAATTTTCAGTGCTGATGAAAATTAATAGCTTTCATGCAGATAAATTATGTGTACTTCTATGTTCAATTTAGTTTTCCTAAAGACTGGCAAGTGCCTGAGAAGAAACTCAACTAGAACAAAATCTTCACAGAAACAAAAAAGGATTGCAGTTTTGATTTGCTTTAAATAGAGAAAAATAATAACTGGGCTTCTTTTCCAAGATGACACTAGAGAGCAGCTCTAAATATTTTCATCCACACAATATATTTATTACTCTTTGTTTTCTCTTTCCGCAAAAACCCCAAGACTTTCCATTTCTGAGACTTCAAATTAAAGACTTTCATATGGCTAGCTTCAGTCATGCAAAGTTCAAAAATAGTATAAATGCAGAACAATATTAAGACCGTAAATCTGAATGAACATTAATTGCATCCAGTAGGCAACAAAAAGCTTACCCGCAATAATCAAGAAAATTAAGAGTAGGTCTTTATTAAAACACAGTCAGAATCAGGAAATTAGAACTGTATTGCTTCTTGTATCTCTATTTACAACGGGAAAGGATCACAAGTGATTATTCGTTCAGATTTCTGTTTTGCTCTAAAGTAGGCCAGCCAGCTCAGCACTTTTCTTAAGATTATGAATACTTGTCTGCCCTACATATGGTTTAGGCTGAAACCAATTAGTTGAGCTGAAACATGCAGCAAAACCAACTATTTTCATGTCATTCATTTTCAGCTATAATGAAGAAGTGCACAGAACAGGTATAAAAGGATCAGATTTTAAATACTTTTAAAATTTGCTTTGCCATTAGCAAAATTCACTAAGGAGCTCACTGATCTCCTCACTATTGGATTAACACTTCATCTAGATTCAAGAATAATTTATTATTCATTAATAACTCTTTAACCACTTGTTTTCTCTGCTAGTTTCCAGTTCATTTTTGTACATTGATTACCTCATTTAGTAAGAAAACTGAGTGCTGAACTGCATCCAGTAGACTTTCACATTACAGGGACATTCAGGATGCAAATAGGCTCTGCAAGAAGCCTTACATCAAAACTTCAAAAACATACGAAACAAAAGAATTCCTTGAATTTTTAACTGAAATACTTTTGTTTGCTCTTTCTCCCCTACACAAGCCATCCTTAAGATTTTTGTTGCTATTTGGAGGAAGAGAGGTTAAATAATAAAAGGTTGTGATCCTGAGTTCAAAATAGAAATTCGTAACGTCTTCAAACAAACTGTGCTATTTGGAAGATCAGAACTGCAAAAAGTGCTTTGCTTAAATTGTTTTTAACTTATTTTTCTTAAAAGTTAGGTAGTCTCATTTTCTAGAGCTGCTAAGCACTCATAGACTCTATGAAGTCATTACCTTCAAAATACAAGTTAATTACGGGAAAAAAAATCATATTTGGGGTTTCCTTTTTCATTTAAGATATAAACATTGTCAAACCATTAGTATGACATTTCTGTCATATTAACACCACTCAAAACTCTTGGCAGGTATCAGTAGCAAGGCAAAAAAAAAAAAATCTTCAGAGAAAGTTTGTTTAAAACAAAGGCAATGCACTTAATAGTTTTATGTATGAGACAATATTTTTGCACCAGAGGAGAAGCATACCTTTCATCAGCTGCAGAACCTTGGTATCAGATGGCAATATGGCAATATAATCCAAATGGGTCTCAGCAGCCTGTTCCACAATATCCACAAGTTTCAGCTTGGGGCTCTTCCACTTCCCCCTGGAGACCATTAACCATTACTATGAATCCAAACAGCTAAGATGTTAAGCAGCTGTATGGTCCAGTTTGAACCATGTTGAGCAGCCCTGCTTATCCCAAGCTGTATTCCACCATTCGAGGAGTAATGCAATATGGCACCCATCACAGACTGATGTCCTGGCAACCATCCCATTTTCCCAACAATCATGTTGTGACCTGTTCAAATATGAGGAAAAAATGTTAGTTCAGCACAGTAACTCTGCCACACCACTCGGAGACTAACATACAAATATAAAGTTACATTCTTCTGAATAATTTCAAACACAAATTGCTTCACAGATCTAGACACATCCTGAACTCAAAGCCCGGTGATGGTATTTTGCTTTAAAAACATTGTGGAGCTGGAGTGTAACAGAAGAAGTTTTAAGGAAAAGGCTTTCATATATCTCTACAGATCGCACAGTCTTACTTTCCAGAAAGCACTAAAGTGTCAGGGAAAAAAGGTAATATAAAGGCTCTTCAACTGCCCTGCCAGGTATTTAAAAACTAATGAAAACAGTAAGTCAATTAAAAAAAACCCCAAGCAGCAAAAACAAAATGCATCAACCCTTTAGAGGGAAACATGGGATCTTCTCTGCCTCCTTAACCCTGTTGCAGTGTCTTCCCACAGCACCTCCACCAGCAGTTGTGCTACTTCAGTTGGGACCTAAACTATGAGCACCACTGATGGCATTTGGCCCAGGAAGAAGCCAAACAGCCAAACCCACATCAGTCTACTCTGGTAGTCCCTCTGTGCAATTCCTTCAGAGGTGCAAAAAGCAAATTTTACTTAGGTTGGAAAGGGGAGTATGAGGAATGGAGAGAAAAGTCTGAGTACTCTGCACAGGAGGGAGCAATGACTTGAAGAACAGCGTCGGGTCTGCCAAGATGGAATGGGGAAAAGGGAAAAGAACAAACTTGCACACTAAGGACAACTGAGAGGAACTAGAAGAAGCTTTTAGAGACTGGAAGATGCATGTACACAGGGACAAAGATGAGAAGAAAGGAGAAAGTGAACATTAGTGAACAAGAATTTTTGCTAGAATCTCTGTCTGTGTAACTGGGTAACATGTATGTAGGGCAGTCCACAGAAGAATAGGTTTAGGAGAGAACAAGAAGAAGCTTTATGTTTGCTTCACATCAGGAGAAATGAGCGTTTCTACACATGGACGAAAGAAAAGAACCTGGCAAAAGGAGTTTTTCATGAGAAATGCAAGCAAGCATCAAGATAGAAGAGTAGGTGGAAAGAGATTAAGGAGGACGAGAATGAGTAACAATAAAAAGTGAAAAAGTAGACTTCAGAAACTCTGAAATGGGTAGATCTAAAGAGAGAGGGAGATAATTAGAAATTGGAACAAGAAAACATAAGAAAGTAGAGGACTAGATGAAAAAAGACAAAAATGGACGATTATTACATAGCACAGAAAAGGAGGATGGGAAAATAATAAGGTACTAAATTGATCAAGATAATTAAGAAAAGTACAAAGAGTGCACAAGTAAGTTTTCTGAAGTTGCGATGCCTGCTCTAGAAAGCATGAACCAAAAGGAATGGCACAAAACCCAAGGCAACCATTGCGTTTCCAAAGGGACGAAGGGAATTGCACTGAAGCCCAGCCGAGGAAGGGCCAGCCTGGACTGACCGTTCCCGCTCTCCCCTTCGCTACGACCAGTGCATTCGGAAGAACAAAGTCCTCCCTCTGGTCCGTCCCTCTTCTCCGAAAATCGTCCCTCGGCACTTCTGCGCACCTTGGTTCCCTGGGATGGTCCCACAGGAGCAATGCATTACCCTCTGTGGTGTCTCGGGCCCCGCGACCCAAGCTGGCACACGGTGGAGCCCCCACCTTGCCCCTGCTGCGGGCTGCCCTGCCCAGCCCCACGGCCTTCACTAGCCCCCTACTCCCCGGACAGGGCCGCCGGGACTCCCTAATATCCCAGCAAGTTTTCCCCGTCTTCAGCTTTTCTCTGTCCCAAATATTAAAAACAGAGCCCGATCCAGAAAGCACTCAGAGATCACTTCCCTCCCCACCAAAAAAAAAAAAAAAAAAAAAAAAAAAAAAAAAAAAAACAAAAAAGAAAAAAACCAAAAAAGTTAAACCTCTAAAATAAAACAAAGCAGGAACAAAAAGGAGGCAAGACCCCCCCGAGTAGTGCCCTCCAGCCCGCATTACGGGGGCTCGGGCGGAATGACTGCCTTACCCTCCCCAAAAATACCTGCATGTGCTCCCAAAAGTACAAAGGAAAGGCTGGGTTGGCCCGCAGCCGCCTCCGCTGCGCTCCCAGACCCGGGCGCGGATGGCAGGGCGGAGGGGAGGGCGACGAGGGAGCCAGGAAAGAACAATAAACCCCAAGTCCAAACGTACCTTCTCCTTTCTCTAAACTGTGAAACCAGATTTCCTTAGAAGCTACGGCGGGGCTTTTTGCTTTTAAGCGGCGGGAGAGCTCGAAGAAAGTTGAGTAAATCTCTTCGGATAAAGTTGCCGAAGATGAGTTAACCCGGGAGAGGCGAGGGAGAGATGGAGAGTTCATCCGAGTTTCTCCTTTTGTTCAAGTTGCCCGAGCAGACAAAGAGCCGGCAGCGGCGGCAGGTCCCCCGCGCCCCTGCTCCCCCCGCGGTCCGGGCGCCGCCGGGGTCCCGTACTGCCCTCGCCCCCCGCCTCCTCCCACCACCGCAACTTTCCGTCTGCTCCATCCCTCCTCAGCCCCGACCCCGACTCCGGCGCAAAACTTCCCTCGAACTGAACCTCCCAGAAAAAGAAAACAATTTAATTCAAGGCGGGGGAGTGGGGGGTGGAAAGGGAGAGAACCATCTCTCAAATCATTATTTCCGGTAGATGCACCTCTTTGTTTGGATTCCCTGACTGTCAGTGAGGACAACCCTCTGGGGAGCTGCCTTCGGACAGTTTGATCCGCCGGAATGAGACGGGCAAAAGCAGGACATAAAGAAAAAGAACTTTAAAAGAAAGAGAAGGGGGGGAAAAGTAAATAGAAAACAATATAAAACTCCGGAGTTGCGAAACTAACCCATTTTTCATGGACACGGGAAGTACATAAATAAACAACTGAAGAGGAATTTCGGAAAACTCTTGGTTCTCTTCTCCCTCCCCTTCACACTTTTCTAGAGAACGTAACAAAAAAAAGCCCCCCGAAACCTCCTGGCCGCGGCTCCGTGCCGCCGCCGCCAGCTCCTGGCATCCCTACCTGTTGCGTAAAGCGCAAAGATGGGGCCGACCGCATCCGTCCCAAAGAAACCAAAGGGGAAGGAGGGGACCGCCCGCACCCCACTGCCCCTCCACCTGCCCTCCGGCAGCCCCCGGGGACGCCCAGCACTGGCGCCGCCGCAGCCCCGGC
>JBBMKD010000102.1:60290400-60316821 GCA_037834095.1 Argya squamiceps
GCTCTGGAAGGCCAGGGAAGCGCGGCGGTGCGCCCGGAGCGGGACCCCCACGTCGGGGCAGCGGGCCCGGGGCTGCCGGCAGAGCGGGAGCGCTGCCGGGAGGTGCCGCCGGCGGGGGGGCCACGACACGGACCCACTGCTCATTGTCTGTCCCAGGGTGTGCCCGTGGCAGGGCGGCGAGGAGGGTGCGGGGCGTCCACAGCACGCGTGGGGGTCTGGTGAGTTTGTGCACTGCGTGTGCGCAGTGGGTGCCACAGGCTCCAGCCCTTAGGACCTTGCCTTCCAGGCCTGAAAGATGTCCCCAGTGCTGTTTACTTTATTTTCTTTTCTCTTTTTGGTTTGCGGGTTGGTTTTGTGTTAGTTTGTTGGGTTTTTGTTTGTTTTTTGCCTTAGAAGCAAGCGGAACCTTGAAAAAGTTACTAGGAAATGGTAATAAAGAGCAGCCCACACCCAGTATGGTAGGGCTAGTTCTTCAAAGTCAGATAACAGAGGATGATCTTGAGATGTGGGGTTTTTTGAGAAGGAAGAAGAGAATGGAAAGACCACACTATTTAAACTTTGGTTAAGTTGTCCTGTTGACAACTTCGAGTCCCTGCTCACCTATGAGTCTTCCTATTTTCCTTTAGTTTATGCTCATTTCATGCTAACAACCCCCAACTTGTCCTTCTTCCAGCTCCTTTTCCCCTCCCCATCTTCCCTAGCTTTGAGGCTCATTCAAAGCTAGGTTGATCATGTTGATCATTTCCTCCTATCCAATGACGTAGCCTCAAAATTTTGTTCTTCAAAACATTTTGCAACTCCCCACCCAGGATCAACCTTTTTACCCTCGTGCCCCAGAGAAACTCCCCCAGCTCTTCCATTGCTGCAACATTGATGATCATATTTGATGTTGAGCATTTTCTTCCTACATTGTGCTTCAATGTACATTGCTGTTGGTTTTTGTTATAGATTTCTGAGATGAAATGATAATACATATCAGTGTAATGTCTGGCATGAGAAGTGCATCCTTGTGGTCATTCTTAACCATTCACCTTCTTCAGCCTTTTGGCACTGAGTGCTCTGGAGCAACTCTCACAACACTTTTAAAATTCTTCCTAAATTATTTTCTACACAGTGTCTCTCCCTTCTATCCATTTCTGACTTTCCACAGGTTTTTATTCTCTCCATCAACACTATTTCCATGGTTGTTTTGTCCTTGTTTTTCTTTCCACCTCTGCATTGTTGCTTCCTTAATCCTTTGGTTTTATGATGGAAGAGGAATGTTGACTGCACCTTCCCTTAATTCCACCCTTATTTTCTCTGGTTTTCACATGCACTCTCTTAGCAGGGCACAGTGAAGTCCAGCAAGCATGTACTCTTCTGCCAACACATATATGGCTTTTTTGCTGTGTTTCTTTCCCAGATGATTCCTAAGTCCAGTGGAAGACTGTCCTGTTGTTTGCTTGTTAGGCATTGTGGCACAACTAGCAAACATCTTACAAGGGCTGCTCTAAGTGGCCTTCTCTGGGAAAAAAAATTGTACAAGTAGCTCCTTGTGTCATGGGATTTTGGCTTTGGCAGACATCGATGGCATGTTGCATAAAGGTATAACTTGCTGAGAATTTGTGAAGATGTTGACTTGCCCTGTGGTCTGCCAGCTGAGTTGGAGTTTGTGGGGCAGGTGAATACGATCACCCACGTGCACTTATTTTCTTCCCTTGGAAGCGGGAGGCCAAAAGCTTCTAAAAAGATATAATCATATACATTGTAATTCTCTGGCACTGGTCGTATTTAAACAAAGTATGGGTCTACCTTATTGCTCCATTATGAGTGATAAAGGTTACTAATCATTGGATCAGAGGTCACCAGTTGCCGAGGGTCCCATAATCATGGATCACATGCAATACACAGAAAGAGAGGAGAGTCACTGTTTAAAATATCTTGTGAACAGCTAGCTGAGCAAGGATGAGAAAAATAGAAAAATTGAACAAAGTGTTGGAAACATTTCAATAACAGCTATTGTGTCTTATAGAAGGGCTTATTTGATGGGTAAGTGGCTATCTGCCATCAAGACAGTAAAATTTGGTTGAAATTCCCTCTTGGTTCATTGCGCAGGTAAAGAGAAGCATTAAGCAGTAAAAAGGAATACATAAGAGGCAATTTAAAAAAAGGAGCAGTTTATGATAATTAACATGAAGTAGAAATTATATCATGTAGAACATTATTTGGAAAAGTCAAAAACATTACATAAAAATCCACATCTCAAATGGATGAAATTAAAATAATTTTACAGTAAGTGGGGAATGAAGCATCTAATAATGTTCATAGGCTTGTCAGTTTTAATTATGAGACAAAATATTCTACTAATGATACCTGTGTTCTGTAAGTGGGAAGATAAATACTGCACACAGAAAATCACCTATTTTTTTGGGTTTTGGGCAGCACTTATCTCCAATAAACATTGAATCCTTAGCCCCCAGATGCTTTGTACCCTAACATCAGAAAAATACTTGGTACTTTATGTCACAGTGATGTTCAGGTTAATAAATCCTGGAATGCCATGGAAATTTTGGGAATCTATTGCCAACATTGTGCCAATATGAAAAAGGGGCAAACAGAAAGACACAGATTACAATACTCCATTTTGCCTGACATTCACCCCTTAAAAAACAGTGGAAATCCTGACAAGGGATTACACTCAAGGAGAGTTAAGGATAAGAATAATGATTCTAAAGCACTATTCCTTCATCTTTAATTCCATTTTTTGCCTTTGTATTGAAATTTCACTGTGGATATAGGACGGGTTGGAATACAGATCTAGTGACAGCTCCACATGCTGACTAATCTGGCTTGAAGAAAGTCACAACAATGAAGAAATTTCCCATAGAGTGCCAATATTTAAATATTTCTAAATAGCAGTGACCTAGTCTCTTCTGGCTCCCAAATAATGGGAAAAACTGGCCTGTACTACCTGTGTTTAGTTTTTAAATCCTTGATTCCCACACTGCACAACCAAATTTTTCTTAATTCTTTCTGTCTCCATATGACTTTTACTCTGATTCCCAGGCCTCCTCAAGGAAAGGCTTCATCAAAATTAACTCTAGACACAATTTCAGAATTTTAAGATCATAAAAGTTATCAAATCATCATATAAAAGGTCAAACTTTTTTTCTTGGCAAACTAGACAGAAAACGTAATCCAGTTTCTCCTGTATTTATCCTGGTTGTCCATATTCCTCTGAAGTCTGACTTCCAGAAATGTGTCCCATTTTGCTAAAATATTGTGTGATACACTGTCAACCTCTTTTCTTAAGAACTATAACCCTATCTGTTAAAAAAAAGAAAACAACAAAAACAATAAGGGCTGAACTTCATTTTAAATCAAAATTTATTTGGCTTTAGCTTCTAGTTACTTTTAAAATTTATTTTATGTCTCGCCACCACATTAAATTAGTGTACAGCTAATTTTATAAATGGGGGTCTGAAAGCAAGACTGGCTGCACAGGACAGGAAACCTTCCTGCAGAGATAATGTACTTACAGGATTGTTTTAATCTCTTTGAGGGATTACTTACATTAACTTGTTTAGGTTCCATTACATTTACCAAGAAAACATACAACTGCTTGAAGTTTGCCAGCTTCAATTCAATAAAATTCAGTGGGTTTCTGGGGCTGTGACACTCATCCAACATTTGGTTGGCACACGAAGGGCAGTGGCTGTTTAGATGCACACATCAGTGCCACAGCACTGGTGATGTGAAGACTGGAACCCCCCAAGCCCTGTGTTTTCATGTAGCTGCTGTAAGCACCTACCATGCAGATCAAATGAAGAGCAGCCCAGCCTGCAGCAGGGAGCTGGGGGCTGATTATGTCTCACTCCCATTACCACAGAGCGCCCCAGAAGAGGAGGGTTGGTTTCAGTTCTTTCTATTTTAATTCATGAGTATTAAACTCACAGAACTCATAGAAAAGTTGGCGTACATCAGCTACAGCAACTGTCTTTGCTTTCACTGTGAGAAGAAAAAACTGCACAAAAAGTTCAGTGTTGCTTAACCCTTCTTCCCTGAGAAGTGAACCACACATCCTCCAAAAGCATCTGAAAATTCTGACTTGACTCTGAGCTTCTGGATGTTGACATGCATAGGACAATGAGCAGTACAGCAGATGACCAGCAAAACTGGTCTTTTAGGGCATAATTCTCAGAGGACCTGCTGACCTCGTAGCAAATTTTCTTGCTTCTCATTTTATTTTCCTATATGCAGAGGCTGATTTCACCACTACTTTCTTTTGTAGAAGTGTGAATCAAATCAATAGGTCAATCCACTCCTGTAAGTGTAGACCAAGAAAGACAAACCTGCAAATGAAAGAATTGTTTTGGCATGAATATATTCTTCTCTGTAGACACATACCCAGCAAATTCAAAGAATGTTTATTTTTTGGGGAGAAGGAAAAACTCAAAACAAAAACAAAAACCCAACCCAAACCATATTATTCCAAAAGGGTAGAAAACCATGAGCTTTCCACCTCATTCTTAAAATCACCTAAAGGATCTTCATAACATCTGTACACCAGAGAAAGAAAATACAATTTGTAACTGATGTGTAACCAGCTGTATTTTCCTAGTGTTTTCTCCTAAGCCAGAAAAAGGGTAGTGAAACCTTCTCTGGTCTTCTTTTCCATCAAGTTTCCATTTTGACCAAGCCAAGGAAAGCTTAGCTTGTAGACCCCATAAACATAACTTTTTTTTTAGATACATACACCAGATTTTCTTTGTCACCTCCATTTATAACTTATTTTGTTGGGTTTGGGGGGGGGGGGGAAAGTGTTGAGGTTTTTTGTCCAAGCCCACCCTTTTTATTTGGCAAATCAATAATCAGACACAGACCTGACTCCATTCTAACTGTTTCTTTCACTTTTTCCTCCAGAGTCTACAGTTTTACAAACAGATCTTGTACAAGAGTCCCTAGAGAAACAGATAATTCCCAAGCAAGTTCAAAAAAGTGTTTAGTTCAGCAATATGTTCATATATGATGATTGCTAGTGCAATTTCTATTCCTCACAAATGAAAATTTTTCTTATGAAGAATGAAATCTCCATTGCAAGTTGAACAAATGAACATTTTATACTATTCTTAATAGAAAAAGACAAAATCGTTGCTTTTCCATTTTCTTGTTCCCATTTGCTCTATATATGCATACTACTTAAATAAATTATTTTCATCAAAATAAGACTAAGTTGGAGGAGCTCATTTTCATCCTTACCTTCTTCAATCTTGGACTTATTCCTTCCTGAAAATTTTGACTTGTTTGACACATATAAAATTTAAATATAGCCACAAAATTAGATACTGTATAAAGATTATCTATTGTATATACAGGTTCACCTTCAAAATTGTAAGAAAAATATGGCAATTTGTTTTGAGTGTTTAAGACTAATATTCTGAATATAGTATTTCATAATATCATTCTTCCCACCGCCAGAAAATGTTCAAGTCACTTCTAGTTGCTTTTCAACATATTTAATAATTGTCCTCCTCTTTGGTTTCTATTGAAAATGTCAGCCTTTCTAGCTCACCATTTTGTGATTTAAGAAATTGCCCTACAACATTGACAAAGGTGCTGGACTAGAATTATTGTCAATATGAACTCTTTGGTTCATAGAATTTATTGAGCAGTTATCTGAATATTTGAGAAGCAGGGAGACTACAAAATCCTTGTCCCGTATTCCCTCATATAGCGAATATACAGGACAATGCCAGGAAAAAGATTTTAATCCTATTTACAATCTTGGCCTTGTCTAACAGGGCTTTGTGTATCTTGTTTTCCTATGAAAAACCTGTTTGTAGCTTAATAATGTATCTTTGTGCTTTCATAATATGGCCAGATAGATACACAGACAGAGGTTTTTGTGGCCAGCACAAAATCTAATTTGGGACTTCCCCATCTCCACAACCATAGCCAGTCCTACAAAAAAAAAACGCTTCCGCTTCATGTGGGTGCGGTGCGGTTACACCGTCTGCAGGCCTCAAAAATAAAAAAAAGGTCTTTAGCACACACTTCCCCCACAGACACAAAGGGACAGGAGAAAGAACCAGCCCAGAGAGAGGAAAGCTGCTGCTCTTCTCCTGTCTCTGGACATACTCAGTGCCAGCAAGGACCAGGGCACGGGCAGCTTGTGCAGACAGAGTGGTCTGCTGCTTTTTGGGGCAGCTGGAAAGAGCCAAGATGAAGGAGGGAGCAAATGAAGAGCAGAGGAAAGGAAAGGGGATGAAGCATAGACTCCACTATCCTGTCAGAGGCTATGCAAGCAGGCAAAGCCCCCTCCAAGCACGAGGCTGCCCAGGCCACCACGAGACTGCACTGCAGTTCCACCCACACCAGCAAAACAAGGCTTGTTTAGCCTGCAGAATACCACGTCCTCCTGCCACAGATTGAGCACACCAACCCAGCCTTCCTGCTGTGATTCTGGCATGTGTAAGTATTGACCTACTGTATCTTATTTATGAGTTTGATTCTTTCCACACAGTAAAAGGTATGGCAAAAATGTGGACATACACCTGCCATTGTGAAGGATGATGGAATATAATTTGTTTTTGCAAGAAATATCAAGGTCACCCCAAGCACAAAAATACTATACAGCTCTGGTAAAACCAGCATAGTAAATATAGACATGAGATAAACTAACTGTCTGGTTTTCCATTTGCCTGTGACCTCTATTACTGTTCTTTGTTCCTTTGCCTATAACCTCTATAATTGCCTTTTTGGTCCTTTAGGTCAATATGATTATCAGTCTCAACACTGCCACTGCTTTCAAATTTTTCAAATAAAACCTCATGTGGAAAGTTACAACCCTATTCTATTTGTGAGTTATTCAAAAATTAGTGCCTTTGACTAATACAGAATACTTTCAGTAGTAGATCCATATTTATAAAAGGGTAGCTATTCATTCTTATCATTTTATTTCTCTTTTGTCACTATTTACGCAAATAATTTACCAGCTTCCACCCCTCACCTCTGTGTTTCACATATTTAAGAATTATGATTAAAATCCACATTCATCACACAGTCTCCACTCTCAGTAACAAAACCAAGCAAATAAAACAAATCAAAAATTCCCTACACAAAGAAGAAAATAGCATCATCACGAAACCAATTTACACAAAACCCACCCCTTGTCCGTTTACCACAATTACAATAAAAACTCCTCATGATCATTCCAGTCTCTAACATTGTTCAGTACTTCTTTTGCCTGTTACTTCTCCCCATTACTATCCTTATCTCAAAATCTTCATGATCCTGGGTTTTGGCACCAAAATCCCTGTAGTGGGTTGACCCTGGTTGGACGCCAGGCAGCCACCAAAGCTGTTCTATCCCTCCCCTCCACAACTGTACAGGGGAGAGAAAATATGATTAAGGGTTCATGTATTGAGACAAGGCCCAGAAAAGATCACATGCTAAATATCATCAAGGCACAATATATTCAAATTTGAGATATTAATTGAATTTATTACTAACAAAATTAGAGCAGGATAATGAGAAGTATTATAAATCTTAAAAACACCTTCCCCCCTCCACTCCCTCCTTCCCAAGCTTTACCTCCTACTCCAGTGGTGCAAGGAGACATGGAATGGGGGTTATGATCAGTTCATCACACATCGTTTCTCCTGTGGCTCAGGGAGAAGACTCCTTCCCCTGCTCCAGCATGCTGTCCCTCAGTTCTCCATGAACTTCTCCAGCATGAGACCATCTCATAGGCAATGGTTCTCCATGAACTGCTGCAACGTGAGTCACTCTTCCATGGGATACAGTCCTTCAAGCACAGCCTGCTCCAATATGGGTCCCCCACAGGAAATCTACTCCAGTATGGCTCCTCTCTCCACAGGTTTGTAGGTCCCTGCCAGGAGCCTGCTCCAGCATAGGCCTCCCATGGGGTCACAGCCTCCTCCCAGGTATCCACATGCCCAGGTGTGGGTCTCTTCCATGGGCTGCAGAGGGATCAGGGTGGATCTCAGCATCCCCATGGACCTCCATGGGCTGCAGAGGGACAGCTGCTTCACCATGGTCTGCACCAGGGATTGCAGAGGAATCTCAGCTCTGGTTCCTGGAGCACCTCCTGCCCCTCCTTCTTCAGTGACTTTGTTGTCTGTGGTGTCACTCCTTTCATATGTTCTTTCTCTGCTCTTCTTTGGCCACAATTACATCTGCACAATAATTTTTTTTCTTCTAAAATATGTTATCACAGAGGTGTTACCCCATTCCTGATCGGCCCAGCCTCAGCCAACAGTGGGTCTGTCCTTAAGCTGGCTGGCATTGGTCCCACTGGACATGGAGGAAGCTTCTGGCAGCTTCTCACAAAAGACATTCCTTTATCTTCTGCCTTGGTACTGAAGCCTGGTCTTGCAAACCCAATGCACAGCCCTGTTAACATTTTTTTAAGGATATCCTTGCTTTATTAAAGACTAAAATACAAACTGTACACTGAAACCAGCATCTGGAGGAGTCCCAGTCTTAATAAAGGTTACTTGGTATGAATAAAATAAGTGTAATAACAATGTCCATCTGATAAAAGTTGAATTTATCTTTGCATTCCATGAGTAAGAAGATATAATATATACAGTCTCAGTGAGTGACTGCTTGTGCTGCCTCAGGAAAGCTGAGGTGTATATTTGTCAGTATTCGTAAAACAGGAGATTGTTTTGCTTAAACCTATGATTTCTAAGTAGAGATTCAACCCAGCTGACAGTGGAATGACTGAAAGAAATGTCATTGACACCAGCATTGATGATGTCTGCCCACATGCAAACACAAGCACAATATGAGGTCAGTGCTTTCTCCAGCCCCATCCATGCAATCTCCCACAAAAGCGAGTTCATGCATATGTGTCTGATTAATACGTGAAAGCTGTAATTTTGGATGTTTCAGTCAAGTTCTATGGTGAGTTCCAAAGGCAAGAGTTTGAAACATTAAACTTATCTCCAGCCCCTTTCCCCCCCATATTTTTTCTGACTTGTTATTTTTAAGATAATATAGCAAACTAAAAAATAATAAAGCTCAAATAAGCCTAATTTTTTCAAATTTGTGTTTCACACAATGCCAGAGATGTCATGAAAGGAAAATGTTATTGATAATATACAACTGTTTGGAATCAGATTTGAGAGACACATAATCTGTCAATAACCTCTGCTGGTAAATTCAAATTACAAATTCTGTATTTATTACACTTGAACACACTATGTTTCCAGGTTCTGCATCCACAGACAAGGAGTAACTTACGGAGTGTGTAGGTCAATTGATATTTTGTATTAGACTCCAACTATACATATCTATTTTCAATAATACATTCACAGGGTCAGCGATCAGGTTTTTTAATATTTTTTATTTTTACAAAGTGAAATAAAAGTGTGGGAGAGGATAAGGAGAGGCAGCATCCTTGGTGATGACAGGAAAAGCCTGGAGAAAATCACCATATGCATAAAAAGAGGCAAATATTTACTAGATAAAATCCAGGCAGTGGAGAAATTACTACCTAAAGACTGCAGCTGGTTGTCTCTACAGATTTAAAGGATCAGCTACCAAGACTGTAATTCTAAGAAAATCTCCTATTAATGGATAAAACTCAACTGTACACTGTTTAGTACAGGCTGGGCAGTGAGAAATGAGATATTCCTAAAGAAAAAGAAAAACTCTGGTTTCCATAATTGCAGGATACTAAATTTGCTTCACTGGTGAGACACATAACCACATCTTTGTGGCAACTGGTGGCTCCCATCACCAGTTCACTCCATAGGTCACCAACTGGCCATCAGATTGTAATGACTTCTGGCTATTTCTAACTGGGATTTAAATCAGTGACCTGAAGTAAAGACACTCATCCTATTACGAGCCTCCTGAGCCATGTAAATTCCAGTGGAGCAGGTTTTTATTTTAATTCTTCTTAAGATTGTTTCACACAGATATAAATGCTCACAAAAGATCTGAGATGAAGAAGAGCTGAGCCTTAAATATTGATGGGGAGCCTCATTCCACCTTTCTTTAGTGAAAATTCTGGTTTGCATTATTCATTCACTAAGCCACCTACGTATGAGATGTGTGTGTGAGAGTAGCTTTGGCAATTTATCAGCTTTAGTGATGGCTGAATATGCAGATTTTATATTCTAAGGCATCTATCAGAAACACCTGGATGCAGATATCAAAAAAAATCACTGAGACTATTTCATGTGGTGGTTTATTTCATGTAGATACACTGTAGTGAAAAGGTCAGTTTAAAAGCACTGGAATGACTTATGGGAAAATTCCTTTCCTCTTAAATCATCTACTGTCACATGAAATAACAGTCCATAAGGTCTGCACTTCCATTGCCACAGACAATTAAAATCATAAAATAAAAGAGCAGTGGAATCCAATTTCTCCGATCCTCATTGAAAAACAGAAGCTGAAAGTTCCACTCCAGGAAAAAAGTTTCAGCAAATTCGGAATATGAATTTCAGGAAACCACAGGATCTGGGGAAAAAAAATTAAAAGCTTCTTTTAGACAGCTACACTTATGAAGTTAGGTAATTATATTTAATCATATAACATATCTGTGAAAAACTGAAATTCATGGAAATTATATTGATACTAGCCACAACCAGAAGCTGCAGTCATTACTGAACTACTGATGATGAGCTTCCAGACATCATATGATCACCAGATTTCTTAAATCTATTTTAGTTAGAAAATGTCTAGTTGCATCATTAATTTCCTGCATTTCTGCCTGAAAATTACATAAGCATTATATTTTTATACTCAGTAAAATCAAGTTATTATTCTAGTAAAGAATTCCAAGAAAAATAAAAATTCTGAAGTTAAAATCAGTGTGAAAAGAGCTACTTTCCTTGTTCTATCAGCAAGGAAAGAATGTTCTAGTGTCATAACACTTTTAAATATTTGACATTTTAAAATATTCTTGATTCTTAACTATAAAGAAATATAAATATCTGAAGAGGGAAATTTCCTTTGAAGTGACCACAGACAACATGGCTTTTTAGAAACAGGAAACATTTTACACCATGAGACTAAACACCCAGTGGGATGACAGCAAATAAACTGCAGAAAAATTAGATTCTTGGCCAGGCCTGTGCTGATCTCTGTATATAAAACACTGAACACACACACAACCCCCTCACCTCCAGACAGAAATGATTTTGTAAGAAAATTATCAGGACTTGCAAACAGAGAAGCATTTAGATGTAGCAGCAGCCCAAACAACACAAACTTCTTAAATTATCTCCAAAATCAGAAGGAGAACTACTGAGAGGGGATAAAAGAGTAGCATGAAGAAATGTGATTAATTTGCCTTAGACAATTCTCTCCCATGGGGAAAAGCTGCTGGTGCCTAGAGGAGAGTACCTACCCTCTTGGAGGGGCATGCTGAGCACAAAGCAGAGAAATGGGATTTATTGATCAACATCTGAAACCCATGGTGCCCACCCTTTCTGGCAGTCAGGACTGATAATTCAAGACTTTCTGCACCAGAGAGGGCTCACACACGACTTTCTCCACTGTCCTGCCCATCACACAGTGCCCACTGTGAAGCCTACACAGAGCTTTGCAGAAGAAAACCAGCAGCTCCCCAGGGAGTGCCTGGCTCTCTGCTCACACTGCCCCAGCCCTTCACTCCTAGGAAAGGCAGGTGACCCTGCTGAAGAAGGGACCATGGTGGCCAGTGACAGCCTGTGACTGCCAGCACACTGATGCTGCAGGATGTCCCCAGCCTGCAGGCTGGTCCTGGCACTGCTGCCTACCAGGGTTGTCAGCATTCAGCTTAATTCTCTGCATGGGTGCACAGAGCAGGCAGGAACTGGGTGCTGTTATCACAGGATAACGTTCTGCAGCATGTTATAACATGTATTTGGGGTTTGAAAGATAATAACAAGGATTCTTGGAGTCACAGGATTGTGACCCGCTCCTGTCTGAAAGAGGCACAACCACCTACATTGATGGCTTAAATTGTGCAGTAGGATTTAATAAAAAGGAAAAAAACAAAACAAAACAAAACAAATAAACAAACAAAACCAAAAAACCAAACCAAAACAAACAAACAAAACAAAACAAAAAAAAAAACACAAAAAAACCCCTCCAACAAGTCGATATTTCCCTTTCTGCACACTCCTGCACTTCCTAGCTTAAGCCAGTTTACATCACACTCCTTTTTCTCTGCTAAGTCACACAGCCCCAGCTGGAACTGTCACGTGGTTTATACTACATCCTGCAGGAGGTTCTTCTTGTACTAAATTATTCCTCAGTTTTCCAATCATTGGTGAAGAGAATTGTCTCAGCTTTTACTGACAAAAAGTGCCTTTAAAATCAGAATGCATATGTATAAACAAGCCCTACTGAACAAAGGAGACAAATTGAGAAGTAAAGGAGAATTTTTTTGGAAGGAGAATGCCTGACTAGAAAGTTACTTCAGGTCCCACATACGGGCATAAGAAGATTTAAAGTACTGGTGCCTTTTCTGCTTGAGTTCAGTGCACATTGCATCAAATTTCATAAAATATCACTTTGGGTGTTCTCTTTAGAAAACTATGAAATATTAAAATCAACCTAAAACACCAGGGCATATTTTCACAATCCTAGGTTGCATTGCAGACGATAAGGTGAAGCCAGCTAATTAACATATGAGCCAATCTTCATTTTCTCATCTCTGGTGCTGCTATTTAAGCGATTTTTGGGTCTCATGGTGTTTCAGCTGGAGTGCAGAATAGAGCAAATAGAGCACAAAAGGCCTTCAGCTGTGCAGGAAGGACAAGGCAGAGTTGCAGTGGGGATCACTTCTTGCTCCTCCTGAGCCTGCACAGCCTTTGTCAGGCAAAGCCGTTTGCCCCCAGGAGTGGGGGATTAGGAATTTTATTCATAATTTATGCCATTTTGAAAATCTACTGTCAACTCAAACCCAGCTTCAAGCAACCATAAAATGACAGAGATAAAAAACAAAACTTCATTGCCTTGTGAGGTTTCTGTGGTCTCTCTCTGCTGTTGCCTTTGCTATCAAATCCAAGATGTTCAGTTTGGGTGTGGGTGTGTTTGAGAAATTTGCATTGCTTTGCTTATTCAACAAGACTTCTAGAACAGAACTAAAAGTAGTCTCTTTTCCTTCCTAATTAAGGGCAACGTTATTTTGTTTACTTTTCATTATAACCTATTTAAATATTTGAAACACCTTTATTGCTTTATTTTTGGAATGCAGTTTCTAGGGCATACTTATATTCCACTGAACAAAAACAAGAAGTATTTGATCAGAGTAAGTAATTTCTGTGATAGCATCAGAAGTAACACATTATCCAATTCAACACTTATTACTATAAATAATATATCAATCCCTCCTTTAATCTGAATGGCTACTTTATTAAAAAATTCTATGCACAAAGGATGAAATTAAATCTAATCTCTGATATGACATCCAGTAAAATGGACAAGGCCTAAAGCAACTTATATCCTCTTTCATCTCCCACGTTATTATATATGGCAGGAAACCTTAGAGAACTGTTTATCAGCTGTTAATCAAAACTGAACCTACAAGCACAGCACTCAGAATTTTAAACATTTCCTAACTTCTATTTGTGTATACATTAAAGGAATTTATATTCCACCTGTGCAGAAGATCTTGTGAGATTCTATCACTATAACTCATACCCATTGGGTATGTTAATTTGTTGCAGAGAAATATTTGGAAAAAAACCCTTTGAACTAAAGAAAGTGAGAGGAAAAGAAACACTGTTAAGTGAGAACTCCGAGATGCTGCACATAAAGCTATGCAGGGCTGGAGAGAATTAAAGATCTTGAGCAAAAAGGCAAAAAAATTTCCAAGAGTAGCTGCTTGAGGATCAGAGGAAATGGATGCAGAGATGTCCTGAAGGGACTATATTTATTCCTCTACTAAGTATTAAAAAAAACCCCACCATTCTCAAATTTTATAGACTTAGTCATGGCTATGACACACAAAGACAATCTCATTAACATCATTTTCATCACCATATAAAGTGTAATTTTGTCTTGTTTTCTGAGGTTGTTTTCTATGTGCCTCTTTTTACATTTGCTACATGTTTAAGATTGAAGTTTCAGGCATTATGTGTCCTGCCTTTACAGAGACAAGGCACTACCAAACGCTTGGAACCACAATGACAGAATTGCTAACACAAATATGTGAGAAGAGTAGCTTGTTCTGCAAGGGCTGAATTAATAGTCCATTAATTTCAATTAGCACAGTTGGCTGTTTTAAGCGCTTAGTGCCTTTAAACCTGAGAAACATTATGAGCCTGGATGGCCAGATAAGACTCAGATTAGACAGGACTTAATTAGCACTTTGTTACATTTTCTAGGTTTGACTGTCACATCAAAAATTTTAATAGGAAAAAAGTCAGACTTACTTAAGCAGAAATCAAGAGTTAGAGGTTAAGTCTTTTTTTTAAAAAAAAAAAGTCTCTAGCAATTTTTTACCTTATTTATTACCTGAAACAATTTATTTACCTGAAGCAATTTATTACCTGAAACTACCTTGGTCAAGCAATTTAAGAGGACCAAGAGATTTAGAAGGTTAATTTTAGGGAAAGCTTCAACCAACTACTACTTAAGTTTGGTCTTTTATAATTCAGAGGATCCACTTTGTATACATCTTCCATGTTTTGGAATATATTCAGTGTTCAATTTCATCACATGTAAAAATGAAGGTGACACTGAGGGTCACATAGATCTTCCAAATAGTTTCACTGAAAGTTTCATACAGGCAGAGTAGCATGAAGGAACAGATAGTGATTAACCAGTCCACACTCACAACTAATCTTTTGTCATCAGGATGAAAGGTTAAAAAAAAACCCAAACAACTATCTAGTTTATAAAACCAATATGTTCAAGATATCACAGTTAGCAAAGGAAAAACTGTCTTCCCCATTACTCTATACACAAAAGAATGTTAAAAACACTATATATGTATTTAAATCTAAAAAAAATGAACTGTCACAAAACTTGGCTGCATTTTTGCCAATTAATAACTATAAATGCCTTGTTCAGTGTCAAAAATTAAGTAACTTATATTTCCCAGCAAAACAAGTCAAGAACATTCTCCAATAACCACGTCTTCGAGGAAAGCACAAGATCCACAAATAAAACCACAGGGATTAAAAGTAGAGCAGTCCATTTTTTTCCTATTCTATCACACTAGGACACATTACAAGACACTGAAATCCATCTCTAAAATATTGGAAGACTCAGTGACAGTTCAGCTCACCAGCCACAGATTATGCAGCCAATCTAACAGCCAGTTGGGATGCACTCTACAGAAGCACTTTGGCATTAAACTCCAGAATGCTGAGGTGGTAGAAATAACCCACTTTTGTCAGAACCACTGTTACAAGCTGCCTCCAAGCAAGCTCTGAACCAGAATTCTTCATCCTTGTCCTGGAGGCTCAAGATGGCTGGTGACCTCACCACTCCAATGGCACCAGGTTGGCTGGAAAAGTAACCATGGACCTTTCAGGAGCTCCTTGGTGGTTCACTCCTCTTTCTCCTGGCACAAACCTCAGCTTCGACACAGCATCTCTGCACTCTTAAAGAGGTGTGTGAAGGTTCCAGAAATGCAGCCCTTCCTAGCTGGGTAACACTGCAACTAATGCCCTGCTAAAATAACTTATCAGAGCTACAGGTCTGAAGGGCACAGCAAATCTAGATCTTGTTTTTCAATGGGAACACATTCTAACAAAACTACTTTTTAGCCACCCAGCTTATTCTAACATTCCCCTTCCCCTCCAGATTTTATGTATTTTTAATGAAAGTCTAATTACCATCCAAATACAGTTTGAATGAATGCATGAAGAAAAATAAACATCATTTAGGAAGTCAGAAAATACTCATTAATAATTTTTCCAGCATGATAAAAGTGTATAAATTAAGAATCTGTGTAAATATATGTTAAACTACTTAAATATATGCAGACATAATATGTACTTAAGCCTAATGGTTAGCAAAAGGAAATGCTGAATTACAACAGCCAACGAGAATCAGCCCTTATTTAGAAAAATACTTAGGAAGCACAAATGCAAAACAAGATGAAAATCAATTATTTAAATCAAGGTTTCCAACCTGACAATTTAAATCATGATTAAAATTGGCAATTTAAATGGCTTTGATCTAAATCTATCCCCCTGATGTGAAACCAGACCATTTTGTTTGTCATCACTGTTGTTCTCAGAGCCTCTGATGAAAAAATTATTTGTAAATGTGCACATGTGGATATTTCCTTATGAGTACACTTTGCTCTAAAAGTTTATAATTCAGTTATGACAAGAAGAGTATTAACTACACTTTAGCATACCAATGGCACAACTTTATTTACCAGGAAATAACATTAAATGAGGATTTTATATTTTAAGTAATGATTTTTCCCATTCCTGCAAAATATTCCCTTATTTCATCACATTAAAGGAAAGTTTGGACTTAACTTGGAAACTTGGAGTTTCAGATCACCAACAGACCTGCCAGTAATGAGCAGAGCCACAAAAGCTTTAGATCTGCCATTTAGCATCCAACATCCTTCAGAGGAGGCTACAAGAAAACACATCTGTAAGGCCATAGGGCACCAGATCCTCTCTTGAGTGCCAGAGTCACTCAGAGTAGCACAAGCATAACTCTCAAATGCTTCCAAAAACCATTTTACCAGCTGGGGATGGTTATAGGCAAGAGGCTCTTTGGACTTGCCTTTTTAACTTGCTTTCCTGAAGAGGTGTCGTACACTTCTTGTCATCATTTCATCCTCCCATACATCCACTCAGCCATAGCTCTTATAGAGGGAAGCTGAGATCAAGAGACACTACGTTTCTACAGGTTTTGCACAAGGGGATGCCTGGGAGAAAGGACAGAGGCCCAGACTTCAGCTTAAATGATCTTGTCAGGCTGGGTGAGAGTTCCAGGTAGGGCTGGCCAGAGGAATGAAGCTAATGTGCTCCAGGCCCTGCCAGATAGGTTGTAGCAGGAGCTCTCCTAAGATATGGATCTGTAGAAACCACGTCCCACTGGCTGACACAATGATTTGCTGATATCCTCACCTCACGAGAAATTAAAAACTATCCTTTGTCTCTAATATTGCCTGTGGATACCCAGCTTTTATGCTCTGCCAGAATTAAACCAAGATAGAATTTTCTATCTCTACTAGGCCCTTAAAGCCTTCCTCCTACCTCTTTCTTTCTCTTGCTCCCTTAAAACACCAGTTTCTTTCCAGTCTTCAGCAATATTTCTCCTTTAATATCCAGGCTATGCTTTAACAGTAGTGATCTTTTTCTAATCTTTTCTTGAAGTTCACATCACCTTGGATCCCTGCTACTGCAGTAGGTTTTTCTCCTCTTCTTCCCATGCATCCAGACTTTCTGATTCAATGACCATTTTCATGGCCTATAGGCTAGACTGTGATAACCTGATTTGTGCTCTTGGCCCTTTTCCACAAGTATGTTTATATCGGGGTACTGTCCAGCACCACCACATGCTTATCAGCTATCTCATTGTTTCCATGCAGCAGTGAAGAGTTGGAGACATTCACTTCGTGATCCCAAAGTCTTAACTGTTTGCTTGTTATGTTTTGTATTTTCTCTTATCATGGCAAATGCTTTGGAAGAGGTCCCTGTTCACAGGTGCAAATTTATACGTGTTCTTTTTCAAATCCCTCATTAATACATGTCTTCATCTGTGACACCTACAAAAAATGAAAGCACAGCTAACTCAGGCTGTTTCTGTAGTGACATCAGTGCTGCCAAACCAAATGGCAATATTAGTTTGTTTTCTCCTCATATCCATGCCTGCTTTTCTGTCCTACATTTAAATTATAAACAATCTAAAGTGGATCTTCTCTTTTTGTCCTATACTAATAGTGCATCAAGGCCATGAGCTGCTGATCTAGGATTAAGGGCACCAGCATAACAACAATAATAATGCAATAGAAGAAGAGGAGACACTATAATTTCATTTCTATCTAAACCTGGAACAATTTGTTAATGGAATTAGGAAGCTTCCTTTATGCAATTATCACTGAGTACGTCAGTCAAAGTCTAACTCATGGTGTGTATCTTTCACCGTGATAATACAGTGTTTTAGAACTACATGAAGTACACCATTTAGATAAGCTGAGCTGGAATTTATGACTCTCCATTTGCAAACAGCTCCAGAGCACTAATATGCATTTTCAATTCAAGATAGGAAAGCAAAGGACTCAGTTGGTAAGGCTTCATGCTAAAAGTGAGAGAGCTCAAACAAAGAACATTTGCACACTTTCTTTCCCAAAGCTGATACAAGAGAACAAACGCAAGTATTTTTAAAACACTCAGGATTCTTCATTATTTTTTTAAAGAATCTACAGATGTATTCTTACTCTGCTCCTTTACCCTGCTTCCTAGAAACCTTCTAAATGTATTAGTTAAAAAAAAAACCAAAAACCAAAAAACTAACAAAGCAACAAACCACAAACAAACATTTAAACCAATCCAAAGGAAAGCAGCTTAATAAGATTTTCCAAATGACGTTGAGTCTTGCACAAAGTTTGCAGGAAGACCGGGAATTAATCAGAAGATGCCTGTTTCCGACTGCCTGCTTTATCCACTGTACCTCCCGTTTCCCTACAGCTAGACAGAACTATGCAAGTTCTTTCATTTGAAAATTATTGTGTTGTTTTCTTATTTATGGAAAATATGCCCCCCCCTCCTTGAAAATTAGGCCTTAAAACTGTAAACAGTGAGAGCACATAAGTACTTACACGTAAACAGGAACTACCCTACATAATGATATTTTGCCTTTCTTGGTGCCCTGAGTAAATCTGAATCAACAGCATCACAGTCACATCGGATGCCACATTTCTGAATGATGGCAGTCTCTAGAAAAAGGTCTGATGAGCCTGAAGATCTCTGAATTTGTTTTCATGGAAATAAACCAATCCAGTTTCTGGTGCTCAAATCTGGAGAAATGCCCAGACCCACCTTCAAACTGCCATTCCCTTTGCCAGTCACCAGGTTTGCCCCTGTCCTGTCTAACTCACTGCCATCAGCACAGCAGTCACTTTATGCCTGGCCAATGGACCCTCAGTAACAACCATCCCACTGTGGCAGGAATTATGGCTTCAGCAGTTCCAGGAGCCTGGAAAGATTTGGATATTTCCTTCACTTCTCTGAGAGAGACAGACCATGAGCTACATGCAGGCACACACTTCAGGCAGGCTGCTACAGCAAAGGGTCACTGTCCTGCTTCCTCTGGCACATCAAGGATGTGACTATTTGAAAGATGCAGTCAGACTTGAACCTGAGTGTAAAGGTTTCGGTGAACTGTGCTGAGATCACACAGTCAGATCTTGTCTAGTTTCATAGCAATTTCACTTCTTCAAAACAGTCAACCTGAGCAAGCGCCTTTTAAATTATTCAGTTAGATACCAGCTGTTTTCATTTAGCTTTCAGAAACACAATCACAGTTTGTCTTCAGATTGGTGCTATTTTTGAGTCAGTGTGCAGAGATACCCTCATCTGAGAGCCTTGGTCTAAACTCAGGATGATAATGTAGCATAGATATCAACATCTATCTATCTATCTATCCATCTACATCTTGGATACATCTTAAATCAGATTCTTGTCATTCTACTGGAAATGTAATGTGCCTTTTGCAAAGGAAGGAGATAAATTCTTAAACATGATAAAAAAATGATAAAAACATGATAAAAAATTGTCCTTTGGTTCAAATAAGCACACTTAGAAGAAAAGATGTAACAGGAGCCATTTGGAGCCTCATTATGTTCTTTTGCCAAGTAGAAGGGTTAAGCTTTGTTTGCAAGAAACATGGAGGACCTAATACAGGGGGAGGAAGGATACTAGGAGCTAGTGTACTGGTAGGAAAAAAAAGGCATAGGAAGTGACTCAGACTAGTATAATCTGGTTAAAGATGCTATATTAGCCATTCTTTGAATTATTCCCATCGAGGAGACTTAATTCTGTTGGTGTTCTATAGGTTGGTTACTGTAGATTCAGCGAATGCTACTCCTTACCTTGAGGTGTTTATGTACAGTGCACAAAACAGAGCAGTTACTGACCAGGAAATTACTAAGTCATCTTTTGTGCTATGGTACATCCATCTTGGAGACAACCACATATATTTTTCTCATGTTGATGACAAAAATCCTACCTGATGTTTAGAGTTCATTTGAGGGCCCAGGAGAAGAGGTTGAAATGGCAGGGGGTGGATAATAATTTTTGAACTCTGGCATATTAAAATGATTGCAACATGTGTAGACCCAGGAGGTCTCATTGTAATACCTTGTTAATGTCTTCAAAGCTTTTCAGAGATCTTTATGGAGTTATTCCACATGAAAAAATAACCCTAATAGGTACATTGAATAACTAGATCCAACATGCAGAATAAAAGAGCCCTTGGGAGGAGGGTTAAGCTCTAATCTGCTTCTTTTTCCACTTTGTTGTGGAAGCAGATGTGGCAGAGAAGGGGCTGGCCAGCATGAAACCTCTGCACTCACATGGCTGATCCTGTGTCATGTATGATGTAAGTGTGTATGTCATGACAGCTAGCAGGGGGGCTGGGGAGGCCTCTGGCTCATTCTGTCCTTTCCACTCAGACAAACCATTTCTGCTGGAAGCATAACACAGGAGCACACAGCTTGTAAATGTGCTCAGCACTGCTGACACTCAGGGAACCTTACATTGGTGTTGGAAAAGAATGAAAATACAATACTGTCTATGTATGCAATCACATCACACACTGCTTCACAAGGATGGGAAGGAAATGAAATGATACACAGGGGAGGCAGATCTGATTACTGAAAATTATATATACACTCTTGAGGTGAACAGTCTTCATCTAATTTGCAGGTAAATTAATGATTAACAAAGAAGCATGATCTGTTAAAAATAAATTTTAGCGACAGACATATGCAGTCTATTATGCTGATTTTTTTTCATTTAAGTCTTCTACTTCAATTATTTTCTATATCTCTCTATGCACTATGAGATGAACTGATGGAGAAACAGCAGAGTGATAAAAATGGGTGTCTTAGCAAAGATGAAGAGACAAAATTGTCAGAGTACAAGAACAAACCAAATTATCTACACTGAAGTCAAAACAGAAAATAGAAACTTCATTTTTTCACTCAGCACACAAATAATTTCCCTCAGCATTGCCACAAGATGTTGCAGAGGCCACGGGCAGGAAGGGAATGCCATGGAGAACAGACTAAATAATTAGTGGCGTGGGATTCAGTGGTGACAATGACCATAGGTAACTGAAGAAGTCTCTAAAATGCTGACTACTGGCGTGAAGGCACAGCAGGTAAGGAGCAATTTTTCTTTGCCCTGTGTACTGAAGTGTGGTTACAGGAACAGGGCTGGGGCCTCTCAGAGCAGCTCTGGCAGAGGCTCTGGCAATGGTGGCAGGGCAGTAGGAGGGAATGGCAGCTACAGCAATCTCGAGTTGGAGATTTCACAATGCTGTGGAAATACACCTCTTCATAGGCATCCACCACTCTGGCCCACATCCAGGAGATGATCCAGTGTTAGGCAATCCTACAGTCAGACACCAGTTGCGATTCCTAAAATCTGCTTTTCTTTTACAGTGATCTTCATCAAAAAATCCCTCCAGTAAATTTGCTTTCTTTCACCTTTGCTAAAGGCCTACTACTTTTCTACTACTTTTGCTAAAGGGCTACTACTTTTCTTTCAAAAGCAATTACACCAGAAATATGGTCTATTACAAAAAAAAAAAAATGGGGGGGAGGGTGTAGTGCCTTTGGTGATAGATACTTGTGAGGGTTTGTTCTGAGTATTTTGTAGTGAGAGACTTGTCTTACTGCAAGCAGCAAGGAACATAGAAATATTTGCCATTTATGTATATATGCACATATGTAACTGTTGTGCAGCCTGACTTCCCGCAGTTATCTGGAAGCAAACTTGTGTCACCAAAGCATCCCCAGAGAAACAATCCGTTTGCCAACACTGGACTTTATTATAATGGAGAACACAAACCACAGAGGCAGGAAACCATAAAACCCCTCAATTTAACTGTAGCCAACAGCTAAGGGACCTGGAGTGGCAGCGGGCACTGGAGCCAGGCACAGGGAGGGATGCAGTCCCAGGCCTGTTGCTTGCCAGTGGCTATAGCTGGATGTTGTCGCCTGTCCCATCACCACCCCTGGCCGTTTTCTGCGCTGATTTTAACCGGTGCCCAGACCCAAGAGGAAGTTAATCACTAACCACAGCGCCTGCACACAGCAAGGTGCCCCGGCCGGGCGTGCCCCTCCGATGGGCTCCCTATGCGCCCCCACCGCACCGCCCGGGCGGGGATGCTCCAGGGGACACCCGGGGCCAGCGGCACAGACATCGGGTTTGCAAGTGACCCTGGACAGGAAAGGCGTTGTATGCAAAGGGGGTAAGCGGGAAAGCTCCCAGGCAATGAGTGGCGTGGAGCTGCTGATGGGGTTTTTTGCAAGGCAAATACAACCCAGGAATTCACGGGGATAAGGCAGAGCAAACATTAACCTCCTGCGCCGGTGGCATTGCGAAACAGCAGCTACCACGGCTCTTTTCGTTTGCTGCTCCTTTTTAATGGAAAAAAAGTTCGTGGCTCCAAGCCAGCTGTAAATTAACAGCTAAGTGAAACCATTATGTCAGTGGGATGCTTTAATCGGTTTACAAAACACTGCTCGAGGTACGATGCATATTCGTAGGCAGGAAGGGAATGCAGGCGGGTACCCGGGACGTGGAAACCTAGCGGGGTCACCGGCCTCGGCCCCGTCTGGCGGCCAGCGGGGAGGAGGGGACAAGAACCTCCCCACTGAGCATCCCCACAGCAGACGGCCGAGTTTTTGGTAACGCTTTGCCTTAGGAAGTCTTCATTAAAGCGCCCCGGAGAAACTACTCTGGATGGAGGGTGGGCGGCGAGGCCCCACTGCCGCTCGCTGTTTCGCGCCGGCCATTCCCACCTGAAACTCCCAGGGCAGAAAGGAAAACAGAAGAGGAGGAGGAATCTCTTTAAAGGAAAATAATCTCGACCCGCGGTCCGTCAGGGCGAGCTGCGAGGCGAGCTCAGCAGGAGCCGAGGGGCCGGGAGATGGGAACCCTCTTGCCCTGGAGCCGCCGAGCCCGGGCCCCGCAGCCCCCATCCGCACCGGCTCTCTCCGGCTTCCGCCGCCACCCCCCTGCCGTGCCCCTGCCCCGGCCCCGTTTCCTTTCCCGGTGCCGGGTGGGCGGTTCCTCCCTCCCCCGGCCCCTCCCGGCGGGGCCGGCCGCTGCCGTCCGGAGAGGCAAGACACACCTGCCCCGAGGGGGCTGGGGGGTGGGGCCTAGCAATGATGACAAGAGCAGCCCAGTGTTAGGGTTCAGTTCCATCTGATTTTATTTCCTTCCCGAAGAAAAAAAAAAAAAAAAAAAGAAAAATAAAAACAAACAAAACAAAACAAAAAGAGAGGTTATTTACAGAAGGTATATCAACAATCTGACAGGCAGTGAACTTGACATGGTTAGCTGGCATGATTTTTTTTCTTTTTTTTCATTTCCCCACCTTGTGTTGTGGGTGATCGTAGACAAAAAAAAAAAAAAAAATCTACACAGCATATTGCACAGGATGGATGACCAAAAAAAGAACAAAAAAAAAAAGGAACAAAAAAGTTAAACCCTTAACGGAACCACCTCATTAGGCAGACGTCCTAGTGCCTGTCATGTTATATTAACATACATAAACACACAATCTTCTTTTTTTGCTTATTATAATACAGACTTAAATGTACAAAGATGTTTTCACTTTCTTCATCTTAAACACAACAGCTATAAACCTGAATACATATGCTATCATCATGCCATAAGAGACTAAAACAATTATATTTAGCGACAAATAGAAAGGATTAAATAGTCAAATACAAGAATGAAAAACGCAGTACATAGTGTCGCGAACTCAAACCGGCATTTCGATAGATCCAGTGGTTTAAACGGCACGTTTTTGCTTAGAAAAAAAGTGCAAAAGATGTGGTTTACAAGTTAAAGGTACAGAATCCCTTCTGTGTAAATGCACCAGTTGCTGCACTTCATCCGGGGGCACGTGGCTCCCCAAAACGGTAGCATCCAGTGTAAATCTCTTCCCCCGGGCCCCCGCCCGCCCCCTCCGCGGAGAAGCGGGGGGCTGCGGAGCGGGCAGCGGCGGGGGCGGTGAGGGATGCTGTCACTTTAAGATGCCTGCAGATTGGAGTGTAAACATGGACAAAATAGGGGCTGATTCGTGGGTGTGTGAGTGTGAGTGAGCGTGAGCGCGCACACGCGTGTGAGATACTAACCAGCGGCCCTGTTGTTAAAATCAGGAAATCCAAACAGCGATTTACACCGATTTACACCCCCTTTATATATTTTTTACAAAAATACACTGAGAAAATAATCAAACGTTTTCATCTCTCTTCTCTTTTTGTTTTTAAAAGTGTCAAAAGTCTACATTTAAATATAAAAAATTAAAAGTTAAAACTCTAGCCCTTCAGTGAAGGAGACATAAAAATGGTGCGGGTAACAACGAGAACTACCAAAAAAGGACAAAAAAATACAAAGTCAAAAATGTTTGGCCAGTATAAATACGTCCACTTATAAAATGGCATCCGATTACATTTACAAGGAAAAAAAAAAAAACAATACGAGGATGGAGCATCGGTGAGAAAAAACAGTCTTTTCATTTACAGCTATAAGGAACAAACACATACATACTCTGAGAAAAAATTTGGTCCTGAATTTTCATTTTTTTAAAGTCCAGCACAGATTTGAGTTGCGTTTGAATCCTTTAAAGAGTTAAGAATGAAAAAAAGCTGGTGATATTTTTGTAGGAATCAAACATAGCGCCATCTATCTGCTTTTATATTATCCTAACACTAGCTTTGTTTTTTTCAAACTGTTCAACAGTCTTACAGAAATCTTGAAAAGATAGACAGTATAACATGCTATATTAAACCCCACCAGTGAAATAATCCAACACCATCACGATTCTGAGTAAGAAGAAAAAAAACTACTTTTTTTTTTGTATTTTCGGGTTTGTTTTTTTTTTCTCTTTTTTTTCTTTGCAAAAGCCATCGCCCTCCGTTTCCCCTGTACCACATCATGACAGAAACTGTTCCCATTCGGTCTCTGTTTCAAAAGAAGTTTTCAGTGTTCTTGAAGTTTCAGCCTTATTTTTCTCTCTACATATTACATGAGGTGACTGAGAAAAGCGCTGCTGCCACCTTATCTGTACGTGCAAATCCATTTCAGTTTATTATTTCCCCCCACCGTATTTCCAAGACAGCTCTCAAGTGTAAGTCTGGCTCTTCTCCGCTTAACTAGGATCTCAGTCCAGCTCCATCCACCTCCTCCTCCCAGCATTGTTGCCTCCTCTCACCGCAGAAGAAACTGGGACAGGATTTCTCCCCACGAATGTGAACCTTGCAAAGGATTTGAGTGGATTTTCTTTTTTTTTTTTTTCCCAAGCAGTTCTGATCGCTCTTTCATAAGAAAGGGCGAATGCTCAAGACATCCAGTGTGCACTCAGCACAACGCATCGCTCCCCCTCCTCTTTATTCGTATAAAATGGGCAACAACAAAGAACCCAGAGGTGTGTGTGGTTTCCCCCTTCCTCCCCCTTTTCTCTGTCTCTCTTTTCAGGAAATAAAAAAAAGGGAAAAGGACAGCGTCTCGCTCCCGCCAGTCTCTCAAAAAGCACCGTCAGACTCCTCTCTCGGCGGGGGTGTGTGCGGGTCCGTCTGCAGCCGGAGGAAGGGGACTGCTGGCCTTTCCGCAGGGAGAGGGCGATCCCGCTCCTTTCCCCGAGCTCAAGAAGCAGTCTTTCAACAGCCCCTTCCCAGAAACAAACAAAACACTTCCACCCCCCCTAAAAAAAAAAACAAAAAAACCCCCAAAAAAACCCACAAACACCAAACAAAAACAGAAAAAGACACAAAAGCGCCCGGCGGGGTGGGCGAGTCCTGCCGACAGCCACGCGCGCCGGTGCCTCCTCCAGCAGGGCCCGGCTCTCGTCTCAGTAAGTGAAGACCAGGTTGGAAATGCTGGACTCCAGCCAGTCCCCCGAGATCATCTCACTTACCTCCGGCGTGCAATAGTCCGGGAACTCAAAGTGCGAGCCCGAGCCGGGCTCGAAGTTAAAATCCAGGTCCCGGTCGAGCACCGAGGAGCTGAAGCTGCCCAGGGACATGCTCTCAAAGCAGGGGCTGGGGTTCAGGTCCAAGAGGTCGTCCTCAAACTCGTCGTCCGACGAAGAGGAGCCGGAGGAGGAAGAGGAGGAGGAGTGGGAGGACGCGGAGGAGGAATGCGCCGTCGAGGGGGCCGGGGAGGAGGCACGCAAGCTGGTGTAGCTGCGGTGATCCGAGGGCGAGCCGGAGCCGGAGGGCGAGGGGCAGGCGACGCCGCCGCAGTCCCCGTC
>JBBMKD010000102.1:60319194-60384427 GCA_037834095.1 Argya squamiceps
GGGGGTGGTGTTTTTCTTTCCCCCCCCCCCCCGCCGCACGCCCAGCGGGCAGCGCTGCCCAGGGGATGCCGGAGGGCGCCCCGTGCCCGTCCCCACGCCCACACGCGGAGTGTCACGGAGGGGTCGCCAGCCTTGGAGAAGCGCCCGCGAGGCGCGGCCGTCACGCCCCCTCCGCCACGGAGCTGGAGCGAAGCGGCGCAGGGGGTGGGACGGGACAGGCGGCGAGCACCGAGCGCCGGGGCCGGCACCGGTCACGGCGCTGAGTAACTGCTGCCACCCATCCCAAATTCCCCGGCGCGGAGCGAGGAGGAGGTGTTGCCCTGATCGCGTTTTTACCCTCCGACTCTTCTGCTGCGTTTCGCTACCTGCGTGCCGCGGTCCCACCGCGACTCCCGATCCCGGGGAGAGGCTGCGGCCGGGGATCCCGGCCCTGTCCCGCCGGGTCCCCAGAGAGCGGGAGGGGCCGCGGGAGGAAGAAGTGGTGCGCAGCCGGCAGGCAGGTACCGGCTCCGGGGCGGAGGTGCTGCCGTGCCTCTGCCAGTCCGCCCCGCCGAGCAGCCCCCCCTGCCCCCCGGTCCGGGGTTCTTCCTAGGATGTAAGGTAGTGCCTTTCGGGCATTGCTGTTTGATCTCATGTGCCCCTCCCTCTGCCCTGCCATGCTCAGTAAAGAAGAAAAGCAGGGCAGCGAGGTCAGGCGCTGTGCAGCACCCCTGAAGGCCTCATGGCATCAAATCCCCCTCCAATATTCAGGTAAGACCATAAAAACAAGGGTAGTGTTACTTCCCAAAGATTCCTCACATCATTCATCAGGCCAGGGACCAGAAAAACTATTAGGCAAAACAGCTGCAAAAATTTTTGTTCTACACAACACCAGTTAAAAACACCTTTTAAATCAGAAGCAAAATAATGGTTGGATACAGCTAAAATATCTAAGATAGAGGTCTAAAAATAAATTGCACATGTTTGCAGGAAAATTTATGGTAGGATCCTTTAGCAGAGTTTCTAGCTGGATTGAGAACAGGCTTTGAATACTAAGCTCTCACACTGGACTCAAAGAACACTGCTGTGAAGTGCTGAGAAAAATCCTGAATTCTCAGTACCTCCCTGGATAGGCCACCTACATTACTGAGACTGTTTACAAAGATACAAATTAAATTATAGCTTTGCTTGCAAAAATAATACATTGGTTCCTCATACAGCCTCTGGTCAAGATTGGATAAAATACTGCTTTCCTCTAGGTTGACGACATCCAGTGACATCAGTGGAGTTTCTCACCTTTACACTTTGTAAGTCGTAAATCACACTCTCTTTTTCCCCTGCAGCCCCAAAGCTAAGATCAAATCTGTTCTACCCTATACCACCAACATCTACAGAAATGGAGGCTCGCAGTGGGTTTGGTGTCAGGAATAAGCATTGGCTTTTGCTTGCACTCTTGTTATTCATGTGCAGCAGTGTGAAAAACTGGGACTGGGAGCAGTCAGTAGCTTCTGGCTGCTCCACCTGTCAGCACGGTATCCAGCAGGATTTCAACCCCCAACTGTCGTATTTTACATATAAATATCGATTTGTTTAAACTACAAAGCAAGTAAAATATTCTCATGTTTCCAGACACAAATTAAAGCAAAACAAACAAACCCCAAACTGATATGCAAACATAGAAAGAAAAAGCTTAAGAAGCTTTTCACTTGGTTGTGTTAAGTTCTGCAAGCTCTTGACCACCATGAGAAAAATTCATCTCCAGGTGAGGAGTAAAGTGTCTTCCTCATCAAAGCAGCCACATGAATTTTCTCTTGGTTCAAAAAGTGTGTATATGGGATGGACATAACAGTATTATTTCCTGAAAAAAAAAACTCCAGAAAAGGGAAATTTAGGGCTGCTTAATAAAGCAAGTGTAAGAACACGATGTGAAACTCTATAAAAAGCATTTTACTACAATTTCTTCGCTGTTTCCTCAAAGTTAATTGCTTCCACCCCTAATCCTCCAGCGGCAGACTGAAAGTACCTTCTAGCTCCCCAAATTTTTAGGCCTAGGCATAAAGCGCGAGCATTCAGCTTCCGTCTAAAAATGAAGTTTTAAGAGTATTGGCAAGGCTTCTCCGCGTTTTACAACTTAAAAAACCCTTGAAACTCCGCTCTGTTTCCTGCAGGCTCGACGAGGCCGAGGATGCGGTGCGGGACGCGAGGTGGCAGCGCTGAGCCTCTTCTGCCAGACGTGGGAAAACGCGGAGCTAGCGAACCCGCGATTATTATTTTTTTAATTTTTTTTCCCCCCTGTGGTTTTACGGAGCAGCATAATGCTGCAAGTTTCTGACTGAAATTCGGTGGGTTTGCATTAAAGAGCGGCAGTGCCCACGCAGTCAGCCGTACGCCGCCGGAACAGCGTGCGAGTGACGCCGAACCCCAGGGCAGGGACACTGAGAACACCTTTCTTCTCTCACACACCGGGACCTGCAGTTCGCCTTCCGCATGGAGCAAGAGAGATTGTTCAGGAACAATACTCTGGACGAACCTACTGCAGGACTGGGCACCGCAAACATTCCTACCCCTGGAAGTGTTCAAGACGGGGTTGGATGGAGCCCTGAGCAACGTGATCTAGTGGGTGGTACCCCTGCCCATGGCAGGGGGGTTGGAGCTAGGTGATATTTAAAGTCCCCTTCAATCCGTGATTCTGTGACTGATGGTAGGTTCTATGTGTGAATCAGCACGCAGTGCCCAAAGGTTAAAATGTCTTGACTTAGCACCGCTCTTCCCCGCTCCCCGCCCCCCCGCCCCGGTTTTAAACCGAGGATTACCAGCGCACAGGCTCCTTTAACTGCAGCCCTTTGCCGTTGATCTTTTCCACACCCCCAGCTCCGTCGGCTGTGGGAAATGCTTTGCAGCCTACTCCGTCTGAGCTCTGGGGAGCAGACCTTCCCTCCCGTGAGCGTGTTCCTGCGTGCCCTGCCCTGGCGCTGCGCTGCCGGGAGCCCCGGCAGCTGCTACTGCGGCCGCCTCTTTACCCCCTGCAGCCTCCGCGCTCCGCAGCCGCCGCGGCCCGGCCAGCTCGGCTTCGTTTCCACGCACGTCAATTCCGCGCTGTGAGCCCCCCAGGCAGCCCCCCGGCCGGCAGGGATGCGCGGAGCCGCGCCGTGGGTGCTCCGCGGCCGGCTGTGCCTACAGGGCGCAGCTCTCCGAGCCCCCCGAGGTCCCCGCGGCGGGGCAGGGCAGGGACCGAACCCGCGTGGGCCTCCTCTCGGAAGGAGCAGGGCTCTGACTTGGGCGCATCCTGAGCAGTGACATCCGAGGGTCGTCCAGCGACCTTAGGGGACACGCTGCGGGGAATGAATGAATGAATGAATGAATGAAAGGTGATTCACGGACATCTTGCTCCCGTGCCCCCGTGACAGGCATCCATAGGGTGGGGAGAGGTGGCATCTTACTTATCTTGAAGAAGCCCCTCTGTTGGTTCTGAGCGTTTTCCTCTCTGCGACCAAAATTCACCTCTGTAACACATGTTTTTCCTGACATCCTGTGCCTCATTGGAAATAGGTGTAATGGGGTTATTTTAACCTTCCTGGACTGCAAATGACAAGGCCAGAGCAGAGGTATGCTGCTGAAGAACACATTCCCAACCACATTTCTATTGCCTAGTTTGATCCAAAGAAAATAGACGAGATACTTGCCATTAGGGAAAAAAAAAAAAAAGCAAAAAAAACCAAAAAAAAAGCCATGGCTTTTAAAATAACATGATGATAACAGATATTCATCAAAGATCAAAGAAGGATCAGAGGTGTAAACTGAGACGTGAAAGTGGGCCCTCCTTCTTCGTCCTGTTTGCAAGAGGAAAACTCCATTGTACAATTGCATCACTCCAATTCACAGTGTACCTTTATTTAACGTGATTCATAAACGCTTTGAACTCTCTCTGATAGCTTTGTGGAGAGGAACTTTTATTACTGGGAAGTGTTTTATGGAGGATATTATTTACTTAGGAGTGAAAATCTGTTGCCTAAAGTTGTATGGTATCATTTCCTTCCAGACTCTATATTCACTTGCATTTTGCTTGAATACAAGCCTGCACATAGACACCCAGTGCTCCTGTTATGAAATGCCAACACATTTCTAGCTCATTTAATAAAATAAGTAGGTAGGAATCCATTTGCATATACATATTTATAATAATTCAGATATTTATCACTTATATGTAAATGTTTGGTTTGGGAGAGCAGGAACAGCTCTCCAGTGATTTTAGTAAGAAAATATGATCATGCTTTCTATCCTTTATTCATGTTGGTGACTTTTTGAGTTTAAACTTGTTCCTTAAGTGTAACACAATTTCAAAAAGCTTTGTTAAAAAAAATAATAAAATAGAAACTTGGAAAACACATTGTTTGCATTTACTTAAAAGAAGAATTGCACCCCTTATTCAATCCTGTAGGATTTAGTAAACTTTTTTTGGTTTTTAACAGCTTCATATAAGAAGAGCTTTAATTCATTTTAAAAGACGTTTTGGCAAGCCTTTTCTGCAAAGTGAAAAGCCACAAGGTTGAAGAGGAATTACCGGTCTGCTGCATATGTAGAAGCAGATTGCATATGCATGAGCTGCAGCTGCGTGAAGGCCACCCCGGGAAGGGGAGCCCAAGAGGAGAGCCAGCAGAGAGGAGCAGGGCTGGCGATGCCTGCAGCCAGCTCTCTGACAGGGCCGACCCTTCCTCCCTGCAGGAGAGTCAGGGAGGTGGGGCCCCACTTCTTTGGACCACTGCACTTTTTGAACGTGTTCCTCTCCTTTGCCCCTTAAGCTCCCTCCCAGCCATCTGTGTTCTCCTTCCTGCTTGCCCTCACTTTCCCCTGCCTTCTACAACCTTATCACCACCACCCGTGTAACGTTCAGCTCATCTTTTCCTGCCATCTCTATGAAAGAGCAAACAGCTGCAAGCAGGCAGTTCAGCAGAAGCCCACACAGTACCAAGAATGAAGTAATATTTGTGCCCACTTCCACAACATCATGATGTCACCTGGATTTTAGCATCATTGATAAGAGAGAGATACACAAAACCACTGTGCATTGAATTAAACGTGGGTTGTTTTCAAAGATCTTCAAGGGGGATGTTGCATGCTATTAAATTCGGTGTATGAATATCTTCTTGTATTAAGAAAAATGTTGTTTGTGCTTAGTCCTCCTGGAAAGGAAGCATAAGGTATTCCCTGTGTGCACAGGAAAAAGGGGTTTTGTAAAATATAGATCTTAGCATTTCTGACTCAGTTTTTGCAAGGTCATTTCTTAAGTGATATATTTAAGATAATTAAACTAAAGGGGGGGAAAAGAGAAAAATATCTTGCATACTATTTAGTTGTGAAAATGGTCCTTTCTTTCTTTAGCAAGCTCTGGGTTATTAACAAGTGCTTTTCCACAGAATCCAACTCTAAGTAAAGAAAATTCCTCTGGCGACCTGGAGGCAGTTGGGGTTATCTATGTATAAGATATTCTGGCAGAAGTGGACAAAGAGTGGTCTATCATTTCCAGCCTTAGAGAGTGTTTTATACTTTTTATCATAAAATTGCTTTTGTACTCGAAAAATTCATCACCCTCCATTAAGCCCCATAGTCTTCAGACATTACTGGATGTCAAATAGTTTTTATTTAATTTTTATTTAATTTTTCTGATTTGATGTTTCTGATGCACAGATCAAAAAAACAAGATCAGGTTCTGGTGGAAAGGAGCAAAATACATTTAAATCTAAAATGAATGAGAGAAAAAGGAAATTTTTTCCCTTTTTGTGCTCTGGACAAATAGAAGTCTGGCTTTCGTCCTGGTTCCTTCCATATAATTGTTCTTAATGATGGTGCTGGTGTGACAACTAGTAAGTAGATTTTGTTTTTTAATCTTTTCTGAATAGATTGCTCAAATGATACCACTTTGTACTTGCCAGGGTCTCTTCTATAATCTCTGAGACTATCTTGCTTTGGCTGTTTGTGCAGAACAAGTTTATTAGTTTGATATTCAACATGAACATTTATTTCCAAAATAATTATTATTTCAAAACCTTGTTTTCTCTAAGAATTGTACTTTTTTGAACAGAATATCAGAAGCTGGTGGAATTCTACACTGCCCTATGTAATCCTGATCTAGCTTTCACACTCAAGAAGTGTGATACAGTACACAGAAGTTATCTCAATGTGCAGGTGTGCTCAAGTGAGGCACAATGTCTGAATTTGCATTACTCTACAGAGTTTGAATTTAAGTTTGAATTAGTTGCTATGAGAAATAAATTGTCTGTATGGAACCTTGGGAAACTGGAATATTATACACTACAAGGCATTTTCTATGTATTATTTCTAAATTTTAATCACGAGCTCCTGTGTTTCCACCAATAATGCAAAATCTGGTGTCTTACCTAAGTATCAGAAATTAATAAAAAAACCCCTGAACTCTTGAATTTTGCTTTATAAAATTACTACATTATTTAAATTGCGTAAGAGTATGCTAGTGTTTAGTAATTTTGTGGATTATAAATGTAGCAGTTGAAAAATGTGACAAATATTGCATTTCTGCTAATTAAAGCTTTTCCACAAAAAGGTTACCTGCTAAACTCTTTGTTTGTTTTTTTGGGACTGCCTTTGAAATTGGAGGTGTAAGTCTTGTTGATAAGTTAGAAAATATCACAGTATTCAGGAATACTGTGCACATCCAAATGGTCTGTTCTTGCTCTCATTTTATTTAATTTTATCTTTTTTTAGATCCTTATTTTAATGTCTAGCTGATGGGCAGTTAAGGATGGGGGTGACTTCCACAAATTAGTAGTCTGCTCAGAATTATTGGTAAATTACACGATTATATGCCAAGTAAGATGTTTTATAATGGCCTTACAACCCAAGTATCTCCCAGATAATACAGAAAGTCAACATTTACACCAACATTGCTTAGACTTCATTGAACTTTCTTTCACCAGGAGCTCGAGGTCTACCCCATGCCCTTCTCCTGGGCTTTGTGGAGGCTCTGGGGTGGAAGGTGACGGTGCTGGTGGCTGATGCTGCAGCATCCCCACACACAGACCGTTCCAGGGCTGGAATAACCAGCAGCTGCCCGCGGGTGTCCCAGGGACGGGGCAGGGATCTAGGCACTTACTTTGTCTCAGTGCACATCTTAGGGTTTTCCTCAGGCTCTCACGCCTGTGACATAAAGCACCAGAGAAAGCCTCTGCTGGGGTGGCACGGGTGTTATGTGGAAACAGTGTAGATATTTCACAGGGTGAAGTAACCACGATACAAGGCTGCATCTCCTGTGGCTTGTACCTGATGTGTTAAATAAGGCTCATTCTGGAGGTGTCAAGGAACAGCTCTGAGGCACCACAGCATGTTGCTAAAATGAGCACATGCATATGCACAGAGTTCTGTGTATGACCTTGTCAAGGGGGAGGAAAAATCCCTGGCAGAAAAAAATAGTGAGACCACTGGGGGAAAAAAAGGTCCCAATATTTATTCTACAGAGCTAAAAAAGACAGAAGGTATCAAGTTCCTATAAAAATACACACTGGAGACACTCGCTTTTTAGAATAGATATACCCTGCAGTCTGTGGTGTGGTGTAAAAATACCTGAGCTAACTGTAAATGAGCCATCTCAGGCACCAGAAACAATAATAGCTTTTTGGGTTCTCACCCTTGTTTAATGCATCCCATCGGCAGTGATTCCAGGGTGGCTCCAGTTCTCCAAGGTATTTACACAGCAGCTGGGGATGGGCTGTGGTGCTGCCTGGCTCTTGTCCTGCTGCTTCCCTGTGCACCGATCTCCCCACTCCATCCTGGGGGGAAGGCTTCACCAAGCAAGCACCAGCAGGCCTTTGGCTCCTTTGCATAATTTCACCAGCCCACAGCTTCTTGTGTCTTGAACTTTGTTTCCCTGTTCTCAACCTCTAGTATAACTTCTGCACTAATTTGTTACTAATCACATAAAAGAAATTCACCCAGAGCACAGCTCTCATTCCATCTGGCTTTGCAAAATTTTACCTATGGATGGTTTATTGATTTCATCTTCAGAATCACAAACAGCAAGTAAGCAGAAAAATTGGCCACTTAATGATAAAGATAAAAATCATACATCACTTAAACTTTCTCAAATAATTTATTTTGTTTTTTTCCCTATCCTAGAAATATATTACCATCTTTATTTCTATAAATGGAAGCAGTTCTGCTGTTCTTACATAGATATATGCTGATGTATTTTGTAATCTTATATGCTTCATATCTATATTCAGTAACTGAGGTTTGAAAATGCATGCTGCTGTACATCCTCGTGTTAAACAGGCTTGAAGCTGCTTCTCAGAAAAGCTCAGCATGTAATGCCAAAATTACTGCAAACTAGGGGAGCAGAAGTGGTGTCTGACTGCTCTTTGGATTGTTCACCGAGTTCTAAGCAAATCCAGCTGTGAAAGGATATCTGACACTCAACTATCTCACAGCCATGGTAAGACTTCAACTCACACATTTGATTGTACTTACTTTTTTTTCCCCCTGCAATTGTTCTTCTTTTGGAACACAGGGCAACAGCGCCATATTAAGCAGACAGTGACAGGAGCAGTGGAATTTGTTGTTTAATGAGGGCTGTTATATTCGTGCTGGCTGCTGTGATAAGCCATTACTTAAATGAGAGACTTGTATAGCTGATACTGTCATTTGAAACAAAGACAAATTATAGGACAGGTACGTTTTCAGCAGTATGGTTGAGCAATTTTTTAAGGTTTAGTTAATAAAGTAGAGGATGGTACCTAGCTGGATTAAAAAAATAATTCAGCTGGAGTAAAAAAAAAGGCTCTGTATTCAGGGCACTCATTAATCATTAATCATTCCTTGTTTATCATTCTGGCTTTTCCTCTTCAAATTGGCTTGTGACTGCTAGGTCTGGTTGCACATTTAGCAAGTCTACTCAGGGCTGGTAATCCTTCAAGACACCTCTCTCAGGCAACATCTTCCCATGACAAAGCAGGAAAACATCCTACTGATTTGGGCTGTGGTACCCCACTGTCCTGCCTCCAGGCCCGCCTGAGCTCCTGGCACTTCCTGGCTAGAGAGAAGCAGGTGCTGGCTGGGTGTTTCCCAACCCTGGATGTGCTCCCTGGGCCCACTCAGCTCTGCTGCTGATGCCTTAAGCTTTAGCTTTCATGTTTTCCAGATTCTGTGCTGCCTAGGGGTGTAGTTCTGAGCCTCATATTAAATGTTAGTAAGCTCTCTTCACAGAGTAGGTAGAAAAAACAAATCCTTTTCCTGCTGAAGCCTAAGGACAAAGAGTACAACTTTCAGGCCTAACAGCATAAACAACAGTGGGCTGAAAGGAGAAACAAGAAGGATGAGCCCTCACAACCTGAAGCTGTAATTGGACAATTAAACCCGAATATGCAAATAGACCAAAACTTATAAAAATGTAAGATCTCGTGACCGGTGGTCCATTTTGTGACCTTTTTAAGTCCACCTTAGATATAGCCCTGGCCAGGCTCTTGCCCAAGGTGTATCCTAAAGGCCTTTCAATAAATGCCTACTTTATTCTCTAGCTCTGTCCAGTCTCTGTTCCGGGTCAGCCTTCCCAAGGCATCACTGCCCTCCCTGAGGAGATGCCAACCCCAGCACTGATGTGTGGAGGGGGACAGCAGCTCCGGAGGGGAAGACTGCTGCCTTCTGGGGTAACAGGAGCTTTTCATGCCTTGGTCTTTGCAACAGCCTCATTCTGCTCTTCACAGCCACCCTCTTCTGCTCAGCATTTTGACACCCATTCATGAGTAGGCAAGACAGCATCCAAACACCACATGGGCAATGAGCTTCCTCTTCTTGTGTGGTTTTTCTAGCCAGAGAATAAGGGATCACTATCGACGTCATCAACACCATCATCTGTTACTCAGGAGCTGTTTGTGACTCTCTCAAGCTGTTGGTAGGTTAACCTGTGGTTTTGTTCAGAACTGTAGGACGTCTTGCAAGGCCTTTACAGTCCTGAAGGCAATTTCACTACAGAGTACTATTTCCTCTCTCCGTCAGAAACAAACACATTTAGATGACTTATTCTGTCCACAGTGGTGAGATACAGTCTCATTTATTTGATTTGCTCCTTCTCTCTTTAAAAGCAGGAAAACACCAGGTCAAACTTTGCACAAACTGTAGAAAAACATATCCACTACATGCCAATTTTCCCTTATTATTTCGTCTATTATTTACCAAAGGAAAAAAACACCCCACCAATAACAGTTACTCTGCATTTATCACAGTAACTAGTAGAAAGCATGTGATTCTTATGGTAAGCAGCAATTTACAGATGGCCAGGTGCAAACAACATATCTAATCTTATCATGAATTTGTTTTATTTGCAGCTGCAACAGTTGGTGTCAGTTAATAGGTTACCAACCATGAAGTGTATTTATTTCCTTTTATCCTGCTTTGGGGCCACAGAAGTGATTTGTAAACTGTCCTAGATGTTGAATTTATGTTTAATTTTTTGTGTGCATGGCTTTTTTGTTATTAGTTAGTGCTACTCAGGAAGAAAATGTCAATGTCTTTCAGAGAACCCATTTGGTTTTCGTTTTATCCATTTCCTTTTCTAGGTATTTAGAAACTCTGAAGTAGTGTGCTCTCTGGGCTTCTAATTTAGAGGAAAACAGAGGGTGTTTTCAAGCATAATTTTTTCTTTTTTTAAGACTAATCTGTCATTGATGAGGACCCATTTTTGCCTATTTAGTTCCATCAAGTCATGTGACGGATTCACTATCAGCCTTTCCAAATTATCAAAAACAATCTTTATAAGCTGAATTTTAAATACTGGTCATAAAAAAAAAAAGTATTAAATTCTCTTCTTAGCTCCATGGCTCACACCATGGACACCAGGATGTGTAGACATAAATACAGCAGTGAACGAACCAAATAAACCATATAACTTAGAAAGCTTTCCATATTCTGCTACAAAAATAAAGATACTGTTTAAAATAGATTGATATGGTCCTTACTAATGAGTCTTTTCCAGTTTTTGTAATGTGGGACAGTCTTGGTTGTGTTATTTTGGGCTTTTTGCTTTCACTTACATCAAGACCATTTTATGTTAGATAAATAGTGATAAAATAAATAATTCCTTGATACTTTAATATGTTTTTCTTAAATTTATCTTCAAGTCCGCTTTCCAACAAAAGGAGTTTTAATAGTAAAGAGCACAACTATTAACACATTTCCATGTGTGTAAGTCAGGTGTTCTTGGAAGTAATGAAGTTGCACATGTAAATGAGTTTAAAAAAATAAAAGACAAAGAGAAAAGAATTTTGGATTTTGATCCTAATGATGGTTTTAAAATGCGCAACCAGCAGTGTCTTATCATTGGCATAGGGCACTATATGTATGCATGGTAATTGGAAACAGTTAAATGTCTGAATTTAATGGATCTGAAGGAATAATGCCGGGAATATTATTCCTTTCTCTGCACACATTGTTTTGAGGTGGATTGGAATTCCCTCTCATTTTTTATTCTGAATTATGTTTTCACTTTTAAACACATTTTTATTGCTCTGATTCTTAATCCTAGCATTATATTTGTATGGCTGTATAAAACACTAAAAATAAAAACTTTGCTAAAAAAAGCCTATTTTTCATAGATTCTTTTAAAAAGCAATTTTTCATAGATTGAGCATCTAAGATGAAGGTTTTACAGCATTTTGTAATTTGAGATAAATAATGATTGGGTGCATGAAAAGATTTTGCACAAACTGACCTTTTTTCACCACTGGCCTGTCTTTGAAGACTCTGGTGTTCATCCTCCTTATTGCTCATTACGTTACTTTAGATGGGAAAACTTGTCCAGCTGAGGCTAAAAATCTCTCTAGATATATCTGCAGTTATTCTGTCATTGGGATTGGAAACAGAATCATCTAGATTGAATAATAGATTGTAAAAATGAATGAATTTACAGTTAAGGAAATAGGGCCATAATAGCAAATTTTAAGCTTTCAGTTTAAGGACCTGTAGTTGTTGGAAGGTAAAGTTACTGCATTACCTGATTTAGTTGTTAAATCTGTACTTGAATTTCACAGATTGACTGTTTGAATAGTTGACTGCTTATGCTTGGTCATGCTGTGTTACTTCCAGTCTAAAGCAGAAGATACACATATTCTTCTAGAATATACTAGAATATCTTCTAGAATCTATAGTTAGAAGATACAAACACATGCACATCCAGCTGCTGGGATGCTATGGAGATCATGCTGAATTCACTCCCTGTCTGCACTGTGGAGTGGGGACAGGGGTGCATGTGGCCTCACATAAACACTGTGGGACTTGAGCATTCTCCTTTTTCACTTTTCTCGAAGACTGAGACCTGCTCTTACCAGCAGCAAGGACTATAGCATGCTTTCTTTGTCTCTAGCCCATCATTATCTCCACTGCCTGTCAATGTGATTTCAGTGTTTTACTGCCAAGCAAATCAAAGAAGAAAAGCATAGGAGCAGTGCCCCGTTTTGATGCTGTGGCAGGAGGATGTTTAAGCAAATGCTGTTCTCTGCCCAGGTCAGTCCACAGAGATGGACACCCTGTAGAGACACTCAGGGCATCAGAGGCTCCCATCAGCCTTGCACTGAAGGGAAACCAAATGCACAAGCGCAGGAGCACTATCACCCCAGCCAGGTTGGTCCTCATGGAGACCCACCTCTTCTCTGGGGCAAGATGTTGGAGTCACCCAATTCTCATGACATCTGCTTGCTGAGCAAGGCGTGCATCTCAGCAGCTTTAACACTTGGGTCATGCTTTCATGTTTTTTCTCTTTTTCTCCCAAAGCAAAGAAAGTGAGAACGTTTTGGCTGTTTGCCAAGGAAATACTGTGGCTCAGGTGTCATCAAAGGTCTCTGGGTATCAGGATTCTACATACTTCCTTATTATGTTACTATTTTTGACTACAGCCCTGTGTAATCCACTGAAGTAAAAAGTAATCCACTGAAGGAAGTTTTAGTCTTAGGAAGTGCAGGATTCATATAATTTTCTTTAGAAACTCAGGTAAATGCACAGCTGAAACAGATGCCATGTTGGAGACAAGTGCTGCTCTCTGCCTCCCTGTGACAGTCCCAAATGCAGCACAAACCACCAGGTGCTGAAGATGAAACCACCTCATCACCCTCTTTGTGGCTCTCTATTCTTTTATTAATTGAATGTAGGCAGCTTCCTAATGTGGGAGACAACTTCATAAGACTGCCTAATCTGATGTGCTCTCTAAGGGAGTGTTTTATTTGGTGTTTACTTTTTGTGCAGAGCATGCTCTGACTCCTAATATCATGTAGTCAGTCCTCAAGGCCCACACACCATTGCAGTGGCAGCAGCAACCCTGAACTGGCCTGGCTCTCTTGTGCCTTGAAACTTTTGGCTTTTTCCCTTTGATTGCAGGTACATAGAGTTGGTTGGTTTTGCGTGGGAGTTCATCAGTTCAGAAACTGCATTACTTTACCCTGCCAGGGTCAAGCCTTTCTCCCTGCAGGTAGATTAGGGAAGGAGTGCTCTGCTCTGAAGATGACTTCTCAAGTCAGTCTGAGGGCTTCCTGGAAATCTGCCAGTTTAGAACTTGAAATGGTATTGGATTAATTTTGCTTTTTAATAACTAAACACACAATTATTTTAATAATGGCACTTCAGTCACCCAAGTATTCATTATTCCTGACAGTCTACAGGTGAGCATATATAACTCAGAATATGCTAATAAAATTATGTTCTGCCAGATTTCAGAGCAAGAAAACACACCTGACTTTTTTCTTATCTTCACAGAATATAATTTTTTATTATACTTTTGAAGTACAGAATTTTAGATTTTAGAATTAATCTTCTATCTCTTGTCTTAGGGGAGAATTTATAAGAGGGGGTAAGAAATGCTTTCTTTCCTTCCTAAATTTATTAAATTACACCTTGATTTCAAGCCTTAAAAAAACTGTTACCAGCCTTAGATGCTGCCTCTGCAGCAAGTGGGCATAAATTTAAGCATTCGCCTCAGCTAAGGGAAGTGAGTGCTGTTATTTGAAGGATGCAGGAACTTCCCTTTCCATTCACAGCAAACCTGCTTGAGAGAGTCAGTTTTCCCTGGACTGTGCAGCACCATTTGTTGCCCACAGCAGCGTGTGGGAGAAAATGTGGCTTCAGTGGTGTCTAAACTCTAACAAACCTCACAGGTATCCCACAGTAGGCACCCTTCCTTTTGTGCTCTAGACTTGAGACTTCATAATGTTAGCCAAAGTCCTCTGCTGGATATAAACTCAGGCAGGGAAAGATGGGATCATGCACTGGAGCCAGGAAATGACCCTCAGTTTTGACACAAGTCTAAGTGCATGAGACACAGAAGGGACAGATGATACCACTGGTACCTTTGGTGCTCCCAGTAATAATTGAGTTTTAGAACAAAATTAGATCAAGGTGATAAAAAGAAATGTCTTTGATCCTCACCAGTCCAGGCAGTATAATGTGCAGATGGTAGATGGAACAAACACAGTCTTGGCTCTACAAAAGGGTTCTTCTGGCTGAGTAACTCAAAGGCTGCATTAGATAAAATAAAAAAGAAGGATTTAGAGGTCAGTACAGTATTTGATACAGTGATGCACAGGAAATAATTAATTTAACTGGAGAAGATGAGGAAATTTTATTTGTGATGTTAGCGAGGCATGGGGGCAGGGAGATCAGCTCTGGGGGCTGCTGAAAAGGAAAGGTTTGAGCTGGAGGGAAGCTCATAGTGAAGTCAACAAGGATTAGTCCTGACATTGTTTTCATTTAGTATTTTCATTAATGATTTGGAAGCACATTAAGGAAATTTGCTCATAACTCAAAGAGGCACTGCTATTAGAGAGCATGACTGTGATAACTTACAAGAAGAACTGGGTTACCATATGAGTGGGGCAGGAGAAAAGGGCTACAAAAATACAAAGTGTGAGTCCAAGATGCTAGAGGTTACCAGCAATCATTATTATTGTGGGATAAGTGTTCAGTGCTCATAAATGATAAAGGCAGATGGAGCATTCTGCATACACAGGTCTGTCACAGCAGGGTTAGTATCTGTCAAGGCGCAGCAGAGACAGAAAGCCATAAATTTAATAATTTCATAAATTATAAGGATTCTAAGGATTCAATCTTTTTTTTTTTTTTTTTTTCAGTTGGAAGTTTTGCAAAGCACTAATACTGTTATACAGGGCCCTGGTAAGATACCAGTGAGAAACCTGGGACACTAGTCATTCCTTTTTCAGAAGAGATTAATTCAGATTAGTACAGACTTAGAGAATAGTCACCCCCCGAGGGAGTAGAGATATCAGATGGGTATATGGAGGCAAAAAAAATTGGCTTCTTTAATCTGGCAGTCTAGAAGCAGAGAGGGGATTGGTCTTCTACTTACTTAAACAGCATATAGGGTAAACAGCTCTAAAAGAGTTAAGCTGAGAATGGGGTTATCAGAAGTTTTAATGGCTATAAACAGCTATGAGCAAGTTGAGAAGTTAAATACAAACTTCTGTACAATGAAGTTATTGGTGAGAGCAGGACTACTTAAAATATGATTTAAAATGTTGGCTTAGCAGTCTTCAGGTTATATTAGTAATGCATTTCTTTTATTTTAACCTTAATCTTGGCATTCTGTAAACACTTTTTGTATTTACTTATATATACATTTTTATTATATATGAAAATAGAATTCCTCTTGTCAAGTAGTATGACGTACTTCTTGCAGCAGCCTTCAATGGTCAAAAAGTGCCAGTACAGGGAAATGCTGTAGCTTCAGACTATATCATATTTCCTTGGAATGACATGTGCATTGGCCAACCACATACCCAGAAATGCAAGATGGAGTACCATCAGTCACTCTGGAGATGGAACAAGCAGAGCCTGTGGGCAGGTCCTAATTTGTCCTAATTTTCCAAAACACTGAATGCTACACCCTAAACCCCAAACACGTAATTTTGATATTTCAAACATTCATTATTCTGTCATATTGTTTCACAGTGATGCAGTTCTTTGGGCTCATGGATTTTTAGTCCATGCTTCAACAAAGCAGCTTCTCAAGAGCGCTGCTTGTAAAATGTGGTGGGGCTCCTAATGAGGTTCCTTCTTGGTCACAATATCAAAATGGACTCAACTACAACTTCTGTGTCAGCCTGAGCTAGATGTGTGCCATGAAACATTTCAGCCTAAGCAGTTTTAAGTATTGCAACAATAAAATTAAGACAGTATCTTGAAGTAGGAAAAGAGTTGTTCATTCATAAGTGTTGGATTCAATTAATTTTACACTGATTAAGCCTAATTTTATTCTATCTTTCAGAAGCATTAGTATCATATTTTTGAAATGCATTATAACTAATTTAGTGATGTGGTAAATGTACACAACTTTGTTTATGCTGTTATAGATGCACACTGTATTTCAAACCTAGAATTTCAGTCTCTAACTCAACACATTGGACTGCTTAAACTTATAACCAAGTAAATAACAACCATATAGCAACTCACCAGCCCAAAACTTGCTTACAGTCCATGGAACTAAGAAGATCAAACAGGAAAACAAATAAAAACCATTCACCTGAGTGAACTTTCAGGAAAATGGTTAACAGAGATCAGAGAAACCTCTTTACAGGAAAGTGTTTTAAGTCATTTTAAGCATATGCTTAAAATAAGGTTTCTGTTACATTTGAAGCCATTTAGTTCAGTTTTTAAACCATGCCAGAAAGGAGTGAGGGGATAAATTTGAGGCAAATGTTAATTGCATCTAATAGCTCAACTAGAAGAACTGGTTGAGCTTCATTTGCTGATTTTTTAAAAATTATTAATTACTTTGTTGTTTAGCATAACAGCACTTTATAGTTCCAGATAAGATCAGAGATACAGTGCATTTTGTGTTAAGCCAAAGACATACAGAAACATGATTCTCATCCTCAGACTGCAGAGCAAAGGAAACATAGCACATCAAATCCTGGCCCTGTTAAGTCAATGGGAAAATATAACCACTATTATTCTTTATAAATTTCAAAGAAGAATGGCACATTTTTTTTTCCCCTGGAAGAGATTTAAATTCTGTTTTATTTTTGATCAAGCTATATTTGATTTGCAGATAGAAGGAGGAATGACTAATTTTCAGGGGCTATATAAAACTACAGACACATTAAATAGAGCAAAACTGAAAATGTAAAGTGAAGAAGTCTGTAAACTGTGAGTGACTGTGAAGCACTCTCACATGGCTGGTGAATGAGCTGTGGATGTAAGTGCATGTCTGCTAAGTGATGTGTGCTTGCCATGTGCTTAATATAATTGCTTTAGAGTTCCTCTGAGTGGGTGAGAGTCCATCAGGCACAGTTTTCTGCTTCTGGAAAGAGGAATGCTGAGGAAAAATAAAGCATGAGAAAGTGGGTAAGTCTAGGGTGGTATTTCCACAGATACGTGCCTCTGGACCTAGTAATTTGCTTGTCCTACATGCATAGCAGTGAGTTTGCCTGCCTGCATTTATGTCTTAGTATGAAATGTGGTGATGTAAGTGTGGTTTACCCCTGCCTAAAAAGCAGGAAAGTTGCTGGGTGAAGGATGAAAGACAGGTCATTGTGTGTAGGGTCTTTATCTGCACAGGAGCCTCCAGTGTTCCAGGTGCTCAGGTCTGAACCTGTTTGCAGGTGTGCCCACATGTCTTACCCATGAACTGTGCTTGAGATGGGCCTGTTAAAAATCAACGTACATGTATGGAAGATGGTCTTCCAGATGTTACCTTTGGGTGCTCTTGCACAAGAGAAGTGTTTATTCCTTTATACAGGAGCTTATATACATCGTCTCTTAATTTAAAAACTAAAACATGGTGGTTGCCTTCAGAAGCATTGAAACCAGTTTTAATAATCTTATTAATTCTGAGTAATAATACTTTATTTTACAAGCAACTTCGGAGCTTTGGAAGAGTGAGCTATGCTGTGTGTAGTATAAAAGCAGTACACAAATGCAAGTGTTTTTACAGTTCAACAGAAGAAGAAGAAGTAACAAATCTGCATGTAAAGTGGTTTTCATTAAGCCAGTGAGCAGACCATTGATTTGGTTAATTCTAACTAAGTGGCTGCACTGCCACAGCTCCGCAGATCCCAGCAGACCAAACATGAAACCTGCATTATACTGTGATTTATTGCCCTACTTACTCTAGAATGTCAGAAAGAATATTTGCAGAGAGAGCTTGCTAAGGCTCATTAAAAATATGTGGTTTAGTTTTAGGAAAGCTAAGCTGACATCCAGGGTATGGGAAACCCTATGCCCAGAGAGGATGACTGTGCAGGAGAGGCCTTTAAGAGGTCTGCCTGCAGCAAAATCAGGCTCTCAGGACATTTTCTCTTGACCCTTGGGGTTTTTCCTTGGAGGAGATGTGGATTAGCTCCTTGCTACCTCACAGCTATGTGCTTCTTTTAATGCTCTGAAAGGCAGGGTTTTTAGACCTGATCTTTGCACTGCACACATGTAGGAGAACTTCAAGCTGGGACTTGCCAAATCAACACACCTGGATGGGTGGGACAAAAGGCTGAGCTCTTGCCCCTCTAGTAGGGGAGGTCAGACCGAGTCATAGTTGCATTTCAGAATCAGAGAGTCAAATGGCCAGTGGCTGTCAGAGTTGCACTGTGAGAAAGGGAAAAGCAAGAAATATGCAAGTTAAAACAAGTAGAAATGCAATATCTTTTAAAGTGCTTATTTAATAACTGAATGGGAACAGAAAAAAAAAAAGTAACTGTGTTAATTGATTACTTAATTACATTACACCAACCCACATAGTATTATCTAAATATTCCTACACAAATTTCTCTTTTAATTTTACACAAAACCCCAGGAGCTGATATCCTTCTGGGTACTGGATACAGTATTAAGCAGTTTTGTATCACACAAGGCCTGACTGAGGACGCACAACAGACGAAGGCCAGCAAGGGAGTAGAGGTCAGAATGGCAGGTCCCCAAGTCTCTGTTCCTTTGAAATAGTCCAGTATTATGACTGACCATAGGATGTGAACAGAGTCTCTGTCTATGGATGTACTACCACTTCAGCTTGGATCAAGAGGGTTCTCTTGAAGCACGTCTTTCAGATGTAAAGTACCAAGCAAGTCCCACAAGTTCATACAGGGCCAGTACCAGGTGCTCGGCATCAAATGTTGTGCTGTATCACTCAACTCTTAGGGGGCTGCATCCCTTGCTAAAGCCTGGGAGCCCAGCACTTGCCCATCACTGTCTGTCAGGGACTGCCCTGTATAAACCTACTAAGATCCGTCCCAAGGGATAATTACTTTTCATGGTTTTTTAGCCCAACTTCTCTATACCCTAAGCCTCCTCCAGACTCCCGCTGCTCCACTGATTAGGAACACTCCACCACCATTTCAGGAGACTGCTTCCTTAATTTTGAAACCTAGTGCAGAACATGTAGAAAATTAAGTCAATACCTCTGTTTCTTCCCATTTTTAAATGAGTGAAAATAGAAGTCTGGAATGACTCTTAAGAAAACCCCTAGTAACTGCCATGAGTCCGTGACCACCCAGTAGTGGAAAGGGGGGAGGGTGAGTGTGGAGAGGCTGTTTTAAATCTGGAACTGATTGCATTCATTTTAGCACTTCCCTGCATGTTTGTTTCTATTTGTAATTTTTAATTTCAATGTTTATTTTTAGCTGTGTGTATTTTAATATTTTAACTCAACTTCTTGATTTATTTTCTAATTTTGCAAGTAATAGTGGTTATTAAAACTGCATCTATTAAGAGCACGAGAATTTGGAATAAAATTATCACCTATGAAACACAAAAAATACACAACTATGTAAGCACCGATGGCTTGGGGATCTGGATATAGGTGTGAATTTTTTTTATTAGAGGATTAGGTTCCTGAAAGTTTGTGGAGAATTTCAAGTTTCTGGGTGGGCTGTCACAGATTAATGGCTTTATCTGCAGACTGCTGCATTTGGCCAATACAATCAGTGCACTCACTCAGTTCTGTCCTTTTATAGAGGTCCCCCTATTTATGCCACATTTTTCACTTTTTATTTCTCTCCAGGATTGTTTCCTCATTCATGCCTGGCACTACTGCAGTCTTTCTCAGCAAACAGGACTACCAAGTGAAGCACAAACAAAAGCTGAAAAAACGGAGGCCCCAAATGGATAATCTCATAGATTATTCCATGATTAATTATCCCAGATTTATCAAATGCCACATCCAAATAAGGTCAAACATGTAACTGTAATCTTCCTCAAGACATGCAACCACCCCTTTGCACAAGCCTTGGTTTTTATCATGGGAACTTTAAACTGACTTCCAACAGTAATGATAGAAAAAAGAAGTAATGTTGATACATTCTGAGCTGTATACCCAACATGTCAAGGAGATCATTAGTGACTGACACCAATGATGTGTCATGGACAACAAGATGTCTCTTTTGCGCCTGTCCTTTACTGACATTCCTGTCACATCCTATTCACCAACCTTGTGCAGTGATCCTCTCGCACTTTGGATCAAAAAATTTCCATGTCATTGTTAGTGGGGCTTGTGTATCACCATTTTGTTCTATTTTTCACACAGTCTTGTTTGTATTTTAATCATGTGAATGAGAAAAGGTTGTACATACCAGAAATTAGAATATATACATATATATATATTTATATATGTATATACACACCTGTACCTGGTTGAATATCATTTTTTTTAACAGGTTATAAGCCACAAGTCCCAGAGAAGGACCCACAAATTCACTTAATTTCCCTGATTTCACGTTTAAGTCTCCACATTAGCTGTAAATGAATAAACCCACGTGGAGGTAGTTCCTATTTACTACATAGCTGAGGAGGCACACAGCTCCTCTTTTTCTTTCACCATATGGCTGAAATAACTCACACACAAGCAATTTGTTCTGATTCAGCTGTTTCAGCAGGAAGGATTTGCAGAAGCAGGATTGGGAAATACACAGGATTCTCTTTCACTTCCGTGACAGGAGTTATATTTTTAATTAGCCTCTGTTAGTCTTCCGAGGGCAGCTTGTAAAAGTTTAATTCTATGTCTCAAATTTGAGTCCCATTTGATAAAGCCATTTTTAAAGTGTATTTAGAGACTAGCTCTGAAAACTTTTTTGGGTTTTTAGAAAAGTTGGTTCCTTGGAAAATTCTGTGGAAGAAAAGTAAGAGTTTTGGAGTTTCTTTTCTTCCAGTAGACTCATCTTGCATGAAGCTTATTGAAGATACAGAGAAGGAGTAGTGGTCAATATGGTACTTCACTGAAATCCTAAGAGAACCAGCTGTTGGGAAGATCTTATCCACAGTATGTGGACATCATTTAAAATGCCCAAAGGCCCCAGGTTTGTACACCTGGAAGTAATGACAAAAAATATGTCAATGAACAACGGATACAAAAAACCTGTAGGTTAATGTATTCACTATGACTAGCTTACACAATAGTATAATTAAAATCAAGGCAATCAGATTTACTTAAATCTGACAAGTAAAAAAAAAAAATGAAAAGGTCCATTTCAAATAAATATTATTAGGTGAAAAAATAGCAGTTAATTGTATGCATTGACTAAAAACTATAAGCAGTATAAGAAATATAGAAAAAGTGTGAACATAAACCAGCCTTATTAATTTGCAGTGATACCCTGAGAATTTAAAATAATATCTTCTGAATGGATATAGTGTTGCACATGTTTACAAGGGGGAACACAGCATCCACAAGATTTCCAAAACATTATGAATTTGAAATTTATGTAGGATCATATGCGACATATATTTGGTGATGCCTTAAAAATTAATTAACACAGCATTCTGTCAGAAGTGCTATGGTTGAGAGCCTGGGAGAGAAAGTCCCTTAAATATCATTGGCCCCTCAGCTTTCAGTTTAATATTTAAGCTGTTTCTAATTGTGTTCAGTTGAAACTTGGCATCCAGTTTATGGGTTTGGATGCAATTTTCATTTCAGTGAAAAAGAAAAAGGGGAGAAAAGAGGCAAAACTTAAATCTGTTCTGTTCCTGGAAAGCTTAAGTGGTAAATGAGGTAAAAGTTTCAATCTTTTTTCCCAAATTTGTCCAAGTGAGATTTCTTACCCAAAACATAATGCAATATCATTCAATGTAACACAGTACAAACACATGGATACATAGCCAAGAACTAATCAAAACACTCAACTTTGAACCTTCTGCAACAGTCTTCAAGAAAACCAAATTAGGATCTTGTTCATGGGGGGAAATGTGCGTGTTAATGACTAGAAAAGGAGCTCTGCACACATTGCAGGAAATTGCATTAGCCTCCATCAACACCAGAAAACTAAAGTGAAAGGTCTATCTCAGAAACAAACCCTGATATGGGTTTTAAAATATCTTCTGAACTGTGCTCAGTGGATATGTCCCATCCTGCATTTCACACATCACTGATCCCCCAGGCACTGCTGGCTTTCCTCACCCTTCCCTCACAAAGGCTGCAAGGCATATTTCAGCCTATAGGGTTTTGGGGGAATAAAATGCCTCTACCTACCCCCAGAGTGACAACAGGATTACAGGGAAAAAACATGGTGGAAAATTCAGATTTGTGATTATTACAGCTGTAGCTAGCCCCACGGAGCTGGTGCCAAAAGGAGAGAAGCGCTCCCTCCTGCCCTTCCCTCTCCAAAGGCTGTTATGGTCGGCAGAAACACAAATTCTGCCATCTACAGACCATCCTTCGCTTAGGAAGAGCTGACGCTTGAAATGCCCCCTTGGAGGGACAGTCATCCAGCTTATCTCGAAGCCAAAAAGTGGGGCTGTGCAGAGCTCAGCAGAAAAAGACCCTTCATTAGCACAGTCAAGACAACGCTAGCCGCTCAGCAAATCCTGTAAGGCAGGAAAATTGGCGTCCTTGGCTTCCAGGAGATTACTTAGACTTCATGCTTCTTTCCTAGCCTTCTACAGGAGATCCCAGAAGAGCAAGAAAAAAGATAGTCTTGAACATCAAATGTATGGGGCTGAGGAGGCACAGCCTGTAATCGAGGAGCAAGGTTTGGGGGTTGTAAAGGCAGGAGGCAGAGCGCAGGCATTTGCCCATTGACGGCTGTGCTGATTTTGCTGATTGCAGGAATAGTGGCCTTCAGGGCATTTAATAAAAAATGATTAGGAAGGGACAGGACTGTGGCTGCATTACTCATCCATTAACTGTCTGCACATGAAATCAGACATCCCTCCCCCTGAGGCAATCCAGCAATGGACTGCAGTCTTTGCATGGGTGCTCTGCTCTTTGTGTTGTCCAAGAGATTTGCACTTTAAAGATACAGCAGGACTTTTACCAATTTTATGGCTTTATTACAGCTTTTTTGAGTTTTGGTGCAAACTGCTGTGTTCTAATAGAATTCTGTGTTATGTCCATTTTAGTGCTTATGCTAATTTAGCACAAGTATGGAAATCACAGGAAATACCAGCTTGGTGTATAATGGTTGCTCCTTACTTGGCTGTTGCTAAACTCCAGGATAAGACTTTCTGTGTACTTTAAACTGAACTTATGAAGTGTCTCACTGAAATTGCATAGTCTACAGTAGTAGCTGTGAGAGCAAATTTAGCTCTGGCCTGAGCACGTACAACACATCCACTGAGATGAGTGGAAGATGATCTGTCCTTGGCCAGGGATAACGCAATGTAAAATAAATTCTTTCAGTAAGTGACTGGCAAGTTGATTTATGGCTATTTCTGACAAACCTTCTCTAGCTTTAGGTATAATTTAAGTAGGCAGACACATGCTGAAGGTTTTCAAGGGCTTGCCTGATGCTCCCCATGGGAACTTTCAAAGCCCCAGGTGGTGGTGGGGCACTTGACTCCTGTTGACTCAGAACTCTAGTAAGTTTCCATATTTGCCAGCTGTAAGTTTAAAGTTCTCCCCTCTTATTTCCCAGAGGCAGGAACAACAAGCTGTTCCCAGTGAATTTAGTTGGGAGCTACAGAGAACTGTGAAAATCAGTCTAGGTAGTCAGATGCCTCAATTAGAACTCAGACACACACTTGCCAATTAGGGGTGTTCACCTGATAACTTTCTGTCTCCTGGAGCATGTCCATAGTCCCAGAGAGGGGAAAGTTAATAAAAACCTACAATTTCTTGTGGAAATGTGATTTAAAAGCAGTATTTTTAAAACAGTTTACCCAAACACTGTTATTAATGATAATAGTTGTCATCAGCTGTACACGATCATATTGATGGTTTCATGATAGAAGAAGAGCTGCTCGACAGTTCTGTTAGGCAAAGGAGGAAAGAAGAGAGGGAAAAGAGACCATTAAAGACTGACACGGTCCCGATGATAATGCTACACCACAAAAAATCATTTGCAGGTGTACACAAGTCTTGCCACTCCTTCTAACCCAGTTTCTGTATGCAAGGTCATCCTCCTGGTGCTACCTTAGAAACTGGCCTTATTCTATAGAGGACATTGAATGATAACACTGCGAGTCAGCTGACTGCTGTGTCACAGAGCTGCTGCTTTCTACATTATCGCAACTGCCAGAGCTCTTACTGCTGCAGTTTTCTAGTCGCAGTGCGGCAAAGCAGACGCATAGAACCAGGCACAAAGCAGCATAGATTTTTTTTATTCTTATCTTTTTCATAAGAGGGGAATATTCCTGTTGTTAGCGTAGGAACAGACACAGCATGGATGTGTTGGCTTCCGCCTGGCAGCATTTTCAGCTGAGCAGGGACTGCTTGGAGCTCTGTACCCAAATTGCCTCTGAGGAAGAACGCCTGATTTCCCACTTTGCGTACTGAGGGGGTTTTTTCTTTATGCTACAGTGATGTACCTGCAGCAATAGGATAAAGGAGATGGCACTTGTCACTGTCTGTCCGACCGGGCCCTTTTGCAGGTACTCCATGGCCGAAGCTGTGCCAGCATCCCAGGGTCAGATAGACTAGTAATACAGATTGCCGCAATTTCTTACATCAGTTAGGGCAAAGCTCAAACAAGAAACCAGACCCTCTGACCTAAATCAGTCCCAGTCCTTCTGGATACAGGGCAGCAGTCGACTAGCAATGACACAACCAGCCATCAAGTGGAGAGTCTCTGGGATTGCAATCTGTATCAGCTGGAGTCTGAGAGAATGAAACCCTTTCGGGTATCCAGTCGCTTCTTCTAATGCTACAAATACTACAACTACAACTACTACAACTGCTACTTCTGCTTTTCTTGCCTGTAAGAAGCTGTTAATTGCGGTTGGTCTCTGAGTACATTTGCGTGGATTAGTCTGTCTATAATGCAGTCCTTATCTGCTCCTGCTGGAAACCGGGGCACGAAGTCAGCCTGCTTTAACAGTTGTTTCTTTCTGCGTGATGCTATGCAACTAGAATGGGTTACACTGACAACAAAGGAACAAGCACAAAGCACCACTTTCTTTGCTGGACTGTTACAGGAACATAGCTCTTCTTCGATATGACACCCTGGTCTCTTCTCTTTCCTGGCTTTTTATTTTTTAAAAAATTTAATTCATCTAATCGAAGAGCCTAACAGACACCATCGTGAATGTGGCTTTTAATCATTTGGAAAAGACAGCATGTGGAGACTGCGAATCGAGACAGCAACACATTTAGGTTATTGCCAATTTTAAATACTTGGTTTGTGAAGCACAGCCCTAAGGGACAAGCTCAGTAACTGAGGGAGAGATTGTAGATAAAGAAATAAAAATGACAAGCGTAATGGAGGCTCTGCAAAAGAGACTGTCAGAGAATCAGTTCATGGATGGCAATTTCACCAGTCTGAATCTGAATAATTCATAGATTGAAATTACCCTGCTTTCACCTTTCCATTTAAACCGGCATGATCTGAATCTCTAATAAATTTTCAAGATAAAGTAAAATGCCAATTTGAATCTGAAGAGCTTTTAAAACCAGATGCTACACCCTGAATCTTTCGATACCTTTCACAATTATCCTGTGAGAACCGCACTTCATCACGAAGCACCATTACCAGTGAAAATTACTGTGATTACAATAGCAACAATAGAATACCATCAAATGATCTCTAATCTACCTAATTTACCAAGGCTGACTGTGTGCCCATTGTGTTTCACTACGTCTGGCATTGGATCAATATCACAGTGGAACAAAAATGCCTTAGTATGTGCTTCCTTTTGGTACCTTTAACTTTGACAGCACAGGAAAAAAAAATCTACCTGCTGTTAAATGTTTTTACAGCCAATCTACATGCCTGCTGTAGGACCTGATTGATTCTCTATGATTTTCTTTAGTTCTTGGGTATCAGATGTCTTTGTGTTACTAATTAGTTTATAATGTATACTCATGCACAAAGACTGCAGCAAGTGAGTGCCAGCACAAGGACCCTGCACTGCTGCTGCAGTTGCAGAGCTCTCACTGGGGAAGCCAAAATGAGTTCAGTGCCTTATGTGAATAATTACTCCTGTCTGAGTTAGAAATGCTTTGTAGCATCACCGGTCTTGGTTGTACTATGTGAAAAATGTGTGCAAAAGCCATGGTCAGGAAAAACGATCGCGTGTAATACTAACAAGATTTTCCCTTCGTTCAGCAATTAGCATGTGGTTGTGAGACAGGCTGTGACTCCTTCTGTGTGTCTGTGTGTGTGTGTGTAGGTACACATGCACATACATAAATGTAAAGCTACTGTGCGCTGTGAATGAATATGTGCTGATCTCTGAAAGTAACAACTTTCTCTGACAAGCCAGGCGCTGTGTTTTGCCGCAATCTGCTCAGTCGTAACACATCCCTCTTTTGGAGGTGTAAATTTCCTATAGGATGATGCGTGACTTCTGGAACAGTAAGTACCATTTATGCAATATGTTGGTGCCTATAGCTATGCTGCAGAGTAGTATTTTAAGCGTAGTTTGAGTCCTTGTAGCATAACTAGAATGTGGAGAAGTGAGAAACATGTACTGAAGGCTGGAAACAGGCATTCTTCATGGAAGCGATTGTATCTGTTGTTTGTATGTTTATGAGTTGTACACTTCAGGCTTGTTTTCCATTTTATAGTCAGATTTACTCTGCCTTCAGGGAATATTTTCTAAGGGAGGAAGGTAAGCAGCATTTCTTCTTACTTCTATGGCTGTGTTGTATTTCAGTTGAGGGAAACGCATGTTTACAGCACATAGTTATATAATATAATATGACATCTAATTAAATGTTTCAATATATGTTCACATTTAAATGGGGCAAGAAAACATACCTATAATATGGATTTTTATTGAAAATACACTTCTAGAAATGCTATGCAAAAACAGTTTACAGATTTTGTTTGTATTCATCTTTTGCTCGTTACTGTTGTTAAATAAGTGCCTATTCTACCTAAATACTAATGGTGTTGAAGCCTTCGGTTTTAATATATTTTGTATTTTCAAAACACAATTTACTGTACTTCTAAATTTTCTGTGTATTAGTGGAGAGTGTTCTCTAGAGGTAGAGGAGGCGAAAGGTTTTGCAGCTTGAACTGTGAAAACAAAGGAAATTGAAAGGGCACAAAATATGATTATACTAGTCTCAAATTTTAAATGATTCAGTAATGTGATTTAGCAAAATGCTGTTCTTAGACAACACATCCAAGTTGCTATACTATCTGGAAATAATTAGTCCATTCAGTGCTATATTTATATTCTTCATTTTCACGTAGTATTCCAAACTTAACAAAGAAAAAGCTGAGAGCAAATATCGAAACTTTGGTAGAAGTGTAACACCTACATTATATTACTGTGGTAATAAAATCAAGACATTTAGACTGAACTTGGCTGAAGGGAACTAGTCATTGCGGTTTAACTATTTTATTAAGAGCAATTTATGTTTTTATGTACAGAAATATAACATATACTGATGTAATTACTATACTGCAAGGACCATGCAAACAGAAATGCGAAGGTTTTGCAAAATACCGTACAAGTACCTGGCAGCATTTGCAGTATTATTACTGCCACACTCCTCCAGTAGCATATGCTGCACTGAAATCATGGTCTGTTAACCAATTGGATTCCACGGAGTATTTACAATCCTAATTTTTTTATCAGTCTTATCTGCCGTGGCTGTAGAAAGCTGCTGGCCATGGGGTGCAAGGTGTCCTCACCAGCCAGTGCAGAGCAGAGCTAAGGGAGAGTTCACAAGCTGTTGGTGGCTTCACATAAGGGCCCAATCCAAATCCTTCTGTGGAACCGTGCTGGAGTTCTCTAACTTTGTGTTTCTGTTATTGAACTTTAAACATGCCACTGGCTTTCTCCCATTGCTCCATACTGGCCTACATCAAAAAACATGCAGTGCTGGTCAGGCCTAATGCTGTTTGCCATGGGAGCCCCTGCAGGAGTTGCCAGATGCTGTTAGAACAGCACACTCAGGAGGCAAGAGTATCCATGAGACTCTGCTGAAAGTACTCTGGAAAAGTTTGGAAACCTTGGGAAGTGAACTCTGCCTTTGGGGATGATGTGTGTTTCAAAGGCAGCAGGATACAAGCACATGCAAATGGAAAAAAAGCCTTTAAACCTTTTCAGACACAGGATTGTGAAGAGAATATTAGCAATATTACTTCATAGAAAGTATTAAAATGTAGTCAAGTCATATTATCCATGTCTTTTCTGATATGGCTATGGCCAATCAGGTAGGTACAGCAGAAGCATTTAGGGTTTATAACTGTATGTGTCAAAATAAATGGCAGACTGCAACATGAAACTTCTAATATAAGGCCACCAATTTCAGCAATAGGGACTCAACAGTTAAAATGCATCATATCAAAAGCTGTATTGTCTGGTTTAATGCCTGTTTTTCACTGTTTTACACTTGTCTATAACTCAATCCGCAATGGTAAAGGAAGGACAAAACCCTTCTTAACATGAGTTCACAACTAAACACAGATATCCACTTCAGTAAAAGTACTCCCATGCATTTGGCAGACCCTTATCTGCAGCTAGGCAGCAACCAGGATGCAACCAACATGAAAAACATATTGAAGCCCATTCTATTACCACAGAATTTAACAAGTCTCCCTGTGCCATCAAAAGATAGATCCATTAATTTCCTTCTATTACATCCTTGTTGTGAAAGTTGCTGCTATTTTGTTGGGGTGTTTTTCTCCTTGACTACAAGAGTTGTGTACAGTTGACACATTGGTGAATATAATGCTGTCCTTTCTGGCAGGACACAAGACCTGAGCTAAACATACACTCAACAATCAACATCTCAGGATAGGTTTATTTGACAACTGAAGGGACCGTCTCATCTGCAGTTCCGTTAATAATATTTGTGCTCGCTTGCTCATCAATTCTGCACTATCATCTGCTATAAAACACACAAATTCTGATCTGTAATGGTTATATCTATTTGGACAAGAGCGCTGAGGATAGGAGGGTCTGTTGTGGGTTTCATTGCATTTTTTTTCACTGTACTGTTGCTTTGAATTAATTGCAACTGCCTATGGAAATATGATCCCTTAAGAATGTAGAGAAATACATTATTAATGATTATGTGTGAAGAATTGCTAGATTCCTCTGCACTCTGGCTGCTATGAATTTCACACCATTATTCCCAAAGAAAAACATTAGGAAGAAAGTAAGACTTTTCAAGAAAGTAACTTGAAATTAAAACATCAGCATTTTCAAACCAATCATTTTTGACACAGGAAATTCAGAGTTAAACAGAAGAAAATCCAAGTGGTTCACTGACACAATTAAAATACCTGAGCAGCTCCCTTTCTCTTTGATGCCATAACTCCAGGATATGATAGAGGTAAATAATTTTGCCATTCCAGTTTATATTATATAGATAGGATCAAAAAACACCTTTGGCTTTAAAAGTATTTGCATTGCATTTCACAGTATCAGTTCAGTTTCTTTATGGACTATAAATGTACACCTGCTCTGTGCTTCTAGCTGTGTAACATAACCAGAAGTTCTGAAAATCAAGTGATTTCTGACCAACCAAAAGAAGGAAATGAAATCCTAAATGGGAATTGCAGAAGAGGCAATGGGTTTCCCAGGTCTCATGCCAACAGAGATTCTTGCTGTGGGTTTTCCAGGTCAGGTTAAACTTCTTATTGTGTTAGAACTTGTTCTTTAAAAAACCCCATAACTAAAAATGAGTGGGAATTCAAAATATGGCCAAAGTTTTGCCCAAAACCATGAGGGTTTTTTATTTATTTTCTAACTACATTTGACGTTATTTCTGCCTACAGGACTTGCCTCAAAGTTTACCAAGAAAGAATATTTGCGATGTTATACTTCATTTTAGATGGCCAAGCATAGTGAAGCGCACACAACAAATTAGCAGTTGTAGTAAATACTAAACTTGGAAACATTGTTGATATGGAAAAAAATATAAATTGATAGATTATGGTGTTGCCACTGTGCTGCTCACTTACACTCATTTCAGAGATGGTTCAGAAATGAATGTACAGCTAAATTATATGCAGTTACACTCAGGGAAATGCTCAGTAGAAAAGCCTAATGTTGTACTTACCTATTTCTGTTTCTTCTGCCTATGTTCATTCAAAACTCACCTCCAGGGGCACAGCAGTCACAACAACAGGCTACCCCTCTGACCTGCAGGTAAGAAGTTTCACTGAGATAGCCAAAGGATGAGATTCCCACATCTTGTGCTCCTAAAGGCAATGTCCTGGTTGGTGGGGCCGAGGGAGAGGCAGGTGTGCAGAGGGGCATTGACATGACACACTTCTGACTCCCATACAAAGCAAAAGTGAGAAAATGCCATTATTAAGTAATTAAAGAGGAGTAGGAACATCTTTAATTTCTCTGTTTTCAGAGGCAGTTCTTCTGCAAACTTGTCAAATTTATATCTAGCACTAGTATTATGTGGTGAAAACTGCCAGTCAATGCTGAGACTGTGGAAAAAGGGTCCATAACCCCCGAGACTACACCAATGTTTACTCATATAATCATACACAGTTCCAGCACTACTGTTCAGATACAGCTTAAAGGCCCTTTAATTTGGCCCTTTAATTTTGTAAATGCAGCTGTCTATGTCACTGCACCCATAATGTCTGTAAAATGACTGTATATTTCATATTTGGCTTAAGCAGGCTACATTCCATTTAAACATGCCTTTTTGGTAATGGTATTTTTGCTTTTCCTTTGAGTGACAAAGCATGCCCTTTGTTATACATACAAATAAACATGAATTGTTGCAATTTCTTTTGGCAAAAGGTATAGTTTTCCTCAAAGCTTGTCTGTACTGAACTTATCACCTTTTCATGAGGGGCACCCTGTCTTTGCAAGCTGATAGGCTTGATATGGTTGTGAATTGCTTGCAGTTTGTGTCTTTGGTATTCTGTGTTTGTTTCATTATGTTTAGAAGTTGGAGTGCACCCTTTCCTCTGCCACAGAACTTGATGCTAGGTAATTACTTAAAAAATTTAAGGATATGTTTTTAATCTTCTGAATGTCTCAGAGTGTGTGTGGCTTGCTGAGCTCTCAGAGCAGAATCTGGAGTCCATGGGAGTATGTGCAGTCTGGCTTTCACTGGGAAAAAAAACCAAAAAAAAAGTAATTTTCTGGTCCTTCTGATTGTTTGCCTCAATTTAGGCAATACTTGTAACCATAATCTTTGAGTCTTTATTTTATTTTTGTAAATAAGTACCTCTAAACACAATTCTTTCACCTTAAAGGGGACTTCATGAAAATAATTTCCTTAAAAAATGTGAGTCACATAATGAATCGGTAACAGTTGGGGAAATCCTGATGGAAAGTAATGCTCTCATCATTAGTGCTGTGTGTGGTAAATTAGGAGCAGGCTCTTCAGGAAATGAGGACAAAAAGGCGGAATTGCTGCTCGTTGAGAATTTGTCTTGAGCACAGAGTTCATGATCTTTGAGAACAATAAGAACATCCTAAGTCTGTGTTTGGGATACATACGTATATATATATATATATATATACACATACATACATAACTTGAGGGAATTTTGATCTCCAGCTAATACACAAAAGTGATAAAATTGGCTACTCCAAAGAATTTTAAGTTTCAGTGGTACTTTGGGAATGTTCAGGGCAAAAAATAAAATATAGTTGTCAAGGGGTATCATAAATGTGTGAAAATGACTAAATACTTAACCACAAATTTTTTGTTAGTTTATTTATAAAGCATTAAAATGATGTCTTAATGTAGTACTGAAACATTCCCAACCTCACTTCTGTTTCAAATTTGGAGAGGTCCTTTCATCTTCCACTACAGCAGTAGCCTAGGGACTCTTGGCAGGTACATATTTCTACCCAGATATTTTATATTATTTATAAATAAGTAGTCCAATTTTTTCCACAATTTCTGTGCATTCATAACAGCACAGTGGAAAATATTTGCATTACTATATATTTAACCACAATACCTGTCAAGAAAAAACAATTTTATTGTGCAAGGCACTGTATGAAAGGAAAACAAAAAGTCCATACTTTGGAGTCAATTTTTTATCTGAAGGGAGAATAATTGCTAAATATTTGAGAAAACAATGTGCCATTTTCAGATAGAGAAGATAATTTTTAGAAAACCTATAACAAATAAAGCTATAAATTATAGCTGAAAGATTCATGTTATAAGAGTAACCCAGTTTTTGAACAACCTTATTGCAAGCCTCTTATCTATTTTCATCAAAAATGAAATGCACTCACAGTGATGAATTGATTGCATTTAAAAGAAAGTGTGACTCCCACTCTGTCCAAAGAATAACAGCTTTCAGGACCTGATTAGATGTTAGAAATAACAATAATAATAACTTTAACCAATCATTCCAGCAGCATTCATAAACTTACATGTAGCAGAAAGTAATTTGTGTGTAAGTCTTGAAAAGCTTCTCTTCTGCCAACATGAGTTTTGTAAACTTTGTGTGTCTTCTGCAGAGTTTTAAGAACTTTTCAGGCCTGGGTTGGAGTGACTTCTAGACATAAGGTAGCCACTATTCTGTATATATATCAGTGCTCACTTAAATACAATGCAAACAGATCTTTTCATGCTCATGTAAAAACCTACCATGGCAACAGGGAAGTTTCTGTATTTTCATTTAAACAATTCACAGAAAATTGCTGATTTTCCCTACCCACAGACAGAACACTGAATTTTGAGACACAGATTTAAAATAAGAAAATCTAGAAAATAAACGAATGTGTTCTGGAATATCAGAAGTAAGGTAACTTCTTGTTTTAGACAGACATGCAATTTGCACTTAAAGTATTTGTGACTATTCCCATTTAGTTTTTTAATTATTGTAACTATAAAGTTGGGCTGGGTTTTCAGTTTGTTTTTTAAAAAAGTGATTATTAACCTGCATGAGGACTTTAAGTTTGTATGAATTCCTTCACAATCCACGTTCAGTCAATCTTGCTGTATCTGCATGAGAAAATTATTTAAATGAGTGAGGTGAAGTTATATGAAGAGACAAGGTGGCTCTTGCACAGTTAAGAATGCAATTTTCACTGATGATGGGTAAGCATTTTAGAAGTGCCTGTCACCAAGTTTCTTAAAAGTATATTTACTCTTCCCCCTCCTTTAAGATTTATTGCCATTTGTAAAGTACTTTTATTTGATATTCTTCCTTACTCCAAAACTGATTTATTCTGTTTTCTGATAATTAATAGGCACCACCAAGGGTATAAAAGGGTGTTTAATAACTTCCCAAATAATAAATTTTCCTGCTGGATTAGAATGTAGTCTGTTCAGAAAACTTACTTCAGAAATCAGCACATCCAAATGCCAGAGGCAGAAATTCAAAACAAGGATAGATCAGAAACCATGGGTTACTGCCTCTATATCATGATATTTCCAATGTTGATGATCACTAGAGCCTTTCTACTAATTTCTTTCTTTGAACCTCAGTTTGCTGGTTAAATCGTGAATCCTTTCAGAGCCAGAAAACTACTCAAAGCAGAATTTTGGATATTGTCTGTCCCATTGCAACAAAGCAGAGACATGAGTAAAACCTGGAGATCATAAATTGAGGCTGAATGCAGCTATAGTAACAGAGACTGCTAGCAGTGGGGTGTGGGGTGCAGAATTGAGACATGAGTCAGAAGTTAGAAGGGACAGGACTAAAACCTAATCTTCATTGCATTTAAGAATGCACTTTGGCAAGATGCGCTATCTAGTATAAACTAAATTATCTTTGGATTTTTACCAATGGTTTGGGTTTTGCTCATGACCCCTTCACCACCAGCAAAGGTGTAAAACTTAATGGTGAGAGACACCTTTGCTTTCATCTAACTGACCTCTACTGAGCACTGATCACACCAAACGTGTTAAATTTCATCCCATATTGTAGTTGCATTACCATTGTTTACAGCCTTCAGAAATACACAATAACCCAGCACTTATGGTGGCTTCTCCTTTGTTTCTCCTCCTTGGAAATTGCAGTTTCACTTTCAAAAGCTAAATCAGCGCCTATTCCTTTACAAGCCACAGTAAAACTTTACCAGGTCCCACCTGCTGGCTGGCTGCTATTGGGATGGGCAGACCAGACTTCACAGAGGGGAAACACATTCCTCTCTTTAACAAACAAGGTGTGGTGTCCTCCCAAAAGTTTACTGAGGCCTTCAGTCTCATAGCTTCAGTTAGATGTAATACTGAACACTGTAGCTAGTAAATACAGGTAAGAAGAGGTTTAAAAAAAAAAAGAAGAGAAAAAACATTTTCATAAAAAGGTGAATTAAATTGAACTGAATATTGAGTTGTGCTTTGACATTTTCACAATAAGCTAACAGCTATGCAGTTGATAATACAGTTTCTTCCATAGTAAATCTTTTGCGAGTGGGCTTACAGAGAACACAAATTATAAATACACTTTTAATTACATACATATGTGCACACACACTCGCAAATAAGAATTTTAAACACAACTTTATGCATATGCAGTCATTTCACTTTATTTTCAGCAGGGTTCTGTCACTTATTTATATTTTCACACTGATAGGGAAATACTACTATTTTGCCTTTGCTGTGTTTTGGTTTTCTTTCTGCTGCTTGACTTTGCTGATGAGAGAACACAGATTAGTTTTTAAATAACTGTAGTTCTTCAGATGGCATAGTGGTATACCACAGATTTGAATTTCAAGAGCCACTACAGTGTTGGGTGAACCATATTTATTAGCTATTAATAGTTAGACTATAACAGGCATCAGAAGCTGCACAAGAAAAACTTAACAAGTGCTTTCATGTTGGGTCTCTAGACTAAACCTCTGACTGCAATCTCAGCAAATTCTTTCTCTGTTAGTGCAAATTAGCTTCATAACATATTCCTTGTTTTCTTTGGACACCCTTTCTGAACTTTAAGTCATTCTTCTAACTCAAATATGTTTGGGTTTTTGCTTCTTTCTTTCTGATATTCAGATTCTGTCTTTCCATGGTTGCCATCAGGGACTTTTTTTCTTAGTACTGATTTAGACTAAGAGCAAATGCTCATCTGAGGTACTCAGGGGCCAAATGTGGCTCAACTGGTATAAATAAATAGGCAGTTGTTATTTTCCATCTGTTTCTCATTGTTGTCCACACAGTGATAATATTGTTGTCTATACCTTTAAAAAAAGCAAGGCAAAATGAAAGTAGTAGAAAGATACACTATAAACCCAAGGAAAATTAGAATGTGATAAATTGCATCTTCACATTAAAAAGAATTAACTTTAAACCATTAAGTACAATGCAATAGCTATTTATCAAGTTAAACTGTTTTCCTGTTGCAAAGCACAAATATAATTACAGAGGCCTTTTACATATGGATGGCACTTGGTTAAGGACTATTTTTAACACTGTATGCATAAATCAAGTTTATTTTCAGATTTTTTTTTTTTCTTACCCCACACTTTTAGGAGATATGCAAACAATATTGGAAACAATCTCTAGGATGATCAAAATGTAGTCTTTTACTTACCACAGAATCTATGCTTGTGGTATTTTCCATGAACTCAACAATCCTCATCATTAAATAGCTTGAGCTGGTTTTTTTTTTTTTGTTCCCACAACTTGTATTGAAAAACTACTCTAGAACCTCACCATTTTATGGCCAGAATGTTTCTAGCTTCCAGCCTAAATTTATTCATGGCCAAATTACACCCATTTGTTCTTGTGCCAACATTGTCTGCTAGGGTAAATAGTTCTTTTCCTTGCCTACTGTTTACCACCCTATTGTGTTTTTAGAGAATAATTATTTCCTGTATCAGTTTTTGTTTCTACTAGACTAAACAAGCAAAAAAATTTGAGCCTTGCTCTTAAAAGGATTTCACTCTGGTAATCGATCCAGTTTTTCACCTGTTTCACCTTCCACAAAGGTGATGAAAAACATCTGTGTGAGATCTCTCAGGTGCTTTAAGCAATGGCATAGATTTTTTACTTTTGTCTAATGAGAAGTAGTTTATCTGGTTCATGCTTGGGTGGCATCTGCTTTTTCATGGTTGTATCCCACTGGCAACTTAGCGAGCCTGCAATCAGTTAATATGCATAGGTAGATCTATCTCCTGGGTCATTTACAACTGATATGCTCCTAGTTTACAGCAGATTTTTTAATTAATCCTTGAGTGCATGTCTCCACTGCCAACACTGTGAGTTTCAAGACTGAGTTTAGCAGTGTGTATTTTTAATGTGCTTTACCCAAGAGTAACACATGTTTGGGATAAGCTGATGCCAAAGACAATAGAAAAATAAAAAGGAATAATGTTGTGAGACCAAAGAGAGGCACTCAGCACACTGACAGCACCAGGCGTGACATATTAAGGAATAAGGAGTTTTCACAAATGCTGCGGTGTAATATGATAGAACATAAATGTTTGAGTGTGACACACTGAATACAATACATCAGGGCATTCCTTTTTGGCCTTGTATACTCACAGTTGCTTAAATGTTGCATAAAATAATTAGGATCATTATATCAATTACTTCCAGGGTAAAAAAAAAATGCTTTGATACTGCCTGGTTGTAAAGGGTCTATTTAAGGGCCATATATTCTGGAATGAAGGCTATATAACTCTGAAGTCTTAACAGACATGGACACTTTCACAAGCATGTTTATGATTTTGGACTGCAAGTTCAAATAGCTAGGAACTTAGAAACTTTGAATCCTTAAGAAAATGATAGACATTTCCTCATTTTGATGCAGAAGCCAACAATCTATAAAATACCTTTAGCTGTGCAATTATAGATAGCAGAAGGGTAATAAATTCCCATACTTAGCAGCTTCACCTTTTATTAGAAAGATAAACTAGGTTCATGAAGGATTTTTTTAGAGGGAGAAAGATTATTTTAAAGTCATGTGATAGTTTTTTTTTTTTAAATTTTGCATAAGAGTGCTGGGTGAGAAAATTTATTTAAAAGAGTTATCTGCTAGGGGTGCAGCTTTAGAGAATTCTTGAAAAATCTTTTTTGTCAGTTTTAAATTTGATGGGAAGGGAATCTGCACCTGCTTAGGATTATTTTATTAAGTTAATAAAAATTAGTTTTACTCTAGTGTGACTATTGCTACATAATACCTTCTTTGATGTTGAAGTGGTACAATGAACACATTAACTTTTTGATGCATTATAAGTAATGTTTAATACATTTTATTTTGTTTCGGGTACCCCTGTGGAGCTGAGAGCTGTGCAATTACCGCTGCTATGCAAAGCAGGGGAGTGCCTGGAGTGCACTGGGGTGCAGCTCTGGGGTCCCCAGCACAGGAAGGACATCAGGCAGTTGGAGCAACTCCAGATGAGGGCCAACAGGATGATCAGAGAGCTGGATCATGTCCCCAGCGAGGAAAGGCTGAGAGAAGTGGGATTGTTCAGCCTGGAGAAAAGAAGATTTTGGGGTGACCTAACTGTGGCCTTCCAGTACCTGGAGGGAGCCTACAAGAAAGACAGAGAGGGACATTTTACAAGGGCATGTAGTGAAAGGACAAGGATGAATGGCTTCAAACTGAGAGTAGGTTTAGATTAGATATTATGAAAAACTTCTTGACTGTGAGGGTGGTGAGGTACAGGAACAGGTTGCCCAGAGAAGCTGTGGATGCTCCCTCCCCTGAAAGTGTTCAAGTCGAGGCTGGAGGAGGCTTTGAATGACCTGGTTTAGCGAAAGGTCTTCCACTCGACAGGGGGTTTGAAACTAGATGATCTTTAAGGTTCCTTCCAACCAAAACCACTCTAAGATTCTATGATATGCAAATAGTGGCTTCAAAAAGTAAATTAATTGATATTTTGTTTGCAAGAGTTTATTTTCTTTACCCATAATTCACTGTATTTCTAGAAATATTTGAGACATGAGAAACTTGCAGGCCTTCACTGCAGTGGAGTGCAACCAAGTGATCATATTAACTTCACAACATTAATTTTAAAACAGTTCTTTCCCTTAATACACCCCTTTCTTTTTTGCTAGTTGCAATTAGTAAAAGTATTTGTCAAACTGAGACAAAGGTTTGTTATTAGTCTTTTCTCTTCAGACAATGATACCCTTTTTGTGTTGATAAAGGAAAGGGATTTGCAAAGTGCCTGACAAAGTGAAACATCACAGAAAGTAAAACATGTAGTAGAGGGTAACACTATCCTATTGATTTTAATCTCATAGAGGTTTTGGGCAAATTAAGAAAGAATTAAACTACACATGACAGATACCAAGTCACATTGCTTCATATACTGCTGGAGGATACACAGGACCATAGGGGGGACAAAAGCATTGCAAGAACATACAAGAAAAATAAAACACAATTTCTGCATCCAAGTATAGTGGGTTTTGCAGGTAAACATGGAATACTTGTTTGACACGACATTCTTTTTCACAGTTATTTGTTATTTGTTAAGTGATTTAAGATAAGTTGGGGAGGGGGGAAGAGCAGAGAATCACCCTTCAGCAGTTGTTTATATGTGTAATACTCAATACAAAATAAGAGTTTCTCCTCTTGTGTAGTACCTTCTGGTGCCATTTTGAAATTAAAATCAATAATAATTTTCCCAGCTGAGATAATTTATGCTTCTATGAGAAGCTGGCCTCATCCATAAATTAATACTGTTTGGCACCTATATGGCGAAGTATCCATAAAGCATTTTCTGTGTGAAACAGAGATTATTTTTTCCCTCAGTTATTTTCTCCTTATTACTTGTGTTCATTTCCTTACCATTAGATTTCTTGGTGCTTTAATTCAGGGCAAAATAGATCTGTTGCTTCCTGAAAGAAGATTACTTAGTATGGAGATGGAAAGGTAGCTTTGGTGAAATAAATATGTTGTAAACCAGAGGGATATGATAAGTTTCAATTTCACATTGTAAGGAGTGCCATGTTAATTCAAGATAAAAAGTGGAACAAAAATCCACTCTGGGAGTTAGGAGCCATGGATGCTGCTGAGCCATGCAGGCTAATGCAGGCACATGGCAGCTGATGGGACAGAGCCCTGTGCCTCACTCTAGCAACTGACTCCAGCTTCCCCTTCTGTCTGGGATGGGAGTGGCTTAAAATGACACGGTCTGCAATGCTATATTTTTACACTGTGAGGGCTTTGGCACCTTGGTCTGCTTCAGAGTAGTTTAATGCTGAGAGAAACACTATAGCTGATGAGGATTTTTCTGTCTTTCAAGCGATACCTTAAAATCAGCTGTGTAATTTGTGTAGATGACTGGAGTGCTGTATGCAAGTAGAGGTTGACTTGTGCTTTCAGAAAAGCAGTATGTGTATTGTGCACTGCCTGTGTGACTACTGAAATGATACATTTGAGCCCACACAGTCCCCACTTTTTCACACACAGAACTGCAATAGGCCAGGATCGTTTAGGAGGCTCTTTGGGACCTTAGCAGAGCACGTACTCCCCAGTGGAGCTGAGAAGTGAAAGAAACTGTACCAAATGGGAGGCAAATAGCAGCAATGGTGAGATGCTGAAACTCATGAAGATTTATATTATGATAGGTTATTTCAAGTTTCTTTAAATAAATTGATCATTTATTTCCCATTTCTTTAATAATTACAGGTTACTATAATTATTGAAGAAATGGGAAATAAATAATCAATTCCTCCCTTACAAGCACTTTATAGAAAAGATGTGCAAAATGGTGGGGTGGAAAGGGAGATAAGGCTGCTTACACTGTGCACCCCAGCTGGATGTGGGTTACTCCCTTTCAGGTGTGTGGTCTAAGCTTCAGGTGATGGGAGTGGTTCCACGGTTTTTGAAGTTTTACTTTTTCTTCTTTTTTCATCTTCCTCCTGGCATATCACAAGCCTTTCCCATGAGTAGTAGCAGTAGCAAAAATTGAGCAGATCTCTCACAGGGCTGTTCCCATTTTGCTACCACAGTATTACATAACACTGGGTCATCAAGCTTTCTTTTTGGGTGTTCCCCTCTCTGTCTGAGCTTCAGCTAAATAGCTTGTTCAGTTAAGAAACACTATCAACCTCCCAAAACCCACCAAAAATTACCCTCACAAAGCCCCTGCAAGTTCACTTCCAAAGCTGAAGCTCCTCTCTCTTTTTTTTCCAATCCTGTGATTTTATCCTCAACTTTGTTGAGTGTTTGCAGGCTTTGTGCCACTTGCAGAATGCTAGAAGGTGGATTACTGTAAAGTAAGAATAGACTCCTAGAGGCTTCCAGTGTGACCATCTAGGTCGAAAATCCTTTAAACAAACAAATCAGTTAATGATAAGAAAGGAAACTTTCAAACCATTTTGGCTTTAATAGCAGAAAAAAACTCCAATGAAACAGACACCCTGACAAAATGAAAACAGAAAATTTACTTATTACTAAAAAGTATAAAATGTTAACAGAAAAGGTATTTTTAAGTAACATTTATGAGTGTTATACACATGAACATTGAACATACATTCCCTTAAAATAATCTAGTAAGGAAAGAAAACATGCATTTGCATTTTACTTTTGCACATAGGTTTATTAAGATAATATATGTATCTTTTTGTATGCTGAGCCATTGCTCTGCTTCTGCCTCAGCCTGTCCAGGGTGTATGAATATTGACTAGCGTACACCCCATGGTGTAATTTTGCTTACTTGAAGCATAATACTGCATGACCTTGTTTTTTCTCTTAATTATATTTTTCCCTTGTAGGAAAGTAAGTTTACTCACTCTGAATCGTGCCAAACCGCATAATTTGGAAAAGAATATTGTGGCTCTACTTGGAAAGTAGAGCTAATTGGGTTCCAGCCATCACTGGGAAAGCTGTATAGTCTTTTATTATTTTAACTGGCCAAATGCCCTTTGTTACCACATTAACAGTCTCCCTATGGTGCATGTAACTTTGATATTATTTCCACTTTTAAGCTAAATTTGACCAGATGAGAGACACAAACCCTCCAATTTTGAAATAAAAAAATAGCATGTTTTGTTAATCCTGTACTTCAGAAGGAAAGTCTGTGAAAACGATAACCTTTGTCTGCTGGCCAAAGTTTTTGTTCAGTAAACCCATCCTGCCAGCTGTTCCCATTGGCAAGAGGAAAGATAATATTTTGGTATCTTTAATATCTCCATTTTGAGCCGAAGTTCTGCTTGTGCCATCATTTAAATCATGCATGTTAACATCGGTCTGGCAAACAATGCTGCACTTTATAAAAAGACCTCAGTTTGGATGGTATCACCGCAATGTTGCAATAAAGCTGCTTCAGACTACCACATACAGCCTCAATCACTCACTGCCTATGGACTCTTGCAGGGGCTCTGCACTCTGCTGCTCAAGAACTGCTTCCAAAGGCCTAAAGGAGACACTGAAAGAGATTTAAAGGTGCATTTTAGTATGATATCACCAGAAGCTAAAGGCGCAAAACACCTCAGAAGTCTGGGCTCCCACTCACATGCCTTTGGTCCTCATCTCTTGAAGGAGACCGGACAAAGATCAGCTTGGTGACTAAGATCCAGTCCCTAGTAAATGAGGAGGGATGGCCAGACAGAAACACTGGCATTTCCAAGAGACACAAAGTGGTCACCTAAAGCTCTAGGCCTAGACAGAGACACTTTCCACACCAAGAATATCTGAATCAACATGTGCATAGGGAATGCTCGCTCTCTCCAGGTCCATCTTTGACTGAAAGTTTTAATTTCTACTGGAACATAAAGGGTGTTCTCATCAGTTTAAGAACATTTAAGAATGTCTTTCTCAGTTTACAGGTAACCTGAAGCCAGGGCGGTTACAGGCATATTAGATCCCACACCTTGGCAGAGGATTATTTCTGCACATGTTTCAGGACAGCTCAGCACTAAAGATCTAGAAGGGGAGAAAAAAAATTATTATTCTGCAAAAATTTGCCTGGATCCCTTGAAGGTTTCAAAGATTTCTTAAAGTCCTCAATGAGCACTAGCAAATTGATTGGAATAAAAGTAGGTCTCAAATCTTTTCCTGATTATACATAAAGCCTCTTTTACTAAAATGGAGCATGAGAAAAGACAATAGAGCCTCTTAAAGCAAGAATTTCATTAATTTGTGCATTACTGTAATTATACTACTGTCTTAAATGCTCTCAGAATAATGGTGCTTGTGACAGTGCAACCTTACACTATCTGAAACAGAACTGGACCCTCCCAAATCTTACTGGCTCCTTTATAGCTTTTTATTTGTATTTGACAGTGTAAGGGACATTCCAAAGAAAATGAGGATAGTTCCTGTGTCCTGCTTACCGACTGCTTTTGTAACATCTTGATGTAGAAGTTAATAGCAAGATAGATGGTGCATTTTGTTAGCAGGGCCCAGCCCAACAACCATGCTATTGATAGTGCAATTATACCTGGGATGCAAGTTTTCATTTAAGTACATTTCCCCTGGCACCTCCAGTATGTGATTCTTGGTGGGGGGGAGGGGGAGTATTTTTTCAAGTTTTAATTTCCTCCAGAAGCATAAAATCATTCAATACTTTTTCCTCTCCTTCAGGTTAGCTTTCATCACTGCAGATACAGCTACAAGTTCTTATTTGAACTTTTCTTGCTTGCTGAACAGCCAGAGCCTTTCAGGGTACATTTCAGGTAAGGTAAATCTATCAGTCAAATGCAAAAGCACTAGGGAAACATATTTTAAAATGACAAATACTTTTTGGTAGCACTCTCTCAGATTACTTCCCCAAATCTGGGGTTTTGCAGTTAGCATGCCTCATGCACCAGTCTGCCCGCTGCCCATATGTCTCTCTGTTATTATTAACGCAGGTCCACAAAGGTGTTCTGGGTGGAACTTGGCCCAGGGACCTTGGTCGGAGGGAAACTGTAAACCCTGGCCTCTCTGGAAGGGAGGAGAGTGTTCCTACACCCCGGTTCCAAACCCTGCAGTGGGTGGCTGAGCACCCCAGGCAGCACAACACCAGGGAAGATGCCAGGACATCGCCAGGAAACACGCCAGACTCAGCCCCACAGGTTGAATTACTGGCACTCGCCAGCTGCTCCTGGTGTGGGAGAGCTTCAACACCTTCCTCTTGCCTTACAGGTATTGCCAATGATGCAATTAAGCCAATAAGTAAAGGGTAGTGCATTGAGAGAAGAAGAAACTTCTTCCATTTTTAAACTTTGTTCAGAACAACGTGAAAAAGGTAGATGGTGACATCATCTTAAATGAAAGGAAAAGTAATTGGGGAAAAAAGAATCCACAGACACAGTCCATGAAGCAGACCATGAAAGCCATCTGACCTGTCATTTGAATCGTTCTGTATCAAACAACTATGTTAACAATAACTGCAATGAAATCAGACTTATTATGCATGCATAAGCAATAAAACCCCCCCTCCCAAAAAATCTACTATGGTAGCACTTGAGGTTAAGAAAGAGAAAGTGGAAGCTTGTAAAAGATACATCAAAAGTGATAAACCCAAGAGGAAGATACCTCCCAGCAGCTCGAGGTCTCAGAGTAAGCACTACAGAAAATGCTGCTGCGGTTACAGAGGTAGTTTACCAAAGATTACATCCCTCACAAAGTTTAGGGTGAAAATAAGACATAAACCCTAAAGTGACCATATGCTAAAAAAGACATTGGCAGGCATCAAAAACTTGCAGTGAATATTTTCCTGTAGTGAGCAAGACAGCAATCTAATGCAGCATTCTTTGACAGGTAAGATATAAAGGAGCACATAGGAGAGAGAAGGTCCTGCCAGTGAGCTGCAGGAATTCTTTGCATCCCTGTTTGCTATAAACTCAAGGAGGCTCCCTTGTTGTAAGCTGTTTATACAGCATATATTTGAGAGATCACTGAAAATAATATATCAGTTTGTTTCTAAGAAAGAGAAAATACAAGAAATAGAAAACTAAGTCGTAACAATTTCAAAGGATAACAAAAACTAGGATTAGTGTGCATGGCAAAGAGAAGACAAAAGTGAACTCTAAAATCATGAGTAACAAAGACAGGACTAATAGAGAATGGAAGTTTTTTGTAGCATGGCAGGCAGTGAACAAGGATGCATCAAATCATTATCTGTTTGAAAGCAAAGAAAACCAAAAGTATTTCTCCATACAGCATGGTGGTAACTTTGAACCTCCTTGCCACAATAGGCTGTGGTTTATAGAATCTGACACGAGTTAAAGATCTCCTGGACAAACTCATTCATCGGTACCTGTTAAATAGAAACACTCTACCTCTGACTTTGGAAGTCAGATTGCTAGAAGTTTAGAATATAAGGCACGTAGATATCACTACATGATTGTTATTTTATAATGATATTTAGTAATGCATTTTTGACCACTTCTCATCACTTTTGTAGCCAGAATACTAGGCTAAATGGACCTTTTCCAGCCTGAGCTGGAAAATGATTAAATATAAAATGTTCTTTCATATTTGTTCTGTAAAAGAAATCCACACAGTATGACCTATTCAGGATTAACCCGCTTCTGCAGATCTGTAACAAGTCACAGCAGCTAAGAACTTGCCCAGAACACTCCATGTTGGCTGACACAGCAAAACTGGAAATCCAGCCTCACAAAGCAGTTTTCGGTGAGCTCAATGCACATAGGACAGTCAATTGACCATTTACTGAGCTTCCCATGCACCATCCTCTACCAAAAGGGAAAGAGAAAAGAGAAGAAATGGGACAGAGTCTGCAGTCACCCTTTCCTGCAGCCCTTTGCTCACAGGGGATGTTCTAGGATTTATATAATATGGTGATGAAGTGAGGCCAGGAAGCTGTGGGGCCTTCAGCTTTCATTTTCATGGATCGTTTTCTGTTGAAGACTCGGCTCAAACATTCTGTTCACTTTTTCCCAAGAAAATATCCCTGAGGGTACATGCTTCTTCTACAGTACTTCATGGTGAAGTCTCTGAGACTTATATAGTTCATTATAGTCCCACCTAAATTTTCTTCCCAATTTCTAGGTCAAATAACTGCATCAAGTAATTTAACACTAAATAATTCATAGGAAATATTTTGCTTTGAACAGAAATGCAATTTTTCTTTTTTTTTTGCATTTTCAACCACTGAAGGAGAACTGCAGTCATTTAGTAAACACCATAACTTGAAGTTTACCAGTATTTTTTTTTTCAGCACATACACAGAGAGAATTTTTCTGTTGAAATGCAATTCCCTAATGACCCATAGTTAACATACTAGATTTCTTTCTATATAACCTTGAGAAAAATACAAAAGGTATGCCATTATTGTAAGAGACATGTAAACATGCAAAAGTTTCCTGTTGTTTTAAGGAATGACTTCTGTAAGCAGTTATCTATGGTACATCTAAATTACATAGCCATGTTAGAAGGAAGAGAAGCCATTTTGTATCCAGTCATTAAACAGAATCAGGAACAGTTGCTAAAATAATGAATCCCCATTATTCATTACTATTATGCTTCACTTGTAGCAATAGATACCTGATAAGAATTGTACCAGAACTAAAGATGCTAATGAATGATTAAAGGCTAGGGAGCAGATGTGAATGGCAAGTAGAACAAGAATACCTCATTCCTTTTTTTTCGGAGAACACTTCTGTGTTCTCCTTCATTCTCTTCCACTGAGTTTTGCTTTCTGATCTCTACATTATAATGGGCTGAACTCGGACTGGATTTGGACTCTTTCCAGTCTTGTGGAAAGCTGTCTTTCTTAAACTGTGACAAAACAATCAAAAACTTGACAAATTTTACTAACTAAGAATAATAATAATGTCAAAAATGTCAATAGAAATATTTCATTCAGGTGATCTTCATAAAATTTCAACTGTACTCATTTCTTATAACTAAAAGACATTTTACAGAGAAACAAAATCTTTAATTTGATGTGTCAAAATCTTGTTTTAGAAAAACTGATTTTTCATGGCCTTGAAATCTGATTTGACCTATTTCTGACAAAGTTTTGGCTAAGAAAAATAGAGGCAATTTTGGATGAAACTCATTTTGTCAAAAGGCTCCAAGCTAGCTTTGCTGTCCATGATAGTCTGTACAAATATCGCAGGAAACTTCTGGTATACGCAAAGGCTTAATCAGCTGGAACTTGAATAACATGCAGACATGTATCTAACTGATCCCCAGCTGACTAGGAAATCTGTGTCCCATATGCTGTTTAAAAAGGGAGGTCGTAAAATTTAATTAGACAGGAGAAAGAATTGGAGCTTGGTTTCCTGGGATGTTTATTTGTTTGTTTTAAAAATAATCTTTTTTATTATTTTATTTATATGCCTATTCAAACCCCATATATCAACCTAATCCACAGATTGCTCTCCTGCTCACAAGGTTTGTACCATGCACTACCTAAATTCACTCAGAATTTTATTTACATCCCAAGAATTCAGGTCACAGAGAAACCACCTTGAGAACCCAGGAGATGAGTAAGTCCATTATGGACACACATGCCAGCCTGCCTGGGAAATTAGCATGCAGTCATTTACACCACAAATGAATACTACACCAAATCAGTGTCTTCCAGTCATAGCTGTCAGCAGACTCCTCATTTTCTTTTTTCTCCTGGTGAAAAGGCACAGTTTTAGGTAGAAATCAAATCTCCCTGACTCTTCATAGGTAAATTTGCACAGATCTCCTGTAAAAAGCTCACAGAGCTCCTGAATCCATGGTCTACATGTGGAAAGCAGCACCAGCACCAGTGCTACAAACTTGTTTCCACATGGAAACTCCTCACAGTGCACAAAGACTGTGAAGTACCTTTACACTGCTTTCAAAAAAATCCATCTATTTCAAGTTCAGCTACTGGTTATAGGCACAGAAACACAGTGTTTCCAAGTAACTTGTCCAAGTGACAATGTGAGATCTTTGGATTACAATTAGAAAGCTGATTGATTACCTAATCCCATAGTCCTGTGTGTTCTAGTTCCAGTTCTGGAGATTTTACTCAACCACTTTGAGAAAATTTTCCTCCTGCTCAATGAAGAATTGTGCTGGTGGTGCAAAATAGAAATGTTGCTACATTTCTTGGGCATAATGAAGTGCTCACAGCACCAGCAGAGACGTTGACTTTACACTTCAGCCTTGTTAAGGCCAGGTTACCTTTTAGGGTGGTAGGAAAGCAAGCAGAGAGGCTGATGTGCTCTGCCAGAGCAGCTTTATCAAGCCCTGCAGTGGCAGTCCAGGGGATTACCAGCTGCAGCTGCCTGCCTTCGGCAGGGCAGGATGCCAGCCCTCAGCTGCTCCCCTTGCTCTCCTGACTGCAGAACATGTACAAACACAGTTGGGTCTCCTTATGACATCTGCACTTAAAATCAAGAGGAAAATGCCATCTCCCTGATGGCAGGGCACAAACAGTTAGCTGTCCTCTAGCAAATCTAACCACTGTCATCCCTGCACTGAACCAGGTGTGAGAGTCAGTTCAGGCTAAAAATAATCAGATCTTTTTTGGGAGCGTGGCGGGGCAGGATCCAGGTTCTTGGCCCCATAAACAATTTTACAAGAGCTAAAGGAGGGCATAGGCTGGGAGTGAGCAGCTGGGGGCTGTTAAGATGTCATTGTCAGTGAATGGCACTGCTTCCATGAATTTTCACTATAACAGAGCTTGAGTGTTCAGATAATCAGCCACGACATCTGAGATATGGGAGCAGATGGGCCAATACCTGCTTAGAGTGCTCCAGTTCAAGTCACTGAAAAGGACATCTGCCTCTGCTCTCAGGCCGGGTGCCTCAGCAACCCCGCTGCAGCTGGGCAGCATCTTCTGTGTGTTTGTGAGCGGGTATTTCTCAGAAGCCTGTACTCCTAGTGCTATTGTGAATGAATTTTCACAAGGCAGCCAAAACCTCTCCTGCTGTTAAAATGTACTGAATATTGAGCCCTTGTTGCAACACAGGAAGGTACCACAGCTCCCCAGAGAAACAGCTGCAAGAATGTTTTAAAGATGCCAAACCCAGCAACCTTTTCCTTTAGCCTTATTCAACAAAATAATAGTATCTGAAACTTTTTAGTCTGAGGCACACAGGTTTTTGAGACTTCAGCCTTCAGAATGAAAATTTGGCACAGTTATTGACATCTGAAATTTCTGAAGACAAATGTTGGTCACCTGTGGCTGCATTCTCCTTAAATCTAAAAACTTGCCCTGTCTCTTTCCTTGTATCAAGTTCCAGGCCCACCGTGTTTTTGTCAGTAACACTCAGGCCAGCATACAACACCAGAAGCATAGAGAAGTGACTAATATGAAAGGGCACTAAAAGGCACTAACAAACTAAACCAGAAATAAATCATTGCTTAAGAATTATTGTTTTATTTGCTTGTCATTAGACATCTGTTCACAGGCACTGCAAACGTTCCACTTTGTGCCTGGGCTTAATAGTGTCAACTTTGCAGGGATGCCTTCTTCTTCCTCATTGTTTTCACTTGGTTTCTAGGGCAAACAAAACTTTTTTTTTTTTTTTTCCCTTTAATAAATTAAAGCTGTTATAGAGTTAGAAGTAAATAACTGCACAGTATGGAAATTTCTATCCAGCAAGCCTCAGAACATAACAAAGATCATTATATGCACCGTATCAAACTTTTTTTGCTCCGTTTGTGACCTGCCTCCCCTCCACCCTGGTAACCCCCAGAACTCTGTGGTGACTGAGTAGAATTTGAGGTCAAGTTTTGTCCTGAAAAAATGTGGAGTTAGCCCTCCTCTTCCTCCCCTCTCCCTGTCATCTGCTGACATTTCCAGATGACAGTGTACTGAATCAGAGCTGTTTCTTTTGCTGGGAATGCCATCTGTGAGGTGGCAGCTGGGGTGGGAGGCAAGGCACATAGCAAATGAACAGTGATAAATATAGACAGTAGACTAAATTAGAGGAAGTTCCACTTCTTTCCAGTGTTACAGACCTTTGCATGCTTCCATTAAGTGGATACAGCTTCTCTTTAACTGGTGGTGTTTGAAGAGCTGGATTGCTTAGCAAGAGAGCAAAGTCAGAGCATTGGAACAGAGATGTCAAACAAGCCAGTTTGGGCAAAATGCTAAGACTACTGAAATTTCCTAAGTCATTCATGGTTCCACTCCATTTCTATCATATTACATTATTCTGGAACTAGCAAGGGGGGAGAAAAAGAAGATGAGCATGCGTTTTGTCAAAAGGAGTATGTCATAAATCATCCAAAATGAAAAATCAGTGAAGATCTGAAGGGAATATTTCTTGTAGAGCAGAGATAAAATCGATGTCTAGATCATTGACAACTGAACATGAATTCTACAAAAAAAATGCTGGCATAACATTTTAATTTCTCATTTTAATATTCAAAAGGACCACTTACATTTGAATAATCTTTTTCCCTGCATTACAGAAAGAATAATTCAATAATTAAAGACATGGAATTCTGTAAATAAGATGATGTCAGAGGAAATTCTAGAGATTGAAATTTTGCTCGTATTTCTTCACTACAAGATTGCTAACAGCATCTTGTCTACACAGAAACACAGAAGGCTAAGGTGGGAAGGGACCTCTGGAGATCTTCAGGTCCAACCCATCCCAAAGCAGCTTCCAAAAGGTGGCAGGTTACTCAGGGTCATATCTAGTTGCATTTTGAACTATCTCCAAAGACACAGAATTCACTTCTCTCTGATTCAGTGTTTGATTACCCTCACAGGACAAAATTTTCTTCTTCTGTTTAATGGAATTCTCTTTGTTTTGATATGTACCCACTTGCCTCCTACCTTTCCCTGGATACCAGTGAGAAGGGAATAGTTCTGTCTTCTTTGCACCATCCTGTATTTATAAACATAAATAAGATCCCACCTAAGCCATCTCTTCTCAAGGATAACATATTAATAGATATTAGTAAAACATTAATAAAATATGTAAATATATGTTTATTTTGGAATCACTTCAGGAATATCTGCCCTGATTTATCCATGGTTTTCACAATAAATACAGCTTCCAAGGTATCTTTTAGGGCAAGTGCCATTGTTGTTAGAAGTTTCATGAAATGGAGGAGACTTTCTTTAAGCAACATTCTATTCTTTCAAACTATACCTAGGTAAGTAATTTGGTAAGACATTCTTCTCTTCCTTTCAGTGTTCAATTAGAGTAGACACACATTTCAACTTTTTTTTTTTATCTCACTCCTGGGGTTTTTCCAAAGTTCATTAATTCTAAGAGCAAACAATCACAAGAAGTGAGCTCGATCCTTGAGCAAGCCTACAGCTGCACTACACCTAAAGGAACTAAACCACTCAGAAGCCTTTCAGTGCATTTTAATTTATGGAAGTTGGATTCATATCCCAAATTCACTTGATTTTCCTTAACTTTCTTGGCTGACTTTTTTTAGCAGTGCCTGGAAGTAAAGGTTGGATGTTCAGTGCAGCAGCCCTCCATACACAAGACTTGAAGAGAAAGAAAGGACATGTCATACCAGCAAACAAACTCAGATGATGTCAGCTCACTTCAGCAAAATCTGTGTAATCAAAAGTGTTAAACTACATACACAGGTCAGTTGTAATAAGCTTGTCACTCTATCCTCTCTTCAGATTTCCTAAAATGTAGTCCTCTGTGGCAGTAATATTTACCTGTAGTGCAATATAAGACTTTTTCTGTTATGATAATGCACAGACATCTTATGTCTTCATTTAGACATCAAATTTTTTGAAGCTGATAGCCCACGCTGATAAACAGGTTTCTCAACAGGCACCATGAAGTTCATATCACCAGCAGTACATATCTCATCTGTGTGTGGAAAACCACACAGTAGCTACCTGTACAGGTTGCAGTTCCATGTTTCCCCTTCAGGTGACACACCAGCTCCCTCCTCCTGATGGTACTGCTGACCCCCCCCCCTTATACTTGCACCACTTTTGACACTCACCACAGAGAGATATTTCTGCATGGTTGCCCACCAAAAAAACCACAAGGTCTCTCTCTGCTGGGTCAGATTCTTGATGCCTTAGCACACGGAAACACTTCAGTGACCAGGGTCAGTCAGCACCCAGCCAAGCCACAGTGTCAAGAGCTGACTGTCTTTGCAGTCTGAATGACACACCTGGAATTTTCCAAAGGTATTGGGAAAGTGAGCAGGAAGTGTCCTGGTTTAAAAATGGGTCCCCAATGCTCAGAGAGCCAGCTGAAACAAGGGGACAACATGCTACCATATGAGCTAATTGCAAGCATCAGTCAATTTATAAACACTGGTAAAGTGTTAGACCAAAGGATTTGTTTATTTGAAATACAGGCCACAGACAGATTTTCATGTAAGTTTTGGAGGCTCATTTTTGAAAGCAAATCATACTTCCAGAATATTCTAAACATATAATATTATGCATTATTGTCCTCTACATTGTCCATGATGGATTGGTAAACAAAGGTGAGATAACACGCATCACGTAAAAATGGAGAATAATCTGCACCTCTAGTTTTCATGGGAGATATAATACCACCATTCAGGTAATTCCTGTGGTTTCACTTTCTGGCCTTGGTGGAGCAGTTTTCTCTGTCCTTTGCAGTTTACCTTAAAATCTTTCAATCTGATTAAGAACTCACAATTTTTCTCGAGGAAGAATCTGGAACCGCAGGTCATATGCAATAAGTTCAAAAAAGGTTTTTCACCACTTCCATTGAGTGGCTCACAGAACAGTAAATAAAGCACAAGCAGGTTATTACAATATTTTAAGAATATTCAATCTCATTGTTTTGCATAAAATTCTACAGAAATTCTTAAGGTGTCAAGTAACCATCTGAATTTTACTTAAATAAAATTAACCTTACAAAACCCACTGTGTTCTTAGTCTATTAATTTTTCAGGTATCTTGAGATTTAATACTTCTCCCCACCAAAAGAATTAAATACACTCATAAAAATACAAAGTTTATTGACCCATTTAAAGTAACGTATGAAAATGGAGAAACTGTATGACTGCTGATATGTAACTAAGAGAGAAACTTGAGTGAACTGGTTCTTATTCTTGGATGGTTCACACAGTTCATATACTCCCAAAAATGGAAATGGAGTCAACAATAATGCATGAGGATCAGATTTTGATCATCCAAGGCCATTTATACCACATTGGAGACCTTCAGCATGCACTAACACAAACTCCAGTTTCTGCAAGAAAGCAGGAGTACTGTGTGTATTCTAGTTCTCTTGAACTCTTTTCTGACACAAAAGCTTTGGTGCTCAGCAAACACTTTCCTGTATCTTGATGTTTGTGGATCTATTTATTTAAGTGGCAGGTGCTATACATCTGTTTTGTTCTTAAAGAAATATTTGCCAATTCAGAAATGGCGTGATGATTGAGCTGGGTAACTAGTTTAATAATGAGTGGATTTGGTAAGAAAGCAACTTACTGAAATGGCCACAGAGACTTTCATTGAGGTCCCAATGGACTTTGTGCCTCCTCTCATGTAGGAAGCCCTCATGGATGGTCCTGTTTCCACCTCAACCATCCAAAGTTACTTACTTCTAACTAAAATTCTGGTTTTGGTGGATAACTGGGAGAATGACAATTTTAAAAACAGGCAAATTGCATTTTTAGTTGTGAAGAACGAGCCTACTTTTGAACATGTCACAGGAGCTTCTTAAACAGCATCCCTCCCTACCTGAATTTTCTGTGCTGGAAGAAAATAAAGCAGCATTCATTCTATGTTGTAGACAGAGATCTTAAAAAACCCACCGACTCAAACAAAAAAAAGCCCCATCAAAACAAAAGCCCCCAAACAGCAGCCATTCTTGTTCTAGGAAAGATCTTTGTGACAATATCATTTCCCTGGAAGAAAAACTTCTCAAGATTTCAATAAGCATTTTGTATTCTTGGGAAAGAAGGAGGGAAACCCTCATATCCCAGAGCAGGAGTGTTGACTGCGTAGCATTCTTCCCCAAACACTGGAGAATATCCCTTGCCATACATTTGCAGGCACGACAGGGAGTAAGCAGTAGGATGACAGTCTGTTTCCCTTCTGATAGCTTGAGAAATGTCCATGTTTCCTGGGATGGGTTACACAGGTACGTGGTAGCACAGCAGCCACTGCAGACACGCAGGAAGAAAACAGTTCAGTGAAACCAAATGCCTCAGCCCAACTCTTCCTGACCTTCCTGGCTCTGACCTCTGTGTGTAAAGTGCAGCCCTCACACAATTACATGTAAAGCAGTTTTTTGTATTAAAGGAATCCATTAGAGATGGGTTTGAACTTTAGTTCAGCTTCCTGCCACCAACGTGCACTGTGATTTTCAGGCACAGAAAACATAGCCCACTTGTCTCAATTTTCTTCCTTCATGAGCCAGAAAGTTCACACAATGTGCTAGTAGTAGTTCAGAAGTGACCAAATTAGTGAATTAATAAGTTTTTAAGATAATGAATAAGCTGTCATTCAAAGACTGATTTTTTAAATATCCCTTTCATTGCTTAGTAAGCGTTGATAAACAGGAGCACCAGAAACCAGTTTATGCTAGAAATTACATCCAAGCTGAAATTACCTCGTTGTCAGGGGGGGAAAGTTTACAGAGAAAAAGATAAATCGGGTGAAAGGATGGCCATATGAACAACAGTGGAAAAAACCTAACAAACAGTGAAACGTAAGTGCTGTGGTTCAAATTATTTTCTCGGTTGTTCTCTTGGGAGAACATTCAATGAACCTGGGCAGAAATGTCTTTCTTTGCCAGCTGAATGTCTTCTGAGGTTTCCCCTCCAGCATGTGGAGAGGAAGGCAGTCCTCTGAGAGGCAGTGAGAGCAGAAGTTTGGGTAGGTGCACTAAACACTGCCTGGAGGAATCTTCTCCTTCACACACTGCTGAAAATTAGGACACTGTCTGGCTAAGTGAAGTACTTCACGTTGGGTGTTCCACATTAAGAGGACTCATTAGCATTTTAAAAGGGAAGATAGCAGTGTTACCTGAGTATGATTTTTACAGAATCCTGAAAATTCAAATTCTTGTTTTTACATATATTCATTCATGCAAATGTGCAACATGACCCAGAAATTTTATTCAGGTGAGTAATCTGTCTTTGACTCAACAGGATTCTACTATATAGGAACAAAGCAATCAAGCCACGTTTTGCATTTGCAGTCACCTCCATTTATCTTCAAGGGGGACTGTTGAGTTGTAAAAATGCCCAAATCATGCCAATTTGTCCAGACGAGATATCAAATCTCCTTTTTAATATTCAGCTTCAGCAATATGGAAAGCAACACTGCCAAATACTCCATAACCATTTTACTGGGATTACTCACATTTTGATTAGAAAATTCTCATTTCACATGGGTGTTGTCACCTGTCCTGTGCTAGATACATCATCTCTGCTGTGCAATTAATTACACAAACACTGAAAAATTAGTTTATGACCTGGAATGGAGTTTTGATAAACTCCTCCGAAGACATATCTGAAACACAGCCCAGTAGAATCCTGAACAGATAGAAATGATTTATGCACATACAATAGCACACACAGCCTGCAAACAAACTGAAGACCTGCCAGGAGCAGCAGTAGTTCAATATCTGGTTTGAAATGAAGAATGTAAAAGAGACCATAACTGAGGAATGAGGCACTGAATCCTGCAGCAGGGGGAAGGTAAGGAGAATGCTAATAATTTGAGAGATTTACAGCATCCATGTACTTTCTGATGGGCGAGGAAGGGACACAGAACCAGAACAGTGAGGACAACAAACATGGAAAGCTTCACATCAACAGCACTGTTTCCTTATTTAGGTAATTAATACTTGGCCTTCTGAGCCACAGGTCTAATACATCTACCACATGAGCTACACCTCTGTAACAAGAGTGACACTAACATGTCCCCTATTTTGCCTCCTGTCCTGCACAGGCTGAACACTGACTGTCCCAGTTCTTCAGCTGCCTGTGGGTGAGCTCAGGCCAATGCTCCTTCTCTCCCAGGGCTGAGGCTGCAGCTCCAAATGGCAGCATATCTGAGGCAGCAAGCAGCTCCCATGACAAGGGGTGTCCTTGTCCACATGTTGCTTGTTGTCACCTCCTCCCTACCACCAGCCGTGGTCCTTAGCTGGCCCCTGGTGCAGGGAGAGGGACAGGATAAGCCAACCCTCCCCAGAGAGGCAGTTCTCAGTGTGGTGTTGTCTTAGTCAAGAGAGTCATTAAACAGCAACAAGCACAAGCCATTGCTAAAAGCTCTCTGAGTGTCTTTTCACATGTGGGCTAGAAAAGTGGGAGGCTGTGGTATTGCTGCAGCAACCAAGAGACCCGAAATAACCAGTATGGTGAACACCATTCTGAAAACACATTCTCTTATTCCCCAGAGCAAATACATTCGGTGCCTCACACCGAAAAAGAAATAAACTAAACAAATCAAAACAGTAGGTTAGGACCTGGAAAACAAAACCAGCTAAACATAAATAGATCATGGACATCTTGCAATCTAGTAAAATACTTAGGCATTGTCATCTGTTGCTTATTACAGTTTCATCTACATTGGGATTTTCTTTGTTTTCCTGCAAGAGTTGTGTTACTGTATTATTTTAAAACTAGTCAGTAATGTCAGTAGAAGAGTCTATCTCTGCATTATTCTGGCCAATATTATATTATATTATATTGTGTAAGAAATGAGAGTTAAATCAATTTTAATGCACCGTTTTTGTAAGATGACAACCACAGTTCTCGATTGCAATTATGGAGATAATTACAATTTCATTGGTACTGCTTAGTATTAAGAATACAAAATTAACCTTTGATGAACAGTTCATTATGTAAGAGGAACTCAAGCTATTTTTCTTTTAAATTGTATCTTGGTTTGTTTTATTTCTTAGCTTTGACTGTTTAATAAAGGCATAAAGAGTTTTACAGGTAGGTTATACAGAAACAGGCTGACTGGTTCAACATCAAATTCCTGTACAGTGATTTGAGAAAAAACCATGAATTTTGAAGCAGCTCTGGAGGCTGAGTATAGAGATTATTAAACATAAGTTTTATATATGCAGAAAAATTGCTTTTGCATGAATTTACTTTTAAAATGTTAATATATGCATAAGAAAATTGTGTTTCTTAATCTCTGAAGAAACACTTATCACTAGGAACCGCTTAATTCTTTTCCTGTGCTTGATTTATTAGCTTATGAAATTATGGTAATAGTTTGCATGTTAATGGTTTTGGGGCTCAAATGACCTGATTTTAATAATGAAGTAATTTATGCAGTAAATGCAATCAGCATCTAGGAATCTCACTTAAAAGAACATGCCAGTGATTACCTACACTAAAAACAAATGGCTGTCAGCATGGTATACATGGTATGCTATGACAGGTAACTGGGATGTGTTTAGCTCAGCACACCCTTTAGGCTGGCTGGCTCCCACTCTGACAAACACCACTGAAGCTGGAAACTGGAGCTCTAACAACTGTTTGCAGACCTTCCATTGCAGACTGACTTTGACTCTTGGTTATCTTCTAAGGAAAAGGGCAAGGATAGGAGATAGGCATCAACTGAACTGAAGCTGGAACCAGTAGGAATTCCTCCATGGATAGAAGAATGCTGTGGCACAGAGACCTCAGGCATCTGGACAAAGCGGGTTGCAGAAAGAGAGGAAAGTCTTTACAGAAGAAGTTGTAAGTTTTATGAATTACAAAAAAATAGAGACTTTTATTAAGGCTACGACCTGCATGGTGTATCAAAGGGTTACCCCCTGGAACATTTGGTAAGCCTATGCCAAACACATCCATCATAAGGATTCTTTCCTAAAACATCTGTATTTACAGATCTGCTCACTGTCAGGATGTATATGAACCGTGCCTCTATTCCCTTGTGTCGTTTACAGTGCTATTCCACAACATGAGAAGAAATACTAGACTGGGCTTTGAAAAGCAAACAGCAATGCTTTCTTTACAGTAAGGCAAGCTTGTGTTTTGATAACCTGCTGAACACTGAGATTCATTTTGGTATAAAAGATTCAAAAATATATTACTAGCTGCCAAATATGACCTAACTGTTCAAACACACAGACAGAAGCTGAGGGAGGTCAGATTGGGACATTAGCCAAAATGTATAAAGTCAATGGAAGAAACCCCATTGATTCAGCAGAGTTGGATCATTTGTTCACCAAAGAAATCCCTAAGGGCCAGAAGTCCTCACCACTTCCAAGGACCAAAGCCGTACAATTACATTTAGTAATTAATAAATACTTTGCATGCAACACCTCAAGCATAATACAAAACTATCTTCAAACACCATTTCCAGAGCTGCTTGTTTTTCAAAGCAAAAAGGTGTTCTGTTCTGGAGTATGGCTAATGCTCTTTATTCCAGAATTCAGACTGTTAGCTTTATGAAATTTATGTCATATCCCAAAGGGAAAACAAGCAGAAGGATAAGATACTTCAGCATTTTAAAAGTTTTATTATCTCAGTAATAGGGTCCATGGAAGCCCAAGGAAGGTATGGATCATGCACCAGAAGCCCTTCAAAGCCTGTCCCTTGCCACAGACTGTGTATTCAGGTGCTGAGTAGGGCCTCCCAGAACCCCACTAAGGGAGCCTTGGGACGGAAGGCAACCAAAGCCAAGGCTGCTGCCTGCACGCAGCTTCAGAGGATGGCGAAGCTGACCCTCTGCATTAGCCCTGGCTAGGAACTGAACACGGCAAAATGAAACCGGATAAAAGCGTCCCTGTAGAGGGAAAAGACAGGGCTTATTCTTGGAGCGACCATGTCCCCAGCTCCCGAGGAGCCCTGGCTCCGCAGAACTGCGCCGGTGTAATCAGAGCAAGCCTGATCAAAGGCCGTGTGTTTGCTTTAGACGCGGATGCCATGCACGCTGTTGCCATGGCGCCGTGACAGCTTAATGAGCTGTCGCCTGTCACCCGAGCCGCTGTTGCCATGCACACGCGACTGCCCTGCCCCCGCTCCCCTCAGAAGGGAGCTTGTGCAGGCTCTGGGAGAGGCTTATCCATTAGCCCTGGCTGCTCCGAGCTGCCTGCTCCGTCCCTCTCGCAGGCCCAGACATCCTTGTCTCGCCAAACAGGATTTCTGGAGGTGAAATTTCCCCTCCTCCATTTCCCTGTGCTGTGCCTGGAGGACATTCCCCTGACAAGAGGGACCTGCTGTCGGCGGCAGAGGCAGGGTCAGGAAGGCGGAAAATAAAAGGAGAAATTTCAAAGTTCAGACAGTTTTCTTGGCAGACTGTGACAGCTCAAAGGGGTAAGGATCTGTCTGATGTTTACTTGGAAATCCAACAAGAGTAGCTTGCCGCTGACGAGCTAGGCTCACAAACACAAGCCCAAGCCGCAGAGCCCCAGCACCGCTTCATCCTTCCCATGGGACACGCACACAGACACCGGATAGCCAGCACCTGCCTTTCAGAAACAAACAGGAAAATCCCGGCCTGCTTCATCTTCCCTGCCTGTGGGAATCTCAGCCTCCCTGGCTGGGTCAGGACGGGGAGCCCTGTGGTTTCCCTGGCTGGGAGAGGAAAGGGAGTGCTGCCATAAGTGCCCTTTGCTCCCAGACAAAGGCTGGGTGCTGGGAAGGCAGCAGCATCCCCTGCCTGCCATTCTGGCTGAGAGCTTCCCACAAGTGAAGGGGAATGGAGGCTCACATTTGTTGGGGGAAGAGTGTGAAATCTGCAGGGAAGAGCCGGGGGAGCTGTAGTGCGTCCTCATCTGCTGTGCCTTGTGGGAAGGGAGGCACATGTAACCATGGCTGCCTAGCTGCAGCATGGAAGGCTGGGAGGTTTCGTACTGGCATTTAAGCTCCTAGCACTGAAACACAGTATTTACAAATGGACTAATTTGCTCTGGGTGTAATACTGCACCCCCAGAAATTAGCTTGTAAGAAACCAGTTTATTTTTATTTACTTATCTGCGTTAAAGCAGAACAGAAACATGCCACAACACACACAAAATGTTAGGTGATTTGAAGCTATCAATTTGTTCATTAGCTGGCTTAAATAACAGCACACTGTTAGCACAACCATTTTTGTTTCATGCTAGTCTTGTTTCTTACATCGTGTTTTGATTTAATATCAGTGTTTAAACACTTCTGGGCAAGAACTTGTTTCCCTTTATACTCATTCTACCCTTAATAAATAAGCCTACCTTCCAACAATGCCTGTAGTTTCTAAAATGTAATCAGCAATAATATTTATTGCTTTTTTGTGTGTGCCCATCCAGAAAGAGAAAATTGTTGTCAGAATAATGCTCAGAACAATAACAGGATGCAAATGTGCACCCTATTCTCTCAGCTTGCATGCTTTGCTCAAGAATCATGTCAGTTCATGGGGAAGTCAGTGGGAAACCTGACCAAATGAGGAGTCCTGATCTGTGTCCCAGGCATCTTTTTGTTGGATTTGTCACAACTAATGCCCTTTTGCTTGTCTCTCTTCACATGCTAGAAATGTTTGTAGGCCACAATGGGAAATCTACAGATTTGGTCAAAAAAGTTGGTGTGATTTCAAGAATAGGTGTGAAGAACAACATATTGCAAGATGAGAGGAGAATAAAAATATGGGATTCAATGTAGTCATGATTTTAAGAAACAAAAAAGGAGAGAAAAAGCCCATCTTCTAGGAACTGAATACTTATAATACCTAGAAATGGTTAACCATAGGGATACCAGGTTTTGCATAGCTTTGCCTCTTTCACTCCCCACTCCCACTCCTGAATCTAACATCTCCTGCCTCCTTCAGTGCTGTTTCACGGCTCTGTGACTCCTCTCCTCCGCCTGTGACCTGCCTCTCAGAGCATCTTTCTCGCTCCCCCCTCCCCGGCAGAGCAGCCCCAGGCCAGGGTGACCTCTCCCTTGGGATCTTTTGTCTCATGGTCTCAGACAGCGCGGAGTGACAGGGAGCAGGAGTGACAGCGAGCAGGATCCCCACCCCAGCGCCTCCCTAATCAAGCAACGCTCACACAGCTCAAACGCCTGCCTGCAGGCTTCTCTCTTTAATGTGACATTGATCATCGTGACACAAAATGGTCACAGATATCACTTCCTAAAATTCAGGAATGTGACAGCTAGAGACAGAATCGCTAGTCTATGGCCTGAAGACTATACGGATTATTCAGGTCAGGATAAATCAGGATGGATATTTGCCCTACTTCCATATTCTAGCTATTAATAACCAAAAGCACGCCAGATTGTGGCTTGTTCTGTGCGACTGCACAAGGGAGCAACGCTCCCTCCCCCACGCCTCCACACACACATGCACAGACGAATATTTTTGGCTAACATTCGAAAGCCATTCGCAAACCCAGCCCCTGAGCTCGGAGTAAAGCCCCAAGCACATGGAGGCCCTCCTTCACCAGGCAAGAAAGGAAAGCCAAAGCAGGCTGAAAAAAGATACGGGAGACCCCTCCTGGTCTACTGCCCCAGAAACCCTGAAGAATGCAAGCTGCTGCTCTCCCCTGTTTTCTTCAAGGCACAGCACAATTCAGTCAGTCAGGGCTCACCCCTTTTCCCAAGCACACTGCCACAAAATTAATATCCTCTTGGGAGGGTAGAGAAGCTACCTAGGGAAGCACAGCCACACTGCTCCTGGTAAGATTTCTCTCCATCACACATATGCAGGATTTCAATTGGAAGAAGCAGCACTTCATCCCCAATACTGAAAAAGAGAGGCCATACAGCTACAGAATTTAATTAAGTAGCACCTTCCTCAAGCTTTAAAATAGCAAGTGAATTATCCTCCATACTGAGTCAGCAGTCACCTTTTAGGAAGATGCAAGTCAGAAATTGCACAATGTCTCTTTGCAGAATACTAGCTTTTGCAAGCCGCCTTTAAAATTTTGGTAGAACAAGCTTCAGAAGCCTGACGCTCTGCTACTTTTAAAATAGTCTTTCAAAAGCCAGCTTTTGCTTTTGATTGCAAAGGGGAAAATAGAGATATTTTTCAGACCACTGACATGGAAGAAAAACTTCCCTGGCAGCTGAGACAACTTCCCTGAATAGGATCCCTCTGCTCTTGGGAGTTGGAAAGCTATTCTCTGCCATCCCTTTTGGGGCACTTATGCAATCTGCTCTAGCAACTGGTGCCAGTTCAGTTCAGCTACAGACCAGACTCTGTGGACAGTCTAAATGTGATTCCTGAGATCTGCTTAGGAATAAAGCCTTTATACTTCTCTCAACCACCGCATTCATGGTCTGTTACTGTAAACCATTATAGCTAGTCCCAGTCCATAAAAGCCACTGGTTCCCATTTTAATTCCAAAAAGACAGCTCTTATGCAGCGACTGCAGCATCCGGTAATTAGGCAGCACTAGATGGACTGTCTTCTGTCTGTGTTTCTAGACACTACTCCATATTTTATTTATCAGCTAAAAGCCAACAAAGTAATAATAACAAGAGTAGGTAGAGTGCCAAGAGCAGCACACAAGCCTCCACAACATTTATTTTTCCCTCTCCTGCTTCTCTCCTGCTCTTGACTCTGATCTTAGTTAACATGAGGCCTCAGTGACTGCAGTTCATAATCCGTGCATCTTTGGTCCTCTGCTGAGCAGAGTGCTCATATTTCTGTGCAGTTTCGAACAGGCTCTTCCTGCTTAGCTCATTTAATAACTAGATTTGCTGGATCTCTATGCATTAGTTGGCAGAGAGCATAATAAGCAATTGCCAAGTCCTATCTTGGGTTATTCTTCCAGAGGTTCTTTAAGCTGGGGAAATAAGAAGCGTCCTTCACTTTATTTCAGTAAGAAAACATTTTTTTTTCTGCTTCCTTTGATTCTAGTCATAATATTATACTGGACAGAGCCATCTTCAAATAAATACTGGTCAGAGGTTTCCTGAGGACCTGAAGTGAGAAATGTTAATAAAAGAGAAAGCACACTCTAGTATTCCCTCTGTGTTGGATTGTTCAGCTGAAGCAACTGTATTTTTGCTTATGAAGGTACAAGTTGGTCTAAATCCTCCACAGCAGTCCAGTAACCTGGATGTGCTGATAATTGTTCAGTCACTTACTGATTAACACAGGTATCTCTATTTCCAGGAGTACTGGAGCTTCCCCAGTGAAAACAAGAAGAAAAATCTCCAGGCTCCAGGTTACATTAAAAGGTCAGCAAGGAAATGAGACACAACTTGGGGAAAGAAGAAAAAACATGTATACTCCCATATTACATACAGAATTTTAAGCAGACTTTTAAGTATATAGGTAAATGGAAAAAAATATTAATATTTCCTTCTCTTTTCATCCCTGCTAACAGAAAAAACAACAATCTGGGTCACTGGCCTTTCTAATTCAGGGAGTCAAACATATAATTAAGGACAGCAGAGGGAACAACCCCTCAGAGGCAGCACAGAGAAAAGGCAGTAGGGAGCTCAGGGAAGTAGGTGGAGTCTAAAGGTCTTGAAATCAGTAGAGACAGAAGAGAGATTTCTCTTCTTATTGCTTGTCCCTATCAGGCAAAATCTGAAGCAGGAGATCTGATGTACCTTTCTTTCATGGCTCAATTGCTACGATAGAATATGGCCCTCCTTTTCCTCCTTTCCCTCCTCCTAGACCTAAGCTATATGAGTTAAGAATGCTGGGTTGGCAGCTGGAACTGTTTGTAACATGAAAAAAAAAAAGACTTTGGGGACAGAATAAGGAAAAAATGGGATTATGTCCACTTCTCAGGAAGTGAGATGAAGATATGGGAAAAGTTTACTCTTGAGCTATAGTCAGGTTCTATTTACTGTAGATGCTTATTGATGTACTGGATCCCACATTACAATTAGCAATTGAAGCATGAAAAGTTTGATTTCATTTGCAAATATATATATATATACATACATATATATATATGTACACACATACACACACACAAGATGATATCTCATTGATGTGAAATATAAAGGCTTAACAAATTGTGTAATTACACAGTTCCTGCATATTTTCTGCTATTTTTCATATAGTATTCAGATTTGGAGGACCATGCTATCAACAGCTTTTCATTATTTAAATATTTAAGAAGCTAATTATCATATTTCTGCATTATAGAACTATGAAATATCATGCCCTCTTATAAAAGGTAGACATATAAAATTGACATTGTATGAGAGGACCTTTTGTTAAAATTCAATATTGGCTTTGTGGATAACAAAAACATACATAAAATGTGTTTTTCTATAGTCACTACTTATTTTTCTAATTCCCTGTATCATAGAACATGTGCTAATATTTAGGGAGGCCTGCTGGAACTCTTGCAGTTATTTTTTCCTACCTGACATTACCAGTGCTATTTTCCTTTATACATCCTTCAGAGAAGCACTTGTCCAATAAAAACCTTTCTTCCTGAGGGAAATTCCCTTGGAGAATACTGTCAGCAAGAGCTGATACCAAGCAAATAGGAGGAAGCCACATCGGAGTCAGCTTCCCAAACAAATCTAAACTCATCCTCATTTTCCCCTGCTTGGTGAGGCAACAGCTCTAAGTTCCAGCGCTGCAAACAAGCGATGCAAACATACTCTCACATTTCCTGGGAGGCTGCTGGGAGACAAACCAACTTTGCAGCAGCACACTATGGACTTATCAAATACATACACGTTTATGACAGTAATACTGAAACAACAGGCTGCTTCTTTCACGTCTGTATAACCTTGTGCACAATGGGAGCTTCTTTCCATTCAGTGTCTCAGGGTGCTGATCCTTCATCCAAAAATGGAGAAGTAATGGCGTGTCCCTCTTTCTCCCCTCCCATGAGTACTTGAGATTTACATGGTTTTGTTTGCTTCACTGAGAAATGGAAAAAAGACTAAAGAATGGTCAGATGCTCACAACAACATATCTTTTTTTCTGTTCTTATGAAAGGGTAATATCTACCTATAAAATCATTTTATTTATTCACTGAGCAGAGGGTAGGAAGGACTTTGGTAGCAGAACGTATAAAGTTAAATCTGGTTTTGCAGAGGAAATCAAGAAGGGTTCTCAGGAGATAATTCTGAGGGATCAAAAGTCAGTTTAGCTCTTGGACACAACTTGGGTGTTCTTACTGACAAACATTGTCACCTAATTCCTGTGAAGATTTCGTTAGTGTTTCAAAGGACTGCAATAATCCCACTTAAAATGCTTTCTACAAGAAGATTTCTTTCACCAAGGAATTGATGCATTAGAAAAGTCTCATTAATCTAACTAGCACCAAAAATCCAAGCTAATGCTCATCTCTGATATGGTTCTATAAAAAATATATGAAACATGCATGCACTTGTTAATTGTAGCTTTCCATGTATGCCAATCCAAGATTCATCTCTGTCTCTATTGGACCAAACAGAAATCAAGGACTCTAAGAAAAGTCTATGTCATACAACTACTGGGCAGCCTTTGGACCCTGCCTAGGGTATTATATAAGCTTCAAAACTTAAACATGAGCATGTTTAATGGACAAATTTCTTATGAGAGCAAAATTTGAGAAGATTTTTAATAAACTTCATCCATATCTTGAAAATTCATTACACATTTTGACAGTACATCACCAGGCCCTAAGAAATATTTTATTCAACTACTTCTGCTTTGAAGCTCTAAGCAGTAAAAATATTTTTCTTAAATGACAGATGAAGAACCTGTTTTGGTCACAGCATGATACTGAACCAGCTTGGCAAAATAGAAGGAGCATCAGCTACCACTGTGCACTGATGTGCCCAAGGAGTTACAACTGATTTACAAGGTGAGTTAAAAGTTTGGGATGTGTTCCATATAGAAATGAAACGAAGTATCTCCAGGTGGGTGGTGAGAATTTGTTTGGAGCTTGGTTTTTTCTTGACCACATCAATCACTAGTAATTTGATTGTTAATGTTCAGTGACTCAGTCACTTGGGAATACAAAACAAAAATAGTAATTTTTTTGACTCTTTAGGAACAAGTGCATGAATCTTGAAGTTCAGAGATGGACTGGCTATGCCAGATAAGTTTAAGAAATTACTTGTCCACAATTATTTTCTATCCCTTCATCTACCCTAAGATGGATACATGAGGTTAGAATAACAAAACTTAACTATTCATCAAGCACTAAACCTGCACCTTTTCCTCCTCCTCTGCCCCACACATGCAGTAGGCTAGGGAAAAGAGCAAATAACAACCAATCCTCCAGGCTGTCCTGGTTTAGGGCAAAATTTGGGAGAAAACCTCCAAATGGTGTTCCTCTGGAAAGCAAATCCAAACAGCCCCT